>JBAMMX010000017.1:10495889-11695889 GCA_037126225.1 Dillenia turbinata
AAAAAAAATTGAACAAGAGGGTGAAAGAAGAACAAGACACACCGAATTTAGAGTGGTTCCACCTTTCGTGTATATCCACTTCTAAACTCTCACCGAGGTTTCAATCCACTATCTTCACTAAGTAGTACAAACAATCTAGCTTCTCAGGTGTTGCTAAGACCTTACAAGTGTTTCTCACAAACACTCACTACTTGCCTTTTCTAGAATGAGAAAACCCAAAAATTGTCTCACTTGGACACACTAACTCCAAATCAAGAAGCCCACTCTCCGATCTTTACAAAGATTATGAAGTGTAACAAAAGTACTAGTCGAAACTTTCAAACTTCGTATGTAGTCGTTGAGAGCCCGGTAACAATAAATACACCGAAAGAAATCAAAGCACGTAGGAAGAGTTTTACAAATATGTGTAAGCTTCGATAATAGATTTCCTAACTCTTCTTCACTTCATGTATTGTATTTATAGATGTAGAAAGCAATAGAGCTATTGAGATTCATTTAAAACCCCGAAGGCTTTTTCAATAACTCGTTGGAGGTGGTTGAACTTCCATTAAATGATTGAACAATTTTTCCGAACAACTAGCTGGTACACACAATGGGTCGACTCTTTCAAGGCTTAAGCCGACTAGTTTTTGAATTTTGATTAGTGCAAGTCGACTTCGTATTAAAGTGGGTCGACTCATATACTTCATCTTTCTTGTAGGTCGCCCGTGATTTGCTTAGGTTGACTTATGTGAAGGTTTAGTCGACTTAGAAATGTTAATAAGTTGACTTGATATAGCCCTAAGTCGATTTTACTTTGCAAATTATATAATGAAATAATTCACACAAAGTATTTGTACTTTGCTTGTTTTAATCTTGCATTTCGAACCCTTTGTCGTCGACTTTGGATTTGTCCTCTTTCTAAGTTGACTTAGTTGTGCTTCGACTTAGATTTTTTAAAGCATGATTTGTCGATTGACTTATTATATTCTCGTGTCGACTTATAATATTACTAGGTCAATTTGTCCTCTTCTTAGGTCGACTCAATTATGTTTTAGACATATTGAGAGCATGATCTATCAGGTCGACTCATGATTTGGCTAGGTCAACTTATGGTGTTACAACAACTAGACCATGTCAACTCATGTTTTGACTATGTCAACTTATAATATTTTATCCTTCAAGTTAAGTCGACTTGTAATAGTCCTGGGTCGACTTAATTATGTTGCCTTGTATTTCTGAGAGTTCAAGTTAACCTGTTATATTCCCAAGTTGACTCGATAGGTAAAGTACCAATACTTTGCTTTGGTAGGTCGACGTACTATTCATCTAGGTTGATTTAGTTATGTCTCAGAAATGGTTTCTAAGACCGGATTTCGCCAAGTCAACTTGTCATATTCTATACTTAATCTATTTTCAAAATTTTCAATCCTAGGTCGACTTTTTAGACTTTGTAGGTTAACTTTTTGAACAAAATTGGTCCTACAATTTTTCTAATTTTTCTGTTTTTCCAAGTTCTTGTTTAATTAATTTTAATATATCTTATTAACACTTAATCATCATCAAAACACATTTCACTCAACAAAACGAAATAAACAAATTTGATAAACAAATGAATATATATATATATATATATATTGTTGTAAACTAAAGAAAATTCTAATAAGAAAAATAAAGAGAGAGAAAGAAAGATTTCTTATTCCTTATATAAAGAATGAAATTACAAAAGGGGATATTTATACAAATTGGGATGTGTATATAAATAGAAGATTTTAAAGTCTAATATTCTTCCAACTATGTAATATTTTCATATTGTAATATTGATAAATAAAAGATGCCATTAATAGCAATATTGTTGTTATATGTATCCTTCTAAAATATTTACCTTCATATATCAAACATACACCCAAATTTCCTAGGGTTTATAACACTTCCTCTTGAATGTCCATTATACAGAGAATAGATCTCATTAAAACTTTACTAGAAAAAAAATAATGAAAAAAAATTCTAGTGAAGAAAAAATAGCATGCTATTCAAAGTGTTTGATGATATACTTATCCCCTAATGAGAATATCTCTTGAGATCTTTAAGCCGATATATTCTGATTCCTTCTACCAATCATGTAAAGGTAGCAGTTGATAGAGATTTCATAAATAAATCTACTAAATTCTCACTTGGTCGTATTTGTTGAACATCCATATCACTATTCTTCTGAAGTTCATGAGTAAAAATGAATTTTGGTGAAATGTGTTTTGTTCTATTGTCTTTGATATATTTTTTATTGAGTTGGGCGATGCATGCTGTATTATCCTTATATAAGACCGTCGATAGCTCTTTTCCTAAAGATAAATCACAAGCTACTCGTATGTGCAAAATCACAGATCTTAACCATATGCATTTGCAACTGGCTTCATGTATTGTCAAATTTTTTGCATGATTAGAGGATGTAGTTACTATTTTTATTTTATGGAGCACCATGAGATGGCGATGTCACCATATGTGAACACATATCCGGTTTATGATTGAGCATTATGAGGATCAGATAGGTACGTTGCATTTGTAAAACCAATCAAATGCTGATCCATATCTTTTGCATCTTCTAGGTTACAAAGTATATGTTTAACTCTATTCCAATATTTTCGGGTTGGACACGAACTATATCTCACTAATAAGTTGATAGAGAATGATATATCAGGTTGTATATGACTAGCGAGATATATGAGTGCTTTCGATTGCACTTAAATATGGTATTTCAAGACCAACAATCTCATCATTATTTTCTTAAGGTCAAAATGGGTCTTTATTTATACCAAGTGGCATAACAACCATCGGGGTACTCAATGGAGATGCTTTGTTCATATAAAATCGTTTTAGCACTTATTCTGTATAATTTGCTTGATATATAAGGAATCCATCCTTTGAATTTTATATCTATAATCTAATACAAAATTTTGTTTTTCTGAGATCTTTCATCTCAAATTCTCCGTTCAAGCATTCTATTGCTTTCGAGAGCTCTTTAGGAGTTTCAATGATATTCTAATCATCAACATATACTGCAATAATAAAAAAAATCACATCTAAATCTATGTATAAAAATGCATGGGTAAATTGGATCATTCTTATATCTCTTCTTTAACAAATATTCACTAAGTTGGTTATACTATATGCGACCAAATTTTTTTAATCTAAATAAGGATTTGTTCAATTGGATTGAGTAATGTTCTCGAGAACCAAAATTACATGTTTTTGGCAATTTAAATTCTTCAGGGAGTTTCATATAAATATCATTATCTAGTGGGTCATACAAATAAACTATAATGACATCCATTAGACGTAAATTGAGTCCCTTTTGCATTGTCAGACTGATTAAAAATTGAAAAGTAGTCACATCTACCACAAGAGAGTATGTCACATTATAATCAAAATTGGAAATCCTTATGCAACTAAACGTGCTTTATATCTCATAATTTCTCATTTCTAATTTCATTTTTGGACAAAAATCCATTTGTATTCTACTGGTTTTAGACCAATAAGTGTATGGACTACTGGTTCGAAAACATTTCTTTTATCAAGAAATTTTAATTTTGCCTCAATTGTATCTTTCCATTTTGGCCAATCATATCTATGTTTGTATTCTTCAATAGATCTTGGTTCAAGACCCACATTTTTGTTTTCAATACTCATTGCTATATGGTATGTAAAAATGTCACCAATATTGATATTATCCGAGTTCCATATTTCTCCAGCCATAACTTAACTTATTGAAATCTCATGATTATTAATATTTTCATATACTTAATGTTCTTCTTGAACATTATCTATGGTTGATACATCTTTGGGACATGTAATATCCTCGGTTAGTCCATCTAATTTTTTTACTCCTTTTCTATTTCGAGGATTTTTATCTTTGGAACCAATCAGTCTATCATGTTTTGTGCATCCTTTAAACTCAATAGCAATATTATGTTGTCCTTCAGGGACATCAATTTTAACAAGAGCATTAACAGTTGGAATATGTGACTTAGTCACCTTTTTATGGTCAGTAAATGCATCCAATAAGTAATTTGCTAACTTCTATAAATGAATCAATTTTGAACTTTCAGTTCACATTGCTTTTTTCGAGGATCAAGATAAGATAATGATGATTCATTCTAACTAATTTTATTTTCAGAATTGTTTATTCTTTTCTCCTCCTAATGTTGGAAAACAGACTAATTAAAATGACAATCAAAATAACGAGCCATAAACAAATCTATTATCATTGGTTTAATATATTTAATAATCCATGGAGATTCATAACCAACATATATCCCTAATCTCCTTTGAGATCCCATCTTAGTTCATTGTGGTGGAGCAATAGGAATATATACTGCACATCCGAATCCTCAAATGGGAGATAATCGGTTCCTAATCGTAAACCAAATGTAATAAGAAGAAATTACTACACTTATTGATGAGATACGAATAAGTGTTGCTGCGTATAAAACAAGATGTCCCCAAAACAAAACTGGTAATTTTGCTCTCTCATAAGTAATTGTCTTGCTATCAATCGAACATGCTTAATGAGTGATTCTGCTAGATCATTTTGAGTGTGAATATGTACTACAGGATATTCTATACTTATCCTAATCGACAAATAATATTCATCAAAACTTTGGAATGTAAATTTACCAGTATTATCAAGACGACTTTTCTTGATTGGATAATCTGAAAATATGCTCGTAATCTAATTAACTAAGCAAATAATTTTGCAAATGCCAGATTACGAGTTGATAATAATGATACATGTGACCACCTAACTGATATATCAATTAAAACCATAAAATATTTGAATGGTCCATGTGGTGGGTGTATAGACCCATAATGTTTCCGTGTATTCGTTTGAAAAATTTAAGACATTCATAATTTATTTTAGTTGGTGATAGTCTCATAATTAGTTTGCTTTGAGAGTAAGCAATACAAATAAATTCATTAGATTGAAGAATCTTTTGGTTCTTAAAAAAATGTTCACATGAATCATTTATAATTTTTTGCATCATTATTGAACTGGAATGGCCCAATCGGTCATGCCAAACAATAAAATCATTCAACTTAGTAAACTTTTGATTTACTATTGTATATGCTTATCTTATATTAATGTATGTGTAATACAAACCGGAGGAATATGTATACAATCTTTTTAATATCCTTTTATCACCTAGAATTACACTTATAATGTGAAAGTACTCAATGTTTCCTTCATTTATTATCTCAATATGATATCTATTTCTCAGTATATAATGTTTCATAAATTTCAAATTTAATCCCTCTAGGCAAAAGTATATTAACTTTTTTAGAACATTTTATCAATTTTGAACTACTAGATATAATATTAACATTGGTCTCTTGCATTATCAAATAAAAAAAATATTTCTTATTATTCAATATAGTATATGTAATGGCACTTCTGTAAGACATATATCTCCACCATTCTTCATGAATCGAGCCAAGAGAACATCTATGTTTTTCAATAAACAGATAAATATTTTAAAATTTATGACAATATTAACACTAGTGAATTCTAAAAATTTATTTTGTGACAAATATATATTTATTTAAAATAAATAGATCAATAAAATATTTAAATATGATAAATATTTTAGAATTCAATACGTTTGAAATAAAATACAATTATATTTTAGTAAGTTTTAAGAAATTTATTTTTTTACAATCCCATCGCCAATCAAGTGATCAATTTTTTCTTCTGGGATACATATTTATGCTCTGTCAGAACTTTCAATTAATTTTGCACTATCACTTATGGTATAACAGTAGTTTCTCCCAACTTCATGCAGGAAAAGTAATTCTAATTTTTTTGAGTATCGTATGTATCGCAATACTATTAAAAAAACATTTATCTTTCTCGCTTTTTATTGATTTCAGAATATTCTCATAATTTTTTGAGAACTTATTATGTCTTTTTCCATCATTATTGTCTCCTTCGGTAGTAATGAATTTGTATGATCACTTCTCCTAGTTTGATAAATTTACATAATCATGACAGTCACTACAACCATGACCTCTTTTATATTCATAATAATATTTAATCATATTCGTTTCAAGAAATAGATTAGGACCAATAGGTTGAATTTCATGATTTTTCATCAATAATATTTATTCAGCCATAGTAGAACATAAAATCAATTCAAAATATTTTGAATTTCTTTTTCCAATATTACTACTGTAGGAGCAAATTTAAGACATAAAAAAGTAAAGAATTTTTTAGTTTATCTTTTCTAATAATATATTCTCCGTAAAACTTTAATTGGGATGTAATTTCAAACATGGCAAACTTGTACTCACTAATTAAATTGAGATTTTGTAATCTCAAATGTAACCGATCATAAGAACAACCATATTTAGGGGGTTACACTTTTTCTTCATTATTATTCCTTCAAATTATTTTAATGGTACCTTCAAAACTCATTGCATCTAAATGTATTTTAGCATCTAACACCCATGATAAATAATTTTTTCCCATAATATCAAGAGTACAAATTCAAGTTTCATAATGTACAACATTATCAACTATAATAAGTGAAGAAAAAATATATATATATATTTTAATGAAAACTTATTGATTAAATACGTGACGTTATTACACCAAATTTATGTCTTATAAAAAAGCTTTGGACCTATAGCACACAAAATCTGGTTTCTAGTCCATATACTTAATCGATAATAAGATTATTAAATTTAAAAAAAAAAACAATGAATACAATAAAACTATGGCAGTTTTTTTCTTTTGATGTGAAAGATCAAGCTAAACGCAATCATAGAGTATAATTTGGAAAAACCATAATATTTAATAAAATCTCTATATGAAATAATAAATAAAAGTTATATAAAATTCATACCAAAGAAACCTTATTCTTTGTTGGTAAGAATTTGCTCGATTGGACATCTTTCGTATTGATAACGTGTTGTAAACTAAAGAAAATTCTAATAAGAAAAGTTAAGAGGGATAAAGAGATATTTCTTATTCTCTTATGTATAGAATAAAGTTACAAAAAAGAGTATTTATATAAATTGGGATTGTATATAAATAGAAGATTCTAAAATCTAATATTCTCTCAATTATATAATATTTTCATATTGTGAAATTGACATATAAAGATACCATTAATAACAATATTGGTATCATGTGTATTCTTCTAAAATATTTACCTTTCATATATTAGACAACCACTCAAATTTCTACGGTTTATAATATATATATATAAAAGTTGAGTTATAGAAAGATACTAGTGATATCAACAACTCTAAGTTCCGCAAGGAGGAGATTAAAGATTTTCCGTATAGACAAAGAATAACTCCTCCAATCTTATAAATTTTCTTTTATATGTTTTAATTAAAATAAAAGAATAATATATTTTACAGAGAGTAGAGAGCAATAACAAGTCAAACAATAGTGTTCTAAACAAAAGCTCAATTAGGGTCTGCTAATTCTTAAAATTACAAAACTTGGTATAAGTTTTCAGAAAACAACACCAATAATTGTTAAAATTATAAAATAGAATAAATATATTTAATAAATTGTAAAACAAGAGGGATGCTTTTCGAAAATTAAAATCGGGAGAGAATGTTTCAAAAATTACGAATCAAAATAAATAAATATCTAAAATTTCAAAGTGATTGTATTACTGTCTGAAAAAAAAAATGATGCACAAAATTTCTCTCTCTATATTATTCTTCATTTCTAATTAATCTAACATATAGAAAATTTGAAATCGAGTAAGTAATCAATACAAATATACTTTTAGGGTAGAGAAAAAATCAATGTTATAATTATTTTGACCTCAAATAATTATAATATAATCAATTATTCCGTTAATTACACTAAAATTATTTTATCTCTAAAAATTTGACTAATAATTAAAATTACACTCTAAAATAAATACCATATTATTTATAAAAATCAACAAAAATATTTATTATTTTATCTTTAGCCTATGTGTACTTTTTATATGTTGTTCCTCTATGTAGCACCCATACCTTCTTAATTATTTAATATCATTGAATCTTTCATCCAAAATATCGACAGCCTAGTAATCATGTACAACTTGTCTCACATTAGCCGATCATACTACTAGGCAAATGAATTAAAAAATGCAAAAGGTGATTTGTATTACAATTGACATAAATTTTATATTGTATATGTATGTTTTAACTAACGAAACACTACATACCAATGTACAAACCACTTTATTCATAAAAATCTAATTTTAATTTCTTAAATTCATTTACATATACTTAAATTAAAGGCATTTAACTACATATAGTTATAATACCAATTTTCTTTTCCTAGTTTCAAAAATTATTTTACATGCCATGTTCAATGCTAGCCACCTATACTAATTTTGACCATGCTCAAACCACATCCAATAATCAAGCTAAACCTTCTCTAACTAATAAAAAACTCGCAAGTTAGTAACTATATAAGATAAAGTTTTCAGTTTCATAAATTATTTATAAACTTTTATTTTAAATCAATATAACAATAATTTACACTTACTCTATATACTATTAGCTCAATTATTTACATATGTCATCTATATTAAACTACTTATCTATTTGAATAATAAATCAAATATTATGTTAATACAGAGAAATTCACATAATTTTTTGAGCGTACAAAATAATAAAAATTAGTATTTAATCCTAACAATATTTTGGTGGTTGTATATTTGAATAGTTTTATCGATGGAATACGTTTGAATTATAATAATTATGATTTATTTGATAATTTTTTGGAAAGCATTTTTTCATTATATAATTTTATATTCATAGATCTTCTATTAAACTCATATATATATATATAGATATATATATATAAAGTAGAACATACCAAACTTCCATTGGTATAGTGATAGGATGCTACACTCCTTTAATAATAGGTTTTGGGTTCGAGTTATAGGAATAAAAAAATAAAATTTAAGAGAAACAATCCCTTAATAAATTTCATAATAGTTATAACAGATTAGTTAGACTAAACCTAAATACTGATCAATGAAAACCAAAATATTATAATATGACACACGGAAGATAGACAAAATTAGTGATCGGTTATGAAATGGACAAGTATGGAAATGTTAGCTTTCATAAACTTGTATTTTTTTATTGTTTTGTGGTCTAATTTTACTTACAATATATTAAATTAAAATAAAAATAATAGAAGGTAAGAGTTTTATATATAGGATTAAAATTGTTTATAAAACATTTAAATTATATTAAAAATGTATTTAGTTTTAATTGATTAAGGGTGGCGAGGATGAGGAAGCATATGGAGTCAAATCACATGACCAACTGGCAAAGAAATTATCAAACTTTGCTTAATTATCTGCCCAGTGATAGAAGAGTGTCACCATAGTCTACAAAAATAAGAGTAAATTACTATGGCCACGGAAGGAGATTCGAGGTACTTTCCTTTCCCCGCGACTAAAATGGAAGGCCAAATGGTTCACGCATCCTGCGAGTATCCTACCATTTCCAACTCAAATTCATCTCTCTCTCTCTTAATTTCCCGTTCGAGTTTTACCCCAATTAATCTGGATCGATTAACTATCAGATCTTTTTCGGAGGGAGATCTCCTAATATGATTTTTTCGTACCCATCAGGAGTCGAACTTATGATCATAGTTAAAAGAACTCAACTCCCTTTCAACTGAATCAACCAATGTTGATCTCTTTCTCTCTCTCTCTCTGTTATTTTTTAATGTTTGAAAAGAGGCCCCACATGGTATAATGTTATTGGGGACGTTTAACCTGAGAAGGAATTGGCTCTTCCTCCGTCTCACAGGCCAGCTTAATTGTAGCTCCACAGAGTTGTAATTGGAAGCATCAGTTGTAATTATTCTTTCAATTTTCCTTCCTTTTTTGTTTTACTTTTTCTTTTATTTTTGGGGGTTTAAAAAATTGCTTTTTGTTGTTTATGGCAAAAAGATATTTTAATCAATGAAAAGTATTTTCTAATTAACAAAAAATCAATTTGAAAAACGACTTCAAAAATGCAGACAAAAGTCATTTTCCTTTTTATGATTGGATTTTAAAATGATCAAGAGTTCCAAATTAATCGATAGATAACCTAGATTCCTAATTCAGCTCTTTGTTTATCGACAATTTTCAATTTATATATATTTTTAAAATTTGCTATTTCATTAAGCAACACGATCATTTTCATGCATAACAACTTTTTTGAAAAATAATGTTTTTATAAAGAAATAATTTGCTGACTATGTGACTTTATTGATTAGAGATCAGAGATAGAGTGTATTAGAGTCGAGTTTATCCCGAGTATCTCTATGCTAGAACTCCAATTCGATTTTTTTTTTGCTTGACTCGAACTCGACGGGTAATATATAGCAGAAACTTGAACTTGACTGGACTATATAATAAAATGCTCGAACTCGACTCGAACTCGATTATTATATAATATATTAATATAGTTTATTTTATTTTATTTTTATATTTTAATTATATATAAATATATATAATATATATTAATATATGTAATCGAGTTACTCGTCGAATTTTCGAGTCTAAAATTATATTACTCGAACCCGACTCAAACTCGACTCAATCGGTCGAACTCAAGTTGAGTCAAGTCGTTGACCGAGCAGCTCAAACTCAGTTCGATCCGTGTAACAGCCCTAATAAGAGAGAATCGTTTCCTTCTTAACATTTATGAATAAAAAATAATTAGATAATCAGAAAGAGGTGGAGTTTGGTCATCGAATACCCCTGAAGTCCATGTCATAGACCGGAGAGCTAAGAGATGGAGAGAGGGCTTCTTCTCTTGGACTGAGGGTTGGTAGCAGAGCACCAAGGGAGGGGAGGAGACTAGTTAAAAGGCCAATAAAAATGAGATACCGAGTTTAGTTAGATATACACACGCACGCGCGCGCGTGCAACACACACACATATATATATATATATCTTTTAAAATTATATATATTTATATATATATATATATATCTTTTAAAATTATATATATTTATATATTTGAAAATTGGCAAATATGACATGAAATGTTTTTGTTAAAATTTTTTAAGGAATAATTTTTTAAAAAATTAAAGGAAAATTAAAAATTCAATAAGGCCGAAAATTATATAGGATTATAATTCTTAAAAATATATATACTAATAACTTAAAAAAAAAAAAAAAGGGAAAATTAGTGGGGCTGCGGTGCCCTTAACACCTTGAATTTGTCTCATCACAATCATAAATGGTATTGATTCCTCCAACTTAATTGATGGAAGGTGTATCAAAATTTAACTTAAATTTAATATTTAATTCTAGGTAATATCAGCATAAAAATATTTTGAATTTGTCATTCTATGAATATATCATGACTTTTTAATATTTTGATATATAACAAATTTATTTTAAAAATAATAATTATAAATTAAATTGAATATTCACACAAAAATAATCTCTTCATCCAACACTCTCGGTACAGTAAAAGGAAGGTTTAGAGTTTATAACATTAGAATCTAACATCTTTATGTCAAAGACTTATGATTGGTTGGTATGATGTGAAAGTGATAAGACACGCATTAATTAAAAAAAAAAAATGGTCACGATTGTTCTCGGTCCTTCCGCGCCAAACAAATTTCCAATAGATTAATTCTAGTGCCATCAAGGAAATATAAAAGTTGTAAAGGGGGCGGATTCTGTATCTTAAGCTCATTAATTATCTGTTAGCTACCTCATAGGTGCTGGATTAAAACAACATAAAGTTGGCCTCACAAATCTCTGTACTAGTATAATTAACGATATCTAATTAAGTCACTAAATACTAATTTTTTTTAATTAAAATTTCATGTTTGATTTTTGTATAGAGAGAAAATAAGTGTAAGGAAAGTTTTGCATTTAACGACTCAATCCATATCAAATCAATTTTAGTCGTTCACTACATAATCCAAAAGCCCATTATCATAAAAGTTAAGCCCCGGATCAGTAGTTCATGCAAATGAAATGAACCTCTCAATTAGAGGGACATGGCCCGCTCTCTCAGTCCTCATCGATTAGATTCTAATTGGTAGGAGATTGATCGGTCTTAAAACCTCCTCGGTGCTCAGTATTTGACCAGCTGGGAGCAATATTCGATTTTTTTTCAGTTATGAAAACAACATCTCGCAATTGACAAGGAGATTTTAAATTCTAATTGATAAGGAAAGGAATTCCTTAACAACTAGAACTTTTTTAATAGGAAGAATTTTGAATTTTATGAATTTTTTTTTTTAAAAGATCTTGCGATCTCGAGCCACTCTCATATGGAAACTAGGATTTCAACACACGGAAGCACACAAGACTCATGGAACCAACATATATATACATCATGAGGCCACTAGCCAATGATGTTCCCTAAACTTACACATAGCACGCAAAGACATAACAGAGTTTCCTTTCAGTTTGCTTCTCTTTTCAAAAATCATTTTCTTATTTAAACATTAAAGTCTTCCTTATCGGAGTATCCTTCAATAGTTTTGTGTAGATCTCATCAATCAAAATTGACAAACAGCCAGTCGTGTTGTTCGAGTCAGCAAAGCCATCATTTGTGGAGTAAAATCCACTTCTAATAGATTGACGTTGTCCGTGGGAAACAGGCTGATTTCCCGAGTTCCTATCACCATCCCCTTCTTTTTACAATCATAGCATCAACTAAGAGAAAAAGACCAACCATCGATTTCAATAATGACAATTTAATAGGAGTCGACACCGATTGAAATGACTCGTTGATCATCACTACAGGAGCAGGGTCTTATCACGTCAAAAGGACTTTCATTGATTAAGGAGCAGATTGAGATCTCCTCTTTTGGGATGTCTATCAATGAATGAGCTTCACCCCATCTCATCTTCAACCCTCTGACAGACCCATAAAAGGATTTGCTGACAAGTGTATACATCCAGAAGGTAGCATCTCGTTTGTCTTAAATTTAGCAACGCCTCCTTACCATGCTACTTACCAAAACCACTTTTTATGTGATAATGCTCTCGTCCCCCCTATAACGCCATCCTAAGTCATCTTAGTTTGGATAGTCTTGAAACATTACTAAGTACAAAATACATGAAAATCAAATTTAGAACATTTCTAGGGGTTGCGACACTTCACGGCGACCCCGACCCATCAACCATCCCTGTGGCGGGAGAAGAAGGAGGAATTCTTGCAGTGGACACTATGGAACTCAGAGATGACATAGAACAACCATCTAAATCTCAACTCAGAGAAGAAGTGATCAAAGTCATTGAGGTCTTCCAAGGCTGGGTTGGGCCTATTTCAAAAAAAGTTTACTTCGAACCATATACTTCCAAGGCTGGGTTGGCCCCAAATCATAATATTTTGAGAAATAACTCAAATTTCTATATACTTCTTGCTTTTAAAAAAATAAAAATAAAAAATAAAAAATACCATTCATAATTTTTTCTCGAATATTATTATAACATATTATAAGTTACCGGTATTTTGCTCGCTGTGAGATATTTTTTATTTTGTTTGTGTTATTTGTCTTGAATTTCTGATTTAGTGCAAAATTTAATAATGGAAATGTTTTCTCTGAGGAAATTTGGCACAATAATAGAAAATTGTTTTTTATATTTTATAAAAAATATTATATAATTTGTTATCATGAGGTCCACGCCAGCGGCCGCTACCACAGCGCACTCAGAGTCAAACTTTGTCCTGTGGTGTAGGCCGCGTGCGATACTGGGACGCGTGCAGGACATATTGGTCTTTTTACAAGTCCTCAATCCCCTTCCGATCTGGTCAACAGCTTCAAAGCGGAAGAGACGAAGAAACGACGAAGATAGATGACCTCTTTCTTTCTAAATATAAACCACATCTCAATCTCTCTCACTAAAGCCCCCCCCTCTCTCTCTCTCTAGAGAAAATGTCATCGAATTTCAGCGATTCCCGCCGTTGTGTGCCGGAATTTCCTCCGGCAATGAAGAACAACGCCGACGCTCGCGTTCCTCTGATGAATCTGTCCTCCGTCCGTGTTCGCATGGACTCTCTTCACCAATTTCTCTTCGATTCAGTCAATCGAAACACTTTGATCAGCAAAGATCAGATGGAGATGGTTTCTTCAGAAATCGTCTCCGCCATTCACCAGATCATCGTCAACGGAGCTGCTCTTCTTGTCTGTTCTCAGTCTCCGATGAGCTTCTCGGCGGCCGGAGTTTCGGGTGAGAAACCCTCGGAGCTGTCGGATGTGAAGTTGAATTCCGAAAAACTGGTAGAATTGGAGAATCTGAAAGTGGAGAAGCTTGAAGAAGACTTGAAAGATGAGAGTGATGACGACGAAGGCGAAATCTTCGAGCTTGATGCCGTCGAATTGCTCGCGGAGCACATTCATTTCTGCGAAATCTGCGGTAAGGGTTTCAAGCGAGATGCGAATTTGAGGATGCATATGCGAGCACATGGTAATCAATTTAAGACGCCTGAAGCCCTAGCGAAACCGGAGAAGAATTGTGATCCAATAAGAAGAAAAATGCGATTCTCATGCCCTTATGTTGGATGTAACAGAAACAAAGCTCACAAGAAGTTTCGGCCATTGAAATCTGCGATCTGCTTGAAGAATCACTTCAAAAGAAG
Organism: Dillenia turbinata; assembly: GCA_037126225.1. Taxonomy (NCBI): domain Eukaryota; kingdom Viridiplantae; phylum Streptophyta; class Magnoliopsida; order Dilleniales; family Dilleniaceae; genus Dillenia; species Dillenia turbinata. Next base: position 10,510,500 of record JBAMMX010000017.1, read on the forward strand.
TCATTGCCCTAAGATGTACTCGTGTAATCGGTGTAACAAGAAGAGCTTCTCAGTTGTGGCTGATTTGAAAAGCCATTTGAAGCATTGTGGTGAATCAAAGTGGAAGTGTTCTTGTGGGACTACTTTTTCAAGGAAGGATAAGTTGTTTGGACATATGGCTTTGTTTGAAGGCCACATGCCTTCTGTTGTTGAAGAAACTGATGAAAAATCAAAAGGGGTTGTTGGGATGGATGAGGATGATGATGAGGGTCGGATTAACCCTAAAACTAATTCTTCCGATAACACGTTTTTCGATAGATTGATTGAAGGGTTTGATTCTCTTGATAGCTACAGCTTGAAAGATATGCTGGGATCTCCTACTGGTTTAGTTTCTGGAATGGACATGGATGGGTTTTATGACTTATAACATTTAAGGTATACTTAGCTATTTCCTATTTTAGTCGTATGCTTTTTTCCTTTTTACTTCCTATCATGTCTATCTGTATTATTCTTTGTTGTAATAATATGCTTGTTTTGACTGACAATATTTTTTTTTCCCTCCTGCTTTTCAAGTTGCAATAAATGTCATGTATTGTTTTAACAAAAAAATTGCTTAGGTATATTCTAGATTTTAGATCATCTCTATGGTAATTTCTGTTCGTTCTTGAAGTTTGGAAGTCCATCGATTTTCTCTCATCTTTAATAGCTCCATTAATTCAGTTTGGAGAAATTGGGTTCTAGATTATTTGAAGTCGAATACAAAATCAAAAGAGGACCAAGAAAGGGATCTCTTCTATCTATGATTGCAAAATCTTGCTGATTGTCACTTTGCATTGATCCTTCCCTCCAAACCACATCCATTCTAAGTCTCCCACTTTGTTACCTTATACAACAGTTTAGGTATTCTGTAGTAAAATACATGCTCGGAGAAGGTTGAGTTGGTGCTCTTGGAGTTCCATACGTGAAAGGATTAATAAAGCTCCTGTTGGGGGGAGTGCACTTTGGAGTTGCATGGATGAAGAAATGTGTATTATTTGTCTCCAAAGGAGTCTTCTTTAAAGAAGTGCTTGACAAGAACCCAAATTCTTTCTAGATTGTCAGCACTAAGGTCTGTTGTCTAATTGCACGTGATGTACATTTCACAATCTTGAGATTTTAAGTACAAATCTGATATGGAAATTGCTTGCGAAAGTATGTCAACACTTTTGAGTTATGAAGGGCTTTGCAGTTGCTTGACATTTTGATGGCACTGCTGTAGCTCAAACAGGATATTTTGCGATAGTTAAGAGGCCCTCCTGCTGATGCTTGGAGGGAGTAACAATGCTGATTACCCTTGGGCAATAGTTATGGCCCAAACCAAACATTTTACTATCTATAAAGCTCTGATGATAGCACCCAGAGGAGTATAGCAACACTGATTGCCACCCGCCACCCTTCTGTATAGCAAAAGTCTTTTTTAGATTGTCGGCGCAATAGGGATAGTATAACTAGTTACATAGTTGCCCGTGGCTACGACCGTAGATTCAACATCAGTTAAAGACGATCTTCTATTAGTTAATCTCCATATTGTTGCTAATCATAAACTCTATGAATCATTCCAGTGTTTAGTATGCCTCACCTGTTACCTGTTGTTCACTATAAGCATTTTTCATTTGAATATTGCCCTTGAATACTTGTGTCAAAAATTCCCCGAATTGGTTTTCCATTTCCATAAAGGATATAATTGACAACTCGAAGTTTCACATTATCTCTTTCCCGCGAAGGATCTTGGGGAAAAAGTGTTGCTAAATTTATACCGTCCGCTATTTCATATGTGACTACAGGCCGAATCAAAACAAAATACTTTTTCTTGGTAACTTCTTTACTTGGGTTATGTGATCCTGTGATTTTATTATGCTTTGGAACGATTGCAAGCTATTCATTCATTTTCTTTATCGTTTCTTGAAAGATTACAAGTTTAATTGCAATTGTGTTAGTTCCCCTTTTATTTAACTTGCCATCCTATCCCACCGGCGTTGGGGAGACTCAAATGTGGACCCTTATTTGTGAACTTGATAAAAAGTGTTCAGTTGATGCATGTCTGGTTTACTTAAAGCAACATTCTTGTTGTACCAAATTAAGGAACTAGCTAGTCCAAAGGTCTCTCCAGAGTCAATTATGAGGTGGCTTTTTGCAATCTCCAGCAGGTGCGATGCAGGGTACGCCTGGTTTGGATGACAAACCATGAGGCTTACGCATGGCTGTGATCATGCAGACTTCATTAGAAGATAGGGCATATGCGACCATTTACGATAATGGACATCCACAACAAAAAATAGCCCTCAAGGATTGAATAATGCGCTTTCTTCATTGTCTTTCCTTTGAACCTCATTCCTTTTCTGTTGTAACCAAAAAAGAAAAAAAAAAACCTCATTCCTTTTCCACAGCTAAAAGGTTGAGTAATGTGAGAGAATTAATCTGGTCTGTAAAGGAAGTCAAGCTGCCTTAAATCACGGAGGTCCATGTTACCCCAAGAAATCAATGAGTTAACACTAATTTTTTTCAAGCCTACAATTATGCATCTCCCCAATAAAGGAGAAGGGGAAACGAAAACCACCATCCTTAGGTCATAGCAATTGATGTCTCCCACTGGACAAAATGGTGTTCGTGGTAAAAAAAATAAAATTAAAAAATAAAAAGGTAAAATGTAAGAAGAAGAATGCATATATATATATATATATATATATATATACACATTCACATTTCTCTTATTCTGCATTAAGTTGAAAAGTATTTTATGTACAAAGTGAATTCTTTTTTTTTTCCCATGATCTGAATTATATATCAGCTGATGAAGAATGCGGAATGCCACTGGCTGAAGATGACAACCCCAAAGTTGTAGGCCCTTGTAATTTTCTTACAATCTTCCAAACTAGATAATGCTCCTAAAGATTTGATTCCCTTGTATATTTTGTCTCTTGAAACATAAAGACACGATAATTCTGTTATTTTGTGCAGAAAATATAAATGCAGTGCGATATTCTATTGGTAAAATAATTGCCTTAAAGCCATCTTTCAAGATTAATTTTTGTCCCCTCCCTTGACCCTCTTGTTCTAACATAAATAAGTACCTTCAGCAACTTGATGGGCCTTTTCTCTAAAAATTGTTGGTTGCTGTCATTTTACTTTTGTAATTGGTTTGTTTATTTAACACATAACTGTGAGCATATGCCAAAGATTGGACATATTGAGATTGTCAAAGTTCATGTTTCAGACGCCCTATTGCACCGTCCACGATGCTGTCACGAGCTCTCTCATCTCTCTCTCTCTCTCTCTCTCTCTGGTCAGCCAACGCGGAATGGGTGAGGCCCCGTTTGTAAGCTAGCCAACGCAAATTCGTCCATGGAAATGGAATGTGTCACCACGTCATTGTAATTTAGGATTTTCAGGGAGAAAATTAATTATCCAAGAGATCAGTTTACAATTAAGTACTTGAATTTCAAGACACAACAATTAAATACTTAAACTTCTTAAAGTGTAACAAATTAATCTTTCATTAATAACGTTAACATGTTGGCAGTTAAAAATTGAGCCGATTCGGGGTGGCGCTGGGAATTAAAAATAGAGCTATTTTGGGATGGCATTAGATATGGAATAACAGATCAAACACCTTTGAATTAAATAGTAAGATATTCTACCTCTTAACTAAAGATATCGAATTAGAGTTCTGAAAATAAAGAAAAAAGATTTGAGAGAATTTATTTCATAACGGGCTTCACAATTGATGGGGTATAACTTTAGACCCAATTTGAAGGGTCAACGGCTGAAGGGTCCACACAGGAAGTCCACAAAGAATAGTTATCGACCGATGAACAACCACAAATGACTATTCCCTATGATCATCTACCAAAGGGTCTTAATCACCCCATCTTCTGGACGAAGGGACTCAATCCCCTTGCCTACAGAACGAGATTTATCAAGTGAGAGTAACCTCCCCAATCGGGTACTTAACCATTAGTCTATCGAGCATATGAATCTCGAAGACCCTCCAGTGGCCAGATAACTAACCGATAGCCAACAGCTCTATCAATTTTAAAGAGAGGTCAAAACACTCTAACAATTTTGATTTTTTACTTAAGAACGATATTTTTCAATTAAGGAAAGGATTTTCCCAGAAAAATAAAGTTCTCATACGATAAAGATCATGATCATTTCAAAATATTGAATTCTCGAGATTTTCGGATCGACTCGATAAGGAAAGTAGTGTTGAAACGTCCCCACAGCATACGACTCTTATAGGTATAAGGTATCTTCAAACCCTCCAAGTCATGTACGCTCTCTTAGCCCTTCATATTGAGCACTCTAATCACAGCGAACCTCTTTCTCTCTAAGCTCTCAGTCTGTTTCTCTTACATTCGAAAACCGCTCTTTCTGATTTAAGCGTCGGAATCTCTTCCGTCGGAACACCCTCCGACTATTTTTGCAGGTTTCATATTCCGTTGACGGCGATCGGTCAAGTCGACAAGGAGTCGATATATGTGGAGCCATAACCCACATTCAACAAGTTGGCGCCGTCTGTGGGAACAGGTTAGAGCAAATTCCGCAAGTCTGACAACTATGCCTTCAAGAATCCGAGCATCCTCGAGGGCCGCCCCTACTGTAGAATGGCGCGACCCTGTACCCCCAGAATTATTCCTCCCTCCGGCACCTAATCACTCAATTCATAATCATATGTTTTCTCCCCGACCATCCCATCCGAAGCAAGTCTTACAACTTGCAGCTCAAGAATAGCCGGTCGTGACCCCAGTGCCAGAATAAGTGAGCCATTTCCAGATGGAAAAATTGGAGTCAAAACTCCAAAAAATGAGTAAACAACTGGAGAGACTCGATCGAGCCCTTGAGATGGACAGCCACTCATTTGCAGCGGACTCCGAACATGAGCGTTCATCGAGGCGAGTACTTCCTGCGAATTATGAGCCATCGGTGACCTATCGTCACGACCCTGAGGATCTGAAGAAACAAATCAAACACCTTGTAGTCGTCAAGCTTAAAAGGGTAGGTCCAAAGAAGGAGGAAGATTCCCTCCATCATTCGGGAGAATCGCCATTCGATCCAAAAATTTCCTTAGAACCAATGCCAAGAGACGTCCTTCTGCCATCCATGGAGTGATATGATGGAAAACTGATCCCCGCGACCACGCTGCCCACTTTATAACAGTTATGGTCTCCAGAGACCTGTCAGATGCAGCGATATATAAGCACTTCCCCACTACTCTCAAGGGCAATACTCTAGCATAGTTTAACTCTCTCTTGTCGTTCAGTATCAAGAGTTTCACCTAATTTCAATAACAGTTTGAGAATCATTTTATAATTAGCTGAGGAGCCAACTGAAAGTTCACTTCTTTGCTATCGTTGCGACAACGGGAATTCAAACCTCTGAGAGATTTCTTGGAGAGATTTAAAACAGAGATGTTAAAAGCCTCCACTTTGGACCATTCCATTGCATTGGCTGCTCTCTTAACGAACTTGCGCTCCTCCGATATGAAGGTCTCCATTACGAAGAAATCCCCTGTAACCATCCAAGAATTTTACTCTTGAGCCAAGAAGTACATTGTAGCAAAAGAAGCAGATGCGTTCAATCGACGAAAAAATCGTCCTAGTAGCAAGGAATGCAACCGATCGTCTCGCCAGCCTTCTCCAAAGAGAAGCAAATTAGGGGCTCTGCCCTCGTGAAGGTTTAATGTTTACACTCCGCTGAATGAGACCCCAAGCCGGGTTCTTATATCAAATCAAAAACAAATCGTATGTCAGTGGCCCCCTCGTCGTACAGAAGAAGACCCCAAGAAAGATAACTCCAAATATTGCCACTTCCATCGGGATTACGGTCACATGACCGATGAGTGTAAGAGGTTCAAGGACGAACTGGAATTTCTGGTTTGCAGTGGTAAACTGCAAAGATTCATCAGTACGGAAAGAAAGAATTTACCTTCCCCAACGGACGTAATGCACCGCGGAAGAATGAGCCACCTAACCGACCGAATCCCAGGCCGTTACATGATGGATTAGGAGGGGTGATCCTCCAAATCCACGGGCGAAGACATCTGGCATGAGTTCTATGTTCCCACTAGCATTTGTCTGGCATATGATCCGGAGATTTCCGTGCTTTTTCCTTGAGAAATTTTCGGTGCTCTCCCGTTACTTAGTGATTATTCCTGTGGTGGTTCACGACACGAGATCCTTAGTAATTTACGGAGGAATCACCTCCTATCAAAATTTTCCTATCGTACGTCGAGCCTTAGACGACTTGGTTTTACCAATTGAACGTATCATCAGAATAAGATGGAACTCTCTGAACGGGTGGACATGGCCCTAATATCTAAAGTTACCTTTCATACGTCGGATCTTAGACACCCTGGTCTTACCGATCGAACGAGCCATCAAAATAGGATGGAACTCCCCAAACAGGTGGACACGGCTCTAACATATAAAGTTTCCTATCGTACATCGGGCCTTAGACGCCCAAATCTTACCGATCGAACGTGTCATCAAAATATGATAGAACTCCCCAAATAGGTGAATACGGCCCTAACATCTAAAGTTTCATATCGTATGTCGGATTTTAGACACCCTGATCTTACTAATCGAACATGTCATCAAAATAGGATAGAACTCTCCAAACGAATGGACACAACCCTAATATTTAAAGTTTCTCATTTTACGTTAGGCCTTAGACGCCCTGGCCTTATCGTCTGAATATGTTATCAAATGATGAAATTCCCCAAACGGGTGGACATGGGCTTAACATCTAAAGTTTCTTATTGTGCGACGGGACCTTATCAAATTAACGAGACTCCCCAAGCAGGATGTAGCATTCTAAAGGCATTCTTCACGGAGGATCATTACACTATGATGGAGTATTGGACAAATGACTTGACACACTCAATAGAGAAAATATTTTCATTATCGGAACAATACAAAATTACAGGGGGATAGAAAGAACAACAGAGGTCACTGGGGTGGAGTCCTGATCCGCTATCACTCTCTCAATTTACCCCTCAAAAGGAGGTAGAGCCTCATATTGGCCAACTTGTTGAAGAATCTCCTCGGCGCACCTCAAACGTTCGAACAACCTACGCTGAGAAAGCTGGAAGTTGACAACATCTTTGGTAATAGACGCCTTGAGATCAGTTATCTCCCACTCGGCATTTAGAAAGGATTCCTCCTGAAAATGAGCTAACGTATCGGCGGTCACTAATCCCGCTTCTTGTATGCGTGTCTCAGCTTCCTGCTTTTCACAACGCTCTTGGAACAAGGCCAACTCTAACTGAAGACGTTCAATCTACTTGTTTTTTCCCTCTTCGGTGTCTTTTTCCTTATTCTCTAGAGCGTCCTTCAGCGCTAACACTTGATTACTCAAACAGACAATTTACCTATTACGCTCTTTCCTTCGTTGCCTTTGGAGCTCGGTCAAGGTCGTAGTCTGCGAAAAAATACACCTGAAAGTTAGAGTCACATAATAATAAATCTAGACAGAGCCCGGGCGAGGAGAACGCTTACCATAAGGAAAAGAGAGTGAATAGCCTTATCAATATGATTTGAAGACATTGTTCAGAGCGTGAGTTTCGGGCGAAACTTGAACCGTTCGGCCAGCTATAATGCTTCTCGCGAATCACTAAAGTTATACTGACGGTCCCCCACACAGACCGCTACTGATTCTTCTTCTAAGTCATCGTCCTCTCTGTTGAACGATTCAACCAAAATAAGAGGTGGAACGACAGCTTCATCCTTTACATCTTGTAGGAGATATTGTGATGCTTGGGGTGATCGTTCGGGTGCCTCTCCAAAATCAGGAGCAAAAATGTGTGTCATTGAAGTCTTTTCCTGCTATCGTGGATCCGGAGCCAGAGCACTCCCTGTCGTCTCGAGGACTTTCTCGTCCAGAATGTCCCCCCCCCGTCTTTGAGGGGTGTATCAAGGATCATCGAATGAGTGATCAATTAGCACTCTCTCATCTCGACATGCTCCTGAAGAGACTCATGTTCTCCAGTTTCTGCTAGCCCCTCCTCGCCAGCAAGCAAGCTAGATGATCGAACCCTTAATCTTTTTGATTGAGTCTCCAGAGAAGTATTGGCTGCCTTCCTCTTTGCGTTCGGTCGTACCTCCCGTTTAGTGGAGACATCCTCTAGAAGGGAAGTATTTACGAACGGCAGAGAATCAACCAACTCCTTCTTCCTCTGCTCTAGTAAGAGAGATTTTGTGATCTGTCTCGCCTCGTCATCAATAAGCTAGACAACAATAACATGTGATCCTCTATTAAAAAATCTACCAAGATACTCCGATGGGTAGACTCACAATAACGGCCAACAAACCGCGAAAGGCAAGAATGATGAAGGAGGTCCTGGATTTTCATGTTCAAGAAGGGTGCTTGATCAGCATCGGGAAGCATTGGAAGGAGATCTATGTTCAAAAATCTCACGTAGAAGAACTTCTGCATCCAACGCTTATCTTGAGACTCACTATAAAAGAATTTCCAACGGGACTCCCGACGGATTTGGAGTTTATATCAATAATGGGTAGAACTATTGGTACTGTACTGCACCAAGGAAAAAATGGATCCCAAAATTTTCAAGTCAAAGCGAACGCGAAAAAACCCTAACAAAGAAATTAGGGTAATCACAAAAATGTCAAGCCCTAGGGATAAGTAGCAAATGGTGGATATTCCAATATCTCATGACCTCTGCCAGCGAGCCTGTATATGGGATCCTTAAACCGCACTTCACACACTGCTTATATATTGGGACGCAACTGTCGGGAGCATGATTCGCTGTGTCCTCTTCACCAGGAAATACTAGTTCGAAGTCGCTTCCAAGCGACATGTCCCTCTGGACTTCCATTAGTTTCTCTTCAGTCATCATATTCCGTACGCTGCCTACACCTCGCAACGAAGAAGAACCTTTCGACATTTTTCTATAGAAAAAGTTTTTCACTAAAAGATTGAGAGAGCAGCAAGTAAGAATACTAGGGTATGTGATACCCTGATAAACGTGAATCCTTATAAAGTATACAGAAAACGATTCTCGAAAATTGAAACGAAAAATGTCACATTAAAAAGTTTGTGCCTTTTTCAATGGTCATAACTCTCAACGCCTTTCCCGATAAAGAGCGCCATGAGCTGGGGACAAGTGATAAGGTATAGTTCTAGAGTCAATTCAAAGGGTCAGCACCTGAAGGGCCCACACAGGAGGCCCACAAAGGATAGTTACCAACCGATGAGCAATCACAAACGACTATTCCCTATGACCATCTACTGAAGGGCCTTAATCGTTCCATCTTCTGGATGAAGAGTCTCAGTCGCCCCGCTTACCGAACGAGATTTATCAAGTGGGAGTAACCTCCCCGATCGGATACTCAACTATTGGTCCATCGAACGGACGAATCTCGAAGACCCTCCATTGGCCAGACAACCAACTGATAGCCAATAGTTCTATCAATTCTAAAGGGAGATCAAAACACTCTAACGACTTTCATTTCTTGCTTAAAAACGATATCTTCAATTAAGAAAAAGATCTCCTCAGAAAATGAAAGTTTCCATACGATAAAGATCCTGATCATTTCAAAATATTGAATTCTTAAAATTTTCGGATCGACTCGATAAGATATCTTGAAACTCTCCAAATCAAGTACGCTCTCTTAATACTTCACATTGAGTACTCTAATCATAAGAAACCTCTTCCTCTCTAAACTCTCGGTCTGTTTTTCTTACATTCGAAAACTGTTCTTTCTGATTTGAACATCAGATTCTCCTTATCAGAATACCCTATGCCAGTTTTTGCTGATTTCACATCCCGTTGACGGTAACCGTTTAAATCAATAATGAGTTAGTATCTATGGAGTCGTAATCTAACTTCAATAATAGTATTCGGATTGGATTAATGAACATAATTTTGATATTGATAGGAAAAAGAGAGAGAGAAGACATGGAAGAACCTTATTCAAGTGACAATATGGTAGGCACCATGTCGGCAAGATCGCTGGTCATGCAAGCCGGTAGGTAGTGACATGTCAGCAGGTAGCTGATTTTTTGTGAATGTTTTTCATTTTGATATAAAATCTCTTAAATTTACGTTGACACGCTAAGGATTGTCCCAGGTCAGCAACGAGCAAGGGGATATCTTCGGTGACACCCAATTTTATCCGTGTTGCAATAATTTGCGACCGGATGTTTTGGTAGTGAGCCTTTTCCTCTTCCTATCTTTCCATGATGTAACATAAATTTTTTACATTATTTTACTTTTAATTAATCAAACCAAACGGTTTGCACATAGAATTATAAAAGTTAATTATTTTCATAATTAAAAATAAAATAGTCATATATCAATAAATTTTAATATTAAACATAATTGTACTAAAAATATTTTATAAAAATAATATCTAAAACGCGCAGTCACAACTTTGTCAACACACGAGTTATATAACGTATGTTTATATAAAAACGTACTATTTATGATGTATGAAAATTTTTCAATACTAATGTTTAGACATTTTAAATTAATTAATATTTATATAATTTTTTTATTTTTATATTTATATATTTTTTATAATTAATTAATTAATTCTAATTTTTATTTATATATTATTTTTGTTATGATTAATAATTATTTGATCATTTTATAATTTTTATAAAATAATTAATATTTATATAAAATATTATATTTTTTATATTTATATGTTTGTTCATATTTCAGTTTCTATATTCTCACTAAATATATGTTTTTATGTTTCACATCTGTTTTTATTTTTTCATACAACGTATTCCATGATTGCATGTCCTTTCAATTCCCCCCCCCCCCCGGGGGGCCTCGTGGAAATCATGTATGAAGTTTTTTCCCATAGGGATTAATAAATAATAATCGACATTGTTGAGCATTGAATCCCAAACCCAAAAATGTCAACAAAAACAAACGCAAAAAGATCTGCTAGTGCCTAACCATCAAGCTCCCTCTTCACTCTAATCACATTAGAGAGGCAAAGACTTTGTTTTGTTCAATAAATATTTTTATCTTCTTTTATTTTGCATTTTTCACATTTGAATGAAACATAATCGAAACAATGAAATCTCTTTTTGTTCTACTTGATTTGATTTCAAAATTTAAATTTATTTGTTTTAATGTAGTAAATTAGTTAATGCCCAATTTAATTATTCTGAAACTTTTTTAATTCATTTTTTATTTAATCTTATATATATATATTTAATTTATATTATGAGTTTTAAATATGTATATTTGGTTATAGTTTTATTCGATAGTAGAGTTACGAGTGGATTATTTACTCTATCATTAAATAAGACACGTGATAACTTACATAGTTTTAATATGTTTGTCACATCATTATTCATATGCTAATTCACTAAGATGTCTGAAATTCATCATTTTAAAATTAAATATATACAAAATAACTACGTAAGTAAAAATATGAAAGATGATATATTTTTTTATTTGTTTCCCCACGAAAATTATCAAAAATTATTAAAAAAAATAGAAGAAAAATTAACAAAAATTTGTGTGTTCTCTCTGGCTGCATCAGAATTGAATGAAACCAAAACTCTCTCAATCATCATAATTTGTCCTAAAAATATACTTAATTGGAAGTCATTTCAGGGTTAACCATTAATACAATGAGTGACGGAGTTTCTACCATTTCAATAAACATTAATATTTATATGGCCAGTAATTGTAGATCCATTATTTAATAACTGCTGATTATTTTCTCATAATTTAAGAATTTATGACAATTGAATGGTAATTTATTGTGATTTTTATGATTATCAATACTTATAAAAATTTGTTTTATCTACCGCATAAATCTAATCATGCTACCAAGAAATGGGCATAGGCCAATTTCGGCCCATAAACCGGCCTAGCAACGCCGTGAAAGCCCGGGCCCAAAAATGCCCAAGTTTCAGTAAATCAGGATCGAATCGGCCCGATTACAAGACGTGGGCCAGTTTGGTTCCTATTTTTTTTAAAATCGGGAACCAGCCCGGTACAGCATGGGGATTGGCACAGAACTGGTCTAGCCCGACCGATTCTAATAGCCAAATTGTTTTTGAAATTTTTCACATTTATTCCTTCCAACAGTTATAAAACAAATAGTTTGAGATGTATTTTGGTACATAAACATAAAAATATTGTCTATAAATATGTCACTATTCATTTCCAAATCTCACATAATCTCCTACTCTCTCTACCTATAACATCTTCTACTCTCTCTCACAATCTCTCTATTTACACATCTCCTACTTACATTCTTCCTCCTATTTACAACATCTCTCAATATAATTTTGTAAAATTTCAATATTGCAAATTCAAATTAATCAAGATTTGACAATAAACAATCGTGATCTTTGTCAAATCGATAACATCTTAATTTATTTTTTTTTATGGTTGTTGATTGTGTTTATTTATTTATTTATTTATTTACTTTTTTAATTCATTCTCATTAAATTTTAAATTAATTTTTGAACATATAATGACCGGAATATATTTTTCACAATCTTTCCAACAATCTCCTCTTTCTCTATTTACAATTTCAACGTATTCCCAAATACACAGATATTGATATTGGTTTACAAGAAAATGAAATTATTAATATACAATTTTTCACAAAACGCAATAAAAAAAGGATGATTTTAATGTGTGGATTTATTTTGTAAGAAATTATGAGAAGCAAAAGGCAGGCAACATTAAAATTTGTCAACAAAAATACAAATTTATGAAGAGTTGGGAAAGGACATTTAAAAGACTTATAGTAAGAGATCACTCATATCGATTATCTCAAATTAGGCAAATACAAATTGCCACAAGTAGGGAAAATGTCTCAATTTAGATATAATCCAGAAGCAAAAAAAAATAGGATAAATAGAATGAACAGCATATCGGGAGTTACAATTAGTATAGTAGAATGTGAATGTTGGCTCTAGTCTCTTATTGAAATCTCTAAGTTTCCTACTGGATTTTCTAAGTTTCTTACTAGATTCCTTTAGTTTCCTGTTAGAATAATTGAGTACTATTAGCCAAACTTTTAACAATATCTTTTAAAGATGTACCTGAATTCAACGAGACTTGTGGGGTGTTGGAATGATGGTCTGGTTTGAGATTGTTGCCGAAACCTTTGGGGTCAATTCTCGTAACTAAGATTGGGATGATCCTTCTATCTTGGATTGTAAGTTTTTTTAATAAGGATCATATTTCCTGTGTCTGGCTTGGAAATTCTCCTACAGTATTGATTTATTCATTGGGATCATCTTGAAAAGTAGGGCATATATCGATTGGATGATCAATATTTGAACAAATTCTACAAACCTTAACCTGTTGTATTTTCCATACAACTAATTTTTCCATAAGCAATGTTAATGTGTCTAATCTCTGATCGATGGAAGAAACACTTACCTCATTAACATTCCTTGGAACATCTTGCCTTATTCCAAATTATTGTGCATTAGCTATCATATGAGATACTAAATTTCTTGTTTTTTTAGATGTTTTATTTACTAATGCATCCCTACTAACAGTATCAATCATATTTCTATTTATAGGTGAAAGTCTTTTATAAAATTATTGAATAAACAATTGTTCTAGAATTTAGTGTTGGGGACAATTCGCACATAACTATTTGAATCTCTTCCAATACTCATACAAGAACTCTCCACTATGTTGTCTTATACCATAAATCTCCTTCATGATCATGGCTACATGGGAAGTTAGAAAAAATTTCTCTAAAAATAGCTCTTTCATATCATTCCAAGCTGTGATAGAACCAGGCAGTAAATAGTAAAACAAATCCTTTACTTTATCAGCTTAAAAAAAAAGAAAAAAACTCTTAATTTAAGTTGTTTTTCAGTTACCGCTTATGGCCTCATTGTTGAACACACGATATGGAACTCATTTAGATGCTTGTAAGGATCCCCTCCTATAAAATCATGAAAAGTGGGTGATAAATGTATCAATCCAGAATTTAATTTAAAGTGACAACCAATATTAGAACAATCAATGCAAAGAGATTTCTGATTAAGATCATTGGTAGTTAACTCTCTTAAAATCTTTTGGGCAGTCATATTATCTTTCTTAAAGTCCTTCTCTTCACTATCATTGTCGAATTCCAACAAATCCACTTCCAAGTTTAGTCCTAGAAACAAAGAGAAAGCAAAAGTTAAAAAAAATAAATCATTTAACACCATTTCTCAGTAATGGTGTCAAAATTTTGGTGGGTGTCAATTCAACAAAAATTAAATTTACCTACTTGACAAAATACAAATATAGAGCGAGTAAGATCATCTCATCAGGAAATGGTGGATTCACTTCTTTTAAGGAAATAAAAATATGAAGGTTTAATGGTTAACTAAACTAATAATTAATGGAAAATAAATAATTAACTAAAGAAAAATAAATAATTCAAAATTTAAAAAAGTAAAAATTCAATGGAAAATAAGCTTCTAGTCAAAGGAATTATATCCGATTTGATTCGAGTTGATTGATCATCAATCTACCTAATAAACTTAACAAATTATATACAAATTGATTATAGTCATTCAACAACTGCTGAACAATCAATCTCTCCTTAATTCATCGATAATTAAGATAAATTCGTTAATTATTTTCTTAATCGAAAGACATCGCTAAAGAAGATCATAGGATTTAATGTTTTGACAACATTAAGATCTAGAGAGATCCAATTTTAATTAACAAATATATAAGTGGGTTAATTAAAATTAGATTATTTAAATCCATGACATAGATTAGATACTTGCAAAGTTGTGAAATTATGTCATATACCACTATATTAAAACAAATAAATAATTACGGATTTACCATTTTAATTAACTTATATTATTTTAAGATTATTAAATATAGAGCTCTATTTAATTAACGCCAAAAAATCATAAACACTAAAACATAGGAATTAAATAAATACCTATAAAATGTTGATATAATATGCTTAGTCAAATCTTACAATCGTTAAAAATCAAAATTTTAATAACCCTTCAACTAGAAAAGAAATTTAGAAACAAAACATGGAAAAAAAACAAGAAAAATAAATAAATTCTTTTAGTAAAATACTACAAACGTACCTTCCTTTTGGGAGAGTTTAATCTCTCTTTTTATGGGAGTAAGTCTCCTATTTTTTGGAAAAGTCTTCCTAAATTTTGATAACAACTAAAAAGAAAAGTTTAACTAAAATGTAATAACCTAATTGATTTGAAAAAAAGAAACTTCCGCTGTACTTTTTAAAAGATTATCCCTAAATATTAGGAATAAGTTAAGACGGTGGGAATATTCAATGTTTCCAAAACAGACTCAAATTTCCCATGTAATCACGTGCAGAGAAAGGAATGCCGCTAACTTGGCTTCTAGAAAATTCTTTTAGTAAATCTCGAAATCCATATACCCATGCACTAAGGTAAGAGTGCGATTGTCCACAGTTTTCTCTTCCTATATATCAATGCTCCAAATCAACTTTTTTTTTTCTCTTTTCTTCACAATTCTTCTTCCCCAATCCTAAAATATTAAATATCATAAAACATAGCTATTAGTATAATAATTATTCAAAAATAAAGTAAAATCGATATAAATCATTATACCAATTTACATTCCATCAAATTATCAAATTGAGGCCACACATTTAATTGAATCTAACTCAAGTAAACTCAAATATTTGAATGTTGGATTTGTCTCTCTTTTAACACTTAAGTTTGCTTGACTTTTTGTAATAGTTTAGTCCAAACATTTTGAGAGTTTGACCAACATTTTGATGTATCTATGAGACAAAAGATGTGTGTCAGAGAAAAAAGCAAAGCATAAATTTACAAATTATTGATTTTAAATTTAAAGCAAACAACTATGAAAGTTTCCTTTTTGAAAACTGCTATTGAAATTCTTAACAATTTATAGATAAAATCACAATAATAATTAAATAGATAAAATAATGTCAATCTATATTAGTATATTTTTGATTGATTCGTAATTAAATATTTATTTAAATTGGTCAATCTATACAGATAATTTTATTAAAATTAGTTAATATATATTAATATAAGTTATGATGTAAAATTTAATTTATTTAATATATAGTTATTTTGATCTCTATACTACTACTTATGAGATTAAATTATTGATCCACGTATAGCATGGGTTGGCTCCTTAGCTAGTGTTGGTTTTAGGGGTGTTATTCGGGTCGGTTTTCGAGTTCTTCGGTCAATTCAATTTGGTTAAATCGGTTTGATATTTTTTTAACTCCAAACCGAATTTGAACCGAATTCGAATTTATTCGAATTCAATTCGAACCGAATTCGAAATTCGGTTTTCGGTTTGAATTCGAATCAAACCGAATAAACCGAATTTCGAATTTGGTTTGGATTGAATTCGAATTCTAATCGAATTCGGTTCGAATTCAAACCGAATTTAGTTTGAATTGATAAAACCGAATTTGATATATGATATTTAAATTCTCGTATGAACTCGATTTAACCGAATTCAAATTAATAAAATCGAATTCAAATTTGAAGAAATAAACCTTAATTCGAATTCGAATTCGAATTCGGTTCGGTTTAGTACCCGAAAACCAAATTCGATATTCGGTTATAACTGAAAATCAATTCTTAATTCGAAAATTGAATTCGAATTTATAAATTTGAATTCGGTTGAATTCAATTCGGTCGGATATTCGATTATAACCGAAAATTGCACACCCCTAATTGGTTTTTATCGGCCCATATGAGTAGTTTGCATTGGCCTTTGCCAACACCAATATTGTACACAATAAGGACAAACAATAATTCTGTCATATTTGAAGGAGGAAAAAGGATGTAAAATTACTTCCTTTACCTTAACCCCTTTTAAGGATCCATGACTAGGGGTGGCAATGGAGCCTTTTGAACGGGGAGAACCTGAGCCCGACTCGAGAAAGATTAAATATTTGAGATTTGAGTTCGGTCTGAAAAATTAAAAGGGTTTCAGACCCATTCGGGCTAGGCATGGCCCATTTCATAAATTTTATTTTTTATATTTTAACTAATTTTGTAATATAATAAATACAAAATAAAAACACATTAATCATCCAGAATAAAATACAAAACATATATTACCATACCAAATTAAAAATTACACACTATTATAAAAATTCATAATAACAATGTCACGAAAGATTAAAAAACTATATCAAAAGTAATATATTAAAATTATCAAAACAACTATCCAAATATTACAATATTTGATTTTAAATAGACCGAACTTATAACAGTCAATTCACTGGCGTCAAGGCTTAGATCGAAATTAAAATAGACCTAAATAATGCGAACAAACTTGGCCTAGCCCTAAAACGAGCCTTGGGTCAAGTTCAGGTCGGCCTAGCCCAATTGTCCGTCCTATCTTTGACGGATGCATTTTCATCCTCCAAAATTTCTATGGGGTAGGGTAAGAAGGGAAAAGTGAAAAAAAAAATCTAAAATGAATGCAATAGAGTGAAAATAATATGAATTAAATTGATTTTTTAAAGTGACAAAATTAATATGTTTAGTTTTAAATAAAAATAAATTCAATTTTTTTAAAAGAGAAAATAAAAAATTTAATTATATAGAGAGACAAAATTTATAATAATTTAGTTTTATTTAAATCTATGTGGTTATAAAGAGAATATAAATTGAATTGAATATGGTGAGAGAAAATTAAAAACAAATTTATTTAAGACAAAATTCAAACTTGCTTAAAAGAGAGAAAAATTCAGTTTGGTTTTCTTATAGAGGAAAAATTTATACTAAATATATTTAGAGAAAGAAAATGTAAAATAAATTGATTCTTTAGATAAGAAAAATTAATGTACTTAATTTTAAAGAGAGAAGGACTGAATTTGGTTTTATTAAGAGATAAAATTTAAAATAAATGTGTTTAGAGATAAGAATGTGAAATAAATTGATTTTTTAGAGAACAAAAATTAATGTCTTTATCTTTAAAGAGACAAAGAATATTTTTTTTGAAATTATAAAACTTAAATTTAATGTGCTTAGATAGAGAAAATGTGAAATAAATTACTTTTTAAATAGTTTTAGAGAGAGAAAAAAAACTATATTCTAAGTTCATAAAAAGAAAAAATTTGAATTAATGTCTTTAGGGAAAAAAAAAAGAAAATGCAAATTAAGTTAATTTTAGACAAAGAAAAATTATGCATTTAATTTTAAAAAGATAAAAACTATATTTAGTTTTTTCAGAGAATTTAATTCAATGTATTTAAAAAAGAGAAAATGTAATTTAAATTATAAAGAGAAAAAATTAAAATGTTTAGGTTTATAGAGAGTAAGAGAGAAAAAACTTAAAATCAATGTGTCTAGATAGAGAAAATATATATTAAATTGGGATCTCCAGGTTGAGGGAGGGGTTGTGATTACTTGACTATCCTCATGGGGATAAGTTGATGTTTTAGAGAGGAAATTTAATATGCACAACTTTGAGGAAAAAAACCAATTTTATTTTTTTTTTAGAAAAGAGGAAATTTAAAATTAATATATTTAGAGATATAAAAATTGATTTAATTTTTTAGATAAAAAGTAAATTTTATTTCTTTTTAGTAAGAGAAAATTTAAAACCAATACCATGAACAAAGTGAAAATATCAAGGTAGAAATAATTACATTTTGAAATATTAACATTGTAATTGTTCCCCTTTTATTTTTTCGTACCACATATATATTTAGGGACAATAATAGCTGATATAGTTAATACAAAAATCATATTAATTGATACAATCAAATATTATGAGATAAATATTTATTTTTCAAAATATTATCCTTACAAATTTTTCCCTTAAAATTTTTCTTCATACTATACATGACCTTATGAACAATATCAGCTAAAGCAATCAATACAGAGGATGGATCAGACAATTGAACAACCCCCCCCCCCAACCCCCAAAAAATACAAAATTTTTTGTGAAAGTCAAAGAGAAAGTTATCAAAATTTTCCCAAAGAAAAAGTTAACAAAAGAAACATTTTATATATGTCAAGTTATGTTATCCTAAATAACACAATATTGAAATATTATATATTTGAAAAAATATTTGATTAACTTAACACCCAATTTGTATATATATCCAATTTGTTTAATGTATTGAATAACACCAAAGCAATAAAGAAGGTAAAAATCATTGTCTCTCTATATTGTATTCTATTTTTTGAGTTTATCACAACTTTTGAATTTTATAGCACATTATCAACATGACTTTATCTTTGCAAATTATTGAAGAATGGAAGATCTAATTGTTCAAGATGATTTTGAGATAAGTTTGCTTATCAATTTTTCTTATGACTAATTTTATCAAATTTAAATTTTTATTTCTTTAAATTTTCACTACAAAAAAACCAAGATTTTGCGACGAAAATTGCGACAAATTTGTAAGAAAAATTCGTCGTAAAAAAAAATTTGCGACGAATTTAGTAACAAAATTATTTTCATCGCCAATAACTTGTCGCAAAACATTAGTGACGAAAAGTTTATTATTCGTCGCAAATTTTACAACAAAAAATTTTTCGTCCCAAAATTCATCGCATATATTAGCCACAAACGAATATTTCGTTGTAAATTAGCGATGAATTTTGCAACAAAAAATAATTTTGTTATAAACTTTACGACAAAACAAATTTTCGTCACAAATTTTGTGACAAATACCTTTTCGTCACAAATTTTGAGACGAAATACTATTCATCGCAAACTTTGTGATGGAAATCACTTTCGTTGCAAACTTTGCGACGGAAATTTTTGTTGTTGCAAAGTTTGCCCCAAAATTATTTTTCATCGCAAAATAGTCATCACAAAATTTGGGATGAAAAAATTCGTTGAAAATTTTGTAACAAAAATCAGTTTGTCACAAAATTTGTCGGACACATTTAGCCATAAATATTATTTTCGTTGTAAATTAGTAACGAATTTTACAACGAGATATTTTCGTCGCAAAATCAGCGACGAACATATTTTCGTTACAAAATTAGTCGCTAACTTGAATTTATAGGCCAATTTAGTATCGAATCTTGAATTTTTTAGTGAAGAAATTTGCATCGAGTATAACGATCAGTGACAAATTTTGCGACGATTTTAAATTTTTTGCAACAAAAATAAATTTTATTGGCATATTTATACCATTTTTCCTTATATAACCTATTTTTATACCTACACATCCTACATCATCATCAACTAACCATCCAATCATTATCAACAAGCATCAAGATCAAATTTTTGTTGTCTGCACTCATCAATGCAACTAACTATCCAATAAGATCAATTAACTAAGATTTCAACGACAACTAATCATTATAGCAATATGAAAAACAAGCAGAGCAACTTCAAGTCGCAATATTCAAATATCAACAACCATAGATAACCAAGAAAATCAAAGTAACCAGTATCAAATGTAACAATCAAATAACAATAAACAATCTCAAGCACCACCATCACCATCACCATCATCATCATCATTGAATATATCATCACAATCTTTGAATATATCATCATCATCATCACCAACACAAGCATTATCAGGAGGATATAGAAAAGGGAGAATTTGACTTGAAGTAGAGGCTAACTGAAGATGCTGCATGATTAATATCTGTTGTGCGAGGAACTCATTAAATTATTACATGTGTTGTGCACAAAGTTCGTTCAATTCGTGATCTCTTTGCCTCTGTAGTATGCGTATCTCTTGAAATTCATTATCCCTTTGCAGTAGTAGGTCTTTCAAGTGGCTCATCTCTTGATTCAATTACAATATTTCTACCCTTACTGCTGGTGGGGTGGAAGAAGATGTACCAGCAATTTTGCAAATTCTGCTCAAAGAACCCATCCCAAGTACTTTATTCCCTTTTGTTCCACTAGTTGCCTCGAGCCACAAAGCCATACTATCAACAAATGGCATAGATGAGCTAGCATCAACACTAGCACTTGAACTTCTCAGTAAAAGCTCATCATATCTCTCCTACATTGTTATGAGAAAAATTAAAAGAAATTTAAAATAACAATATAATAGAAATGCATATAATCTTGATTAAATATATATTTATATGAAGGAAAATAAAAAATTTAGTAATATGAATCATGAGACTATATAACTTGTTTAAAGAAAGAGTAATACTTCTACAACTGTTGCTTTATAGAATCTAAATTATGAACATTCATATTAACATTAAATAACTTGAAAGTTATGGAAAAAAAATAAGAAAATCTCTATCAAATGATTCATTATACAAAAATTATATATAAATGACAAGTGGAAATTTCAAGAGATATAAGTGAAGTCGTGTAAAGTGAACATGTTGAATGTTCAGTTTTTATAGCTTAAACTAAGAATTATTGAATAGAAGGATCTCTTTTAAAGTGTAGCTAATTATAGCAAAATAGTGATTGATGCAAAGACATTATCCATATCCAAAATTGGATTAATAATGATGAAATGGAAGACTATATATTAGGAATCAAAGAATCAAGAAAGCAATGAAAAGAAACTTAGGAGAGACTAACATAATAAATTAATCTTCCTACATTATTATGATAGGTTCAACACAATATGTTCATATCAACATTGAAAATATCCATAAAATAATTGAAAGTTTTGAAATTACATACCTTAACTGTTGTAGCTCTCTTCTCACTCAACATCTTGTCTTTTTTTTAAATGTTCACGTGAAAGTGTTTATAAATAATGACTCAGTTTCCATTTCCTTGGCATAATAAAACACTGTTAGAAATAATGAAATAGTTTAAAAATAATTGAATTAGATTAAAAAATTAGTGTTTAAATAAAATTACTAATCTATTTCTATGTTTATCTATATTAATTGAGCCTCCTGCATACATCAGGGACAATTCCCTAGAATTATAAGATTGGTTTTTCCTATTTTGTTCACTCCTTCGTTTGCTCTCATCAGATTCCCAAAAATCCACAATCCTGTCCAAATTCTCCTCGGTGATACAGTTTGGCTTCTTTCCGCTGGTCTTTACATGATTTAGTACGTTTCGAATGTGATTGTCACATTTTTTTTCTAAAAATTCTTCTTATTTCCAACTCTTCAGTCTCATCCCAAGTGAATGTTCGCTGTAATGAAAAAAAACAAATAGATTATATTAAAGTTATAAACTTAGTTTTATATATAAACTAATTGGCATAACTTACCTTGAACTCGCTCTACCATAACTCTTTTGTTGCTTCTAGGGTGCTTGTGAAAGTCATTGAAACCCCTTCCCAATGGTTATTTACTATTTTATTGAGTTCGTGAATAACATGTACAAAATTTGTAAATCTATTATAAAGTTACAAACAAATAATGGTTAATAAATAAGATAGTTAAAAAAATCTTATGTTTTATAAATAAAAGAAATAATACCTATGAAATTTTAAAATTTAATACTTACGAATCTCCGTAAGGGGCTATCATTTCTCGGTTGTCTTCCCTCTCAACATATGAATATTGCACTGAAGGAGCCAGCGAAGGTGCATTACTAGCCATGTGTTGAGAATGGAAGGTGCTGCAACCGAAAAGGAAGGTGCATTGGCAGCAAGGGAATGAGATTGCGAAGGGGCTGAAGCGGACTGTGATGGTGAAGAGCATGATCTTCTATAAGTATTTTGACTATGGCCTCGATGTCGAAACTATCAACCATAAATTTTAGAACGATAAAAAAATAAAAATTACATGTTCATCAAATACATAATAAAATACATGAAAAAACTTACCATATTTAAATTGATAAACTAAATGTGAGAAACAAGGCACCAATATGTCAAAAATCCTCTCTAATGATCTATAAAAAAAAAGACAGTATATTAACAAATAAAATATACAAAATTAAGCATGAGACAACAAATAGACAACAAATTAAGTAACGAGATTTGCAAATTAGCACTAAACTAACTTACCCACCATTAAAAATAGATTACCATATATGAAGATAAATATCATATTTTTATTATATTAAGAGAACAAAACTTACCCGCCATAAAAAATCAAAATTTCATTATCATTCTCATTTCTTATCATCTGTCTCAAAATTAGATTTTTCATCATCATCATCATCATCATCTGTTTCAAAATTATATTTTGTATCGTTATCTTCATGAATTTCACTTGGATTCATATCTATCACTACTCCGCTGGAATCTCGTAACGTTAGAATATTATATTCCTCAGTTTGAAATGTGTTGGCAACTTCCTCGGGCTATCACTACCAGCCCACAAAGGTTTATCTGCAGCTCTCAACACGTCCTGAAATTGGAGAGATGGTTCATTATTCGCATTTTCATTAACACCCGTTACTTCTACCTCCTCCAATAGTGATGCATAATTTGTATACATTTGTTCAAATGTTGGAGCAAAACTAGTACTTGCATCGCTCGGTTCGGGAACAAAATTCTGACCCACTACATCAATTACCATCCTATGATATGGATTCAATTGATCATAATAACTCTGACCCCTACTAACTGAGAATTGTATATTTCCTCCATCCTCTTCATCAGATATGAACGGTTCACCATGATATGTCTCAAGTATCCTCCTACCACATAGATCCGACGGTGCGTCGCCGGATTTGCCTTCCTCTTTGCAAATTCGGCGCCACCGCTAGATCTCCATCCTTGGCCATGAGAAAGAGAGAGAAAGAACCTTTCATCTTCCTTCGCAGATCTGCCATTGGAGGATCTTCCTTCACAGCACCCCAAGTATCTTCTTTCGCATTCCTTTGTAGCTCTTTGAAAATGAAAAAAAAAGCTAAGTGTAGAGAGATAAATGGAAATCTATGTTGAAAAATTTTCATTGCAGATTTCGTCACTAATCAATGACGAATAGGGCTCTTCGTTGCTGATTTGTGATGAAGAACCCACTTCATCACTGAATTCAATGATGAAGCTTGCCTTCATCGTAGATCAGCGACAAAGATTGCCTTCATCGTAGATCAGCGACCAAGTATCATCTTCATTGCTAAATTTAGTGATGAAGTTTGCCTTCGTCACTGATCTGTGACGAAGGTCATCTTCATCGCTTATTTCAGCGATGAAGCTTTACTTCATCGCAGATCAACGATGAAGATCCATCTTCGTCACAGATCAGAGAGGAAGGTCAATCTATGTCACTGATCAATGATGTAGAGTTTTCTTCGTCACTGATTTCAGTGACGAAGGATCATTTTGTCATTGATTCAGCGATGAAAATACATTTCGTTGCTGAAATGAGTGACAGAAATATAATTCGTCATTGAAATTAGTGACGAACAGCTTTTCCGTTGCTGAATCAATGATGAATAATTTTTTTCGTTGCAAATTGCAACGAATTTAGCAATGACGCTTGTGGTTTGTGACAAATTTTGCCACTAAAAATTTATTGAATCTACTAAACTACGAACCAAGGAGACAAACTATTAACGATATTTGGTTATGTTGCATACTACAACATAATTATAGTAAATATTTGTTATGTTGATCATTAATGAACAAATGTTTCTCCTTTAACTTAGCTTAGTGAATCGAATACTTAAACAAATTTATAAATTTTTGATTAAAATGAATGTATATTTTTATCATTATATGAAATAACACTACTACTATAAAAGATAACACTAAATTGCCATTCTTTTATATAAACAGAAAATGAATAAATTATTTTTTGTGAAAAGTTATTGGTTTGATGAGCATCTTAAGATTCTCTACACTTTTAATGCATGTCAATGTTTTCAAATCGATTTTTAACTCTAGAAAATATTAATAATAGGAATAATTAAAAAATGTTACATAAGTGAGCATAAAAGGAATTTAATCATAAAATCTCAAATAAGATATCAAATTAGCGACGAATTTTGCCATGAATGTAGTGTTTGTCGCTAATTAGCAAAAAATTTAGCGACAGATAATCGAATTTTCTGTGACAATTACATATATTTTTGTCGCATAATTTGCAACGAATAAAATTTTCGTAGCAAATTTGCAACAATTTTTTTTTTCATCGTAAAATTTGTGACAAATATTTTTTTCGTAGCAAATTCTTCAGCGAAAATAATTTTGTCTGGAAAATAGCGACGAATTATTTATTAGTCGCTAACTTAGCGACGAATTACTTATTCGTCGCTAACTTAGCGACGAATTACTTATTCGTCGCTAACTTAGTGACGAAGTTCATATTTGTCTCAAATTCAGCGACAAATTACTCATTTCGTCGCTAATTTGCAACGAATTAGGCGACAAATATTTTTCGTGAAAAATTTGCCACGGATTTTGCAACGAAATATGTTTTGGTTGCTAATTTTGCAATGAAATTTTTTTGTTACTAATTTCATTACCAATTTGCGATGATCGCTTTTTTTGTTGCTAATTTGTTGCAAATTTGCGACGAAAATTATTCGTTGCTAAAATTCATCGCTATATCAATGTTTTTTTGTAGCTTTTTCGAAAGAACTATTCATCATAAATCCTTGATGTTGAAATGTATCTTGATGCAATGGGTTTTGAAAATACTATTAAAACAAATAATTTAAAGGAACAATAATGATAGGAAGATATGACCACTTGAAAATGATTGTTTTTCCTTCTGTTAAAATCCTCTAAATTTATGAAATAATTTGATAGGAAAATATAACCACATGAAAATAGTTGTTCTTCATACTGTTATAACCCACTTGATTCATGGAATAATTGTTTTTTAAAAAAGGATAGAACTACCTAAAGATGGTTATTCTTTCCAAACCCCAATATAATTGATTACAATTGAGGTTACAAGATCTCAATTCAATTAGTGAGTACAATTCAACAACATTTAAAATAACATCTCAATTGAAGTTATGCGGAGAAACTATTACTAAGAAAAATATGCTATTTTTTTTTTGCTTTTCATGACTCAAATTTGCTCCTAGAGTATCAATATTAAAAAAGGGATTCAAAAATACTCTGAATTAATTTTATGTCTCCTTGTGGTTAAACAAAATAATTAATTATTGATAAAAATTCATGAAACTGGACATACTTATTTTAGTCTATTCTCTGAAGCGAAATCAATTAAATATTTTTATAAATATGGAATAAGTTGTGGTCACAGTTAAAAATTTTATCGTAACAATGATTGCGATCATCAAAATTCATTAAATCATTAAAAGTGGTCATACAAATTCATCAAACCACCAGGAGTGGTCATGCAAATTTATCTAACCACCAGAAATAAAAAAATTATAATGAAAAACAAGACAAAAAAGATAAAAGATACTAATTGATCTAATAACTTTTAATTTCCTTTATAATTCTTATTATTGGACAAAACACTTTCATGATATTTTAAAACATGTAAACTTTTGTTACGAAAATACATAATAAATTGATTTTATAATTTTAAAGTTATTTATGCAATGCACTTTATTATATATTTTTTACTTGATTTAATCATTTTTATGAAATATAATTTATTCAAGAAAATTAATTGTCTCTTATACTTTTTCCTGAACAAAATATGGATATTGTCAAAAATTTGAAATCAATAAAAGGTGAAGAACATGAATGTCTCATTGATAGTGTTATGATACTTACAATAATTTAAAATAAGAATTATTTCTCTTACCTAAAGTTGGGAAAAATAACTATTAATGTCATAAGTGGTGGTGCGAAATTAATTAAAGGCTCCGGTAGAACACATATATGTCTCCCTGAAGGATCAAAATTGACCATAAATAATGTACTATATTCTGTTAAGTTTCGAAAAAAATTTGCTAAGTTTTAGGAATATCTGCCGAAATGGGTATAATATTAAGATAATGAATAATGCAAATGTTGAATATTTGTGTATCACAACTATAATTTCTAGAAATAAATGTATCATAGAAAAGTTTTCTTCTCGTTCTTCTGACTTATACTATACTAAAATTGGTATGATTGAAATGCACCATTTAATAAATCAAAAGTTTATTGATTCCAACAATTTTCTCACTTGGCATGATCGATTAGGACATTCTTGATCAATAATGATAAGAAAGACAATTGAAAATTCACATGGCCATTGAAAAGTCTAAAAGTGATAAAAATGAGCAAATTTTCATGTGCTACTTGATCTCGAGAAAAATTTATTACGAGATTTTTACCATTTAAAGTGGAATTAAATTTCCTGAATTTCTTAAAAAAATTCATGGTGACATATGTGGATCAATTCATTTGCCATGTAGATCTTTTAGATATTTTATGGTGTTTATTGATACACATTACAAAATTAAAGCTCTATGTTAATGGTAACTTTTATTGTCGATGAGTTTTAGTGACGGTATTTTATTACCTATAGAGAAGATTTTGATGAAATCATTGGGAATTATATATATTTTCTGATGGTACAAAATTGTTTGTTGGGATAAGTTTATCAACTGTTAGAAAAGGTAGCAAAACTGTCTATAAAAATGATGTTTGATATTAACAATTATCACTTATGGTCATTAAATTTAGTAGTGTTCAGAGATGGTTTAAAAACAATCTCTATATAACTCTTATTTACTGTCTACTTAACAATACCATTTGCATAAATTCTATATCTATGCTAACCATATATTTCACTATCTGTAAATGCTATCTACTATTGGGATAGTTATCATTTGTTGTCATTAAATGTGGCAGCCTTTAGTGACGGTTTAAAAAGAGTTTCTATATGAGTCTTCTTTACTGACTGCATAAATTCTATATATTGCATAAGTTCTATATCTATACTAACTTATATATTGCACTGACTGAAAAAACTATGTTCAATTAGGACATGTGGCACTCTTTTAGGAATGATTTAAAAATAGTCTCGATATGAATCTTCTTTACTAGCTGTTGGACCACATTATCTATATAAGTGTTATAACTATACTAACCCATAAATTATAGTGTATGTAAATGCTATCTACAATTCCGACTGCTATTATTTTTGTCTATAAATGTGTTTGCCTTTAGGATGGTTTAAAAACAGGTTCTATATGGGTATATAGGTAATTTATACTATCCGCTGAGCTGTACTGTCTATATAGTCTTTAGGGATGGTTTAAAATTTTAAGAGTTAAGGTATCAAACCATTTGCGATACCTGGAAGATAATTTAGGATAACAAGTGGTGTTATAACAAGTGATAAGTTTACAATAACAAGTGGTAATTTTGTAATAACTTGTAGTAAGTTTAAGATAACAAATGATAACAGGTGATAAGTTTGCAAAAACATGTTGTAATTTTGCGATAACTTGTGGTAAGTTTATAATAACTAATAGTAATAGGTAACAAGTACTCAATTATCACTCAATTATTGTAAAGTGTGGTAACTTGTGATACCCAGTGATAAAATTAGTAAGTCTGTCATAAAATAAAAGTTGATAAGATTAGGATTACTAGTAAGGTTGCAAAACAAGTGGTGTAAATTGACAATAACCGGTGGAAAGTTTTGCTATAAAATAACAAAATTGAAAATAACTAGTAGTAAGTTCTGTGATAAAATAAAATGTGGTAAGATTACGATTAGTGGTAAAGTTGCAAAACTGTAAATTAGCAATAACTGATGTATTGAGTAAAATACTGTAAGCTTGTTCATAATTATTAGTAGCATATGGTAATGCATGGTAGAGCTATGGTAAGAATTTTATCGATTAGGATTATTAAATAGATATAAATTATAGAGAGAAAAAGGTGAGAGGTGACATTTTTAACACAAATTAACTAAACAAAAAAAAAACGTCACTTCCAAAAAAAAAAAACAAAAAAAAATGTCAAGAAAAATGAAGGACATGTTGTGCCAGCCCAATGCAACTCCCACTTCCTTAAACAAAAAAAAAGAAGTAGCCCATTTAATGAGCTTCACTTCATAAGAATAATTAAAAAAAAAAAATTTAAGCAACTCCACTTCCTAAGAATAATAATAAAAAAGAGTGTAAGCAAAATAGGCGCAGTCGACCGTGCTGGCTTGCGTAGTGGACCACTTGCAACTTTTTTTTTTCTTTACACTCTTTTTTTTTTTTAACTTTATTTTTTTTAACTCTCTTTGTTTTTGTTTTTTTTTTCTAATTTGGTCAACACATTGTTTTCCATTTAGATGTCATATTTTCCTTTTGTTTAAAACATATAAATAAATAAAAATTAAATATACAAATAAAAAAATTATCTTAAAATTTAAAAAATTAATATTTTTTTCTTCAGTCGTACCTCCTTTTATTGGCATTCAGATTCAAAATCATTTTACCTATGATTCAATTTATTCAAATTTTTTAGTAATATTAATTTTATGATTTTTCATTTTTTATTGTAAATTGATCCATATAGGTTCTATGATTTTTCCACTTTTTCCATTTTCTTTTCTTCTTTTGCCAAAAAAAATTATCAAAAATTTATTTTAAAATTTTTGTTTTACCATTTTACAAACAATTGATTATTTATAATATTAAATTAAAATTAAAATATTTATAAAATTTACCGTGTTGGCATGCATGGTAAATTTTATCAAAAATTTATTTTAAAATTTTTGCTTTGCCTTTTTACAAATAATTAATTATTTATGTATTAAATTAAAATTAAAATATTTATAAAATTTACCATGCAGACATGCATGGTCCACCATGCTCCTGCATGGTCTACCATGTAGGCATGTGAGGTCGACCGTGTACCCTTGGTGGTCTAAAGCACATATGTGGTCTACCACGCAGGCAGCGCGGTCCACTGCACTCCTACGCGGTCTATCATGTGGGTATGCACGGTCCATCACACACCCCTTCACGGTCTATCGCATGGGCATACACGGTCCCACCCTTCGTGGTCTACTGCGTCGGCATACGAGGTCTGCTGAAGAGTCATGGTTGGTGATGAACTATGGTGCACCGTAGGTAAAAATGCCAAAAAAAAAAAAAAAAAAAGAAAAGAAGAAGGAAGAAGAAGAAAGAAGATGGAAACTACGAATAATCACAATTTGAATATTACATCAAAATCAAAATCAATGACGTGTAGTCCACAATATTAATATTAATTTAAATAATATAATTACATAAAATTAATAAATATATAAATAATATTACATGATAAATAATATTAATAATTACATAATTTTAAATGATGTTAATAATTACATAAAAGTATTGATATTATGATAACTGGTAACTCAATGGTGACAAGTGCAAGTGCAATAGAACAGTATGATTATGAAAACTGGTGATAAGTTAGTAGTGCAAGCGTAGAATGTTAAGATTATGATAATTGGTGGTAAGTTATTGGTAAGTGCAAGCGTGGTAGACTGCCCGCGCATGAGCGGTAGACCGCGCAATCATTCTTGCATATTAATACAATCCATTTATATTAATTTTGTAATTTTTTTATTTTATTTTATTGTCTCTTAATTTATCTATAGTAATTCAAATCTACACAATATTAAAAAAATCATTGATATCATGTAGTAATCGATGTAATAAATTTTCCTATCACTTGTACTAACCAATAATTCTTATAACCTAACATTTGCGGTAACCCACGATAAAAGATAAAAAGCAGTAACTTTTCTTAACAATTGCAGTGTGATACATCCATTTAAGAGTTTGGTTGAAATGTGATTTATCCAATTTGGGATTGACAACGTCTAAGAAAAAGAACCAATTTATAATTTAAATAATATTATATGATGTTTAATATTAGTAATTATATAAAATTAGTAATTATCAACATTAGTAATATAATTAATTTAATTATCAATGTTTGTAATTTAAATAATGTTACATGATATCCAATATTTGTGTTGGGGTAGGTCTTGATTCCATAAATCCAACTCCTTGCGACTCGAACGGGTGCTTAATGAAAAAGTTTGAAACCTGCAAAAGACCGTCGAAAAATGTTCCAATGGGGAAGGCTCTGACACTCAATTTAGAAAAAGTGGTTTTCAAAAGAGAATGGAACAACAATAACAACAACAATAAACTATCCATTTTATCCCAAAATTTAGGGTTGGCCATATGAGAGACAAATATCGAAATCGAAAAAAAAAAGTTGATTTAGTTTATGCAGATTCTCCTACGCCACTCATTTCTATTTAAAACCATCTTCTCAACTAAATCCATAACTATCATATCTTTACGAATGTATTGCATCCACCTTTTCAATCTCCTACCCTACGTTTTATTAAATCTCCTATATTTAAGTTTTTTGCCTTCCTAATAGGTACATCGTTAGGCCTTTGCTGTATATGTCCAAACCATCTCAACCGGTATTTTCACATCTTATCTATAATTGAACTAACTCCCAATTGGATAAATTACATTTTCGGATTTCAAACATTAAAAGAGAATGGAACAAACTCAGAGAAGAGGGGGACGGGTCCCCTGTGATTTGTGTGTCGAGTGTCTAGTCAAGGGAATTTATCTGGTGGTAATGTATCGAAACCTTTTATAGGGAGTATCGTAAGGGCAATGTGCATTTGGAGCATTACAACCCTAGTTTATTTATGAGGAGATTCAAAGATTTCGGAATTCAAATGTCAAATATTTGAAATCATTATCATTTAGGAAATTTGATTATACATGGAGATTTTTTTCCTTATCGAGTAGATTCCCAAGGGTTTCTTTCTTCATCCTAAAGATGCGTTTCATACTAAAATAGGAAACATAATTAAGGTGAGATTTGGTTAAGTATTACTGCTCGATAGTCGAAGTGGTCGGTCTCTTAAGTGTTCGGTAGTCATTTGTTGGATAAAAGGGGGATGGCCGTTCGGTGTCGCTGAATGCGCTTGTGGATCGGTCGTGCTGTCCTGATTAATCTGTTTGTTGTTTGGCTCAAGAGCTAATCCCCTCATGATCATGGGTGTCACTTCAGGCTTTTGGGCACTTGGATGATACACTGATGGTTTTTTGGATCATGACTCATCATTTGCCCCTGACTCATGGTGTCGATTTGTAGGATAGACGCCATGAGTGAAGTTCTCTTCTCGAGAAGTTGGAAGGGCATGAAAGCTTGCAACACGTGTCTCTTGAGATCATGTGAATCGTCTGCAATTGATACAAAATTAAAGCGAATTTGATGTAAATCCCCCTTTTACCTTAACCGTTCCATCTCCCACTTGTGTTAATCTGTCTAACTTTCCACTTGATTTAATTTGAAATTAATGTAGTGCAAGAAGGTGAGGTGATGTGAACTTTCCCACTTAACTCGCACGCTTTTCAGAGAGGCGCTTCAACTGCTCAGAGATTTAAAGAGATTTCTTCGTGTCTATAAATAAAGACTGTGGGACCTTGTGTTATTTCAGTGAGTTTACTCATGCCTGAGGGTTTTATTCTGATAAGAGTCGTTTTCTATGAGGGGTCCTTAAAAGGACGCTTCAGCATTGTAGAGCTCGGTAGGATGAGTTGCTTCTATTGGTATAAGGTCTCGTTAAGAACGGGGACTGTTGGTATGAGGGCTCATCATGCCATTCGATGTTCGAACGTCATGATAGGCTCCGCCGACGTTCCCATCGGGGTTCTTGACTCTGATTTAAAAAAAAAAGTCTTCTTTCGAGTTGAGTCCATTGTCCGGCTTGTGTTCTCTTCTGGTCGAGAGAAGGGAGGAGCTGATAAAGTGTGAGGGCCTGAGATATTTTCGACCATCTTACACCCTCCTCGCCTCATTTTCTATAGTCTTCTTGTCTCAGTAGGGCTGCAGATTGTTTTTCATTGTTCCCCTGCTTACTATTTTTGTAGTCTCCAATGTTGCCGAATGATCAAGGTGATGCGGCCACTTATGTATTTATTTTAATGTAATCGGTCCGACTAAGAAACTTGTAGAATGTACTTACTCATGTAATCAAACATGTATTCATTGTATCGAAATAAAAGAGACTTGCTTTACTTACTTGTCATCTATTGTATCTGTTGGAGTTTCTTTGGTATGTTCGCTTGTATGATACTATTATCAAACTACTTATTTGGTTGACCAATTTGTATGAATGACATAGGGTATTATACTCACGCTTTCGTTATCTCAGTCTGTCTATCGATGCTAACTCGATTGGTGGAACAAATTCTTTCAGTAGGGTGGGATGACCGAGCTCCACTCAAGGAGTTAGATTCTTTTATTAGGACGGGGTGATAGAGGCTCATTCGGGGAGATAGATCCCTTCGATAAGACAAGACGACAAAGGCCCATTTGAAGAGATAGATCCCTTCGATTGAATAAGGTGACAAAGGACTATTTGGGGAGATAGATCCCTTTGATAGGATAGGACGACTAAGACCCGTTCTAAGAGATAGATCCTTCGATAGGTAGCAACCGATGGAAGTGAAAACATTAGGAATCAAGCGATAGGACTATCGAAAGGAAAAGCGTGAGAGCTTACCCGATAGGAAGTACCTCTGTTGATGGAGAATGATATGATTTACTGATAATAGATTTGTAGGCTCTTCGAGTTCTAGGTCCTAGGCATGGCCAATCTATCCAGGTTATTGAGGCGATAAGCCCCCGGGCAAACTATAGAGCGTATCTGATAGGGGCCTTCCTAATTAGAGGCTAGTTTGTCCCCTGGGTTGGAGTTGGTTGGAAACTTCTACCTTTGTTAGCACCAGATCGCCTAGTTTGAACGTTTAACTTCTGACTCTTTGGTTATAGTACTATGTCATTTGTTGCTAATATGCAGACATTCGAGTAGATGTGGATTCTCGTAGCTCAAGGAGTAGGTCCAGGTATTCATGCAAGGCAGATTCATTCTATTCAGAATCATACTGGGTTACCCGGAGCGAGTGGATCCAAATCTCCTCCGGTATAATAGCCACACTTTCGT
Source organism: Dillenia turbinata (assembly GCA_037126225.1). Lineage (NCBI taxonomy): Eukaryota > Viridiplantae > Streptophyta > Magnoliopsida > Dilleniales > Dilleniaceae > Dillenia > Dillenia turbinata. The sequence continues at coordinate 10,544,253 of JBAMMX010000017.1, forward strand.
TTGCTAGTCTAAATGGAGTCTCTCCGATTGCCCTTTGGGGTGTAGTATGGTACAACCAGAGGATGTTGCAAAGCACGTCTACCCATCGTCTTTTAGTTTCATCTAGCATAGTCTTTAGCCCCTGAAGGATCGTTTCATTGGTTATTACCACAAGTCCATTGGTCTGTGGATGAGTGACCGATGAGAATTGGTGATCGATCTCAAGTTTTTCGCAGAACTCCTAAAAGCTAGCATTGTTGAACTATTTTCTGTTATCCATGATAAGGACACGGGTTATGCCGAACCGATTGATTATATGAGTCCACACAAATGACTGAGCCTTGGGTGTTGTTATTTGGGCTAGAGGCTCGGCCTCCACCCATTTAGTGAAATAATTGATGGCCACTATAAGAAATTTTCGCTATCCGATAGTCTGTGGGAATGGTCTGAGAATATCCATCCCCCATTGGGCGAACGGCCATGGGCCCGCTATAGGACTAGGCTCGATGTATGGCAATTATGGGACAGAAGAAAATTGTTGGCACTTGTTGCACTTTTTAACATAGTTGTTCGAATCAATCTTCAAGGTCGGCTAGTAGTACCTTGTCGTAGGGCTTTGTGGATTAGGTTTTGAGCCCCTAGGTGACTGCCACATATTCCTTTATGGATTTCTCAAATGACATAGTCTCCCTCTTCCGGGTCAGACATCTCAAATACAGATGAGTAAAAGACTTTTGGTATAGTTTCTCATCATTGATTATATAGTGGGTGGCTTTTCGCTTTATTTTGGTTGCCTCCAATGGTAAGTCAAGCAATCGATTGTCTTTCAAGTATGTTTCGATTAGATCTTTTCAACTAAGAGGTTGATCCATTATTAGAACCCCTTCAGGCTTGTCTATGTTGGGATAGGGTAAGCTTTCAATGTAAGCTGTTTGACTAGAAGCGACTGAATCTGAGCTGGCCAATTTGGATAGCATATCGGCCCATGCATTTTTTGAGTGAGGGATTTACTAAATGTCGACTTTGTCTTGTTTAGCCATCATCTCGCGCAATTTGCTTACATATTTGGCCATGATCGGATCTTTAGTCTCGTAGACCCGTTTGATCTGTTTGATTATCAGTTGGCTATCGGTGAATACTCGAACACTTCAGGCTCCCATGTTGGCTGTAATTCGAAGTCCTATCAGTAAGGCTTCGTACTCCGCTATGTTGTTGGTGACCCTGAAGTCGAAGTGGAGGGCATATTCTTCTTTGAAGTTGTCTGGACCCATCAATATGAGCTCGACGGCACTATTTGAAGACTTTGAGGATCTGTCAACATATATGGTCCAGTCTAATAATGACCATTCATTAGGGCTATCGGTGAACTCAGGTTCGGCTGCCACCGAAAGGGTGCATTCAAGAATGAAGTCAGTCAAGGCTTGACCCTTGATCACAGGTCAAGATTGATACTAGATGTCAAATTCACCCAATTCGACACTCCACTTGATTAGACAGCTAGAGGTGTCTCTCTTCTAGAGGATTTGTTTTAGTGGTTGATCAGTAAGTATCACGATGGTATGGGCCTGAAAATACGGCCAAAGGCGTCTAGCCGAAATGACTAAAGTGTATACTATCTTCTCGATCGGTCGATAATTAACTTTGGCTTCCTTGAGTATCTGGTTGATGTAATAAACTAGCTTCTAAATAGTTGAGTCCTGTCTTACAAGGACAGAGAAAAGTGCCCAATCATAAATAGAGAGATACAGGTAGAGTTTCTCACCAAGAATCGGATGGGAGAGCAATAGAGGAGTCATGAGCTACTCTTTGAGTTGTTGGAAGGCCATTTGGTACTCTGGTGTCCATGTGAACCATTCAAATCTCTTCAAAACATCGAAGAACGGTTTATACTTTTCTTTGACTTTCAATATGAATTGGCTTAGAGCTGATATTCAACCAGTAAGGTGTTGTACCTCCTTCAGTGTTTAAGGCCGTGACATGTTCAGAATGACTTGTATCATCTTGAGATTTGCCTCAATCCCATGATTAGTGATCATAAAGCCCAAGCACTTGCCCGACGTGATACCGAAGGTACACTTGGTGGGATTTAATCACATGTTGTAGCATTCGAGCGTTTGAAAGGTCTCTTTGAGATCAGTAACATGGGTTTCTGCATTGGTGCTTTTGATGAGCATGTCATCTACGTTTCGACCGAGCTGACTTTTGAAGACTTCATTGACCAACCATTAGAAAGTTGCTCCCATTTTCTTTAGACTAAAAGGTATGACTCGGTAATAATATGTACTGAACACGGTAATAAAACTTGTTTTCTCTTCATCTTGTGATACCATTCGTATCTGATTGTACCCCGAATAGGCATCGATGAAACTTAAGAGTTGGTGGTCTGATGAATTGTCCACCAATTTGTCGATGTTTGGGAGAGTGTAATTGTCTTTTGGGCATGCTTTGTAGAGATCTGTAAAGTTCACACATCCTTCATTTACTATTGGCTTTCTTTACTAAAACTATGTTGGCTAGCCATTCGGGATACTTGACTTCACGGATAAACCTGACAGTCAGTAGTTTTCGGACCTCTTATTTGATGGTAGGTTGGCATTCGAGGGCAAACACCCTCTTCTCCTATTTGACTGGCTTGTAGCAGGGACTCATAGTTAACCTGTGAGCAATAACCGAAGGATCGATACCGGCATATCCTTGAGGGACCAAGCGAAAACTCCAGAATGTCTTCACGGACAACTGACGATTATCTCTTGTAGGGACGTAGACAGGCTAGCTCCAATTCGAACAGTTCGGGTAGGGTCATCATCTATAAGGATTTCAATCACCTCTTCTCCCGGTTCTGGTTTGTTCATTGGTTCGATGTCGTTTCTGAGTTGTAGGTTATCAATTGAAAAATTCTCCTGTCTGTCTCTGTCTGTGAAGAGGGCATAAGGATCAGGATCATTACGGATGGTAGCAACCCCTTCTGGTGTTCTAAACTTCACCTTCATGTGTTTGGAGTTGAGTAGTGCTTCAAGCTCATCTAAGCTCGGTTGGTCGAGGATGGCATTGTACGGTGAGAATAATTTCCTCACATGGAAGGTCGCTTTGACGGTGGCATGGTTAGGGGATCCTCAAAGTCACAATGAGGGAGATGATTCTCTCTAGATAAATATGTTAGTCGAATAATCCCTTGAGAGATCCAGTTGGGGGCTGAAGAAGTAAAGTATTGAGGCCCATTCGCTGAAAAGTATCCCAAGTAAGGATGCCACAGTCTGCGCTCTGGTTGACGAGGACCCTTTTGATCGTATGAGACTCTATTCTGGTAGTGATGACTAGAGAATCATTACAACTAGGGTTAACTCTGATTAGATCATCATCGTTGAATCCGATGATTGGCCTTTTTCTCTTAACTGTAGTCATACTTTGTTTGGTGACAAAAGGTTGGTGAGAAAGATTGATGATTAGTCTTTTCATTGGAGGTGAGTTTTGACTCCACAGATCCGGCTCTATCCAACTTGAACGGGTACTTGATGAAGAAGTTTAAAACTTACAAAAGACCGCTTGAGAGTGCTCTGGCGAGGAAGGGTCCGACGCTTAAATCAGAAAGAGCGGTTTTCGAAAGAAAATGGAACAAACTCAGAGAAAAGAGGGACGGGTCTCCTGTGATTTGTATGTCGAGTGTTTAGTCAAGGGAACTTACCTAGTGGTGATGTATTGAAAGCTTTTATAGGGAGTATCGTAAGGGCCGTGTGCATTCGAGGCGTTATAACCCTAGTTTCCTTGTGGGGAGATCCAAAGATTTCGAAATTCAAACGTCAAATATTTGAAATCGTTATCATTTAGGAAGTTTGATTATATGAGGGGATTCTTTCCCTTATTTATTAGATTTCCAAGGGTTTCTTTCCTTATCCTAGAGATGTGTTTCGTACTAAAATAGGAAACATAATCAAGGTGAGATTCGCTTGAGTATTACCACTCGGGAGTCAAAGTGGTCGGTCTCTTAAGTGTTCGGTAGTCATTGGTTGGATAAAAGGGGGATGACCATTCGGTCTTGCCGAATGCGCTTGTGGATCGATCGTGCCGTCTTGATTGATATGTTTATTGTTTGGCTCAAGAGCTAATCCCCTCGTGACCATGGGTGTCACATCGGGCTTTCCGACACCCAGATGCTATACTAATTGTTGTTTGGATCATGTATCATCAATTTGGAATTACATAAAATTAGTAATTATCAATATTATATAATATTACATAATATAATTATCAATATTATATAATTTTATGTTGAAAGGACATTCAACCAATTACCCCCTACCGTTGGATCAATTGTAGTGTGATATGTTAACTCATATATTGTACTGTCGGTAAATGTGGTACTGACTATTTGCGATATCTGGTGGTAAGTTGTAACAAGAGATAATTTGGGATAACAGGTGGTGGTCGTTAGTATAACAGTTACTATAATAGGTGGTAAGTTCGCGATAAGAGGTGGTAATTTTGTGTAAATTTGCGACAACTAGTGGTTTGCTATAATAGGTGGTAAGTTTGAGATAAGAGGTGCTAATTTTATGATAACTTGTGGTAAATTTGTGATAACCAGTGGTAATATAGTGTATTAATATTGTTATATATTAGAGTAAAATACTGTATAGCGATTTTGCGATAAGAGGTATTGTGGTAAAGTGCGGTAATGGGTAGTAAAGTGTGGTAATATTATTATATATTGACCTTGTGATATCTAGTTATAATTGTGATAATAGTAAAAGTGAGTTTTTATAATGTTAAATAAAATTAGTAATTGTCATCTCTCAATATTATATAATGTTACATTATGTAATGTAATGTGAAATGTCTATTTAAGAGTTTGCCCCAATCGTGAATGAAATGTGATTTATTTGATATAAGATTTATGCGTGATTGATTTTCTAATTAAATAATATTAGTATTGTTACATTATCATGTAGTAACGCTATGTAATGCTAGCCATTGGATCAATTTGGGATAAACTCAAGTTGTGATTTTTTAAATGTAACGACCCTATGTTAAATAGATTATGATAAGTATGGACACATTATAACTAATTGTTAAAATATAGTGTTGTAATATAAAATTATGACAATTTATTGAACATAACCAATTGTTAATTGAGCAATTAACGATTATGACAATTTATTAAGCAATTTAGCACGACTTACTGTGCAAGCAAGCGCAGTCTACTGTGCAGGCATGCGCGACCTGTATGGTACAGGCATGCACGGCCTACACGGTAGACCGCACGGGCAAGCATGGTCTACTATGCACCTGCGCGACTTGTGTGGAGACCGCGCACCTACAGTCATGCATAAAAAATAAGAATAAATTCTTCTTAATTATAAATTAATTAACATATTAGCAATTTTTCTCAATATTACCTAAAAAATAAACATTTAACAATTAAAAAATCTGAAATGTTCTAAATAAAAAATTATACATAATGTATGAGAAATATGAATTAAAGGAGGTCAAGAAAGACTCTAACGTAGAGAGAAAAAGAGAGATGAGACGCATGACTCCAAGCGAAATGTGTAGATGGTGTTATTTTCATCATTTTTTTTCTTTTTTTTTAATCCTCCCCCTTATTGTAAGGTAAGGCTTGATAATTGTTTTTTCTATTTCTGTTTTTTCTTTTTACGGGTTTCACGCCTTATCACAGACTTAAACGGGTGATCTGCTTTTCCTGTCAACTTATTTATTGGTATCATATTTTAAAATTTGATATATAATGGGTTTACCATTTTATTTTCAATTTAAGGGCAAATCCAAGGGGAGGGTTAAGGATAATTACCCCTCTAATTTTTCTCTTTTAAATAATATTTAACAATATTTTAATAAATATTATTAAAATTTTAAAATAAATAACTTAAGAATTTTGAAAATAAATTTAAAATTTTCAGAATTATATTTATTTCTGAATAATTATAATATCTACCATTTTTTTTTTTGTATCCCTTGCATGTCATGTAGGCGTTTTAAAAATAAATTTTTACGGCATCAATTATGACAATATTTTGAATTCAGAATATTAAGATTTTCTATTGTTTCATGATATTAATTTTATTAAATTTATAAATTATTAAATATTATCTAGTATTATTAATTATTTTACCATTATATTTAATAAAAAATAATTATTAAAATCACCAAGCATTGCTCGGAAATCAAGAGTAGAGATGCATGTGGCACTCGAACAACGTTACATGTAAAGCAAAATGCTACACTCAGGTCTCCAACTTTTGACTTCCCTCATCCACACGTGTACGTGAACTTTTTCTAAGCAGACACATTGCAAAAGACAAGAATCTAAATAGAACACCAAACAGGAATTAAGCGGGAGACCGCGCACCTGCGCAGTGGACCGCGCACGCAAGCGAGGTCGACCGCGCAGGCATGCACGGCCCACCACGCTCCTGCCGTGCAGGCGCACTTCCGCGGCACTGCGCCATTGTCTTGTTTCTTTTATTCTGGGGTTACACAATTTTAGGTTAGGGTTACATAGTTTTAGGTTAGATCCAGAATTTTGGTGTGAATTTTGGATGTTTGAAAAATAATTTTTTGATTTAGGTTAGACAATGACTTTTGGTTTTTATCATTTTCATAGGTTTTTTATTTTTCTTTGATTTTTTCTTCAATTTTAGGGATTTCTCATTGTCTTATTGGATATTTTTGTGTATTATTTTACTCTTATTTCGTGATTCTAATTTAGATTTTTTTGACTGGTTTCTACAATCGATTTTGAAAACCTAATCTTGTACTATTTTTTGTGGTCCAAATTAGTAATTTATATAATATAATATTACAATATGATATTATAAAAATTCATTGTCCAATTGGACGAATATAGTGTTACAATATAATATTATCATAGTTCAACAACATGACATAATTAATTATCAATATTAATTAATGTCACATAATCTAATTATAATTTAAATAATGTAATTATATAAAATTAATAATTACATAAATAGTTTAGTAATTAGTAATTTATATAATATAGTATTACAATATGATATGCATTGATATGATAACAAATTGTAAAAATTACATGAAATGCATAGTAAACATGTATGTGAGGAATTAAGAACAATCGTATGAAAAAAAAAAAGACAGGGAGTGGAAAAAACCACAGAAAAAAAGAGTGGAAAAGTGGCAAAAGTTTGAGAAAAAGGGTGGGTGGTGATGGAATGTCTCCCAATGGACTAATATTCGAAGAATCCAGGCCCACAAAGCTCACAGTTGAGAAGCCTCCAAACAGCGAAACCCATGACTCAGCGATGACTTCCCCATCAGGGGAAACCAAAGGAACCATCCTTTGATGGTCTCAGCTTGGCGCTACCGAACGATTATCCTAAACGAATCGATCTGCCGAAGGGTCATAGTTACTCCGACCCCCGAACATTATGGGCTTTATCTCCCCGGACAGACACTTAGCCCCTGGTCTTACCAAATGAACGAACAAACTCCGAATGGTTTACAATGATTGACAATCGATCGGAAACTGATGATCTAACCAAATCCAAGAAGGGATTATAACATCCCCATACCATTGGTTTCCTGTTTAAAAATGGTTCTCTTGAGATCTTATCGATAAGGAAAGAATCTCTCAAATCTCGTAACTTCCCATATGATAAAGATCGTGAACATTTCAGAATACTTAAATCCGAGATCTCCGGGCTCCTTTGTAAGGAAAGTAGGGTTGTAACGCTTTGAAAGCATACGACTCTATCAGGTATAAGATACCTTCAAACTTTCTAAGTCAGGTATACTTTTTTGGCCTTACACACTGGGCACAACGATCACAAGGAATCTCTCTCTCTAAATTCTCAGTCTGTTTCATTACATTCGAAAATCACTTTTTCTGACTTGAACGTCGGAGCCTCCCCCGCCGTATCACCCTTCGACGGTTTTTACAGATCTTGTATTTTGTCGACGACATTTGACCATGTCATCAAGGAGCCAGTCTCTGTGGAGCCGTAATCTATCTCCAACAGATTGGTACCGTCTGTGGGAAACAAACTGATCTTTTAAAAATTCATGTCGACATCTACAACCGTCAATCCCGGCATAATGCCTGCCAAGAGGAAGAGGCGAGTCATAGGCTTCGATGATGACGACCTGGTGGGGGTTAATCCCTGTCACGTTGATCCCATAGTCATTACCCTCAAGATAAAATCCCACATCGTGAAGAGGGTTCTTATCGATCAAGGGGCCGACTGTGATCTGCTTACCTGGGATGCCTTCTGTCGAATGGGCCTCGATCTGGCTCGACTTCTGTCACCCACCGGATCCCTCAAAGGACTTTCAAATGAGAACGTCTTTCCTAAATGCGCTATCTCTCTTTCCGTGACTCTCCAAAAACCTCCTAATCATGCGACTGCCAATGTTTTGTTTCATGTGGTGAAATTGTTCTCTCCTTACAACGCATTCTTGGTTGACCTAGTTTGGACGAACGAGACATATGAAGGTGAAGTTAAGAACACTGCAAGGGGCAGCTACCATCCATAGCGATCCTGATCCATGCGTCATCTTTGTGGCCCAAGATACGCGAGAAAGCTTTCCGATCGATGCCCTGGAACTCAGGGACTACACCGGGCCGAGGTCAAAACCCAAACCAGTCTAAGAAACAATTAAGGTCCCCTTAACAGCAAATCAAACCATCCGGATAGAGACCAACCTATCAACTTCCTTACGAGAGGCCTTAGTCGCCTGCCTATAACGACATTCCAAAGTTTTCGCCTGGACCCCAAAAGACATGTCGGGTATAGATCCATCCTTCATAACCCATAGGCTAACAGTCAACACTAGTTTCAAACCGGTAAGACAGAAGAAGAGAGTATTCGCTCCCAAACGCCAACGTGCTATACAGGAAGAAGTTCAAAAGCTATTAGTGACCGGGTTCATTCGTGAAGTCAAATATCCTGAGTGGTTAGCCAACATCGTCTTGGTAAAAAAGGCCAACGACAAGTGGAGAATGTGCATGGATTTCACCGATCTCAATAAAGCATGTCCAAAGGACAGTTACTCACTTCTCAACATCGACAAACTCGTAGATAATTCCTCAGGGCATTAGCTCTTGAGTTTCATAGATGCCTATTCAGGCAACAATCAGATTAAAATGACACCGGAAGATAAAGAGAAGACAAATTTCATTACCGAATTCGGCACATATTGCTACCGGGTCCTGCCATTCAGCCTAAAAAAAGCTGGAGTGACTTTTTAATGACTGGTCAACACGGTCTTCAAGGGCCAGTTTGGCAAAACGTAGAAGCATATGTTAATGACATGCTCGTCAAGAGCATCACTGCAGAAGCTCATATTGCAGACCTTGAAGAAACCTTTCAGATGTTAGAATCTTATAATATGCAGTTGAACCAGATGAAATGCACTTTCGGAATCGCCTCCGGAAAGTTCTTGGGCTTCATAATCACCAATCGACAGATAGAGGCAAATCCCAAAAAGATACGAGCGATATTAGACATGTCACCTCCTCAGATATTAAAAAAAGTGCAGTGTCTTACAGGCTGGATAGTAGCTCTGAGTCAATTCATGTCGAGAGTTGGTCAGAAGTACAAACCCATATTTGATGCACTAAAAAGGTCTTGGTGGTTTGAATGGACATCCGAATGTCAAGCGGCCTTGGAACTACTAAAAGAATACCTAATGGAGCCGCCACTACTTTCACGACTAATCCCCGGAGAAGAGCTTTATTTGTACTTCTCCATCCCTAATCGAGCACTCTGCTCTGTGATGGTAAGGCAGGAGTCTGCTACCCATAAGCTGATCTACTACATCAGTCAAATACTAAAGGAATCCAAAGTTAACTACTGACCGATCGATAAGATAGCATATGCCTTGGTCATCTTCGCAAGATGTCTTCAACTGTACTTTTAGGCCCATACCATCGTGGTACTTATCAACCAACCACTGAAGCAGATCCTCCAGAAAAGAGACACTTCTAGTTGGCTCATCAAATGGAGTGTGGAATTGGGCAAGTTCGATATCCAATATCGGCCGCAACCAGTGATAAAGGGCCAAGCATTGGCCAATTTCATCATTGAATGTACCTTGCCGATGACGCCCAGAGACAAACCTCCTAAGAATTAGGAGGAATGGCGGGTTCCAGAGTGGACCATTTACATCGATGGGTCACTCCTTGGGGGCTCATACTGGTGGGCCCAAATAATTTTAAGGCAGAGTATGCCCTCTGGTTCGATTTTCGGGCCACCAACAACCAAACAGAGTATGAAGGCTTGCTAATGGACCTTCGGATCGCCATCGACATGGGGCACAGAACGTCAGGGTATTCACTGATAGCCAATTGGTCATCAAACAAATCGAAAGAGTCTACGAAATGAAAGGCCCAACTATGGCCAAATACTTAAGTAAGTTGCGCGAGACGATGGAACATCTAGACAAAGTTGACATCTAGCAAATCTCTCTGTCGGAGAATGCATGAGCCGACACTCTATTGAACCAGGCCAGTTCCAACTCGGTTACTTCTAGTCGAACGGTATACAACGAGAGCCTACAGTATCCCAGCATTGATAAGCCTAGAGAGGCTTTCACTATCGATCAGTTTCATAGTTGGAAAGATCCCATAAAAGAATATCTGAGGCATGATCGCTTGCTAGAGTCACCGATGGAAGCAATGAAACTTGGTGTGTCAAACAACCAAAAATAAATTACCTACTTTACGAAAGACGAGTCTAGGGTAAGCAGGGTCGAATCCACAGGGAACGATGGATTTATTTCTTTTAAGGAAAATTAAAATAAAATTTGGGGGGTTTTGAATTGACTAAATTAACTTCTAAATCTAAATAAACGAAGAATTGAAATCGAAACAGCAAAACGACAAAATAAAATCGGGCAAAATTTAAATGAATAAAAATCAAGATAAATTGACCTAGTTGAAGGGTTCGTTTCCACTTTGATTCAGTCGACTGATCATTGATTCAAGGATAATTCAACAACGCATAAATAAATTGGTTATAGTCGTCGACAATCGCCCAACGACCAATCTCTCCTTACTTCGTCGATAATTAAGAGAAGCTCGTTAATTATTTCCCTAATCGAGAGTCAACCCTAGACAAACTCTTAGGATTGAAAGTCTCAACAATATTAAAATTTAGAGAGACCAAATTCTAATTAACAAATACACATCGGGTTCATTTAAATTAGATTATTTAATCCCATGACACGAATGTCATTCCCATGACATGAATGCCAATTACCACTTCATTAAAACTAACAAACAATTACGGATTTGCTGTTTTAATTAGTTGTAGATTAATCTAGGTCTATTAAACATTGGCCATCTATTCAATAAACCCTAGAAAATCATGATCCATGAAGTACGGAAATTAAATAAATATCTATGATTGATGAATGAATAAACACATTTAGATCTCACAATATCATGAATCAAAGTTTCAACTAACATTCAACTATAAAAATAAAATTAAAGAGAAAATATAAGAGGAGGAAAAATAAAACTCACAAAACTATTTCATTAATGTTGAAAAGTTGCTGGACAATGAAGAATGTGACCTTTAGAAGCTATAGGATGTGACAAAAATGGTGGAAAGAGGGTGAAGGGGCGGCTGCCCCCTTCTTGCTCTCCTTTAGCTTTCATAACCCTCTATATATAGAAGTAGTTAACCTAATTTTTACAGAGAAAACTCTCCTAAATTTTAGATAACTACTAAATGACAAATTATAAGAGTTTATAATTTCCCAAAATTCTTATTCCTAAATATTTAGGAATATTTGCAAATCTTCAATGCTTCCAAATTTGTTTTCTTTTCCTTCTTTTTTTTCTTCATGACTCCTTCATTATTCCTAGCACATAAAATATAATAAAATATACTAATTAGTGCAATATTTATTTAAAAATAAAACAAAATCAATTGTAAATATTACACTAATTTATGCCCTATCAAGATAGACCTATCCTAACCGCTGTATAGCCAATTGAAGGCCCATTCGTCATATAAGGTTTTACCGACAGTTTTAGTGGGTTTTGCAGACAATTTTTGTCTGTCTGAATAGGACATTTGTTTTGTAGTGACAGTTACAAGATGATCACACGTTTACTTATTATCAACTCACAATCAGGCATTTGTGAGATTATTTGCTCAAATTATTAAATTAAAAACACAATTTTCAAATTATTCAATTACAAAAATTCGGTTAGACAATGTTGATAAATATTTGTTCATGTCTTTGATAATTATTGTATGTTTATTGGTATCAATATTGAACATTCTGTATTAAACATCCCGTTGTTTATGTTCATACACAAAATGGTTTGACTGAATCATTTATAAAATGAATGCAATTAATTGTTAGACCATTATTAATGTGAACAAAACTCCTTATATCTGCCTAGGGCCATGTTATTTTGCATACAACAATACTTATAAGATTGATAAATTATTTTAAATACTTCTCTCTACAATTGGTTTATGGTGATGAGTCTAATATTTTCCATCTAAAAATTTTTAAATATTTGATTTATATTGCTGTAATGACACCACATAAATCTAAAATAAGGCCCCAAAGAAGGATAAAAATATACATTGGATATGAGTCACCTTTTATCATCATATCTTAAACACCCTGACAGTTGATATCTTTATTGCAAAATTTGCATACTGTCATTTCAATAAAACAAATTTTACAACATTAGGGGGAGAAAATGAATAATCAAAAAATGAAATTGTATGGCATATGTTATCACTAGTACTTCTTGATTCTCATATAAAACCTGTTAACTAAAAATTCAAAAGATAATGTATTTACAAAATATTGTCAGTCAATTATTTGATGTGTTCACTGACTCTAAAAGAGTTATGAAATCAAAATTTTCAATAGAAAATATACCAATTAAGATTGATGTCTTGGTAGGGCAATTCACAAATATTATAGCAAATGAGTTTAAAATATACTTAAAGTGTGGTAGATCTTTTGGTGCTAAAGATACAAATACTCAAAAGAAAAAAGTTAAATAATAAAGAATTCTAAATGATTATTGATAACAGAAATCAGACTCCTGTAGAGCCAAAAACAGCTTTTAAAGAGCATAAATTTCAAACTCCTAAAAAATACATAAATACAATTTCTATAAATTTCATGATAATAAGGATATTTTGATATACAAGTGAAACAATTGAGGATAATATTTTTACATATAATGTGACACTTGAAATTATTAAAACAAAATTGAGAATCTTGAACCAAAATCGATTTGTAACAAAAAAGGAGAAATGATTGGATTAAAAAGAAAGATGCGATCCAATCTGAATTGGAGTCACTTATTAAATGCAAAGTTTTTGGACATGTTCTCCAAATACCAGAAGGTGTGAAACTGGTGGGATATAAATGAGTTTTTGTATGCAAACAAAATAGGAAAAATGAAATTGTACGCTATAAAACACGGCTTTTAATACATGAGTTTTTACAAAGATCGAGTTTTGATTATAATGATATATATTCACCTATAGTGAATACAAGAGTTTTTTATAACCTTAGTAGTGTATGAAAAACTCGAGATACATTTAACGGATGTAGTCACTGTTTATCTATATGGGATATCAGAAAATGATATTTACATGAAAATTCCTGAAAGATTTAAATTACCGTATATATGTGATCCAAATTTTCGTGAAATTTACTTCATTAAATTGCAAACATTTTTGTATGGTTTAAAACAATTTGGACAAATGTGGTATCATCAATTAAATCAATGTTTACTTAGAGAGAGCTATACAAATGACCCATTATACCCATGTATTTTTATCAAGAAAATTGATTTGAATTTTATTGGAACTTCTGAAAAGATTTCCAAAACTATTGAATATCCAAGAGGAGAATTTGGGATCAAAGATTTTGGAAAAATGAGATTTTGTCTTGATTTACAGATTGAACATTTAAAAGATAAAATACTCATTCATCAATCAAGTTATATTGCTAAAATCTTAAAACATTTTATATGGATAAAATATATCTCTTAAGTACCTCAATGGTTGTTCGATCACTTGATATTGGTAAAGATTATTTTCGAGCACCGCAGAAGCATGAAGAACTTCTTGGTCCTAAAATACCATATCTTAGTGTCATTGGAGTACATATGTATCTTGCTAATTATATAAGACCTGATATATCATTTGTTATAAATGTATTAACAAGATTTAGTTCTTCTCCTACACGATGACATTGAAATAGAGTCAAACATAATTTTTCTATATCTCTAAGAAATAGTTGACCTCGACTTATTTTATTCTAATAATTCTAAACCAGTGCTGATTAGATATGCAGATGTTGAATTTTTATCCGATCCACATAAAATACGATCTCAGACTATCATGCCCCAACTCTCCCGTCGAGTACGCGACAACCGTCGCATTATCCCGGCATACATGTAATCCCTATCCGTATACTAAGATAGCGTACGATATTTATCAATATCCAACAATTTTTCAAAATAACATAATCATAAAAAATAATTTAGCATTCATTCATCACATAATCAAGGATCGACCCGATCCATCCTATTCAAGCAAGCATGCAACTTGGCCAACCTAGCCATTCCAGCAGTTTTCAGATATTCTAATAAATTTACAAACTCAAAATATATCTCAAAGTTCACAACAAAATCCAAATGTCCCAATGAAAGCAAGAGATTTGCAAAAGAAAATTTTAAGCAAAAATGAATCAAACTTCCACATTGTCCAAGTAAGGATTTTACCAATATTTACCCAAAGAGAAATAAAGCAAGTATCAATCAAATCCAAACATAAAGATAGACGTATAAAATTTCCATTCTATAGTTCATATGATCTAGATCCCGAAAGAATAAAATTTACATCTCCTTTACCTATCGAATGTCATCAAAAGATTTCATCCAACTGGCACTGGTCAAAATCTATGCTTCCTCTGAAAAAAATTAGAGAAAGATGGGAATGAGTATTTAAAAATACTCAATAAATGGAGTGTAATAGCATATAACACATAAATAAGGGGTGAGGGTGGTGGTAGATCAAAAGGTATCCGATTTTAATAAATAATTCCATTCATATAAAATGAAATTTAAATCACATTCACTATGACTCATGATTTTTGATTCAATAAACAAATTGAAATTTTCTTCAAAAAACCTTGGAGTTTGCCAAAAACCATTTTTCTACCAATGGCCATTCGTAGGATCTGCCAATGGGTTTTTCACAATTTTTTCATAAAATCTCCTTCACCTTGGCGTTGGCCCGGAGTTCCGTGGGGTGTCACCACGTTATCACGATGGCTTGAGGAGGCTCTCCAACCTATCGACCACTAAGCCAAATTTCAATCAGCCTTAACCATGTTATCCCGATCACCCGGTCCGTGGCAAGACTTAGACTATAGTCATTTTCCTCGCATCATGTTACCAAAATTCAAATCATCATACCAGTCATGCTCATTTTCACGACAGAGCAACATTCACAATTCACAATAAATGTTCAAATGTAACATGGTGCAAATAATTCAATAATCAAACTTAAGAGACATGGACATTTCACAATTTCATTTCAGACACACTACAATCATAAATCAATATAAAACCTATTCAAATTCATTTGAAAATTCGATTTATAAATCATAATTGAAATCAATTTTCTCATCAATAGCAATATTACCATCCACTCACCTTTTGGGAGAATATTCACTCTCAATTCCATAATTTAATCCAATCTAATCCCTTTTTCAAATTCCAATTGGTTGTCCAAAACCAACAATTACAATTTCAATGTTAATTCATGATTATTTCTAGGGTTGATAGATTTTCTCTAATTTTTTGCACAAACCCTAATTTCTCACATTCCAAGAATCTATGTTCAAAATTCACCATTTAATTCATTTACATATCATTTCCATCTAAATACCATTTTTATCTCATTTTTCCCCAAATTTCAATATTCACAATTTCTAGGGTTTTTGGCCTCCAATTGAAATTCCATCAAATCTCAATAATACAATTCAGTCTAGTAATAAGGAAACTATACATAAGATTGGGAGGAAGAATTAGCTTAATTTTGGGGTTGGATTGAGTTTTGGGGGTTAGGTTTCAAAAACCCTAATTTTTCCTTTCGTTGAGCAATCCTTAGATTTTCTCCCAAATCTTCTTTCATTGAGTTTGATTGAAGTTCTTGCAAGTTGGTTGGAGTGATTTAATGGAAGTAGAATTGATTTCTAGAGAGAAAAATCAAGAGTGAGGATGAGAGAGTGTAAAAAAGGAGGAATAAATGTAGAGAAAGAGGAGAAAGCTACTGTTCGGGAGAAATGAATGAGGGAGGTGAAGAATTCAAGCTCTATTCAATGTATTATTAATGAAATATGCAATTACCATTTTGCCCCCTAGGAATTTTTAGGTTTTATTGCCTTTGGAGGACATTTTGGTCATTTCCTAATTCCACCAAGTGCACAAGTCGATTTTCTTGCTCCACAAGTTGATTCATGTGTGTGTTTGAGGGATCAAATCGACTTGCTACCAAGTGAATCGACTCAACTTTACAAAATTGAATCGAATTACAAATGAGAGAAATCGATTTGTCTTGTCAAGACCTCAGAAGTCCTTCTGAAATGCAAAGCAAATTGATTTGTAGCATGGTGAATCGACTCACCATTTGCAAACTGAATCGATTTGTACAAAGTATAAATGATTCATGTGTGACAAGTCTCAGATGTCATGTCTGCAGAGAAGCCGAATTGATTCATCACCTTGATGAATCGACTTCCCTTTCTTACCTCTTCTTATGAATCGACTCATCCTCCCTGGGCAAATCGACTTCTCTTCCTTTCTTCCTCACGCAAACCGACCTGCCCCAACGCATGAGTCGATTTCCTTCCTTATTTTGTCAACACAAATCGATTTACCCCCTTGCCCCATTCAATTCATCACATTTAAGCCTCAGAATCCATGTCTGTTCTCTCTCCAAATCGACTTGTCCATGTACAAGTCAATTCGGCTCTTCATTTTTTGTGTCACGCCCCGATCCTCGATCCGAGGCCATGAATAGCCTCCCGTCACCCCGTATTCTGTCGCCTCTCGACACGTATACCAAGACAACACAGGCTAACATTAATACCTGTATAAAACCTGTTTTCTCCAAAACATGATTTCCCAAGTAAAAGTATGTAAAAAACCCAACACAGTGCCTCAATGTATAATCAAGCAATACAACTAAGAGTGTCAATTTACGTTACATAACATAATACAGTCATCCCATTAAAATATACATTGGTTATTCTATAGACCTCAAAATAAACATATACATCATCCAACATCACCAAATACAAAACTGCGGAAGAATGGTCGATACTATACCCAAGTTTGAGATCTCCAACAAAAGTCAAATATGTCAACTCACTCGACACGTCTCTCTATGCCAAGTCTATAACTGAAAATCAGGGGGAAAGTGAGGGGTGAGCATTATGGGGAAATATTCAGTGAGTGAGGGGATCGACAATATGTTCTCAATCTAAGTGTGAGTATGGAGTGTCAAAATACATTTCAAAACCAATATAATATCAAAATCAAACATGACATATCTAGAAATCAAACGTTCACACAACACATATCATAGTATCAAAGTAAGTATCCATTTACAATATCCCAAAATCATATAGAGTTTGCCAATAAAACATTCCCTGCAGTGGTCTACCACGACCAATGAAGGGCACATTGGGGTTTCTTTTTTCATATGCAAGTGTATAAAATTAACTTTCTACCCCAACGTTGGCCACAGGCTTCACCAAGTGCTAGACAGTGGCATAACACATATCCTCCCCACATTTGGTTCAACCGGCTAGCCTGTCTCTACATGTATACCCATCAAGTATAGTATAGTACCTCATTCGGAGCTAGACTGTGGCGTAACACACGTCCTCCCCAAATTTTGGTTCATCCGAGCGTAACTATACACATCACAACCACGACATTTGCGGATACCTCCGGCCGAAGCGCATGCGGACACACAAGGTGCGCCTCTACAAATGTCCTTCGTAGCTACGGAATCTATCAATAATATTATCACATCATCATATCCGTCAATTCCATCACAAGTAGACATCCAGCCCACACATAAATCATCAAATCATTTCAAAACAGCGTGCCAATGTATTTCATCAAATCCTTTCAATTAAATTGTCAATGCAATGATAATATATAAATCATATCACAATTCCAAAGAGTGGCATGATATATTTTCAATACAAATCATGGATGCATAACATTTAACTAAATCATTTGGGACACTCCAATAATCACAAAAGAGAGCATTTAAAAATCATAGGTCAAAACCAATGCTTACACACATTTTACAAAATATGTCATTTCGAAAACTGTAAAACAGGGATTTTGTTCAATTGAAAACACAGTGTCTACAGTCCCACTCACAGTGTACGGGAGGGTACGTCATTCCCAAAAATGTTCCATAACAATAGAAAGAGTTTCCCCTCGAACGATCGAGCAATATATTACTACAGTCATAATATATATATAACACATATAAGTGTTATAGCATTGAAAAATTAAACGCTAGATTTTATTTTAACTACTTTATATAAGATTGAAACCTAGAACACACTAATCCCCTTTCAACCATCCAAACTTTAACTTCAACCACACATTATCAAAGATACCCAACTCAACTAACAAAGTGCCACTATCAACTATCAAAATCATCATTCAATTACACATTATACATTCTAGGTCAAGATTCACACACAAACTCTTATTCAAAATTCTTTATCAAATTCTCCTCTTCAATACACCAATACAACACCATCATTTATCATATAAGTACAAACACATGCTTTTGCACATTTTTTACAATTACACATTTCCACATCACTTTAATTCACCAATATCACTATACATGCATACACTTTTATACCTCATTACATACACACACTACAAAAAAATCATCAATTTGCGACAAAATTTGTGACAAATTTGTAAGAAAAATTTGGCCCAAAACAAATTTGTGACGAATTTTGCAACAAATTTTTTTTCCTCCCTAATAAGTCGTCGCAAAATTTTGGGACGAAAAATTAATTATTAATCGCAAAAATTTCCAACAAATATTTTTTTGTCATAAAATTTGTCGCAAATTTGTGATGAATTTTGCCACGAAAAAAATATTTGTTGGAAATTAGCGACAAAAAAAATTTTCATCCCAAATTTTGCAACGAAAATTTTTTCGTTGCAAAATTCTCGACGAAAAAATATTTGTTACAAATTTTTCCACGAAAAAATTATTCGTCGCAAATTACCAACGAAAAATAATTCGTTGCAAATTTGCCTCGAAATTTTTTTGTCGTAGATTTGCGACGAATCAAATTTTCATCGCAAATCTACGACGAACATTAAATTCGTAGCAAATCGGCGATGAAAAGTAGATTCGTCGCAATCTACGACGAAAGTTAGATTCGTCGCAAATCTGCGACAAATTTAGTTTTTGTCACAAATTTGCAATGAAAATTATATTCGTCGCAAATCTACGACGAAAACTAGATTCGTAGCAAATTAAGAACGAAAAAATTCGTCGCAAAATTTGTCGCAAATTTGCGACGAATGTTTTTTCGTTGCAAAATTTGTCGCTAAACTAAATTTACAGGTCTCCCAATTTAATTTTAGCAATGAAATTTGAGATGACCATTGTTTTCAGGGACAAATTTTGCGATGAATTTGTATTTTTGCGACAAATATAAATTTTATTAGCATATTTGAACCATTTTTCCTATATAACCTGTTTTTATACCTGTTCATCCAACTCATCAAAAACTAATCATTCAAATCGTTTTTAATATAAAATTTCAGCCATCTATACTAAAAAATATAACTAACTATTCAATAAGATAAATAAATTAAAAATTCAACAAGAAATCATAATAGTAATATCAAAGATAAAAGCAACATCAAGTTTAAATGTTAAAATTTCAATAACCATACATAACCAAGAAAATCAATGTTATGAGTATCAAAATGTAACAGTGAAATAACAGTACATAATCTCAAGTACGATCTCCACCACCACCATCATCATCAAAGAAATCATCACCTTCATCACCATCACGAGCATTATCAAGAGGAGAAATAGAGGGGGGAATTTGACTTGGAGCGTAGGCTAATTGAAGATGCTACATGATTAACATTTGCTGCATGCGGAACTCGTTTATTTCTTGCGTGTGCTTTGATTGAAGTTCGTTGAATTCCTGATCTCTTTGCAGCAGTAAGTCCTTCAAATGGCTCACCTCTTGATTCAATTGATTTATTTCTGCCCTGACTGCTGGTGGGGTGGAAGAAGATGAACCAGCGAATTTGTAAGTTCTGCTCAAAGAACCTAACCCAACTACTCTATCCCCTTTTGGTCCACCAGTCATCTCGAGTCATGTATTCATGTTATCAACAGATGGCTTAACATCATAAAAAATTTAACGTTAATTTCACAGTATAAATTAAATATTATAAAAGTAACGTTAATTTCACAAAACTCAACATCATCAATAATACTAATCTTAATTTCACAAAAATTTAATATAATAATAAATAATATTATAAACTTAATTAATATCAAACAAATTAACTAAATTATTACAATAACATTAAATATTATCATATAATCAAATAAAGTATAAAATATTAAATATTTAACAACATTGATTATTTAACTAATCGAAATAAGATTTACTATAAATTGCTGATTATTGTTAACATAATGTTTCACCTAATCAATTTATCAACACTTTCGATTCCAATTTTATATAAAAAAATAAAATTAACAAATCCAATAACATCATTAAATCAATCACTAAATACAATAAAAATAAACTAATATAGAAATAAAAACAATAAAAACATACAAATTAACATAATTGCATTTTCCAATCATTACAGTATAAATTAAAACATTTCACACCACCAAATAATAATTCATCGGTGGGCTCAGATATCAACAGCAGCAATAGCTTCCAATCCAAATATTCGAGAATCGCAAATCTTGACACATCAAAAACAATTATAAATAACTAACATATTATTAAAACAATACTATAAAAACATTTTTTAAATAACATTTGTCAAACCTTTTTTTTTAAAAAAAATTATTCAAAAAAAATTATTCGCAAGGGGCCAGTCCCATGGGCCACGAGTGAAGGGGCAGGGGCCAGCAGCCCCTACCCCAGGCTTGGCAGCGCAAGGGCCAGCGGTCCCTGCGAGAGGCTGCGCAGCGTAGGGGACAGCGGCCCCAGCGTGAGGCTACGCAGCGTAGGGGCCAGCGTCCCCAGCACGAGGCTGTGCAGCGCAGGGGCCAGTGGCCCCTTGTAGTGGCAGGGCCTCGCAGGGGCCTGCGGCCCCTGCGCGAGGTTGGGTAGCACCAGGGCCAGCGGCCCTTTCACGAGGCGGAGCCGCGCAGGGGCCAACGGCCCTTTCGCGCGGCTGGGCCGCTCAAGGGTTGTGGCCCCTTGCCGTGGCTGGCCCGCGAAAGGCTGATCCGGTGGCTAGCTTCCTGTTGTCAAGAGAAAGAGAGAGAGAGAGATTACCTATCACCATCGCAGATCCGACATCCCTTCCGCCATCCCTTCGTATAACCACCTTCGCGGCTATTTGAAAATGAACAAAGCAAGAAAGAGAGAGAGAGAGAGTGAGAGTGAGAGTAAAAGTAAGTGTTAAAAATATTGAAATTAGGGACAAAATTTTTTTGTCCCTAAATTCGTTGCAAATCAGGGATGAAAATCATCTTTCGTCCCTGAATCAGGGACGAAAAAAAAATTCGTCCCTGAATTAGGGACAAAAAAAAATTCAAATCACCGATTTGAATTGATAGCTTTTTTATTTTTAAAAGTAAAAATAAAAATAACTTGCAATAAATGGTATGATATTTCAAGTTTTCAATCTATCATGCGAACTAATATAAGTAAAATTTTAAGTAA
Organism: Dillenia turbinata; assembly: GCA_037126225.1. NCBI lineage: Eukaryota > Viridiplantae > Streptophyta > Magnoliopsida > Dilleniales > Dilleniaceae > Dillenia > Dillenia turbinata. The sequence continues at coordinate 10,566,219 of JBAMMX010000017.1, forward strand.
AACTATTCAATACGTACAAAAATTTTAAGTAAAATTTTGAGATTCGGTGGAGAAAGATTTGACATTTAGCATTGTTAGAAAGATTATAAACATTTTTCGATCTAGGTTAGAAAATTTTGATTGTTCCGACGAGTACGATATGGTTAAAGCAATCATTTATTGCAGATGGGATAATATTAGACCTATAACGTTCTAACTTGACACCAGAAAATTTAGAGAACTAAACATGTGTTCAAAACTAACATAGAGTGAACAATTGACCACAAGAAAATATCCAATCAAGTGATTCTAGATTCTTTAACTCTAAAGGACCAAAGGAACACCTGACACTAGTAAAGGAGGAGAGGACAACAATTAAATCATTGAGGTGATGAAGATATGTTGATAGCTAAATTTTTGGAAGCAAAAATTGAGTTCAAACACTTCTTGCCTTCTTTTTTTTATTATTTATTATATAGTTTTAGTTCATAACCGGAACATGCAGTTTTGGAACAAAAGTCATGTTTAGTGATAAAGTGATTAAAGTCGATGACACATCTTACACAAGTGGTAAACATGTCGTTGTCAGGACAATAGCTTAAGTGTTGAATTAGGGACAAAAAAAAAATTCGTCTCTGAACCAGGGATGAAAAAAAATTCGTTCTTGATTCAGGGACGAAAAAAAAAATTCATCCCTGAATCAGGGACGAAAAACAAATTCGTCACTGAATCAGGGACGAAAATTAAAATTCACCCCTAAATCAGGGACGAAAAAAAAAATTCATCCCTGAATCAGGGACGAAAAAAAAAATTCGTCCCTGAATCAGGGACGAAAAACAAATTCGTCCTTGATTCAAGGACTAAAATTAAAATTCGTTCCTGAATCAGGGACGAAAAAAAATTGTCCCTGAATCAGGGATGAAGAAAACAATCGCCCCTGAATTAGGGACGAAAAAAAAAATTCGTTCCTGATTCAGGGATGAAAATTAAAATTCGTCCCTGATTCAGGGACGAAAAAAAAATTCGTCCCTGATTCAGGGATGAAAAACAAATTCGTCCCTGATTCAGGGACAAAAAACAAATTCATCCCAAATTTAGGGACGAATGGTTAAATTTGTTGCAAATTTAGGGACGAATAATTTATTCGTCCCAAATTTAGGGACGAATTTTTATTTTGTTGCAAATTTTGGGACGAATTTATAAATTCGTTGCAAATTTAGCAACGAATTTATTTTTTTGTCGCAAATTGACAACGAATTTTGCGTCAAAAAAATTTTGTCAAAAATAAGCGACGACTTTTGTAACGAAAATATTTTTTGTTGCTAAATTTGGGACGAAAAGTTTTTTGTTGCTAAAATCGTGGCTAATTGGCGACGATACCCTTTTTTGTTGCTTAATGTGTTGCAGATTTGCGACGAATATTTTTCATTGCTAAAATTCATCGTTGAATTCTTTTTTTTTGTAGCGACATATAAGCCTCCATTTTGCTTACTAGATTCATTCCCAATCTCTTCCGGACAACATGCACTCTCTTGTTCTCTCCCATGGATTCGGTCCAGACATTTTACATACACATGCTCACTAACCTCTATCCAAAATTCAGCATACATATATGCATAATTCCTCACACTCATGACCTCAATTTCACATACATATAGTCAATAACACACCACAAAATTCTGTGCACTTTCCTATTCCATTTTCCTTACATTTCACTACATATTTCACATGAAAATGACTTCCTTTTTAGCTTCCATTTGTGCAGAAAATTCTGCACTCATTCCTTCCTCATTTCATTCACTAATATACATATATACACACCATGCTTCAATGCCAAAATCCAGCACACACACAAGCACATCAAATCCACATTTTAACACTCAAAATCATATTAAAACCCATCCAATTTCATACCCAAAGTTCTGAATTTTCCTGCACATGTTCCCTTAGGGTTTCTCACCTCTATATGTGTTCATTCAAGACTTAAATCAAACATTTCATATGTTGAAATTTTCTGCACACACTATGGCATTCATTTACTTGATTTTTACACCTAAACTAAGCTAATATCAACACATTAACACACCAAATGAAATGTTCTCAAGTCCAAACAAAGTGCAGAATTTTTATACCTCAAGATTTGATGTCTCAAGCCACAAACAAGTTCTATCCTCCAAAGATCTCTTCTTTCTCCTTTGCCTCTTGATTTTGGTCACCCTAGAACCACAAGTTACACTTCTCATTTTGTCTCCAAATCAATATATGTTACACAAGAGGTAGAGAGGAGGCTTTCTTACCTAGATTTGTTGAAGGAAAATGGAAGGAACCATAGATCTCTTCACTTGAACCTCTAGGTTTCCACCTTTGAATCACCAAGCAAACCTTATTCTCTTCTTCTAATTTTTGGATATGTTGTACTAGGGCTTGAATAGAGAAGATGTATGTAAAAATACTGGGTGGTTGTTTGGAAGAATCAAGCTTCCTCTTCAATGGTAGGTCACGGTTTTGGGAGGAGGCAAAAGGGTTCTTTCTTCCTTCCTTAAGCTTGTTCACGTTTTTGGGAGGAAGAATAGGGTGGCTAGGGTTTTCTCCAACTCATTAAACATCTCTCCTTTTAATCTTGGCCATCCATTTCTCAAGACTTGATCATAACCCTTGGTTTTTAATAACTTATTCTAGAAATATCCAACTTAAGCTCTCTCTCTTCCTCCCCTTCTCCCTCTCTCACGTTTTTCTCTATCACTCTCCCTCTCTCCCACTATTTGTTTCATTAGTTAATACATATTCATTTTTTTTTAAATTTACATTTTATATATATATTATTTAATATGTGTGGGACCCACCATTTCTATTTCACTCTCTACAAATCACACCTTTATTTATTATGTGGGCCCCACCTCAAGACCTTAAAGCTCTCATTGGTCCAAATTAACACAAGCACCTCTCCACCTAGGGTTTAAATTTCCAAAGTCAAACTTTTCAACAACCTTGTTTTCACACTTTTTCACACTAGTCCAACCTTTGAACCAATCACATTCCTCCCTCTCTCTACACTTGTCTAATTAGGGATTTAGGAAAAATAAAAATAGTGGATTAATTCTAAGTTATTGTAAATTGTAAACTAGTCCCTTAAACTTTGAAAATTCTATTTTGACCCCAATATTTTCCATAATTATACACTAGGTCCCTTACCTCATATTAAGTCTAACTAAGTCCATTTCGTATTGTAATGTGGTCATATAGTCTTGTCGGGGCTCATTACCGTCCAATTAGGGGTTTTCGGGCGATTTTCCAGAAATCCCTGATTTTGCGACACAAAGTAATATTTATCCATATTTGAGGTCCTTATACACTTTTAAAGTCATTCTGATCATTACTTGATCTTTAGTGATCAATTTGGAAACTTTTAGTTTTTGGCGATTTTAGCCGATATCTGTTTGGGGACGGTTTAATCGAAAAAAATTTTAGCGAAATTTCTATATCGAACATGAGTAATATCATACATAAAACAGAAAAGAGTACAAATATGAATATAACGAGGTGTAAGTGTTACAGTTTGCCTCTGCCAAGTCCATTTACCCCTTCACCCATTCGATATGCTTCCTTCCATTTCCCCACCAAATCGATTCATCACCTGCCCCATTCAATTCATCATGCACAGTCCTCAGAGCCTTGTTTCTGCACATTAAGAAATCGATTCACTTCAATTGTGAGTCAATTTCTCCCCCCGTTTTTTTCAAGTAAGAGTAAAATTTGATATTTGCAATTTCATACCTTCAATTTTCAAATATTACATTCGAAGACCAAAAATAAATTAAAATATGATTTTCTCTATATATTTTTCAATAAATTAAATAGAAACTTTCTAATATCAAATTTTTGGTATTATAATATTAAACCCTTTAAAAACAAATTTCGTTCTTGAAATTTAAATTAAAATTTATATATTAAAAAGTTACGAGTGTTGTTTCTGCATTGACTCTTCAGTCTCTCAAATTAGTTCTTCCACTTAGTTATTTCTCCACAACACTTTAACCATTGGGATTTGCTTTTTCCTTAATTGCTTAAGTTGTCGATCAAGAATTTGCACTGGTTGTACCTTGAAATTCAAGTCTGGATTCAATTTTATTGGAGGAGCTTCAATTATATGAGAGGCATATGGCAAATACTTCTTCAACATAGACACATGGAATATATCATGAATTTTCTCCAAATTTGGAGGCAATTTTAGCTGATAGGCTACCTCTCCTATTATCTCGAGGATCTTAAAAGGCCCAATGTAATAAGGGTTCAATTTGCCTCATTTTTGGAATCGAATTACACCCTTCTAAGGTGATATCTTCAGGAAAATCATGTCTCCGACCTCGAATTCCCAACTTCTTCTTTTGTCGGCGTAGCTCTTCTGTCTATCTTGAGCCGCCTTCATCCTTGCCCAAGTCACGTTCACCTTTTGTACGGTTACCTCAATTAGCTCTACACTTTCGATCTTTTGCTCTCCAACTTTATCCCAACACAAAGGTATTTGGCATTTCCTTCCGTAAGGAGATTCATAGGGAGGCATCCTAATAGTAGCTTAATAGCTATTGTTATAGGTAAATTCAATTAATAGGAGGTGCCTATTCCAGCTTCTTTGGAAATCCATAATGCATGCTCTCAGCATGTCTTCTAATGTCTGAATTGTACACTCGGATTGTCCATCAATTTGATATTGGAAAGCGGTGTTGAACTTAAACTTTGTCCCTAAAGCCTCTTGTAACTTAGGCCAAAATCGGGACATGAATCGGAGACCACGATCTGATACAATCGACACTGAAATCTCATGGAGTCCGACAATCTCATCAATATATAGTTTAGCTAAGCTCTCCAAAGAGTAGGTATTCTGGATTAGAAAAAAATATGTTGATTTAGTGAGCCTGTCAACTATTACTCAAATAGTATCGTGATGGCTCGGAGTACATGGCAATCTCACCATGAAATCTATGGTGATGTACTCCTATTTCCATTCAGATATAGGCAATGGTTGAAGTGTTCCAGCCGACTTCTGATGTTCAACCATGATTTGTTGGCAGACAAGGCACCTTGCCATAAATTCAGCTATCTCCTGCTTCAATCCCGACCACCAATAAGTTTCCTTGATGGTTTTATATCTCGAACAATAGTACACCATGTTCATCATTGGTTAGCTTAACTCCAAGTGTATGAAATTCCACTAGACATGAGAGATAAAAACTCCCATGAGCTGAAGAAAAACATGAGGACGTGGGGCTTAAGGCGTTTGTAACAACATTTGCCTTGTCTGGATGATAATTAATCACCAGATCATAGTCTTTGATTAACTCCAACCATCTCCTTTGTCTCAAATTACGCTCCTTTTGAGTGAGTAAGTACTTGAGATTCCTGTGATCGGTGAAGATTCTGCATGTGGCTCCATATAAATAATGTCATCAAATCTTCAAAGCAAACATAATGACAAGAAGTTCTAGATCATGGGTAGGGAAATTAAATTCATGCTTCTTCAACTGTTGAGAAATATAGGCGATCACTCTATTGCCTTGCATTAGAACACATCCCAACCCCTGTTTGCTGGTGTCACTATATACTACATAATCGTCACTGCCAGTATGAAGAGCAATTATGGGAGTGGGCGTGAGTCTCCGCTTGAGTTCTTGAAAACTCTACTCACACTTATCACTCCATTCAAATTTAACTCCCTTCCGAGTTAAGCTAAACAACGGAGCTGTAATTTTGGAAAAACTCTCTACAAATCTCTGATAATAGCCTGCCAATCCGAGAAAACTTCTTACCTCGGTGACATTCTTGGGTTATTCCTATCTTAGAATTGTCTCTACTTTCTTCAGGTCAACAAGTATCCCATCTCCAGATACAATGTGCCCTAAGAAGCTAATCTCCCTTAGCCAAAACTCGTACTTGGAGAACTTGGCATACAGTTGCTTCTTTCAAAGAGTTCGTAGCACAATCTGAAGATGTTCTGAGTGGTCATCATCGTTCTTGGAATACTCTAAGATGTCATCAATGAAAACAATAACGAACTTGTCGAGATAGGAATAGAAAACTCGGTTCAAGAGGTCCACGAAAGCTACGGGAGCATTTGTCAAACCGAAGGGCATTACCAAAAATTCATAATGCCCATACCGTATTCTAAACGCAGTCTTGTGGATATTATCATCCTTTATTCTCAACTGATGATAACCGAACCTCGAATCAATCTTCAAAAAGACACTAACCCCTTGGAGTTGATCAAACAAGTCATCAATCCTCAGCAAAGGGTATTTGTTCTTAATGGTCACCTTGTTTAACTGCCGATAGTCGATACACAACTGGAGGGTATCATCATTCTTTTTCACAAATAGAACTGGAGCACCCTAGGGTGAATTACTCGGTCGGATAAATTCCTTATCCAACAATTCATGAAATTAGACCTTCAATTCTTTCAACTCCACAGGCGCCATCCGATATGAAGGAATAAAGATAGGTGCAGTTTCGGGAGCTAAGTTAATAACAAAGTCGAACTTTTGAACCGGAGGCAAACCTGGCAACTCATTCGGAAAGACATCCAGAAATTTATTCACCACCGGAACATCCATTATCTTAGGGTTTCTTATTATAGTATTGATGATGTGGGTTAGGTATGCCTCATAGCCCTTATGCACTAACCTTTGTGCCTCCATTGCCAAGATCATACAGCTTGGTAGGACTCATCAGTAGTAGAGGACATCTAGGTCTACGAAACTCCACCACTTTAGTAAAACAATTCATTAAAACTCTATGAGGGTATAGCCAATCGATACCCAAAATGGTGTCAAAGTCCCTTATCTCCGACGGAATCAAGTCTGCTTCAAGAATTTCACCTTCTACAACTACTTCACACATCATGAATATGGTGTCTCTGTTCAACCGTTCTCCTGACGGAGCGATAACCAATAACTCCTCAACAAGTGAGGTCAAAGGCCTATTTGAGTGTTTAGCAAATTCCGTGCTCACAAAAGAGTTATTTGACCCCGTATCAATTAAAACACGGGCATTAACTCTAAAGATTTTCATTACACCTATATACGAAGGATAAAGATTAACTTCTCAATTTAATCAAACTTAATTGAAATTTATAATCCTCAATGCCAGCAAAGCCATCTTTAGACATTAAAATCATTCTCAATCACTTCGGTATCAAGTAATACTTCTAGTATGCCTTAAGTTCAATATCATGCAATCATAATCTCATAATGTCTTTATTCAAATTTCTAAATTATCAAGTTCAAGTTCTAGAAAATTTACCTGTAACTATGTCGGGGTTGTTTTGGATATCCTCATTGGTCATTGCATAGATTTTGGTCTATACCCTTGTTTGTGGACGTTGGGTTGGAGCAGCTACTGTATTGCTCCCAGTCCCCATCCGTGGTGTGACATTAGGAGGTGAGGTAAGGATGTTGGCTTAGCTGCCCATAGATCCACTAGGGCAATCTCGACTTGGCTGACGTCCCTGTCCTAATTCCAAACAAATGTTGTGGAAATAACCCTCCTTTCTGCACTGATAGAACCTCTTGGGTGCTTGACAAACCCTAGAATAGAATTTCACATAGTTTCTATACTTTTCCTTCCTATTTCCTGTCGATTTGGTTCTTGAGGATGTAGTAGGAGTAGGGTTCCCAAAATGGGACGTTCGTTGGCCTTGAGGAATGCCAACGAATCCAGTAATGGAAGCTCCACCGTAGGAGCTGGTGCTCCTACTCTACTTTGAGCCTTGGCTCAACATATGCTTGGACCTCCTTTTCTTTTTCTATCCCTCTCTTGCCCTTCCCCTTACCTCAACCATTTTCTCAGCCCTCAATACTAATTCTAGGACATCCTTGTAAGTATGGGCCGATGTTACAAACATCTTCTCCCAAATGGACAAGTTCAGACCTTCCTCAAACTTAAAGCATAGATATTCGTCTGAAGTCACCAACTCCAAAGCAAATGAGAACAGTCTCCTCAACTTCATCTCATATTCCATCACTGACTTGTTGCCTTGGCAAAGGTGAAAGAATTTCTTTCTCTTTAAGTCTTGGTAGAAAAGAGTACAGTACTTTTCATCGAAATCTTTAAGGAATTTGTTTCAAGAGATAGGTGTTATGGATCTCTCCTTAAAACTATCCCACTATGCTCGATTATCTTCATCTAACAATTTTATAGCTGCCATGATCTTCAACTCATCGTCAAGCCTTATGTCAGATACCGTTTTTCGTACCCAATTTATCCAATTCTTAGCCACCATGGCATCACTTGTCCCCGTAAAGGTGACACACCCAAGTTGTTGAGCTTCTTTGATCAACTTGAATAATTCGATAGTTGGACGGGTGATTGGAGCAGCCACTGAAATAGGAGAAGCAACTGGTGCTACTAGTGAAGTAGGTGGAATGGTTGGGCTTAATAGAGAAGGAATTGGTGCTTGAAGAGGAACTTGAATATGAGTGCTATAAGTATTCCATCACTTGGTCCATTATCGAAGTGTATTAAGTGGAGGTGGAGGAATCCCGATTGTGGGTGCTGGGTGAGTGCTACTCGGGCTCGGAAGGAGAAATCTCACTAACATTCCTCATCCTTTGTCTAGGTGACATGATTTTGATTCCTATATGAAAAAGTATTGTGCTTAGCTCACTAGAGTAGGCATTCGACTATGAATTTAACCCCCTAAAAATAAGATTGAGTCTAGTCCTTAAGAATCTATGGAATGTTTTTGTACATCTTTTAAAAAATCTTTTAAAATCTAAAATTTCGAAAAGAAAAACATTTCAAGATCTTTGGAAAACCATTTGGGACATTTGGAAATATTTTAAATCTTTACACATTTAAAATCGTGAGCCTAGACTCTGATGCTAATAGAATTGTCATGCCCCGACTCTCCCATTGAGCACTCAACAACCGTCGTGTTATCCCGGCATATGTATAATTCTTACCTGTATGGTGAGATAGCGCAAGACATTTATCAATATCCAACAATTTTCCAAAATAATGTAATTATAAAAAATAATTTAGTATGCATTCATTACACAATCAAGGATTGACCCGATTCATCCCTGTTCAAGCATGCATACAACTTGGCCAACCCAGTCATTCCAGCAATTTCCAGACATTCTCATAAATTTACAAACTCAAAATATATCTCAAAGTTCACAACAAACTCAAAATATATCTCAAAGAAAATTTTAAGCAAAAGTCAATCAGAGTTCCATAATGTCCAAATAAGGATTTTACTTATACTTGCCCAAAGAGAAATAAAGCAAGTATTAATCAAATCCAAATATAGAAAGAGATGTACAGAATTTCCATTCCATAGTTCATATGATCTAGATCCTAGAAGAATAAAATTTACATCTCCTTTACCTATTAAATGTCATCAAAAGATTTTGTCCAACTGGCACTGGTCAAAATCTATGCTTCCTCTGAAAAGAATTAGAGAAAAATGGAGTGAGTATTTAAAAATACTCAATAAATGGAGTGTAATGACATATAACACATAAATGAGGGGTGAGGGTGGTGGTGCCAAACATGTAGATCAAAATGTATCCGATTTCAATAAATAAATCCATTCATATAAAATGAAATTTAAATCACATTCACTATGACTAATGATTTCCGATTCAATAAACAAATTGAAATTTTCTTCAAAAAACCTTGGAGTTTGCCAAAAACCATTTTCCTACCAATAGCCGTTGGTAAGATCTGTCAGTAGGTTTTTCACAATTTTTTCATAAAATCCCCTTCACCTTGGCATTAGCCAGGAGTTCTATGGAGTGTCACCATATTATCACGGTAGCTTAAGGAGGCTCTCCAACCTATCGACCACTAAGCCAAATTTCAATCAGCCTTAACCATGCTGCCTCGATGACCCGGTTCGAGGCAAGACTTAGACTATAGTCATTTTCTGAGCAACATGTTACCAAAATTCAAATCATCATACGAGTCATGCTTATTTTCACGACAGACCAACATTCACAATTCACAATAAATGTTCAAATGTAACATGGTGCAAATAATTCAATAATTAAACTTAAGAGTCATGGACATTTTACAATTTCATTTCAGACACACCACAATCATAAATCAATATAAAACCCAATCAAATTCATTTGAAAATTCGATTTATAAATCATAATTGAAATCAATTTTCTCATCTATAGGCAACATAACCATCCACTCACCTTTTGAGAGCATATTCACTCTCAATTCCACAATTTAATCCAATCTAATCCCTTTTTCAAATTCCAATTGGTTGTCCAAAACCAACAATTACAATTTCAATGTTAATTCATGATTATTTCTAGGGTTTATAAATTTTCCCTAATTTTTTGCACAAACCCTAATTTGTCACATTCCAAGAATCTATGTTCAAAATTCATTATTTAATTCATTTACATGCCATTTCCATCTAAATACCATTTTTATCTCATTTTCCCCAAATTTCACTATTCAGAATTTTTAGGGTTTTTGGCCTCAAATTGAAATTCCATCAAATCTCAACTATACAATTCAATCTAGTAATAAGGAAACTAAACCCAAGATTAGATAGGAGAAATTATCTTATTTTTGGGGTTAGATTGAGTTTTGGGTGTTGAGTTTCAAAAACCCTAACTTTTCCCTTCGTTGAGCAATCCTTAGATTTTCTCCCAAATTTTCTTTTCTTGAATTTGATTGAAGTTCTTGCAAGTTGGTTGGAGTAATTTAATAGAAGTGGAATTTATTTCTAGAGAGAGAAATCAAGAGGGAGGAGGAGAGAGTGTGTGAAGAAGGAGGAATAAATGGAGAGAGAGGAGAGAGCTGCTGTTCGGGATAAATAAATGAGGGAGGTGGAGAATTCAAGCTCTATTCAACATATTATTAATGAATATATGCAATTACCATTTTGCCCCTTAAGAATTTTTAGGTTTTATTGCCTTCAGAAGGTATTATGGTCATTTCCTAATTCTACCAAGTGCACAAGTCGATTTCCTTGCTCCACGAATTGATTCATGTATGTGTGTTTGAGGGATCAAATCGACTTGCTACCAAGTGAATCGACTCAACTTTGCAAAACTGAATCGATTTGCAAATGGGAGAAATCGATTTGTCTTGTCAAGGCCTCAGAAGTCCTTCTGAAATGCAAAGCAAATCGATTTGTAGCATGGTGAATCGACTCACCATTTGCAAACTAAATCGATTTGTGCTTTACACAAATCGATTCATGTGTGACAAGCCTCAGAAGTCATGTCTGCAGAGAAGCCAAATCAATTCATCACCTTGATGAATCGACTTCCCTTCCTTACCTCTTCACATGAATCGACTCATCCTCCTTGGGTAAATCGACTTCTCTTCCTTTCTTCCTCACGCAAATCGACTTGCCCCAATGCATGAGTCAATTTCCTTCCTTATTTTGTCCACACAAATCGATTTACCCTCTTGCCCCAATCGATTCATCACGTTCAAGCCTCAGAATCCATGTCTGTTCTCTCTCCAAATCGACTTGTCCATGTGCAAGTTGATTCGGCTCTTTATTGTTTGCCTCAGCCAAGTCGATTTACCCCTTCACCCATTCGATTTGCTTCCTTCCATTTCCCCACCAAATCAATTCATCATCTACCCCATTCGATTCATCATGCACGGTCTTTAAAGCCTTGTTTCTGCACTCAAAGAAATCGATTCACTTCAATTGTGAATCAATTTCTCCCCCCCTTTTTTTTCAAGTAAGAGTAAAATTTGATATTTGCAATTTCATACCTTTAATTTGAAATGTTACATTTCAAGACCAAAATTAATTAAAATCTGATTTTCTCCCTATATTTTATAATAAATTAAATAAAAACTTTCTAACACTGAATTTTCGATGTTACACAGACTGGATATATATTTACTTATAGTGGTATTGCTATGTCATGGCAATTTACAAAATAATTTACAACTACCACTTCTTTGAATCAAGATGAGATCACAACTATTCATGAAGTAAGATGAGAATGTATTTGGTTAAAACTAATGACTCATCATATTCGAAAAAACAGCGAGTTATCCTCTAAGAAAGATGCTCTTACAATATTATTTAAAGACAATGCTATCTACATTACACAATTAAAGAGAAAATATATTAGAAGAGATAAAACTAAACACATTTTATCAAAATTTTTCTACACATATGATCTTTAGAAGAATAATGAAATTGATGTGTAACAAATCTGATCAATTAAGAATTTAGAAGATTTATTTACTAAATCCATGCCAACGTTACCTTTACAAGATTACTGAAAGTAATTAGAATGTGATGGGACATGGCCCAACATCTGTTTCAAAGGGTCAACACTTAAAAGGCCCATACCCGAGACCCACAACTCAGAAGGGATCGCTCCAACAAACGGAACAACTGTCGATCGACGGGCAAGCACAACCCGAAATCATAGAATGACTACCCTCTATGGCCACTCAAGTAATCTACCGAAGGGCTCTAGTCACCCCGTCTCCCAAACGATATGGCCTAAGTCGCCCCGTCTATCGAACGATATTCGTCAATCGGGATTTATCTCTCCGAATGGATACTTAGCCCCTGGACCATCGAACGAGCAAGTCTCGAAGGCCCTGCTTTATCTCTAGAATCTTATTGATAAGGAAAAGATCTCCTCGAATAATGGAACTTCTCTAGATGTTTGATTTGCTTGTCTTTTTCCCACTCAATGTCTTTTTCTTTATTCTCAAGAGCATCTTTCAGCGCCAGTACCTGGTTAGCCAAGTAAACAAGGCGTTCCTCGGACTGCTTCATCTATTGTCTTTGGAACTCAATCAAAGCTGCAGTCTAAGAAGAAGTGCACTCGATAGTTAGAGTTATGTAATAACAAATGTAAACAAATATCGGGTAAAAAACACTTACCATCAGACAGAGAGAGTGAAGAGTTTTGTTAACATGATCCGAAGACATTGTATGGAGCGCGAGTTCAGAGCAAAACTCAAATAGTTCGGCCAATTGTAGCGCCTCCTTTGGATCCATACAACTATACTGACGGTCTCCCATACAGACCGCTACCAATCCTTCTTCTGGATCATCCTCCTAACCGTTGAGCACCGGGATACTTGAGAAGATTGTTCGAACGCCTCCCGTAGAATAGAGGTAGAAATATCTAGCCCTATCGAAGTCTCTCCCTGCAACAGTGGACTCGGAGCTAGAGTACCCTCCGTTAACCTCGGGAATTCCCACGTTCGGGGCTTCCTCCCCACTACCCCTAGCTGATGTGCAAACAATGTTGCCAAAGTATCTGGCTGACTCCCCATTGGTTCGATATGCTCTTAAGGAGATGTATGTTCTCCAGTTTCCACTAGTCTCTCTTCACTAGTGGAAGGTTCTGCCTACCGAACCCTTGGTCTCTTCGATCGAGTCTTGGGAGGAGAATCGGTTGCCTTCACCGACCTCTTTGCTTTTGGTCGCACCTCCCGATCAGTCGAAATATCCTCCAGGAGAAGTGCATTCACAGACGGTAAAGTATCAACCAACTCATTCTCCTTCTGCTCCAGTAAGATGGGCTTATTGATCTGCCTCGCCTCGTCGACCAGCAAACCAGATAGCAAAAACATCTGGTCCTTCATTAAAGAATTTACCCAGATACTCTGTCGAGTAGACTCACAGTAGCATCCAATGAACCGCAAGAAGCGAGAGTGACGAAAGAGATCCGGGATTTTCATATTCAACAAGGGCACTTGATTAGCACCCGAAAGCACCGGAAGAAGATCTTTATTCAAAAACCTCACATAAAAGAATTTCTGAATCCAATGTTTGTCTTGAGATTCGTTGTAGAAGAATTTCCAACAAGACTCCCAGCGGGTATACCAACCTTGGGTGGAGCCTCGAGCACTGCATCGTACAAAAGAAAAAAAGACCCCCCAGAATCTCCAAGTCAAAACGGATACGACAAAACCCTAACAGAGAAATTAGGTGATCACAAAACGCCAAACACTAGGGATAAGCAACGAGGGGTGGACATTCTAGTATCTCAAAACCTCTGCCATAGGCCCCGTATATGGGACCTTCAAACTGTACTTCACACATTGTTTATACATTGGGACACAGCCATCGGGGGCATGATTCGCCTTGTCCTCTTCACCAGGTAACACCAGTTCAAAGTTGCTTCCGAGCAACATGTCCTTCCGGACTTCCTGCAGTTCCTCTTTGGTCATCGTGCTCTGTATGTTGTCTATGCCTCTTAACGAGGAAGAATCTTTCAACATTTTTTTAGGAAAAGCTTTTCACAAACGATCAAGAGAGTGGTGGCAAGAATACTAGAGTATATGATATCCTAACGGACACGTATCCTTATAAAGCATATAAGAGATGATTCTCGAAAATCGAAATGACCGAGGTCGCGCCCAAAAGTCTCATGCCTTTTACAATGGTTATAACTATTGTCCCCTTTCTCAAGAAAAAACGCCACGAGTGGGGGCCAAATGATGGGATATGACCCAACATCTGTTTCAAAGGGTCAACACTTAAAAGGCTCACCCACGAGACCTATATCTCAGAAGGGATTACTCCAACCGATAGAATAATTGCTGATTAACAGGCAAGCACAGCCTAGTATCGTAGAACGACTACCCTCTATGGTCACTCAAGTAATCTACCAAAGGGCTTTAGTCACCCCGTCTCCTGAACGATATGGTCTAAGTCGTCCCGTCTACCGAACGATATTCATCAATCAGGATTTATCTCCCCAAACGGATACTTAGCCCCTAATCCACCAAACAAGTAAGTCTCGAAGGCTTTGCATTAGCTAAACGACCGATCGAAAGCTGACGGCTTAAAACGATCCTGAGGAAGGGTCATAGCACCCTAATGACCTCGATTTCCTACTTAAGAGCAGTATCTCTAGAATCTTATTGATAAGGAAAAGATCTCCTTGAATAACGGAACTTTTCATATGATAAGAATCACGAACGTTTCGGAATATTTAACTTTCGATATTTTTGAACCATCTCAATAAGGAAAATAGGACTGTAACGCCCTGAAAACACAAGATTCTGTCAGGTATAAGAGACTTTCAGACCTTCTAAGTTAGATACGCTCTCTTAGCCTTACACATTGGGCACACTGATCGTAGAGAATCTTTCATTCTCTAAAACTCTTAGTCTGTTTCACTACATTCAAAAATTGCTTTTTTTGACTTGAGTGTCGGAACTTTTCCCACTGGAGCACCCTCCGATGGCTTTTATAAATCTTGCACTCCATCGATGGTAATCGTTCGAGTCATCAAAAAATCGGTATTTGTAGAGTCATAACCCACTTCCAACAGAATATATCAGTTTAAAGGTTTCAAGAGATATTCTTAACAGGTGAAGTAATTATATTATCAAACACTTTGAAAAGTGTATTTTTTTTCTTCGTTAGAATTTTTTCCTATTTTTTTTTTGCTAATAAGATTTTAATGAAATTTATTTTCTATATAATAGACATGCAAGTGAGAGTATTATGAATTTTATATAATTTGGATAGATATTCAATATATGAAAGGTGTATATTTTTTAAATATACACATGATAACAATATTATTATTAATACTATTTATATATATATATATCAAATTATGTTTCCCCAAATAACACAATATTGAAATATTACATATTTGAAAAAAATATTTGATTAGCTTGATTTTAGACCTTTTTCTTATATACACACCTTAATTTGTATAAATCCCCATTTATTTAATGTATTTAATATAAACAAAGTAATAAAGAAAACAAAAATCAAAATTATTTTTTCTCTACATTGCATTCTTTTTTTGAATTTATCATAATTTCTTAATTTTATAACTTTTTTTCTATAATCTTAATAAAATCCTAGGATAATATTAATCATAGGCATGTCTAAAATAAATTAAATTGATAAATATAAAGATTAGAGTTAGTAAAATTTCTTTAAACGCAATAGAGTTTCATATGATATGATTATAACTGATGTATCAAAAATTGAAATAGTATTCAAAATTGCCCGGATTGGATAAGGAAGAAGAAATACAAATCTTAAGAGAAAAGAAAAAAAAAAAAAAAGGAAAATGACAAAACTGACATTGACCATCAGAAAGCCCAACAGTCAACACGTTCCTTCCTAGTCATTCTTTAGGCATCTAAATGTCCACGCCAGTAGGCCATCTCAATTTCAAAGCTGCCCCCACCGAACCCACCCTCGTTCTCCCCCACACTCTCTCTCTCTCTCTCTCTCTCTCTCTCTCTCTCTCTAGCGAGCATAATTAGCTTACCCGACGTCGTGTACTACTATCCTCGCCAAAGTCATAGTCCTTACACTACACTACACTTGGCACCGAGAGAGAGAGAGAGAGAGAGCGAGCGAGCGAGCGAGAATTCTCTCTCTTCTGGTCTCAGTTTTTCTGAAATGGCGAAGTGCATTAGCTTCACAGCAACAAGAGACAGGTGCTTGCGCTTCACGTTCACCAGAACAGGTCTGAAATCAGCCCCCACAGATCTCGGAGACGGCACAGTCATGCATTGTTGGATTCCTAAATCTCATCATCACTCCAAACCCTCCCTCCTCCTCATCCACGGGTTTGGCGCCAACGCAATGTGGCAATTCGATGCATTCATCTCTCCTCTCTCCTCCAAATTCAACCTCTACATCCCCGACCTTGTCTTCTTCGGGGACTCCTATACTTCCCGCCCCGACCGCTCCGAAACCTTCCAAGCCGATTGCGTCAAGAAACTCATGGACTTCCACGGAGTTTCTAGGACCAACGTCGTCGGAATCAGCTACGGTGGTTTCGTAAGTTATCGACTGGCGGCGCAGTATCCGGAGATGGTGGAGAGAGTGGTGCTTATCTGTGCTGGGGTATGTTTGGAAGAGAAAGATATGGAGGCGGGCTTGTTCCAGGTCAAGACTATTGAAGAGGCTCAGAGTCTTTTGCTTCCCCAAACACCCGAAAAGTTTAGGGAATTGATGAGAATTACCTTCTACAAGCCGGCTGCCATTGCTCCCTCTTGTTTTCTTTCCGATTTCATCGATGTATGTAAGCAATTTCTATAAACCCCTAAAATTCGATTTCTTGAAATTGACTTTGTTAGTGCTAATTGGGAGCTAATGTCCAGACAAGTGCTTTAGACACGATACATATCATCCCTTGAAGATTTTCTCTTTAGAAATTGACTAACGAGTAGCATTAATTGGGGGATTTTCTACGATCGTATGCGTAATATTCCCATGTGGTCCTAGTAATCATTTCTCTTGAATGGAATAGTAGAATGACCGATGATCACTAATTCTATGAGTATCAATCCACATGAGGATTTTTTAAATTCTCTTTATCCGTGCTATGTTTCAAAGACGCGTCATTATGATTGTGGCTTTGTTGATGTCGCTGTGGTGTCCTATATCTGGTGTAGGTGTTTGTGTGGGTGCTATACAGATTGGGAGATACTGTAAGGGTGTCAAGTTTGTTGGGCGATGGAGCTTTACTTCTAATCACGTGATTGGCTGACTATTTTTGTTTATTGTGCTAGAACTGCTTTTAATGGAGGTTTGGATCTGTACTACGTTTGTCAACTTGGTTGATTTGAACCTAATTTGTGACTGGATTGAAGTTTACAGTACCTTGGAGAGGATTTATAGGACCAATGTTACAAACACTTTCTTTGGTGAATTAGTACGAGGGGGTTTCTGCAAAGCATGATTGCGTCAATGAAAAAAGCTCTAGTTCTAAGATACCCAACTAAAAATTTTTATTACCAATATGATGCTTGGTTTGTGATAATAACCAGATGCCATACCCAGTTCTAGGATTTAGGGCATAGCCTTGTGATTTTGAAGCTGTGACAATGGTGTGAACCTGTACACCAAGTTGTAAAAGACATTTCTTCCAGGCAAGGCAACTAGTCTTGTAGATTGCCCTTGGCTTTCACATCGGGCCTGCTTAGTTATTTCTATATTGGTGCTTTTCTTTGTGGCTTTGGCTTTGGGTGGATTCCTTGAGGAGAGGGAAGGGAAAAGAAGAAGATGTACCTTTTCCTTTGTTTGGGCGAATTAAAAAAAAAAAAAGGAAAGTTGCAAGCAGTGTCAAGGGTATGCAACTTCCTGTTGTTTGGTTTGTTCATGAATTAGAAAAGTGGGGGAGACTTGCATCTAATGTTGTTTACCTTATTTTAATATTAAAGAGGTAGAGATAAATGTGAAAGAACAATTAAATTTACATTAGTTTTTTACCCACCCTTCAATCGCCTCCAAACTTGAGTGGATTGAGCGAGAGTAGCCCCCTTCCCCTGCCTGTTAGAAATCCAGGGTGACGTCCCTGCCCCACTCAATGGGGCAAGTATCCTGATACTTAGGCGTATATGCCGTTGTGCTTTTCTGACCGCATTCGTTGTGTGACCATTTGTATGTAAATCATGCCCTTTGTAATTGGCCATGTGTTAATTTTGAAGTAGGCAATGGATGCTGAAGGGCCTATGATGGGACGTGGATTGCTGGTCATTAATATGATATTTGAACAATCGTGTCTTTTTTATGCATGAGCTGGATGCATATTGATGATACACAAATTTGTTTCAAAATTTTAGCAAAATTTGCTCCTGAAATCGATCAGATTGAAGTTTCCTTCCTAAACCAACCTCACTTCCCACATAATAAATAAATAAAAATAAAAATAAAAATTCAGAATTTCTTGTTTCTTTCCCTACCTGAATTGTAAAATGGTTAAGATTTTCTATGATGTTTGTAGAAGTTTAGAGTAGCCAATTTGTTGAGGACCTTTGAGTGGGGTACTTATCCTAATTTGGCAGTTATGCACCACATAAGGTACACCATGGTTTATGTTTGATAGGATATTTGACTAATATAACTTATGGGATTCATACTGATGATGTTTATGCACAATGTTGAAGTTTTGATGATTCATGATTTCCATATCGTCTAATATTGTTTTCTTCAAATATTTTGTTAAGGACAGGTAATGTGTACAGAATATGTTGAAGAGAAGAAACAGTTGATCCATACACTACATAAAGATAGAAGGCTTTCAGATCTTCCCAAGATAACTCAGGTGACTACAATTATGTTTATGTTCTCAGGTTACAAAAATTATGTTCATACTTACCTTTATTTCATACACTCTCTATCATGGTTTTATTCCTTGACCATGGATCTTTTTCCTCAAGTACCCTTCAAAAGTAAAATTCTTTTCTTTATGCAGCCCACATTAATACTCTGGGGAGAGCATGATAAGGTCTTCCCATTAGAACTGGCACACCGCCTACAAAGGTAAATCAAAAGAAAACTAGATCATTCCAATCATTTTAAGAACCACGTTTCCTTCTCTCTACATGCTTTTGCATTCCAAGGATCCTAAGATAAAGAAATGAAAATTTTGAATCTTCTAGAATGAAGATTCCATCTCAGCTGATTGTGATCTTGCCAACCTATAATTTGTTAGCTCTGCTTTTTCCTTCGCCATGAAAAATGCTAGTCTTGTCCTAATACTTTGATCGGAATTTCTCTGTAGGCATGTGGGTGACAATGCACAGCTAGTTATCATCAAAGATGCGGGGCATGCACTCCACGCAGAGAAGCCCAAAGAATTATACAAGTACTTCAAATCATTTCTTATCAATTCTATTCCTTCTAAGCCAGCAAACAATGGTAACAGCAGAGTTGACTGATGGTTGAAACAACTAAAGGATTTTGTGTCTCTTTGGTTGTGATCTGCAACTTCAGTAAGTTTAGGAGTACTTATTCAATTATAACCCATAGATTTGGGAGTTTAAAGCCATGGTCATGGTTGTGTATCTTTGACTGATATGATTTTTATCATTCTCCTGCACAGAAAGGTAATGCAGAAAGGAAATATACAGAGGGAAAATATATTAGTGAAATCAGACAAAATCAAAGTACATGCATTGTCGTGTTTAAACAATTTGTCCTGTTCATGATTATAGGAGATTTTGGTTTGCAAATGCTCCTGATTTATACCACCAACCAGCATTTCTTGTAATCAAATTATATCAGTGTATTTGGAGTAGTGCTCTTGTTAAGTGATATAGTGTTTCTCGAACTTCACCTTAATGAATGATTTATTCAGGTTTCTATGAAACCAGGCATTGTTTTCACCAATTCAACTCTTGCGCCGGCCACCAAAAGCTTCATTGATCCTTGAACCTAGACTTATTTAATCGGTCTTGATGATATATGGTCCAACAACCCGTTACCATGAAACCTAACGGCCCCCTAATCATAAAGCCTATAAGTTACTCAGTGACGTCTCAATCAATCTTGAACAAAACCCCTCTTGGGAAGACACCCTCTTCGTAGATACCTCTCTCTCAACCTGAGCCTTTCAACAGGACATTTTCGGTTCTCACATTGCTTGATCACTCTCATGGCATTGTATGTTCACCGAGCCCTTTAACCTATTGGCTTTTTGGCCTCTTGATCCTTGCAGAGTCAACTTCTATTACGTCTTGGGTCCTAGTTGTAATTATTCGATAAGGAAAGGCAAATTTTTCTTAATCCAATACGAGTTTACTATCATCTCTCTCGATAAGGAAGTAAATCCCCCAAGCGATTCAAACTTTCACAGATCTCCGTAATAGCAATAGAAACATTCCTTCCTCAGATAACTCCGAATCTAAGGAGAGTCTATCACCACGATTCCTATAATATCAGAAAAATCTCTAACAATCTCTCAACAAGGTAAGTAGGGTTTCTATACCCCTGAGCATATACGGGACCCTCTATACATGCTATATATACTATGTAAAAGGGGTAACTCATTAGGTATGCATATCTTACTTTACATAGTGCACACAGAGACCACATAGGACCTCGACTCTTTCAGTCTTTCCCATTTATCACTATTTCTAAGTTGAGCATTGGAGCCTTCTCCGTCGGAGTTACCTTTGGCTAGTTTTTTTGCAGGATTCCATATTGAAGATGACCCAACAGACTCCCCAACACCGTTCCCTATTTAGATTAAAAAGGTAATTTACTATGGAGTCAACAGATGTCGCCATCTGTGGGAATGATTGACTGATAAGTTTAAAGATATTTGTGCCCTGTTTCTTTTGTTAGCATGCCACTAAAGAGAGCAAGACCAACAATTGGTTTCGATGATAACGACCTAGAAGTGTCGACCCGACTTGGCACGACCCATAGTCTTTATCACTAAAATAGGCCAGCACATCGTGAAGAGAGTTTTTGTCAACCAGGGAGCAGATCGCAACCTACTCTTTTAGGACGCTTTCTATCATATGGGTTTCCACCAAATACATCTCCAGCCTTCTACCGGACCTTTGAAATGGCTTTCTAATGAGCAGCTGCACTCCGAGGGCATTATCTCGCTTCGAGTAACTCTGGGCACACCACCCAATCATGTTACCACCTTCAATGTGGTCAACTTGTCCTCTCTATACAATGTCATCTTAGATCGTCCTGGTCTAAATGATTTAGAAGTCTTATTGAGTACAAAACACATGAGGGTCAAGTTTAGAACATCTCTACACGTTGCAATGCTCACCTACCATCTTGATCCCTTATGCACCACTATGCCGGACAAGGAAAGGGAGAATCTCACCATAAACACTAAGGAATTCAGAGATAATACTAAACAGTTTGTCAAATCTATGCCTAATGATAAAGTAGTTGAGGTTTAGATCATAGATATTGTGACACCTGACAAATTCGGATTGTGATGTTTACTCTAAAAAGGCTATTTAAAATTTTTATATATTTTAAAAATGTGGAAGAAAAATTATTTGAAACAAATTTGTGAATTTTTGTCATTTAAACGGACTAGAAATCTTTTAAACACTTGGTTGATAGATTTTTAAATTGTAAGTTCCTAAAGTTATCAAATTGCTTGAGTGTTTGGTGTTCAGTACTCAATAGGACTTAGTTGTTCGGTAAAAGTTTGGTGATTAGTAAACAATTCTTCAAATTTTGATTTCCTGGTGGATAGTCGATAATGACCATTTGCTGTTTTACAAGTGAAAATCCTATTGGTATATTGTGAAGTTTGTATCTGTCAGTGATTATTTAATTATCCACTAGCTGTCGGTATCTCATTTGCATTCACCTTATCGGTATTATTTTTTGGTCGTAGTGTAAAATTTATAGTCTATCGGTGCACTATTTCTTTGTTGGTATTAAGATTTTAAATTCATGTTGGTCATCTAGCCACCTATTGATATTGAGACTCCCGTCAGTATTGTGAGAACCCATTGGTATATTATTGGACTCATTTTCACATATATGTTTGGTATTAGAACACTTACACCATTATATTGAGGAACTCATGAACTATCGATACATTTTAATTTGCCTATCGGTACCGAACATAAATTTTTCTAATCCTTGTCTGTATCGTCTAGAACCCTCATACACTACTTTAATTTTGATGACATTCTTCTACATGCTATCAATGCACTCACCCTTGCTTCGGTACATTTTTACTAGCTCTCAATTCAATTTCCTATCGGTAATGGTGATCATTCATATCCCTCCTACTTGTTGCTGAAAACACAGTATTTCTCGTGATTCCTCCTGATCGGTTAGACTTGCAATTCCTCCTCATCGGCCATGCTTGTTATGCTTGTTCATGGTCGGTCATGGTTTGTACAAATGCTTTCAAATTGCTTGTTGGCACTTGTAATTGAAAATTCAACATAATCCATCGGCACTGTTGCTGGCAAATTAGAAATTCTATATAGCTCTTATCAGCACTTGCACCTTTCAGTTATCGGTGACTCTTATTAGCACTTGCACCTTTCAATTATCGGTGATTGTCTTGTGCTTGTGAGAATGGAGACTTTTCCTTGTGCTTGTCGGTAAATACAATTTATATTCCTCTCATTATCCTTGCAAATTTAAGCTTCACTTTCCTTTGCAAATTCAAGTCTTCGGTTGCATCTATGCAAATTTGCCTTTGCATTGACCAAACATGCAAATTTAAGTCTCATTTGTCGACTGCCTTGGCCTTGCCTTGCCAAATTTTGCTTAAACTTGTCGAGAATTGAACTCATGACCTCCCAAGCCTCCAAAGAGTAATTTTACCACCAAGCCACTTGAACCTTTTAGTTATAATATGCCCAAATTATATTATATTCTATATTTTTGAATGTTTCAAGATTTTAATAACTCTAATTTATTTTCTACAAATCTATATCCTTCCTTTTAACAATTTCCTACCCATCACCAAACACATTTGCTTCACAGGACAAAGGTCTAAATGTTTAAACCCATTGACCTTCCTAATAACCCAAAATGAAATATTGGGTATTTTGTACAATTTAAAAGTGTAAGAGAACTACCATGTAAATATTGAAGATGGGTTAAAAATAAAATGAGTATTGAGGTTTCAGAACCTATGAAACCAAATCTCACTTTTCTCTCTCTAAACTATTTCTTTCTTCTTCCAAACCCAATCGATTCACAATTAAATCTCTAGATCAAGGTTTCAAACTATTCATCCAACACTCTAAAGTTAGATTTAAAACTTGGAAAAAAGTTCAAGAATTTGTTACTGTCATAAAGGAGAGAAATCAAGAGTTTGGTGTGACCCAAACTGTAAGGATCTCTTGGAGATATAAAGAAGGTAATATAATTATTCTAACCCAAGATTTACGTTGTTTAACTATCTATCTATTGGGATTTGGAGGATTTTAAGTTATAGTAAGTGAGAAAAATTTGGATTTGGATGTTAGGGTTTCCGGGTGACCTAGTTTGATGAATATTGATACTGTTAGTTACTTGATGATGACTAATAGGGATTGGACTGAGCTGATCGAAGTCAGACCATTTATCATGGACAGATCTGGGATTGACTACCCTTTCAAACACTGCGAGTGGATGATTTGTTGTGTTGTGAATGAGAAATTGTTTTTCATGATTTTATAAAATGATTTCTTAATTTGGTTTTATGAAATATTTTATGATTGTGGAATGTCTCTAAAAATGTTTTGATTGAATTATGAGATTTATGTACTTGTTAATATATTTTGAGACATGCTGAATTTTTCACGCGGATAATGTTTACTGGGATTATAAATTGTGAAACTTATTGAATTTATATGACACATGTTATAATCTTTATAAAATGATTTATGTATTGGTTTGAGGTGAGAGCATGAGCCCCCATGATTTATGTATTCGTTTTAGGGTATGAGGCTAAGCCCCAATTAATGGTTATAGTGATTTCCTACACGGTGTGACCCGATGGAGCAACGTGATGAGGACATTGTTGTTGTTGATAGTAGATAGGGAGGTAGTTAGATCGGGAGACAGCAGTTCTGTCTATTTCAGGGCTATTCGGTTGCACCTTTGAAGAGGCCGTAAGCTAATGCAGGGTTGGGGTTGATGTTTGATAACTGATGGTAATGAAAACCTCTTGGCGGTTCCATTGGATGGTCCAAACCAAGTTATCGATGGAGAGATTTTGAGACAAACCCCATAATGTTGGAAAAATATTATTGTGTTATGGAAAAGTCATAGCTCTTATTAAAAATTGTTTGAATGACCACTTGATACTTTGTTGGAACATAAATATGTTTCGAGATTATTATTTGACATTTGCACACTCACTACTCACTCATTTACTCGGCAATACCATTGCACTCCACTTACCGGATAATCCTATACTCACCCCTTCTCTTATCTCTTTTCAGAGGAAGTGTAGAGATAAAGTCATCTCATCGGCAGCTAGATCCAACTGAAGAGAAGAGATGTCTGGGACCGACTGTGGTATTGGTCCATCTAGTTGTGGATATTTTTGGAGGCATGTAGATAGACACATCGGAGGATATTTTTGAAACTTTTTATGTAATATATTTTATTTATGTTTTTCTAGAGTAGAAATTTTATACTTGAAAGTTTTATTTTTAAAATGTTCAACAATCTTTTTGTTTATTATATTTTTTGTTTTAAAATATTATGTAAATTGGTTCCTTTATGGAAAAGGATATTATCATAGCCTTGCGGGATGTTGTGGTGAATGTTGGTGATTGCATGTACTTCTAGATCATGCGATGGTTGTCACGTGCTCGGATTTGCGGGTCGAAGAGTGACAGATGTCCTAGGCTAAACAGTCCAAATAAGAACCCAACTGTTAGCTCCCCTTCGAGATGCTGTAATGGAGTGCTTGCGACGACACTCTCACGTCTTCACGTAGTCACCCAAGGACATGCCAAAAATAAATCCCTTGATAATTGTACACAAACGGATGATGGACTACAACCACAAGCTTGTAAAGTAAAAGAAGAGTGTGTTCACGTTAGAATGTCAACGAGCAATACAGAAAGAAGTACAAAAACTATTGACGACAAATATTATCAGAGATGTAAAATACCCTAAATGGTTGGTGAATGTGGTTTTAATGATGAAAGCGAATAGCAAGTGGAAAAGGTGCATTGATTTTACCGATCTCGATACGACATACCCAAAAAATAGCTATTCACTTCCGAACATCAATAAGCGTATCGATAATTAATTAGGACATCAGTTTCTAAGTTTTATGGACATGTGCTTGGGTTACAATCAGGTTCGCGTGGCCTAAGAGGATGAAGAAGAAAATGAGATTTATTATAGAATTTGGTACTTATTGCTACAAGGTCATGCCCTTTGGCCTTAAGAACGCGGGAGCAACCTTCCAATGTTTGGTCAACAAAGTATTTAATGAGCAGCTCGACAGGAATGTCGAGGTCTATATAGATGACTTGTTTGTCAAGATCACCAGCCTAAAGGCTAATGTTACGGATCTCAAAGAAACGTTCTAGATGTTGGAATGCTACAATATGAAGCTAAATCTAGCTAAGTGTACTTTTGGCATTACTTTAGGCAAATTCTTAGGCTTCTTGATCACTAACCAAGGTATTGAAGCCAACCCAAAAAAGATTCAAGCGATCTTATGTCTGGCCCCTCCTAAAATGCTGAAGGAGATGCAACGTCTCATCGGATGAATTATAGCCCTAAGCCAATTTATGTTAAGAGTAGAAGAAAAGTACAAGTCCTTCTTCTATACTTTGAAGAAATATTAGAGGTTCGCATTGGCACCCAAGTGACAAGCAGCCTTTGACAAACTCAAGAAGTACCTCTTGTCACCACCTCTCATCTCTTGACCCATCCCAGGTGAAAAACTTTACCTTTACTTGTCTATATTTGATCGAGCTCTCTATTCTGTACTAGTGAGATAGGATGCAACTGTGCAAAAACCCGTGTAATACATTAGTTGAGTATTCCAAGAGTCAGAAATCAATTACAGGCCTATTGAGAAAGTAGCCTTTGCTCTTGTCATAACTACCGTCATAACTGCCCGCCTACTTCGTCCTTACTTCCAAGCATACACAATTGTGGTGCTGACTAATCAACCTTTGAAATTGATATTATAGAAGAGAGATACCTCAGATTATCTCATTAAATGGAGTATTGAGCTTGGAGAGTTCAACATTGAGTATCAACTGAGACCTACCATCAAGGGCCAAGCCCTCGTTGACTTCATCATCAAGTGCACTTTCTCAGACTCTGTCGAGGTGACTGTCGATAATTCACCAGAGGGGTGGACAATCTCATCATGGACTTTACACATAGGCAGGTTCTCTAACTTATGAAGAAGTGGAGCCAGACTCAACCTAGTGGGTCTCGAGAACTTCGAAGTAGAATATGTACTTCATTTCGACTTTTAAGCCACCAACAATCAGGCTGAATATAAAACATTGCTGATAGGCCTACAAATCGCGGTACTATTTGGAACTCGAGACATCTAAGTCTTCACAGATAATCAGCTTGTGATCAAATAGATCAAAAAAACATATGATAATAAGGAACCGATGATGGTGAAGTACCTCTTAAAATTCTTGGAAGTAATGACCAAGTTCAATAGAGTTGACATATAACAGATTTCTAGATCCAAGAATGCTAAAGAAAACATGTACTCCAAACTTGCAAGTTCGAAGTCCATCGACAACATCCGAATCGTCTATGTCGATAGTCTTCCATACCTGAGTATAGACAAATCTAACTAGATCATGGTGGCCTTCGAAGAATCCAATACAAGCTTATATCTGAAACGACCAATTTCTGGACTCCTAGTAGGAAGAAACAAAGGTCAAATGCAAGGCCACTCACTATACCATCATTGACGAGGAGCTATACAAAAAATCCTTCACCCACTTTTATCTCTTGCCTAATACTTAAAGAAGGAGACTACGTACTTAGAGAGATCTATGAAAGGATATGAGACAGTATTTGATGATTTAGAATTATGATATGAATGCCACATAGCTTATGATGTTGAGGTAAAATAGTGATAAATGATTTTTGGTTGCTTAGACTAGAATAAAACGATGTAGGAGAAGGTCAGGGGTATTGAAAAGGGAAAATGTACATTTTTATAAAAGATTAATAGTTTAGTAATACAAACT
This sequence comes from Dillenia turbinata, assembly GCA_037126225.1. Taxonomy (NCBI): domain Eukaryota; kingdom Viridiplantae; phylum Streptophyta; class Magnoliopsida; order Dilleniales; family Dilleniaceae; genus Dillenia; species Dillenia turbinata. The sequence continues at coordinate 10,593,609 of JBAMMX010000017.1, forward strand.
AAATCCTCCTTTTTACCAAAAAGAAGTGAAATTTTATGTAGCATAGGAGGTGTCAAGTATAAATGAGACTTTAAATTAATTTGACTTTCTAATAAAATTAGAAAAGAGGTAAATGTAAGTTTACATTGTACACTACTTTGTCTTTTTGTAGTTTTTCGATTGGTGTTAGGGAGACCAGTCTTTGTCAGGATTTTCTTGCAAGTGTACTGGTGGTTGTTTACGGAAATTTATTTCAAACTGCAGAACCCTCTACATTATAGCAAGTGAGAGACAAATTAGGTTTTGAATGCTAAGTTGTATGGGTTTACTTGGGGTGATGCGTATTGATGAATTTGGTGAAGGTGTTTTTATGCAAATGGCATATCTTAGAATCAAAGTTTAATCTTAGTTTCTAGATTTGAGAATTTTTATTGGGTTAGTTTGTATAGAACTTGAGAATCTGAAGGATGTTGAAGAGATAACTTGAGAAACCAAAGAGTCGATGTGAAAATATTGTCTCCACCTTTTTAATGTATAAATTTTTCTTTAAATTTCAAGAACGAAATTTCTTTTAGGGGGTTAAGTATTGTAACACCGAAAATCCAGTGTTAAAAAATTTTTATAAGATCTTTCTTGTAATTGAATGGGAAAAATTGGTTATGATTGATTTTGGGCTTATAAATGAAAGTGTAACTCCGGAAAAGTCCAATTGAGGTGTTGACACTAAAGTGACTGTTCAAGATTTCTATATTTTGTATATTATAGGAGAATAGTTAATTTAAAAATTTAAATGCGGATTTTGTCCTCTGAATTATACAGGAATTTTTCTAGACTCTCGATTGATAGACCCCCATTTTTAAGTGTTCGGTTATTAAAGTGGTTGGTACTTAATGGAGTTTTATTTGTGTTCAGTGACCGGTAAAACTTGAGTTCTCATCAAGATTAATCTCCTTTACAGGATTTGACTTCTCTATGAGAGATGGAGTTGCTCAGTTGGGCTTTAACAATTGATGAACTGTTTCTTGTATTTTTCAAATTTTAGATTTCCAATCAGTGGTTGATGATTGTTACTTGTCGGTATAATTTCTCCCACTTATCTCTCGATGTCTGTTTAGTCGTTAAACATCTACTGTGTTTGCAAATGATAACCCTATCAATATCCATTGTGAAACTCATTGGTGCATTTTACCATCTATTGGTAGTGCATGCTCTTTGATATATTTTACTCATCGGTGATTTTTGTCAGTATTTTCATTATTTTTATATACCTGTTGGTTTCACTACTGTTTGGTACTTTTAATTTTTTAATTTTTCTCGATACCATCCAAAAGCCTCCTTTCTGTACATTTTTATTCAATTGTTGCCGATACACTTCAATTACCTATCGATTATGGCTAACAGCATCTCTATTGTTATACAATTTTTATATATGTGTTGGTTGCTACCGATTGCTATCAGTTGATATTACCATTATCGATTGCTATCTATTGGCACTTCTATTACAAATTGCCATCTATTGGTATTACTATTTACTTGTTAGCCTTTTCTTTCAATATCTTACTTATGAATGCTTCCCAATATTTTTATATGATTATCGGTGTGGGAGCATGTCTATCGTTGATTTTCTGTCCTCTCGGTGAAAATCTCATCGTCATTCTTGATGGACTTTTGTTATCCTTATAGACATGATCCTTCCTGTTTGCACACAGTAACCTTCCTTGATCAAGAGCCACTCTTATAAGAACTCATCTACATTTTCCTCCACCTATTTGCTTAATGTGATTGGTACACTTGACCCTTGAAGTGATGAAGTTGAATTACAATTGGAAATTCCTCTCGTCACTTGTAACTGATGGGATTTGAATCCAAGTCCACCAAGCCTTCAATAAGATTTCACTCCACAAAGCCATTTTTACTTCTTAATTATATAATACTCAATTTATATTATATTTCATATTTTGAATACTTTACATTTTTATTCCTTTTAAATTTATTCCTCGTAAAATTCTATTTTTCATTCTCACTTATCCAGCCTATCGGCAAAGACCACTTCCTCAATAGAACCTAACTTTCAATACTCAAAATTCATGGGGTAACCTTCCCAATAACCCAAGAGAATGTGTTGGAGATTTGTGCAATTTAGAGGTGGATGAGGGTTACTAGGCAAATATGAAAATGGGTTTGAGGATAAAAGGGGAAGTGAGACAATACTCCAGAACACACACACCCATATTCACTTTCTCTCTCTTAGCTCTGTTTTTCTTTCTCTTCCTCTCTTCAATCTCTTTCCCTCTCTAGAACTCACCCAAGTCACACCCAAAAAAATCAAATGTTGAAACCCAAACATCAACCCTAGAACGAAAGGCTAGTGGAAAATCTAAAAAAATTTAGAGAGAGAGGAGATCTAGCGTTTTCAGAAATTGGGTCGTGGACAAGATTGGTATCTCAAATCAAGATAATAATCCATTCCTAACATATATTTGAGTTATTTATGGTCGTATTGTTGATTTATACAATTTCTAGGAATTTTTGTAGAGAAAGAATAATAAGGGTATGTTGTGGCGCAATTTTGGGGAGGAAATTGATGAGATTATTTGAGGTAAAACATTTTCCTCAACTTAGATTTGTGCTATTTATGCAAGTTCTTAATTTCTAGGATGAGAATGGAATGAAAGTCATGAATGTTACGTGCTGGACAGTTTGAGCTTACCGTGCTTTTTCATTCATAACTTTCTCTGCACAAAAGTAAATAAAATAGATTCGTTCTTCTGAAACTAGACTTCCAGAGCATTAAATTGACATATTGCGATAGACATTTCAATGAGAATTGAATTTTTGATGATTTTTCAAAGAAACAATTTTTGTAAAAATTCCCTGTTTTTTGTCATGTTTTGGCCGTGAGATCTGAGGTGATTTTAAACTATCCTCTAGACCGAATTAGGCTGAACTTTGAATTGATATCTCAAATCAACCTATCTGAGGTGAATAAATTGACATTGAATCCTGAAACAATTAAATTATTTGTGCGTAGTGAAAGTTATGGTAATTTTTCTATAACTGTGTAAATTTGGAGTATAAAGTTAGGATTAATATGTTATGGATTTGAATATTTTAGTGGAATATTGAGGAGAAGCAAATTAGCCAAATATTGATTTATGATTTAGTAATTTATTTGGCACTTAATGTGTTAGTTAAGGCATTCGAAACCTAAGGAGGGGTTGGATTCCGTTTGGTTTGGAATTGGAAGTGGATATACCCTTCCCAAATGTGAGTGGTTGCATGCTTACATTTAAATAAGAAAAATGTTTTCATGGGATTTTCTAAATGATTTTCAAAATTTGATTTTATATATTTTAGTGTATGTAGAATATTTTAAAGATTGAGTTAGAAATTCCTATGCATCCTAATGTTTTGAATAAATATATGTGTCATGTTGATTTATTGATATTGAACACATTATGATGTTGGTTATTGATAAATAATTGTTAAATTGATGGCATATAGAATAGATTTATAATTTTGTAAAATGGTGCAAAGGGCTTGTGGAGGAGTAACTGATCCCTGACAAATGACTAGTCATTTCCCTCCACAGAGCGATCCAACGGGGTGACATGGTGAATTTAGCAGTAGACCATGTTAGGTAGCCGAGTACATGCGGTATATTCATGGCTGGATATAGTGCCCACGGGCATAGGATAGTTGGGTGCACCACCAATGAGAACCCACAGACAACACCAAGGATGGGGGCATTTTTAGAGCATAAATTACTAAAACTCTTGGCGGTTCCACCCTAAGTCATGATAGGCATTTGTTGGGAAAAATGATTTTATGTTGTCTCGTGTTTGAAAAATACAAATTGTTAGATGTATTTGAGACTGATCTATGATGATTGTAAATTGTGATAATTTTAGAAACATTTTTTTGAAATTTATTTTTATTGAATAAAATTGAGAATACTATGATGGTTTGAAAATATACGTTTAATATATCTACCCCACAAAATCTTATTTTTGTACAATTTATATATCACTCACCGGATATTGTTATACTCACTCCTATTTCTAATTTTATAGAGGAAGTTTAGTTGAGAGTTGTAGTTACCTAGCATTGGAATTGGAGATGCTTGTTTGTTGGATTTATTCAGTTATTAGTTTTTTTTTTGGTTTGAGGTATTTGTGGACCCAAAAAGAGGCGAACTCTGTAATTATTTTTGGAAACTCATTTTGTTCAATGTCTACTTGATTTGTGATTTAAATATGATTTTCTGAATTTAAATTGAGGACTTCTTTTTTATTTCTTTGGATTTTGAAGAAATTATCTATGATAAAATGGTTTATGATGAAATGGGAGATTGGTTTGGATGGCCGGTAGATGATTCATATTTATTTTAAAATGTTTGGAATATTTAAATGCCTTGTGATACTTCAGTATACAAGTAGGTATTACCAATATCTTGGAGTAGCACGGCGGCAGTTGTCCTGTGATTGACTCGAGGGTTAGGACGTGACAATTCTATTGGTATCAGAGTTTAACTTTCAATTTAAGAATATTTTTAAACATTTGAAAAGTTTCTCAAATGTTTTGAAGGTCCTCAATTGTTTTCAAATTATTCTGAAAAGCTTAATACTCAAAATATTTCAAATGATTTTAAAAATCTCCTACGGGTTCTAGGAAAATTAGGAATATTATTTTTAGGGGGTTAAACACCTAGTTTAAATTCATATTACATTTTTTAAATCTAGATTTTCTTTTGTAGAATTATGCCTCTTGGACGATGAATGAGGAACCCGAATGAGATTCTTCCTACTCCACCTCCTTAACCCGAGACCATATCATCTTCACAGGTGTCTCCTCCAACACAGATGCACTTGCCTCCTCCAACCTTGATCCCTACTCCTCCTTTAGCTGCCCTTTAATAGGTGATGATGTGGTGAAATGCTTATAGAGCTCAGTTACAAACTCCACATCAAACCCCAGTTCCCCTACCGGATCCTCCTTCTAGGTCTTCTTGGAATGAATCAAATGAGGAGTCCTAAATCCGCTTCTATAGAAACCAAAAGCAGGAGGAATTTTTTTAAGTTGGTACAAGGATATATAACAGTGACCGAATATGAAACAGAGTTTAGGGAGCTATCTATGTATGTCCCAGAATTTATCCCCACTCCGAAGAGTCCTTGTGTACTAAGTTTACCACGGGCCTAAATTTAAATATAAGGGAGAAAATATTGGTGATCGAAGCTCACATATATAGGAATATGCTGCAATTGGCCTTGCGATCTGAGAAAATGATGGTCAAGCAGAGGAAAGTTAGAAAGAGTCATGGTAAGAAAAAGAAACCCAAATTCACAATCGGTCAAGGCTACAAGAAGAATAGGAACATAGGCTCTCATAGTAGAGTCTCTATTTTCAGATCTGTTGGCTCTTCACAAGGCCAATGATCATCTCAATTTGGTTCCCCCATAGCTGGTGCCACCTCTGGAACTAAGATGGCAAAAAGGAAAGACCGTTGCCCAAATTGCAAGAAGTTTCACTTAGGGATCTGTAGGGCACCGCAAAGATGCTACCGATGTGGGAAGGAAGGACATTTTGGCAATGTTTGTCCCGAATTGGGTCTAAGCTGACAAGAAGGCCAGTTGAGTCGAAACCACTCAAGTGGCTCACAAAGTGGTCAAGCAAACGTGCTACACCATTGGTTAGTACCGCTCCATGGATGGAGATCGAGAGTAATACAATAGTCGCTCCTCACAAACATTCTCTACCCAAAACCCACACGAGAGGTTACACAATGTCCAATGAGGAGACCCAAATCAATCCACATATGGCCACATGTACCTTTTTATAGACTTAAACTTTGTTGATTTAGAAATTATGATATGAATACCACATAGCTTATGACATTGAGGTAAAATAATGATAAATGATTTTTGGTTGCTTAGACTAGAATAAAACTTTGTTGAAGGTCAAGGGTATTGAAGAAGGAAAATGTACATTTCTATGAAAGATTAATAGTTTGGTAATACAAACTAAATCCTCCTTTTACCAAAAAGAGATTGAAAGTTTTATGCATCATAGGAGGTGTCAAGTATAAATGAGACTTTAGATTGATTTGACTTCCTAATGAAATTAGAAAAGAGGTAAATGTAAGTTTATCGTGTACATTACTTTTCCTTTTTGTCGGTTTTTCGATTGATGTTAGGCAAACTAATCTTTGACAGGATTTTCTTGCAAGTGTACTGATAGTTGTTTACGGAATTTATTTCAAATTGTAGAACCCTCTGCATTATAGCTAGTGAGTGACAAATTAGGTTTTGAATGCTAAGTTTTATGGGTTTACTTGGGGTGATGCTTATTGATGCATTTGGTGAAGGTATTTTTATGCAAATGGCATATCTTAGAATCAAAGTTTAATCTTAGTTTCTAAATTTGAAAACTTTTATTGGATTATTTTGTATAAAACTTGAGAATCTAAAGGATGTTGAAGAGATGCCTTGGGAGACCATGGAGTCTATGTGAAAATAATGTCTCCACCCTTTTGATGTATAAATTTTCTTTTAAATTTCGAGTACGAAATTTCTTTTAGAGGGTTAAGTGTTATAACACCGAAAATTCGGTGTTAGAAAATTTTTATAAAGTTTTTTTTTTTGTAATTTAATGAGAAAAATTGGTTGTTATCGATTTTGGGCTTATAAATAAAAGTGTAACTCTGGAAAAGTCCGATTGAGGTGTTGACACTAAACTGACTATTTGAGATTTGTATATTTTGTATATTATGGGAGAATTGTTAATTTAAAAATTTAAATGTGGATTTTGTCCTTTGAATTATGCAGGAATTTTCCTAGAATCTCGGTTAATAGACCCCCAATTTTAAGTATTTGGTTATTAGAGTGGTCGGTACTCAATGGAGTCTGATTTGTGTTCAGTGATCGGTAAAACTTGAGTTCTAATCAAGATTAATCTCCTCAATAGGATTTGACTTCTCTATGACAGATGGAGTTGCTCGGTAGGGCTTTAACAATTGGTGATCAATTTCTTGTATCTTTTAAATTTTAGATTTTCAATCAGTGGTCTGTGATTGTTACTTGTCGGTATAATTTCTCCCACTTATCTCTCGGTGTCTGTTTAGTCATTAAACGTCTACTGTGTTCACTAATGACAACCCCATCGATATCCAATGTGAAACTCATCGGTGCATTTTACTATCTATCGGTAGTGGATACTCCTTGATATATTTTACTCGTTGGTAATTGATGTTAGTATTTTCATTATTTTCATGTACCTATTGGTTTCACTACCGTTTGGTATTTTCAATTTTTCTCGATACTATCCAAGAGCCTCCTCTCTGTACATTTTTATTCAATTGCTATCAGTACACTTCAATTACCTATCGATTATGGCTAATAGTATCTCTATTGTTATACAATTTTTATATATGTGTTGGTTGCTACCGATTGCTATCAGTTGATATTACCATTATCGATTGCTATCTATTGGCACTTCTATTACAAATTGCCATCTATTGGTATTACTATTTACTTGTTAGCCTTTTCTTTCAATATCTTACTTATGAATGCTTCCCAATATTTTTATATGATTATCGGTGTGGGAGCATGTCTATCGTTGATTTTCTGTCCTCTCGGTGAAAATCTCATCGTCATTCTTGATGGACTTTTGTTATCCTTATAGACATGATCCTTCCTGTTTGCACACAGTAACCTTCCTTGATCAAGAGCCACTCTTATAAGAACTCATCTACATTTTCCTCCACCTATTTGCTTAATGTGATCGGTACACTTGACCCTTGAAGAGATGAAGTTGGAAATTCCTCTTGTCACCTGTAACCAATGGGATTTGAGCCCAAGTCCACGAATCCTCCAAAAAGATTTCACTCCACTAAGCCATTTATATATCTTAATCGTATAATTCTCAACTTATATTATATTTCATATTTTGAATACTTTATATTTTTATTCCTTTTAAATTTATTCCTCATAAAATTCTATTTTTCATTCTCACTTACCTAGCTCATTGGCAAACAAACACCACTTCCTCAACAGAACCTAACTTTTAGTATTCAAAATTCATAAGGTGACCTTCCCAATAACCCAAGAAGATGTGTTGGATATTTGTGCAATTTAGAGGTGGATGAGAACTACTAAACAAATAATAAAAATAGATTTGAGGATAAAAGGGGAAGTGAGACAATACTCCAGAACACACACACCCCTATTCACTTTTTCTCTCTTGACTCTTTTTTTCTCTCTCTTCCTCTCTTCAATCTCTCTCCCTCTCTAGAACTCACCAATTCACACCCGAAAAATCAATTGTTGAAACTTTCAAATACCGAAACATCAACCCTAGAACAAAAGGCTAATGGAAAATCTAAAAAATTTTAGTAAGAGAAAATCGAGGGTTTTGAGAAATTGGGTCGTTGATGAGAGTGGTGTTTCAAATCAAGGTAATAATCCCTTCTCAATATATATATGACTTATTTATAGTCGTATTGTTGATTTATACAAATTTTAGGAATTTTTCTAGAGAGAGAATGAATTGGGTTTGTTGTGGCTCAATTTTGGGGATGAAATTGGAGACATTATTTGAGCTAAAACATTTTCCTCAACTTAGATTTGTGCTATTTATGCAAGTTTTTAACTTCTAGGATGAGAATGGAATAAAAGTCATGAATGTTACGTGCTAGACAGTTTGAGCTTACCATGCTTTTTCATTCATGACTTTCTCTACACAAGTGTAAATAGAATAGAATTCATTTTTGCTGAAACTAGACTTCCTGAACATTAAATTGACATATGGCAATAGACATTTCGATGAGAATTGAATTTTTGGTAATTTTTCAAAAAAAAAAATAACTTATGCAGAAATTCCCTATTTTTGGTCATGCTCTGGCCGTGGGATCTGGGGTGATTTAAGCTATCCTCTAGGCTAAATTAGGTTGAACTTTGAACATAGAAGTTGTAGTTCTATGACTTATCTTTAATTTGAGATCCGAGTCAATTAAATTGGATGTGCATAATGAAAGTTATGGTAATATTTCTGTGACTGCACCAATTTGGAGTATAAATTTAGGATTAATATATTATGGATTTGAATATTTTAGTGGAATATTGAGGAGAAGCAAATTAGCCAAATATTGATTTATGATTTAGTAATTTATTTGGTACTTAATGTTTTAGGTTAAGGCATTCGAAACCAAGGAGGGATTGGATTCCAGAATTGGGAGTGGATACCCTCCCAAGAGGTGAGTGGTTGCATGCTTTCACTTAAATAAGAAAAATGTTTCCATGGGATTTTCTAAATGATTTTCAAAACATGAATTTATATATTTTATCGTGTGTAGAATATCCCAAAGATTGAGTTTTAAATTTCTATACATTCTAATGTTTTGAATATATGTGTTATGTTGATTTATTAATATTGAATACATTATAATGTTGGTTACTAATGAATAATTGTTAAATTGATGCACATGGAATGAATTTATAATTTTTGTGAAATGGTGCAAAGGGATTGTGGGGGAATAGTCAATCCCCAAAAAATGACTAGTCTTTTCTCTCCATGGAGCAACCTGATGAGATTGATGTGGTGGGTTTAGTAGACTATATTATGTAGCCAAGCATATGCGGTACATTCATGGTTGGATATAGTGCCCACGGGCATGGGATAGTTGGGTGCACCATCAATGAGAACCTACAGACAATGCTAAAGATGAGGGCATTTTTAGAAGATGAGGGCATTTTTAGAATGTAAATTACTAAAACCCTTGGTAATTCCACCCTAAGTCGCGATAGACTTTTGTTAGGAATAATGTTTTTTTGTTGCCTCGTGTTCGAAAAATACAAATTATTAGATGCATATGAAACTGATCTATGATTATTGTGAATTGTGATGATTTTGAAAATATAGGTTTGAAATTTATTTTTATTGAATGAAATTGAAAATACTATAATGGTTTGAAAATTTATGCTTGATACATCCACCACACAAAATTTTATTTTTGTATAACTTGTATATCAGTCATTAGGTATTATTATACTCACCCCTCCTATTTCTATTTTTACAAAGAAAATTTAGTTGAGACTTGTGGTTATCTAGTGCTGGACCTGGAGAAGATTGTTTTTTAGATTTATTCGGGTATTAGTTTTCTTTTAGTTTAACACATTAGTGGAGCCAAATAGAGGCAAACTCTGTAATTATTTTTGAAAACTCATTTTGTACTATGTCTTCTTGCTATGTGATTTCAATACGATTTTGCAAACATAAATTGAGGACCTCCTTTTTATTTCTTTTGAGATTGTGAAAATTATCTATGATAAAATGGTTTGTGATGAAATGAGATATAGGTTTGGATGGCTAGTGGATGATTCGTATTTATTTTAAAATGCTTAAAATATCTGAATACGTTGCGGTATTTCGGTGTACGGGTAGGCATTACCATTTTTTCGGAGTAGCACAGCAGTCGTCTCATGCTCAACTCAAGGGTCGAGATGTGATAGGCATACTAAGGCCATTTCCATGGGCCACTGGATAATAAAAATTTCTTATCGTCACCATAGATTATTTTCCTAAATGGGTGGAAACCGGACCCTTGGCCCTAGTAATTGCAAGAAAGGTCCAAGCATTCATATGGGCATCCATCATTACTAGCTTTGGTCTACCTTGTGTCCTTATCATAGATAATGTAAACCATTCAACAAGTTCTACAGCAAACTTGAAATTCAACATCATTTTACCTATGTCATTTATCCATAAGCAAATGGTCTTGCCGAAGTCACGAACCGAACGATTCTCCAAAGACTTAAGATGGTAATGGACGAAGTAAAGGGCCGATAGATGGACGAGCTCTATGGAATCCTTTTAGCTTACTAAACCACACCTATACAGCCACAAGGGAAACACCATCTAGTTTTACCTACAAATGTGAGGTAGTCCTGCCGATAGAGATAGGTATCCATTTGTTGCGTACAAGCCAATATTGCTAGAAACAAACAAGCCTACACTGCACGAAAACTAGAACTTTTGCCAAAACTACAAGATACTGTGTCTGCTCGAATGATTGCCTACCAACAATGAATGGCTCAATACTATAATAGAAGGGTAAAGATCAGGATATTCAAACTAGGGGACTTACTCTAGTGAAGAATAGAGGTGACAAGACAGTGGCAATTGGAGAAAAAACTCAGAACGTACTGGTGGCCTTATCGAATACGTTCAATTATTCGCCTAGGAACATACCGGCTCTACAACCTAAATGGTTCTCCTATACCTAGAACATGGAACTTAGACAAATTACGCATCTACTATCTGCAACTCTTGTTATTTTTCCAATTTTGATATATGCTGAGGTTCATTAGTAATAACATTATTCTTTCGCACGTTTTTGCTCTTTTGGGCTCAGCGTCTAAAGATCTCTGTTCCGATTATACCAGTAAATGTATAACTATCTCTCAGCTCCACATTTCTCACATGGGTTCTGCACCCATCTTAGCCAATATATGAGATCTAAGTCTAAGGAGAAAGACTTCCACTATCTCTCGACTCTGTGCCTATTACATGGGTTCTGAAACCATCTTAGCCAACATATGGGATGTAACTTCTGAGCATGTCACTCCCGCTATCTCTCGGCTCCGCGCGTCTCACATGGGTCTACACCTATCCTAGCCAACATATAGGATTTAACTCTAAAGCGGGTGGCTACCACTATCTCTCAGCTTTATGCCTTTCACATGGGTTTCGCACCTATCTTAACCAACATATGGGTTCTAAATTCTAAATGAGCGGCTCTTACTATCTCTCAGCTCTGTGTCTCTCACATGAGCTCTACACCTATCTTAACCAACATATGGGATTTAACTTCTGAGTGGGTAGCTCCTGCTCTCTCTTGGCTCTGCACCTCTCATACGAGTTTTGCACCCATTCTAGTCAACATACAAGATCTAACTCCTAAGTGGTGGCTGCCATTATCTCTCAAATCCATGCCTTACATATGTTCCGCACCTATCTTAGCACATGGGTCCCGAACCCCCATATCAGCTCACATCTCTCGGACTCTCTCCATGAATATTAACACTTAAACTTTCTCAAATTTTGTGCTCTGTGTAGGTTCTGGCTAAATACGACATTCAGTCTCTTTAACATACACCTCGCTTATCTCTTGATTTTGCATCTCTCCCATGTCCTATTAGGCAAGGTGCGATTGGAAGAACACTAAGCTCAAGTCTTTTGTGCCAGCACATAATTAAACAGCAAAATATATCGATGACAAGGGGAAACTTCTCCACTTTTTATTCATTCAAGTTTTCGTACATATCAGAATTCATACAAGCAAAAGCAAAAACAAGCATGTGGATAACATATTAAAGAATATAGAAGTTAGGAAGTGGAAAATATAGAGCAAACAACATATACAAGGTGGAAGCTGCAGAGAAAGAGAAGGCACTCATCCAGGTTTGTTCTTTGTCTTGAATCGTAGCCTTACAAAGTAGATTCATTCTGACCAACTTTATCTTTTCATATCTAGTTCCCTCATTCTCTTTACTCCTCCTAAGAAAGATTGGCACCAGGCTACCTATTGCACCTAGCTTTCAATCGTCTCCATACGACCTTGCAGGGGAAAAATTTTCCACCCTCCAAAGGATTTGTGAAAGGAAGGGGGAATGTCATTCCCATTGCAAGGTCCTTTAAAACATTGGTATCGGGCCACCAAATCATTGGGCTTCCAAAGACCATGATGGACTCTTGTATCAGGAGTTTCCCAATTGATGGAACCTCATACCAATAGATTCAAAAGCACATCTTATCTTACTCCCCTTTGACATCCTACTCCTGCTTAACAGGGCATAGAAAAAATCATCATACAAAACACCCTACTCCTAGACACAAAAAAAAAAATGGCAATTCAAAAACCCTCACCCCCTCTGCTTCAAACAGAATTTGTTACTCACAAACCCAGATTAAATCTATAATCTCATCCAAATTTACACATTCTTCATCAACCACTCTTCAATTTATATTAACAGGAGGTGTGTTGAATACGCTTCTCAACAATCGAAGTGGCACACTTCAATGTTGAAACTATACATTTCACATTTAATACTATCCCACACCCTTAACCATTTCACTTTCATGCTCTTTCCACTTCCCCAAGTATATTACTCCTGTAACTTCTCTGATTCATGACTCTTCATATTGCCAATATCTATACTGTTTAACGCTACACCTTTATACTTCAAAATACATTTATCTAGAGCCCTGTCATCTACTCTTCATACCCTTTCTACAAAACAACATTAGGAGTGAGGGACAAATGATGGTATATGGTCTAGCAACCTGTTATCATGAAACCTAATAGACCTATAATCATAAAACCCATTAAGTAACCTTTCAATTGATCTTGACCAAAACCCCTTTTGGGAAGCCTCTCAACAGATACCTCCCTCTCGAGTTAAGCCTTTCAATAGGACCTTTTCGGTTCTCACATTACTTGATCACTCTCCTGGTACATTCTATTCATTGGGCCCTTCAACCTCTCAGCTTTCCGGTCTCTTAGTTATTGTAGAGTTAACTTCTATTACATGAAAGGTCCTAGTCGGAATTATTTGATAAGGAAAGGAATTGTCAACAAATTCAAATCTTTCTTAATTTGATATGAGTTTATTACAATCTCTCCTGATAAGAAAGTAATTCCCCTAGCGATTCAGACATTCACGGATGTCTGCAATAGTAATAGAAACTTTTCATCCTTAAAGGACTCCCAATCTACAAGAAGTCTATCACCATGATTCCTACAATCTTGAAAGATCTCAAACGATCTCTAAACAAGGTAAGTAGAGTTCCTACACCCTCGAGTACATATGGAAGCCTCCATACAAGCTATATATACTACACAAGAGACAAATCGACAAATACGCACTTCTTACTTTACGGACTACACATAGAGACTACATAGAATTCAGACTCTTTCAGTCCTTCCCTTTTATCACTCTTTTTGACTTGAGAGTCAAAGTTTCCTTTGTTGGAGCCATTTCTTGTAGATTTTTTACGGGATTCCACATTGAAGACGACCTAGCAAACTCCCTATCACCAGTATCCCATTCAGGCCAGAAGGATGATTTACCATGGAGTTAATTTTGGCTTTAACAAGTCTAACTAGAAAACTTTTGAACCGGTGCCTTGACAAATTGGTCACATTTGGTGGTTTTAAGTGCAATCTAAGCAAGGTTTTAGACCAGTTGAATAGGTCGGTCTTTGAAATGAAAAAACTATAGGAGAAATATTAATATGTTTCTATAGATTTTTTTTTTGGTGTTTTTTGTATGCGTTGGAAGTGGGTTACGACTCCACAGATTCCAGCTCCCTGATGACTCGATCGGGTATCGTCAATAGAATGCAAGACCTACAAAAACCGTCGGAGGGTGCTCCGGTAGGGGAGGTTCCAACACTCAAATCAAAAAGAGCAATTTTTGAATATAATAAAATAAACTGAGAGCTTTAGAGAGGGAGAGATTCCCTATGACTGGTGTGCCCAGTGTGAAAGGTCATGAGAGTGCACCCAACTTAGAAGGTCTGAAGGTTTCTTATACCTAATGGAGTCATGTGCTTTCAGTGCGTTACAACCCTACTTTTCTTGCAGAGGAGCCTAGAGATCTCAGACTTAAATATTCTGAAATATTCGTGATCGTTATCGTGTGGGAAGTTACGAGATTCGGGGGATACTTTACTTATCGGTAAGATCTTAAGAGAACCATTTCTAAGCAAGAAACCAATGGTATAGGGACATTTTAATCCCTTCTTGGATTCGGTTGGATCATCGGTTTTCAGTCGATTGTCAATTATTGTGGACCCTTCGGAGCTTGTTCGTTCGTTCGGAAAACCAGGGGCTAAGTGCCCATCCGGGGAGATAAATCCCAATTGACAAATCTTATTCAATAGGCGGGGTAACTAAGTCCCTTCAACAGATCGATTCATTTAGGATAATCGTTCGACAGTGCCAAGCTGAGACCATCCGAAGGATGGTTCCATCAGTTCACCCTGATGGGATAGTCACTGCTGAGTCATGGGTTTCGTTGTTTGGGGGCTTCTCAAATGTGAGCTCAGTGAACCCAGACTCTTCGAATATCAGCTCATTTGGGGACGTTTCATCATTTGCCTCTGACTCATGACCTTCTTTGTGAAGAGGCGCCATGAGTAATGACATATTAAGACTATTAGTTTGAATTGGACGAGGCGTATCTGATATGTTACTAAAGTATAGGACTACTGGATTTCTTCTCAATCATTTCACCTCTCAACGAAAGTGACTTCTTTATGGGGAATTAGAGAAAATCAATTGCTCCATTTATGATGCGCTATTCTTGTCGACTCGTTTCATCTACCCTGAATTAATGAAGGCCCATTCCCTTGCAGCTATATATAGTGATGATGGGTGTTCGTTTCTTTCTACGAAGAATTGAGACTCTTCTTTCTTTTTGAGAGTTCTTCTGTAATGAGAGTTGTCCCTTTCTGAGAGTCGTTTTGTGAGATATTTCGGTATGCAAAACTTTCTAGCTCGGGTAGCTTCTATTGGAGTGGGATTCCATTAAAGGAGGTGTCACGCCCCGAACCGGGAATCGTGAACAGCCGCCCGTTGACCTGGATGCCAGCTGTATTTTTTACAGAAAATCGGGCAGAACCTCCCCACAAATCGGAGGTCTCCCATATACAAATGAACCTGTATACCTATATAATTTAAAATTATCATGTAAATAAAATAAAATGGCCATCCCGGCCTCAAAAAAATCCACCAAATCTCCCAACCGACATCCAGACAACGCAAGGCTAACAAATCACCAACAGTCCTAGCCACAGACCTCTACTATCATGCCCAACTAGAGCATGAACAGCCGCCACACCGAGCGAGCCTAAATTTGTACAATTATATTACAAATTCCCAAGTCAACACTTTAAATGATTACAAATGCCTCAATGCAAGTGAAATATGAGAGTTTCGCAAACAAAAGTCTAAAAATTATACAGTCATCCCAAAATATGTACACGGTCCACTACGGACCTCAACAAGACCACACATGGTCGACAATAAAATACGAAATTCATCTTTTAAATTTAAACTTTGATCTCACCGTCGTAAATACCAAATCCACCAAGCTATCAAACCCTCCAGAGCCAAATGCGTCGCCCTAGCACCATAATCCTGTCTAGGGAGGGAAAGAGGAGGGGTGAGTACTCAGGGAAGAATACTCAGTGAGTGAGTGGGTCAATGTAATCGTGTGATAATGGGTTGTGAAACTGGAGTGTCAAAGTATAAGTATACAAATCATATTTCAAATCATCATGCTTTTCATTTCAACAATATATCATTAACACGCATCAGCAAATCAAATATGCATCCAAAATACTGTCATTAAAATCATAGAACTGCCAGCTGAAAATGTCCCGACAGAGGTCTACCACGACCTATGACAGGCGCACCGGGGGTGTTATATGCGATTTTATTTAAAGTGCTCTCTACCCCGGTGTTGGTGACGAACCTCGTCCAGGTGCTAGACTTGGAGAGTGTATCCAAATCCTCCCCCTTTCGGGTTCAACATAGCTAGTACCATGTCGTAAATATCATCTCGACAACTCGTGGGACACCCCAGGCCTAGGCATATCCGGACGCCACCCAAGCGCCTCTCACGGTGTCCTTCGTAGCTACAAAACAATACATATCATAGCCCTCAAGGCCAATATCAATATCATATCAAACATGTGCCGTAAATCAGGTTCACAAACCAAATACAACATATATCATAAAATGGCACATTTTATATTTCAACCACATGGATGTATATTTTCATAATTCAACCAAATTTTTGGACACTCCATCGGTTCACAAAAATCATTTCCAAAACCAGTCAAAACATTTTAAGCACACGATAAATCATGCTCATTTATCAAACTGTTATAAAGCAGGGTTTACATATTAAACGAAAACATTGAAATAAAACCCACTCACAGTTTTGGGGAGGATAGCGCACTCCCCAATAAAACCACAATACGTAGAACAAAGCTCCCCTCAATCGAATCACCAAACAAGTATGAAGGCAAACCGTCCACAGATTTCACACCTGCGCAGTCATGAGAAATAAGCTATAACTTCTGTTATACAAGTCAAAATCAGATGGTTCTTATCTCAAATTAAACATAAGACCTATACCTAAAACTTTCGTGTTTTGGTCTAATAGTGAATCAGATCAGAAGAGGTAGCTAAATGAGTCACAAGGTCACTGCTAAAAACAGGACAGAACAGCAAATTTTTTTGTAAATGATCTAACTTTGAAAATCCACTAAAAATTCAACTCATCTCCAAATCAAACGGGCCATATCTCAGGATGTCTAGAATCCAATGCAGAAAACCTCATATCATTTGGAGTTATGTTAAGGAAGTTATGATAAAAAGAGTACATGTTGTCCCAATGTCTAAAATGCATGTATTTTCCTTCCAAATTTCTCATGCCATATCTAAGTTGTTTAGGTCACTACCTTAACTCCATATGTTTATTTATACCTACAACAAGTCCACAAAATTTAAGTGTTGGCATACTTCAAATGCCCTTAGCAAAAATCAACTCGGCACACAGCATGCTCCATCCGCCTATGCACCAGTGCAGCACCCGGTGCCCATGCGCATGGCATCCCTGCACCCAACATCCATGGAAATGCTCACAATTTAAGCACATGAACTCCCTAAACTTCAACACATTCCAACATCAAAAACCTTCCTTTACAAGCATGAAATGGCATCCCTTTGATACACACAATAGTGCAGAAATTTCTGCACATTTACACACACTTCTCAAGTCTCTAAATATACAAACAAACACTCAAATACTATTACTAATTCAAGCCAAATTCTGCACATGTTTGCTTCCCATTTCCATGCCATAATGCATACATTTTTACACCACTTACATACCAAAAGTCTGCACACTTTTGCATCTCATTCATATGCCAAAACACACATAATTTCACACCATTTTCATACTAAAAATCTACACATACATAGGTTCAATTAAGGACATATTTTTGTACTCAAACCAAAGCTAAAAAAACAAGTCCAAACTTCTTGCACATAAGACCATGCCTCCAGCTCACTCAAAATGCATCAATTTCACATACACATAGTCAATAACACACCACACTTCAATGCCAAAAACACAAGTACATCAAATCCACATTTTAACACTCAAAATCATATTAAAACCCATCAAATTTCATACTCAAAGTTCTAAATTTTTGAGTACATGTTTCCTTAGGGTTTCTCACCTCAATATGTGCTCATTTAAGACTTAAATCAAACATTTACACAATCACCTTTCTAGATTCTAATTTCATCACTTTCATTCCATTTATAAACAATTTATCAAATCAAAATCATGCCTGATTCAATCCTAAAACTAATCAAAATTGAAAATACGCTTAAAATAAATAAGTTTCATACGAACTGGAAAATCTTTGAAAAATCATACATTTTTCAATTCTCATCCGATTTCTTCAAACCATATGTCATTTTAAAGGTATTGAAACCTATTTTCATAATATAAAGAATGTATTTGACTTACCTATATGCAACACCAACTATAATGTAAAACATGCATCAATCCTTAGGCTCAAATCTCAAATTTTGACTATTTTCATACATATGTCAAATTAAACTCTAAAGGAAAGTATTCAAATCAATTCAACTCGATCTCATTATCCTTTAAAATGCTTCTTTCATATCATACAATCTAATTTTTGTAACATTCTATGCTTAACCTTCATAATCACATATAAACATTTTAGAAATCGTATTCTATTTGCATTCCACTTACATTCTAAACACATACAGAACTTTTCATCTTAAATTCAACCCTAGATTCATTCAATTTATCGAATAGAACAGAATCTCCTCACCTAGGGTTTTCGCAGTTCACAACCCTAACTTCCGAGTACACTTCGTTCAGTCCAAGACCTGCAAAGCTTCCAATTTGAAGCAAACTCCATCAGTTAGTCTAAATTACCGAAGGAAATCAAACCCTAGAGCTACTGTTCAAAAGAATGGCTCTTACCTGCGCAGAGGATGAAGCATCGTCACAGCCTAGGGTTTCTGAAGGTCACCTACTATGCTGCAGCAGAGGTTGCAGCAAGTCTGTCAAGTGTAGTCTCGCGCGAGGTCACGCGCGCGTAGGGGCTATCTTGCGAGCGCTGGGGTAGGCTGTCGCGCGATCAGTCGCTCGCTGTCACGCGAGCAATCGCGCGCGCGAGTAGGGAGAGAGACAGGGGGACTGAGAGACAGAGAGGGAGGTAGAGAGTAGATCAGCCGGTCGTGGTGGCGGTTATGGGTGGCGGTTTACGACGGTGGATAGCAACCAAGTCGCGGTAGAGGGAGAGAGAGCGCGACAGAGAGAGAGATCACGCAACTGTGAGTGAGAGAGAGAGTTCGAGGGAGAGAGAGAAATACGGTAGAGAGAGAAAGAGATCGCACGAGAGGGGAATCGAGAGAGAGACCGAGAGGGAACCAAAACTGAGAGAGAGAAATAGAGATAGAAAGGGAGGCAGAGAGATGCTCGGCCGGTCGTGGGTGGTGTGCGGTGGCGGAGAGGGTGGCGGGGATGGCGATCGAGTGATCGCGAAAGGGAGAGAGATGAAGAGAGCGAGAGAGAGTGGGACAACGAGTGAGAGAGAGAGCAAAATAGAGAGAGACAGAAGGTGATAGAGAGAGGTGGCGGTGGAGAGGAGCTACGGTGGTTCGCGGTGGTCGCGGTGGTGGCAATCGCGCGGCGGAGACGATGGCGGAGGGAAAGGGAATCGGTGAAAGAGAGAGAGACGGGAAGGAGAGAAAGTATAGTGAGAGGGGAATTAGGGAAAAATAATTAGGGCTTGGTGCCCTAATTCGAAGATTGGGGGAGGGGCCAAAACGCTGCATTTTGGCTCCTCTCTCCTCTTCTTTTTTTTATTTTTTTATTTTTTTTTATAAATTAATAAACAAATAAATAAATAATTATCAATATATATATATTATTAGATCCACTTTTCTCTAGCGTATAAATTTCATAGAAATGAGATTTACTACGAATTACGGATGCAGCATTTTAAAATATACCGAAAATTTCAAGTTTAATACCTCAAAATCGAAAATCAATATAATTAAAATTTTTTCTCTCTATATATAAACGGAGAAATATTTTATTTAATTTCATGAACAGGAATACTAGTACGAACACCGCAGTGTCGGTGTTACAGGGGGACTACCAAAGTGAGACCCCATTATGACGACCGCTAGTCGGTTGGCATGGTGAGATTGTCTAACACCGATAGAGACATGTCTTGTACTAGTTTAGGCTAAATGTCCGAATTCCCCCTAATCATCCAATTACATTGGAGATACATCTCGCATTGTCTTTGGTTAGTAGGTAGGGCTTAGGTCGTTCGAGAGCGGCAACACCCAAGCTCATATCCTCTTTTGTCCCTAGCACTACATAGGAGTTACTGTTTTTGTACTCTCTGGTGTAGGGATTGTGGTTTCTTTATCTAGGGGTAACCCTGCTATGCACTTCTCTTAGTGCAATCGATCCGATTTAGGGACTTGCATACTCACTCATATAACCAGATGTATTCCTTGTATAAGAGTAAAAGAAAAATTATAATTTACTTACTTGACTTCTGCTTTTGTTCTCTTTCGATGTCTCTTTCTCGTTTGATTGTATAAATTTTTTTGGTTCTCATCAGAGTGGATCTACTTCTAGTTTTAAACTCTGTGTGGAAACATTAGGCAATACTGGGCATTCGGGCTATTAGATTTTAAGTAAGGGACTTTATTCGAGAAGACTAGGCAACTCTGTCCGTTTGGGGAGTTTCATCCCAAAAGGATCAGGGCGACTTAGGCCCGATGTTTGATAGGAAGTACCAGATAAGAGGGCTGTAACCACTCGTTTTTGAAGTTTCATCCCTTTTTGATGCCACGTTCGATTGATAGAAAATTTTAGATAAGAAGGCCGTGTCCACCCATTCAGGGAGTTCCATCCCTTTTTGATGACACGTTCGATCGATAGAATACTTTAGATAGGAGGGCCGTGTCTACCCGTTTGGGGAGTTCCATCCCTTTTTGATGACACGTTCGATGATAGGAAACTTTAGATAGGAGGATCGTGTCCACCCATTTAGGGAGTTCCATCCATTTTTGATGACACGTTCGATCTATAGGTAACTTTATGTAGGAGGGTCGTGTCTACCCATTCGGAGAGTTCCATCCATTTTTGATAACACGTTTGATCGATAGAAAACTTTAGATAAGAGGGTCATGTCTACTCGTTGGGGAAGTTCTATCCCTTTTTGATGACATGTTTGATTGATAGGCTCCCTCCTTATGTAAGCAGTAGGAAACTATTCTGGTAGCCGGACGAGAATGAGGGAGAGATTCGTTTGGACCTTACTGAGTTGATTCTTCTAGCTGCAGGGAGCTGTGGAGACTATTGATGGTATCTACGTGGGTTTTCTGAGTTCCAGGTCCTAGACATGGCTGATCCATCAAGGTTATTGAGGCGATAGGATCCTGGTCAGACCACGGAACACACTTAGTATGGACCTTCCCAATTAGGAGCAAGTTTGCCCCTGACTTGAGGCTGACCAGTGGTTTCCACCGAGCACCAACTCGCCAGGTTTGAATGTTTGGTTCTTGACTCTTCGGTTGTGATACTGTGTCATTTACTGTTGGTAAGCAGCTGTTCACACCGATACGGATCCCGTAGCTTTGGGAATAAGTCTAATCTCTCACATAGGGCATGCTCATTATTCCTGGAGTCGTATTGGGCCACCCGGAGCAAGTGGATTCATATCTCCATAGGTATGACCGCTTCACTTCCGTACGTTAGATTGAATGGTGTTTCACCAGTTGCCCTTCAGGACGTAGTATGATATGACCAGAGGATACCATAGAGTTATTTAGCCCATCGTCCTTTAGTATGATCCAGCATTGTCTTTAACCCTTGCAGGATCGTTCAGTTGGTTATCTCAGTCAGCCTGTTGGTTTGTGGGTGAGCGACCAATGAAAATGATACTGAATCTGGAGTTTCTTGCAGAACTCTCAAAAGCACTTGTTGTAAAACTGCTTTCCATTGTCCGTGATGAGGACATATGATATACCGAATCGGGTGAGGATATGAGTCCATATGAAGTATCAAACCTTGGCTGCAGTGACCTGAGCTAGAGATTTGGCCTCTACCCACTTGGTGAAATAGTCAATGGCCACTATGAGAAACTTCCATTGCCCTGAGGCTGGTGGGAATGGCCCAAGGATGTTCATGCCCCATTGAGTGGCCAGGGGTTAGCTAGAGGATTGAGCTCGGTGGAGGGCAGTCAAGGCACCGAAGAGAAGCGTTGGCACTTGTCGCATCATTTCACGTAGTTGTCAGAGGCGACCTTTATGGTCGGCCAATAGTACCCCTGGCGAAGAGCCTTATGAACCATATTTTGAGCACCTAGGTGATTATCATAAATCCCCTCGTGGATTTCTCAGAGGACGTAGTCCCCATTTTTAGGAGTTAGGCACCGCAAGTATAGATGAGTGAATGACTTCCAGTAAAGGATTCCATCAATTATGGCATAGTGCTTAGCTCTTCGCTTTAGTTTCATTATTTCCATCGGTGACTCTAGTAGGAGATCATGTCTCAGGTATTCTTCTATGGGATCTTTCCGACTAGGGGACTGATTGATAGTGAAATTCTCTATGGGCTCATCAATACTAGGATACAGCAAACTCTAGATGTATACCGTTTGGCTAGAAGTAACCGAGTTGGTACTGGCCAGCTTTGATAGAGTGTCGGCTCGTGCGGTCTCCGACCGAGGGATTTGCTGGATGTCAACTTTGTCTAGTTGTTCCATCGTCTCGCGTAACTTACTCAAGTATTTAGCTATGGTTGGGTCTTTCATTTCGTAGACCCCTTTGATTTGTTTGACGACAAACTAGCTATCAGTGAATACCCTAACTTTTTGTGCCCCCATGTCGATGGCAATTTAAAAGCCCGTTAGCAAGGTTTCGTACTCTTTTTGGTTGTTGGTGGCCCGAAAATCAAACTGGAGGGCATACTTCACCTTAAAATTATTTGGGCCCACCAGTATAAGCCTAACACCGCTTCCCGAGGAGTTCGATGACCCGTTGACGTGAATGGTCCACTCTGGAACCTGCCATTCCTCCTGATTGTTAGGAGGTTCGTCTCCGAGCATCGTCGGCAAGGTACATTAAAGGATGAAATCAGCCAATGTTTGGTCCTATATTACTGGTCGCGACCTATATTGGATATCGAATTCACCCAATTCCACGCTTCATTTAATGAGCTGACCGAAAGTGTCTTTTTTTTGGAGGATCTGTTTTAGCGGTTGGTCGGTAAATACCATGATAGTATGGGCCTCGAAGTATGGTCAAAGGCGTCTTGCTGAGACGACCAAGGCATATACTATCTTCTCGATCGATCAGTAGCTAACTTCGGGTTCATTTAGTATCCAATTGATATAGTAGACCGGCTTCTGGGTAGTAGACTCTTGCCTTACCATCACAGAGCAAAGTGCTTGATTGGAGATGGAGAGGTACAAATAAAGCTCTTCTCCGAGGACTAGTCGTGAAAGTGGCGGCTCCATTAGCTATTCTTTTAGTTGTTCAAAGGCCGCCTGACATTCGGATGTCCATTCGAACCACCGAAACCTCTTCAGTGCATCAAATATGGGCTTGTACTTCTTACCGACCCTCAACATGAATCGACTCAGAACTACTATCCGGCCGGTAAGACACTGCACTTCTTTTAGTGTCTAAGGAGGCGACATGTCTAATATTGCTCGTATTTATTTGGGATTTGCCTCTATCCCTCGATTGGTGATTATGAAGCCTAGGAACTTTCTGAAGGCGATTCCGAAGGTGCACTTCGTCAGGTTCAACCGCATATTATAGCGTTCTAACGTCTGAAAGGTTTTTCAAGGTCTGCACATGAGCTTTTACAGTGATGCTCTTGACAAGCATGTCATCATCGTACGCTTCTATGTTTTTGCCTAACTGGTCCTTGAAGACCGTGTTCACCAATGGTTGAAAAGTCACTCCAACCTTTTTTAGGTCGAAAGGTATGACCCGGTAGCAATATGTGCCGAATTCGGTAATGAAACTTGTCTTCTCTTCATCCTCCTGTGCTATTATAATCTGATTGTAGTCTGAATAGACATCCATGAAACTCAAAAGCTGATGCCCCAAGGAATTATCTACGAGTTTGTCGATATTGGAAAGTGGGTAACTATCCTACGGACACGCTTTGTTAAGATCGGTGAATTTCATGCACATTCTCCACTTGTTGTTGGCCTTTTTTACCAAGACGACGTTGGCTAGCCACTCGGGATATTTGACTTCATGAATGAACCCGACCACCAATAGCTTTTGAACTTTTTCTTGTATAAGACGTTGACGTTTAAGAGCGAATACTCTCTTCTTCTATCTTGCCAGTTTGAAACTGACATTGACTGTTAGCCTATGGGCTATGACTGATGGATCTATGCCCAGCATGTCTTCCGGGGTCCAGGTGAAAACTTTTGAATGCCATTGTAGATAGGCAACTAAGGCCTCTCGTAAGGAAGTTGATAGGTTGGTCCCTATCTGGACGGTTTGATTTAGGTTGCCTATTAAGGAGATCTCAATTATTTCTTCGACCGATCCAGGTTTCGACCTTAGTCCGGTGTCGTCCCTGAGTTCTAGGGCATCGATCGAAAAGCTTTCTCGTGCATCTTGGGCCGCAAGGAGGACGCAAGGATCAGGATTGCTACGGATGGTAGCGACCCCTTGCAGTGTTCTGAACTTCACCTTCATATGTCTCATGTTTGGTAATGCTTCCAGTTCGTCCAAATTAGGTCGACCGAGAATGATGTTGTAAAGAGAGAACAGTTTCACCGCATGTAACAAGACATTAGCAGTCGCATGATTAGGAGATTTTTTTAGGGTCACGGAAAGGGAGATAACGCCTTCAGCATAGACGTGCTTGTCTGAAAGTCCTCTAAGGGACCCAATGGATGGCAGAAGTTGAGCCAGATCGAGGCCCATTCAATAGATGGCGTCCTAGGTAAGGAGATCACAGTCGGCCTCTTGATCTACAAGGACCCTCTTCATAATTTGGGATTCTATCTTGAGGGTAATGACTAAAAGATCATTGCGGCGGGGATCAACCCCCGCTAGGTTGTTATCATCAAAGTCTATGACTGGCCTCTTCCTCTTGGTAGGCATTACGCCGAAATTGATGGCTGTAAATGTCGATATGAATTTTAGAAAGATCAGTCTGTTTCCCACAGACGGTGCTAATCTGTTAGAGGTGGGTTATGTCTCCTTGATGACTTGGTCGGGTATCGTCGATAAAATGCAAGACCTGCAAAAACCGTCGAAGGGTGCTCTGGTCGATGAGGCTCGGACACTCAAATTAGAAAGAACGATTTTTGAATGTAATGAAATAGACTGAGAGTTTTAGAGAGAGAGAGATTTCCTATGACCGGTGTTCCCAGTGTGTAAGGTCAAGAGAGCGTACCTAACTTAGAAGGTCTGAAAGTATCTTATACCTGATAGAGTCGTGTGCTTTCAGAGCGTTACAACCCTACTTTCCTAGCGGAGGAGCCCAGAGATCTCGGACTTAAATATTTCGAAATATTCATGATTGTTATTGTATGGAAAGTTATGAGATTCGAGGGATTCTTTACCTATCGATAAGATCTCAAGAGAACCGTTTCTAAGCAAAAAACCAATGGTATGAGGACGTTCTAATCCCTTCTTGGATTTGGTTAGATCATCGGTTTCCGGTCAATTGTCAATCACTGTGGACCCTTCGGAGCTTGTTCGTTCATTCGGAAGACCAAGAGCTAAGTGTCTGTCCAGGAAGATAAATCCCAATTGACAAATCTCGTTTAGTAGGAGGGAGACTAAGACTCTTCAGCAGATCGATTCATTTAGGATAATCGTTCAGCTGCGCTAAGTTGAGACCATCCGAAAGACGGTTTCATCGGTTCGCCCCGATGGGATAGTCACCGCTGAGTCGTGGGTTTTGTTGTTTGGGGGCTTCTCAACTGTGAGCTCAGTGGGCCTGGACTCTTCGAATATCAACCCATTTGGAGACATTCCATCTGTATGATTAATTTTAAACACAATTACAATTGTTCTGTTATATTTATTTTTGATCACTTGATCTTTAATTTTCAAAATAATGTTGATTGACCCTTCGATTCAACAATCGAGCTCGTTGCTTGGGCCGGTTTCATGTCCGGTTCAAGATTAAATAAGGTATAGTTTACACAATGTATAACAACTAAAAAAAATGCACTGGCTATGAAAAGGGGAATAGAAGGCTAAATCAATGCAAACAATGGTCAATCTAATAATTCTACGAGGATTTGTATTTGTGCTAAAAGGTTATTTGACAATTTTTCTTTCACAAATTTGTGTTTGAAATGCAAATATTTATACGTCGGAGTGATGTATATTCACTTGGTCAATGGGCAGTGAGGGGTTTTGTTTTTGCACCTAACTAATACACTTTGCATAGAATCAATTCTCACATGCATATAGGCAAACACACTAGCATCACATTCCCATCTTTTCCTCTTTATTCTTTGCCACATTTTAAAATTTACATTACTTTCCAATCATTTTATAATTTATGTAGATGATATATGTTTAAACTAGTTAACATCCACATTTCAATTATTCAAACATTATTCACTTCAGTTTAGTAGTAAAATTAATAAAGGCATCAAGAACTATGTGTACATTGTTTCTAAGATATCACTAGAAAGACAAAAAAATATGGCAGGTTAGAATACTTAATAGATCAAATAAGTTAAAAATTAAATTGACAAAAATCTATATAATAGTTGGTAAACTCTTTCGATATCTATTTTTATTTTTGTTATACATAAAATTTAAATCTAGAAATACGAGTGTTCAGGTACTTCCAATCAAGTGTTGATTGGTCTATTAAATTATGTAGTAAGACTTTGGATACAATCCTTGTGAGCAATTAAGATAGTGGTGTGGGAGAAAGTGTGGGCGAGAACACTCGTATTGGTCGGGAGTTTGGTTAGAAGGAAAGTAAACACAATATATGCATGATAAGATTTTATTTGATTGAGCAATTCAAAATTTGGGTATTAATGTAAGGAAAGACGAGGTTTCTAAATGGAATTTAAATCAAATGAAATCTTAATATTGTTTCATACATATGTCATGATTGATTATTGGAATTTAATGCACACTCAGTGAACCAAGATATGGTTAATATAGTGGGATGTGGTGTTAGATTCGTTAATTAAAATCTCAGATTTAAGTTTTGAGAATAGAAAAAAACTGTATTGAGAATGTAATCTTCGAAATACATCGTTGTAAATCCTAAATCGAATTAATCTAAATATGATTTCGGATATCGATAATGCATATTAAAAAAAAAAAAAGACGCACTCACTGAGGTTCCAGATTCTCCATATAAACGGGGCAAAAAAGGTTCCATGAAAACTTGATTTTATTCATTCTCAAAAAAAAGTCCTCCCTCTCTCTTTCAAAGGCTGCCACATAAAAAAAACAGTGTAGCTAAAAGCACCACGAAACAGTCCCTGCCAAAAAAAGAAGCAAGAAAACCAAAATTCATTGGTCTTGTCAACAAGGATAAACATCAAGAGTGGCAATAGATACCATTGGTCCATGGTACTACAATTGTAACTCTGTCTTTATTCCCCCATTATAAAGTTCCTTCCTGGTCATCCCTAAAACCAAAACCAAAGCCAAAGCGAGCGAATAATCCGCAGTAAATTGCCCATATGATTCTGAAGGGAAATGAGATTCCACCTAACATATCAGTCTCTGAGTGTTAGAATATAACCCTTTGATGATGATGATGATCACATATATATATATATATATATATATATCCAATATTTCATATTAAATCATAAAAAAAAATTAGATCTATAAGGAGAAATGTACATGAATCCTTCAATTGACTGCTACTTACAGCAGTGTGGTTGAACTTCGAGATTGACAGAGAATCCTTTAATTTCTCTTTTAATTTTCTCTCTAAACGATAGGATGCCAGAAAACTTAAAAGTTGTATGATTTGGAAATCATAACTACTATATGTAGATAACTTTGTTATCCCTTAGTATTTCTATCTTAGCCTATAATAAAGATAGCAATTACCCCCTAAATCTGTATATATTAAAGAATTATATCCTATCAGATAAGATACATTGGAATTCAAATTATTTAAAATTTTAGTAGATTACTTTTAAATAAATTCAAATTTATATGATAGTCTGTAACATATAATTATTTATATATAAATCCAACGTTGGATTAAAAATCAAACAATCTCCCACTTTGCCAATATATATATTAATTGATACCCACGTGGGGTCATGTTTTTACCATAGTAAAAATTTGAATTCAAATAAGGGGTAATGGATAGTTACCCATGACCCACTCTCCCCTATTTTCTCTCAACATGACTCTTACGGGAGTTACCTTTTGTGACTTGGTGAAAGGGATTGAGTACAACAATCTTAATTGCACAAGGGACTTGAGTCTGAGAGAGAAAAGAGACTTATTCCATTTTAGAGTCAGAATAATTGTTGAGTAGAACAATTATTCAGAGAGTTTTCCGATCAACGTTAAATCATCGGGTTAAGAGTTGGTTCGTTGTGATATTGTGGTGATAGTTCGATTACGTGACTATCATCCTGACTTCGAGTGGTTCGTGTTCAGAGTTTGCGGTTCTTGAGATTTTCTGCATCACCGTTTGAGATATATCGCAAACTTAATCTTTTAATGTTCCGAAATTTTATTTATCGCTTCCGCTGCATGTATGAGTCACGTTTAAATATAACATTGGTATCAGAGCATGTTAGAAATATTTCAAATAATTTTTCGGAATAAAATTTGGGTATAAAAATATAGGGTATAAAATTTGGGATTCGGATCACGGATGAGTTTCGTGAATCCAATTATACCACTGTGTTACCCAACTCACGTAGAACACGAAAATAATTTTTTCGTAATTTTTTGGGCACGTTTAGGCCATGAAAATTCCGGTTGAAGCATTCGGCCGTGAATAGTGACCGAACCCTTCAACCCCAGATTTGGCGAGATTTAGGTCAAATTGGTTCATAAAAATAGTAGATCTGTGTTTGCCACTGTTAGATCTACATTTTCATATATATATTGCATGTATTTGATACCGAAAATTGAGATTTTCGGAAATGGGTCGGAGAAAATACACAGTTGCAGAATTCGGGCGAGGAAGAAGAAGGCGCGTGCGTGACACGCGCGAGGAGGCGCGTGTCACCCAGCAGGGCGGGCGCGTGCAACACACGCGCGAGAAAGGCGCGTCTATGCACAGCGCCCATGCGCGTGCATCTCACGCGCGCGTAGGCGCGTGAGATGTCGGGTCTGACCGTGGGTCAGACCTGAACCGGTTCATACCCGACCCGAACCGGGGATCCGGACCGGGTTCCGGGTCCCGACTCGGACCTACGTCCAGTTCCAGCCCAGGGGACGCGGGCGCGCGCGTGCAGGCGCGTTGCCCGCGTGCCCGCGCATCAGGCGCGTCTGCGGACGCGCACTGAGGGCGTGCAGGCACGTGCCTGACGCGTTGCGCATCCTGCACGCGCCCAGAGGCCTTCCCGACACGTGGGGGCGCTTGAGACGCGCCACCGTGAGCCTGGCGGCGCGTGAACCCTACCGGCGGCGCGTAGGTCGTCCTAAAATTGGAATTTTCTAATTTTTTTTAGGGTTTGTGATAAAAAGTGACTAATTGTGGGTTTTTTATGTACTGAATCCTATTATGAATGGTGAGATGCAATCACGGATTGTGGTGTATGGTATCCGATGACTCATACGCTCATCTTGGGATCTGTATTCGAGTCATTTTGATTTTGGTGATTCGTAGGGTACATAAAATTGTGAACTAAGCATCAATATGTCACTAATGTCTCTTTTTCTGTGTGACAGAGACATGGCTGCAACGAAACCCCCCCGTTCTAGATCTCGTAAAGGGAGACAAGCTGAACGATGACAACTATGATATTTGGCACCGGAAGGTTCAGTTTGTCTTCGAGGAACAAGAGCTCGGGGAAGTTCTTAAAAACGAGATGGTGGACCCCAGGGAGGGTACCACGGCACAAGCACGATGGGATCAGGAGATGTATCGTGTTTGAAAAAAGAAGGATGGCCAAGCGAGGGTAATCCTTCTTAGCAGCATGCACGATGATCTGATTCCCATCTATGAGCAGTATCCTACTGCAAAGTCGATCTGGCATGCTCTGAGAGAGCACTATGGCGCCCCGTCAACTCTTAAGTTGAGGATGTTGACTTATAAATTCATCACTTACAAGAAGAGGCACGATCATACTATGAAGCAGCATTTAATGCATATGTCGAGTATGATCGCCTCTCTGAAGAGTATGGGGGAGCCGATGTCTGATGAGCTTCAAGTATTGGGTGTAATCCAGTCCTTGCCTGACTCCTGGAATGTGGTTAAGACCTATCTCACGCACACCGAGTGTATTCGTACTTTCATGGATATGAGTAGGCATTGTGAGCTCGAAGAGGAGCGTTAGGAGGTGGCTAGGTCTTCTTCTGCTCATGCTAACATTGTGGAGTCGAGTAAGGGCTCCCGAGGAGTAAAGCGCAAGTGGCGCAAGCATGAGAAGAAGACCAAGGGCCAAGGCAAGAAGAAGCAATCTGTCAAAACCGATGACAGAGGACAGAAACGCAAGAAGAAAGAGCTCGATAAGAGCAAGGTCCAATGCTACGTGTGTGGCAAGACTGGGCATTTCGCACGCGAGTGTGGCGAGCGAAAGGTAAGTCCTTCTTCTTTACATGGTTTGAATTACGTGTCATCTAGTGTGATGCTCGCTAACTCTTCTCCTTTGTGGATTGTAAACTCAGGAGCCACGGACCATGTAGCTCGCGACAAGAGTGCATACGTGGAGTTCCGCCGTTTGAGTCCCCAGGCGAGGAGGCTATACGTGGGGAATGGAGCATTTATTGAAGTGAAAGGGATTGGCACTTGCAAGCTGTTGCTGCGAAGTGACCAAGTCTTATATCTTCATGACGTTTTGTATGCTCCTGAGATTATGTGGAATCTAGTATCTGTTCGGTGTTTGGATTTGTTAGGATATTCTGTGCTTTTGGGAAACTCTAGAGTTTCCATTACCTATGACAGTTCTTTGATATGTTCCGGTTTGGTCCATAAAGGACTTTATGTACTGGATATGATTTCATTTTATGAGATTTATTCTTCTTATACTATTGCTTTTGCATCTGTTAGTGCAGTGGATGATATGAATGTATGGCATAGTAGACTTGGCCATATAGGGCAAGAGAGGATGACCCGGTTAGCTACGAGTGGCTTGTTGGGCCCGCTAACCAAGGTCCAGTTGCCCATGTATGAGTTTTGCCTTGCGGGCAAAGCCACTAGAAAACCATTTGGGAAAGCAATGAGAGCTGGGACTCCATTGCAATTGGTCCATTCCGACATTTGCGGACCTATAAATGTGAGAGCCCGAAACGGAGCAACGTATTCCATTACGTTCATAGACGATTACACGCATTTCGGTTACGTCTACCTGATCTCGCACAAATCTGAGGCACTAGAGTGTTTCAGGAGGTTTATCAGCGAGGTTGAAAATCAGCTAGACATGAGGGTGAAAACTCTCAGAACCGATCGGGGGCGCGAGTATCTGTCTGAGCAGTTCAAAGAGCTCTGTTTCGATAGAGGCATTACTAGACAGTTGACTATTCCTGCTACTTCTCAGCAGAACGGAGTAGCCGAGAGAAGGAATAGGACTCTGTTGGAGATGGTGAGGTCAATGATGGCGCAGGCCAATTTACCTATCTCCCATTGGGGGGATGCGTTGTTGACTGCAACCTACGTCCTTAACCGTGTTCCGACGAAGTCCGTAGTCAGCACCCCATACAAGCTTTGGACAGGGAGACAGCCTGACCTTAGCCACTTGAGGCCATGGGGTTGCGCCGCGTATGTTCATGATTCCTCGCATCAGTACGGCAAGTTAGACCCACGAGGAAAGAAATGTATCTTTATTAGATACTCTGAACAGTCCAAGGGATATGTGTTCCTAGGAGAACATACAGACGACACTGTCACTGAGATAGAGTCTCGTGATGCCACTTTTCTCGAGAGTGATTTCCCTAAGAGATGAGAAATCGATCGAGACTTCACCTTCTATGAGATGGATGAGCCTAGCGGCTCAAGCGATCCCAGTGGCGGGACTCAAGAGCCGATTATAGATCTTGGTCCTAGTGGGAGCAGTCTATCTGAAGGTGTGGAGGCTCTCTCTCCTCGTAGGAGTACTCGAGGACATGTGCCTCGACGTCGTTTCCCGATTGAGGATGAGATCCTCATCGTGACTCCCGAGGATGACGAAGAGCCGATGACTATACAGGAGGCTCTCGATGGTTCAGCAAATGACCAATGGGTATAGGCCATGCACGAGGAAATGGAATCAATGAGAGTCAACAAAATCTAGGAACTAGTTGACTTACCTGATGATAGAAAGGCAATTGGGAACAAGTGGGTTTTCAAAATTAAAAAAAAGGCCGACGGATCGATCGAGAGGTACAAGGCCCGTCTGGTAGCCAAAGGTTACACGCAGACTAAGGGCATTGACTACGAGGAGACTTTCTCTCCAGTAGTCAAGTTTACTTCGATCCGTCTACTTTTGGCGATTATCGCTAGTCTGGATCTAGAGTTACACCAGATAGATGTTAAGACCGCCTTCCTTAATGGGAGCCTGGATGAGGAGATCTACATGGAACAGCCCCCCAGGTTAATTCTAGTAGGTCAGGAGGACAAGATCTGTCGACTTCGGAAGTCGATATACGGCCTGAAGCAGTCATCCAGGCGGTGGTACCTAAGATTTCATGAGGAGGTGATATCTTATGGTTTTACGATGGTCGAGGAGGATCATTGTGTCTATCTGATTCGGTCCGATAACTCTTTTGTGATCCTGTCGTTGTATATGGATGACATGATATTGGCTGGGAACGACATTCAGTATTTAATGACCATCAAAGTGTGGTTGTCATCCAGTTTTAACATGAAGGACATGGGTGAAGCTGAGTTCATCCTCGGAGTTCAGATCCAGAGGAATCGCTCGAGAAATATGTTAGCTCTTTCACAAGAGACCTATATTAGGAAAATTCTCGAGCGTTTTGGGATGAGTGATTGTAATCCCATAGATACTCCGATCGCCAAAGGTAAAGACCTGAGCCTAGAAATGTGTCCGAAAACTCAGGAAGAAGTAAGGAAAATGCGTAAAGTACCTTACTCCAGTGCAGTGGGAAGTTTAATGTACGCAATGTTGTATACTAGACCGGACATTTGTTATACAGTTGGTCTGGTGAGTAGATATCAGGCAAATCCTGGAAGGGGTCACTGGAGAGCAGTGAAAAGGATTTTTCGATATCTAAAGGGAACTGCAAACTTCTCCTTGAGTTACGGGGGAGGTGATTTGCGCCTTGTGGGCTATTCAGACGCCAACTGGGGAGGCGATTTAGATAAGCGCAAATCGACATCAGGTTTTGTTTTCTTGCTCAATGGCGGGGCCATCTCTTGGAGCAGTAAGAAGCAAACCTATGTTGCTCTATCAACGATGGAGGCTGAGTTCGTGGCATGCTCAGTTGCAGTTCAGGAGAGTGTTTGGCTCCGTAGACTATTTGATAACTTAGGGATTGTAGCAGATAGTAGGAGGCCAGTCATGATTTACTGTGATAATCAGGTCGCTATTGCTTACACACGAGACCCTAAGTTTCATAGTAGGACCAAACACATTAACACCAGATACCATTACGTTAGAGACATCATCGAAAATGGTGAAGTGACCGTCAAGTACATTTCGACACACAGCATGGTGGCTGACCCCTTAACCAAACCCATTACTAAAGACTCCTTTTTAGGGCATAGAGAGTCATTGGGTTTGAGTATTTTCTGACATTTCTCAATTTGTACTTATTGATGACATTGATGCTTATTGATTTTCTATATATATGATTATAGTGCATTTTTCAGTCACTTTTGTGTTATATTTTCATTTAATGCACTTGCTTTCAATGTCATATATATATTTTGTGATGTGATAATAGATATGTCAGGCAGCGAGGTCGACTCTCTCACACGAGTGACCACCTCCAGTTTTGAGTGAGCGGGGATGAGACGGCTTCTAGCTGTAAGAGGTTTTGAGAGTGGCCCTGCTAGAACATAAGTCGCCCTGATACGTGTTCAGGATGAGGTCATATGCGATATGACCGACATGGACGTACCCACATCCATGTAGCCTGTGAGTAACCAGGTTTGAGATATCAGATATCACCTGCGTTTTGTGATATTGTCTCTGAGGTACTCTCTCTGAGATCTCTGGCTAGAACATAAGTCGCCCTGATACGTGTTCAGGATGAGGTCATATGCGATATGACCGACATGGACGTACCCACATCCATGTAGCCTGTGAGTAACCAGGTTTGAGATATTAGATATCACCTGCGTTTTGTGATATTGTCTCTGAGGTACTCTCTCTGAGATCTCTGGGTAAAGTCTTATGTGTAGACTGAGTCCCTATACCTGCACAGTGTTAGAGAAATCTGACATATGTCATTTTTGAGAGATGGTGGAATAACACTGTGGCACGTGTTTCATACCACGTGTGAAAAGACGACTTGAGATAGTGGGAGCTATATTACTTGAGACATTAAATTGAAATTTATCCCTGAGCCCCACTGTGTGAGACCTGAGATCCATTGGGTGGAATCTCTTGTGCCCTTATTACTTTCGGCTGTTTCTTGAGGTTTTGATTCAGTGTTTACTACTTTAGTCTGTTTACCGATGGCCTGGAAGATAAATTGAGGTCTGAGGGACAGGTCTAGGAAAGCAGCTGAGTTGAGACCAATAGATTCGAGTTTGGGAAAGGAAGACCAATTGACACTGCATCACTATTTTGTATTCACCGACCGGTCTTTTATGTTCATCCATGTAGGGATTTGAACATAATAGTGAATACATAGTCGAGCGATATCTGGGGATTACTTTCGATGAGGAAAGTAGCTCGATAGATGTAATCTGTCTTGGATCTGGGGTACTGCGAGCTTTCTTTTGATACTAACGGTGACTACTCGATCATCCTAACATGTGTATCGAGAAGTCTTTGTTTGTAGGCGTACTCGCAAGTCGCACGACAACCAACCCTATATGAAAACCTTATAGGGTGATATAGTAGATTGCATGAGTTGTGATCTTATGACGGAAGTAAAACGCCATCGTGTGTAAGTGGGAGATATTAGTTGATGCCCACATGGGGCCATGTTTTTACCATAGTAAAAATTTGAATTCAAATAAGGGGTAATGGGTAGTTACCCATTACCCACTCTCCTCTATTTTTTCTCTACATGACTCCTACGTGAGTTACCTTTTGTGACTTGGTGAAAGGGATTGAGTATAACAATCTTAATTGCACAAGGGACTTGAGTCTGAGAGAGAAAAGAGACTTATTCTATTTTAGAGTTAGAATAATTGTTGAGTAGAACAATTATTCAGAGGGTTTTCCGATCAACGTTAAATCACCGGGTTAAGGGTTGGTTCGTTGTGATATTGCGGTGATAGTTCGATTACGTGACTATCATCCTGATTTCGAGTGGTTCGTGTTCAGAGTTTGCGGTTTCAGAGATTTTCTGCATCACCGTTTGAGGTATATCGCAAACTTAATCTTTTAATATTTCAAAATTTTATTTATCGCTTCCGCTGCGTATATGAGTCACGTATAACCTTATAATTATGTGTTGCAAAATAAATGTATGACCTTAACTTTGTTGTCGTTACTAAAAGTATTTATAACCAATCCGGTTTATTAAGCATACCATCAAGGGAAGCTTGGGAGTGAACTTGAGAAAAAATTTGAGGGAATAAGATTGAGAGAAAAAGTAGAGGAGAAAATGAGAAAGAGTTCAAAAAAATTTTTTTATTATATCCTGTTTAAATTCTTCTTTGATATAATTTTTTATTTTTTTATCAACTTCTTTTTCAATGGAAAGGGTGTTATTATAAATCTCTATGTTAGATGTCATGTTGATATTTGGTATTGACTTGAAACAATTTAAAAAGCTAAAATGTTCTAATCAAAGTACCTTTTACATGAAATATATAGGCATAATAAACCGATAATCAATTTATTAGATAAGAGTGATGAGTTTTTTGATCAAGTTTTGAATTCAAAACTTGAAAATAGAAAATATTACATTAGAAAAACTCTTCGCTATATTAAACCTAACAATGCTCGGACCGTATTAATCATAGAATAGTTCTAATATTGATCTGGTACTAAAGAAAAGGTATAGCCATATTATTCTTGGAATAAGAATAATTATAGATAATAAAGGTATTATTTTATCTCAATCAGATTACAATGAGAATGTGCTTAATGGGCTTGTAAAAGAGAATTGTGCACTTGCTTCTACGCCTTTTGATCCAAATATGAAATTAGAACAAAGTAAGGATAAACATGCGACATAACGAAAGATCTCACTACCATGTAGTTTTTAGGACATCCCAAGGGATGCACTCGAGCAAATAAACGAAAATCACTGATGATAAGGCTCAAACTTGTTGCAACTTCTGGTCTTTAATGTGTCATAGTACAGCAAATGGTTGATTGGAAGCACCTTAAAATTAAATATCCCAAAGTTAGTAAAGTGGATTGACACTCCGTAATGTGAGAAGTGAGGCACAAGGGATAAGACTTGACTCTGACAATACCCGTGAAAGGATAAGAAACACAAGGCTTTAGGTGTCAATCAAATAAGGCACTCATTGCAATTGGAGTTTTTTGTGTGATATATGCCTAACTAGTCAACAGGGATTGTTTGGTTAGAGTGGCTTTATCATACAATTTGGACTAGTCGTAACACATGTCATTAAAAGAAAGTTCAAGTCGAACAACTACAGAATTATCGGTTTGGAGATTTTGAAAATTGAGTGGGCATTTGTTCCATATAGAAAAAATTAGAAAAATTGAGATTAAAAAAGCCAAAAAGTACAAGTGGGTACCATGCCAAGTGGTTTGTACGTATAGGTTATATTATAATTATATAAATATATATTATAATAATATATTTATATTATAAAATTAGGTAAAATTTACAATTTTCTTGTAAGTGCCCGGTGATTTAATTTTGTCAATAAAAAATGAAATTAAATATTAGTTCTCATTGTATCCTAAAAGTTCTTCGTTATCCCAGCTGCATGCCAAATCGTGGGAGCAGAATAAACTTCAAGTGACATTGCAGAAGGCATCGAATCCATCTTTATCAGTATATTTTCAGATTACTAAACCTCTCAAAAACATAAGAGCAAAAAGGAAGCAGAGCCTTTATGACAAATAATAATTTTAAGTCATTCAGTGCAACATTTGAACTAAAATCCTTGTTCACATGAGAAGTTACCTTTCATGCCTAAGGGCACTCCTAATAACTTTCCCAAAATTAATGTAAGAAGATCCTCCATAATCAGTGGCTTCTTCTGCTTTCCTTTTCCATTCCTTTGCATTATTCCTCAATTGCTTCCCTCTCTCACCTTCCATCATTTCCTTAACAAGAGCTTCAAGTTCATCGCGTCTTACGGTGTGACTGACCTCCAAACCAATGCCCCAAGTTGTGCATGCATATCGACAGTTGATGTGCTGATCTGCAAAGAAAGGCCAACAAATCACCGGCACACCTGCCGATATGCTTTCAAGAGTTGAATTCCACCCACAATGAGTCAAGAACGCGCCAATAGAAGCATGAGAGAGTACACTATCTTGCAAGCACCAACTCACTAGTAACCCTCTATCCTTAATCTCATCAAAAAATTCATTAGGCAAATTGACATTCTTCCCCATGGCAACATCCGGTCGAATCACCCACAAAAATGGGTGCCCACTGTTTGCCAATCCCCAAGCAAATTCTTCTACTCCATCATCTGTCAAAACAGCCACACTTCCATAGTTCACATAAACAACAGAGCTCGGTTCCCACTTGTTTAGCCATCCAAAACACTTTGTATCTTCTGTCCACAAGTTTAGATTAAGCGACTTGAATGGACTGTTTGGCATGTGCTTGCCAAGTAAGTGAAGAGGGCCAATGGTGTATATGTTAGGAAATTTGATGGCAATTGCATCTAAGACTTCTTTTTCAAATTCATCGAAAGTGTTGAAGAGGATTGCAGGAGATTTTAAGCAGTTCTGTGCTTCTCCTCCCATGAAATCATACATGATATTGTTGGGATCATTGAATCCGACATACTTTGGGATGTCCTTGTACCGAATATCTTTCAAACCCGGAATCCAATCAATAGGTGTTTCCATATAACCTTCCCTTTTCACATCTTCGTCTGATTCAAACCAAAATTTCATTTCCTTCTCAAAAGTGTTAATTTTCCACAAAATAAAAGGAGTCTAAAAAGGAAAAAAATTAAGGAGAAAAAATGACAATATGTGACGCAGTAAACATTTTTGAAGTACCTTGGAAGGGAATAATGCCTCTTTTCTTGAGCTGTTCAAAATGAAGATAGCCCATGAAGCTACAAGTGGAGGCAGTCCATAATTGAAACTCAGGTATTCCAAGCTCTTCAGCTGCTTTAATGGCAAAACTCATGACCCCATCTGAAACAATGCAAGTGACAGGAGGCACTCCAGAAGCAAAAGAAGAACGCGAATTCAGCTTATCTAGCAAAACTTGAAAGGGGCCTAAACAATTTTTACGTGTGGAATCACAGAGCAGAGGAACATCTTGATTCACAAGGGTGTCTGAATCTGGCAACCCATCTGGAATTGATTGGAATTGGAAATCAGGAAACCCTTCAAGAAAATTGGGTCCTTTGGATCGAAGCAAGCGTTTGTGGTTGAAATGGGTGTTGACAAAAGTGATGTAAAAGCCTCTGGAGTGAAGAAGCTTTGCGAGTTGCATCATGGGAGTCACGTGGCCTTGTGTTGGATAAGGCACACAGACTGCATGAGGCCTGCGAGCACCGCAGTCTGAGCTGCTCATCTTTGGGTCTAGCAGACTAGATTTTGCTTCAGTGTGCCGAACAGATCATTAACTTTCAATCTTGTTCACTTTTCAGTGTTGTCTCTTTCTTCTTCTCAAGAATGTCTTGTCTTATCCACCCTATTTGTTTTCATATTGACTGTCGGTTCAAAGTGCCCAAGTTATTGGTGATGGAAACGTGCACCGAATGTGAACCTAATCTGCCATTTTTCTGACATGAGAGAGAAACTTTTTCTTTCTCGTTTATTCTTTTTCTTTTTTTCTTTCTTTCTTTCTTTCTTCTGAGTGGGATTCAATTATTTGAACCGAACAGTTGTCTGGTTCGAAAGCAATCAGTAATTATATTCTTAGAAAATGGAAGATGACAGGTGCACTAGGGTCATATATGACATTCAACAAGACAACCTGTCCCGGTATTAGATTAATTTTTCATTTGGATTTTTGTGCTATTTAGCATTTCTTTAGGGATATTTTCAAATAATCAATGATGAGAACCATGGACGCTCGGAATTCAAATATGTATTGTGCTTAAAAAAAAAAAAAAAAAAAAATCACTCCATCCACGTGCAATTTTTCTGCCACCTTCCATAATGCACCTGATATTTTTGTTTCAAACAAGAAATATACTGTTTGTGAGGGACTAGAATCCCCGATTCCTTTTGGGGGCTGCTGTGATTTTGAATGATGTAACCAAATAGGGCATATTCTCTTATAGGAACTTAGGCTTAGGCATATTCTCTTTAGAGGTGATATGGCTAGACTTGATGATTGAGAAACTCCCCAATCAATCTATCAAAGTTGATGTAGGATGATCAGCCAAAATCAGTTGCTTCTCCTTTATTTTTCCATTGAAGAGCATTCCTTCTCATCTTCTTCTCTTTCTCCGATTCCATTGTCTCCTTTTTAATGACCTCAATTTCTTTCACGTTTCGCATTTTGCATGGCCTCAACACCAATAATCCTCACCGCGCAAGCATAGTGACATATTAGTAGGTTATAGATTAACTTAATAGATAAAGATATTAGATTTTTTAAATAAGTTTTAAATTTAAAATTTAAAATAAAAAAAAATTACGTTAGAATAATCTAACAACACTCGGACCGAATTAATTAAAGTCGAATCATGATTACGAATACCAGTTAGTTTACAAAAAAATAAATAAATAAAATTGTAAGTTACTCGCAAAGAAAAGGTTGACCTACCATTGAAACACCACAGCAAACACTTTCCAATGTGATAGAAAAACGCTAACAGATGGATGAATTGTTCACACCATGTCTTCGCTCTCTCTATTTTTTATTTTTTATTTTTTATTTTTTTTTTTACTTATTGATTTTCACTGATCCTACTCGAGTTCATTAAAAGAACGATTCATATATATTTTTTATATTTTTAAAATTTAAATTTAAAAATTTGATAAACAGAATTTAGTAAGTTTGTCACTAAACCAATAGGCAAGTGAAGCTATTGTGTGGATGTCCGCCGTTGTGGATGAGCAAGAAAATTGATGCTTACTATTCAAATTGACAGAACATTGGATGTTGGTTCACATTATCTATTAATAGATAAGTTTCTCTGATGTCAAAAAATGACAGATAGTGTGTTGTCTGATTTGCATTGGAGTCAAGAAAATTAGACAAATTGATGGTCAAGAAAATAGAGACTTATACCAGATGGTCAAAAAACTTTTTTCAACCTAATCTCGTATATTTAACTTATTTATTAATTCTCGAAATGGGGCAAGAAAATTGTTCAGGGTCACATAGGTGAGCAAGACAGGATCTTGGTTTGCATTGCTGCCAGATTGTGGCTGACCATCTGGTATAGTCTCAAACTGTAATCTTTTTGGCAAGAAGAAGAGGAAGGCATCCCACGTAATTCTTCTCACCTAGTCCATGTGCACGACGTAGATCACGTCATCTACATTTTCCCTATATTATGATCTTTTTTTTTTTAATCTATTATTTTGATTTTTTTTTTCTTTTGATCTTTTTTGCTTTTGGGCATATCATTACAGCATAGGAAAGTTTGTGCTGCCATGCAGAATGATTTATTATACCTTAAAAATTACTTTTGGTCTAAACTCACTATAGCGTGTAGCACTGTTCTGTTCTGTACACATAGATGCTACTTACTTTCAAAAAACTTCTCAGATCACCCCTATTTTACAAGTCTCTCATGTTCTCTTCAAAGTGACCACCTCCTTGATGAATTTTTCAAAATTGCAATAAGATGATCCTCCAAAATCAGCAGCTGCTTCTGCTTTCCTCTTCCACTCTCTAGCTTTACTCCTCGCCTTTTTCCCATTGTCACCTACCATCATTTCCCTAACAAGAGACTCAATCTCCTCGCGCTTCACATCATGCGAAGCCTCCATGCCAAGCCCCCACTCCGCACTAGCATATCGACAGTTTGTGTGTTGCTCCGCGAAAAAAGGCCAGCAAATCAGTGGCACACCACCACAAATGCTCTCCACCATTGAATTCCAACCACAATGAGTCAGAAAAACCCCAATTGCCGGATGAACAAGTACTTGATCTTGTGAACACCAACTCACGAGCAATGCTCTATCTTTGATTTGTTCAAGGAATTCAACAGGCAACACAGCTGAATCACCCATGACTAAATCAGGTCGAATTACCCACAAAAATGGAGACCTACTATTGGCTAGTCCCCACGCGAATTCCTTAAAGTGTTCATCAGACATCACAGTCAAGCAACCATAGTTAACATACACTACAGAGTTTTGTTC
The DNA here is from genome assembly GCA_037126225.1 of Dillenia turbinata. Taxonomy (NCBI): domain Eukaryota; kingdom Viridiplantae; phylum Streptophyta; class Magnoliopsida; order Dilleniales; family Dilleniaceae; genus Dillenia; species Dillenia turbinata. The sequence continues at coordinate 10,635,465 of JBAMMX010000017.1, forward strand.
TCTCTTGTCTAACCATTCAAGACACTTGTAGTCTTCTTGCCACAAGTTTGACCTAAATGACTTCAGTGGACTATCAGGTAAGTGTTTGATGAGTAACTGTAGGGGACCGACGGCATATATGTGAGGGAATTTCGATGCAATGACCTGTAGAACTTCATGTTCTAAGGAGTCAAAAGTGTTTAAGATGATTGCTGAAGAATTCAGGCAATTTTGAGCTTCATCGCCCATGAAATTGAGCATTATATCATTAGAATTGGTAGTTCTGATAAAACTAGGTATGTCCTTCAGCCGGATGCTTTTCATGCCTGGTATCCAATCAATACTCGTATCAAGTGTCCCGTCTTTATCAAAGTTTTCATCTGGGACACAAGAAAGAGAAGTATTTGAGTTTCAATAGGAAAAAGCATCTTCTATTTCCCTTTTTCTGTTCTGAGCACAAGAACACCAATTACTTTGAGTGTCCTACCTATGTGAGATCTCTAAATTATGTAAATTATCAATATACCAATGTCTAGGAGTTCATACGGGTAGAAAAATCTTGATTCTTAACTTGAAAGTTAACCGCTAAGGTGGAAAATTTCAGATTTATATATTATGTTCTGAATATTAAGTTAGTCAACGTGGAATTCAAAAAATTATATCGAAAGAAAATGAATAGGAAAAGCAACATAATTTACGCGTCCCAAGGCAAGTATGAAAGTTTACCTTTAAATGGAACAATCCCTCGCTTGATGAGTTCTTCATACTGCAAATAACCCATAAAGCCACAAGCAGAGGTAGTCCAAAACTGAACTTCAGGAACACCAATCATCCCAGCTGCCTTGATAGCAAAACTCATAACACCATCAGAAATTAAGCAAGAAACTGCAGGCAATTCAGGAAAAGAATTCAACTTGTTTAATAGCTCACAAAATGGTTCTAAACAATTCTTGCTGGTCGAATCACATAGTAGAGGAGCATCCTGTGTGGCATCCTTGTCAGAATCCGGCAAGCCATCCGGTATAGTCTCAAACCGAAAATCTGAAAAACCCCTCAAGAAATCTGGACCTTTGGACTTTATTAAGCGCTTGTGATTGAACTCAGTGTTGACAAAGGTCACATAGAAGCCTCTTGAGTGAAGAAGCTTGGCTAGTTGCATCATTGGGTTTATGTGGCCTTGAGCTGGGAATGGAATACATACCACATGAGGCTTTGTTTGCGAGGCAGAATCCATTTCTGGGTCCTCGGTAGATTTCCGTTTGTCAATTAAATTTATATTGTGCGGCTGCTTATTGCCCAATATAAGGGGGGGTGATTATATTTGGAGCATCAACTATAGATTGGCATCGCCACATTTTTTAATTTGAGAATAAAAAAATAATATTAAATTAATTTAAATTCAAAATATCCTAATCAAATTAATTAAAATATAATTTTAAAATTATAAAAAACAGTAAAGATAGAAATTAGCTCATTTTAGAATAGCCGAAATTTTTCATTCAATTCTAATGCTGTTTCAAAAGGTTGAAAAGCATATTTAAATTGTCCAGATCAGAAGAGTCGACTGCAGCAGAGAAACAAAAATTAAATATTTCTAAGACGCAACAGCCTGTAGGAAACAGACAAGTTTAGCCGTGAAAACCATTTTCTTTCTTATCAGCAGCAGCCTTTTAAGACCATATATCCCTCTCGAAGTGATTCATTAGGGATATAGAAACAAGTCAAATGAAACAACTAGATTTCACTTTGGTTCCATACTAATCTCTTCAAGGGTATAAAGTAAATAAAAAAAAAAGACAATACCCTGTTTGGAACAAACGGATAGATGAAATTCTTATAAAATTAATAATAATAATAATTATTATTATAGTCTGTTATAGCACGTAATAACAATTGCCTCGTACCTAAAGAACTTTATATTTTTAACTAAAAATGTATTACAAATATTACACATTAAATAAAATAAGGTAGAAACAAAATAAAATTTGTCAAACTGAACCAACCACCTGATTGCATACAATTTGTTACAACTTAGATGAATGATTCAGACGGGACAGATGCTAAAATTATACGATGCAGAAACTGCAAAAATTCTTATACCATATACTCCTTATTTCCCCAGAAACAACAATGACAACAATTCAGCTACAGTAAGGCCTCCATGTTGCAGATCCGGCACACCTGTCCTCCACCATGATCATCGTTGACCAACTCAATCTACTGCTTTCTACAGTTAATGGACAATCCAAAGTTACACGGATTACTATACATGGGGCTTATATATATAACTTAAACAAAGTTAAGCAGTGTATCATGCAATGCGGTCCTCACACTCAAATGTAAAATCAATAAAAATTTGTGGATTAAAATTAATTCTGATTCAGTATAGTTGCACAAAGAATATATTATGCTTTTTTCGATCGCCAAAGCAAATTGTTCATATGCTGCCAGTCACAGAGGTGGATTAGAAGAATCTATAGATCTATATGTACTGTTTTATCAAGATGGTGTAATGATGCTCGTCTTGGCCCAGCAGAGCCAAAGAAGACCCTGCACTAATTCATTTAGATGGTAAAGGTGGAACATTGTTTCGACTTTCGAGGTAGAAGGACCAAACAACAACAATCTAAACCTTCTATCTCAAGATTTGAGGTCGGCCATAAGAGAGACATATTGAAATCGAAAAAAAAAAAGATTTAGTATGTGCGGATTCTCCTACGCCACTCATTCCTATCTAAAATTATCTCATCAACTAAATCCATTACTATCATATCTTTACGAATGCATTACATCCAAATTTTCAATGGACTATCGTTACATTTTATTAAATCTCCTATATTTAAATTCTCTACCAAGGCAATAGTTAAAGCTCAATTCATGAACAAGTACAACAAGTGAAGCAAAACAAGCATATTTTAAGATCACAAGAGGATTTTACTTCTTCCTTCTATATTTTTTGTGTACCAACTAAACATCGACCATTTTAGGTAGTTCCAGGTGATCACTGAACTAACATGCCAACTCTCAATTTGATGCATCTGTGTTATTAATAACTGCCAAGTTACAATGTATCTAGCACTAATGTTTGGGAAGACCAATGCGAAATACTATCACACAGAGCATTCATAGGGCTCAATAGAATCCTAGATGGGTAACATTTTGCAACAATCGCTCCTTAAAACTTAGAACCTTCTATTTTTTTCCTTTCATGTTTTTTCCTAAATCATTAACCGAGAATTTGGTGATTCACAACATGACCTCTTGCAGTAAAATGTATGAGAAAATACAGGCTCCGGTTGCACAATTTAAAATAATATAAAAAAAAAAATACACAGTGACAACCTTATTTTCTTTATCCACCTGTAATTAAGGTCAAAATGTTTCGTCTTTTATTTTCTAAGAGAAGTTTCCAAAATAGTTTACAGAAATCAACTTTGCCCATCTTATTCAAGAACCCTTATGTCCAATTAACCAATGTAAATACATTTTTAAATTTCAAAAACTGCAGATGGTATCATGTCCCCCCCCCCCTCCTTTATGTGTGTAATCATTGATAGTATATGACAAGTCAAAGCAGAGTAATAATACCTTTACTGACTAATCTTCATTTTAGAAGGAGCAGGTTTTGTACAAGCTTTGTCACAGGATCAAATCCTAACCGGCAGCCAAAATATTTTTGAGTAACAACTCTAGATCATCCAATCTGCATCAATGAAAACAATGAGTTTGACTGCCCACACAGCAAATAAAATTAAAACTTTACGCAATGCAAATTCTGGTATCCCACCTTACATTACTCAGGTCAGGATAGACGGCAATAGCATACTGAAATCCTATATGACATTCAACAACTGAGTGATTATGAATGCAGCAACGGCCAAACAATGTCAAAATATTAAAAGTTTATCAAGATGATGTAAACATGTATTCAGCTCAATCTCAAGGATGTCAGCTCACCTGAGTAGCTGTTGAAGATGTATAGGTCACCACACATGGCATCCCTGCTTTTGTTGCAGCCTACATTTTGACCAAAGAAAAAGATCTTAAAACTAATTTTAAGATTTCAACCATTACATTAGCGGATCCACAGAGAAATATTCAGTTGATTTTAAGACTTCCAACCAGCATAACCACTATCTTCAATTTGGTCAAAATTTAGTTCTTCCCAGGAGTTCACCAATCATCCAATTTAAGGAGCATTATGAGCAACAAGTTACAACACAAAACAAATTCCATTTTGATGAGCAGAAAACAATGTAACAAATGAAACACGGAACTTATTCTACCTGTAGCCCAGTGACGCTGTCCTCCACCACTAGACACTCTTTTTCAGATACCCCCAATCTCTGCATTGCAAAAATGCTATACCAAGTTAAATACAAATCAGTTACAGATAGAGATCTTAAAACTAATTTCTTTTTTTTATTACCTTTGCAGCTGTAATGTAAATCAAAGGATCTGGCTTCTTCTCCTTTACATCATCCCCTGCATCAGATAAGTATATAAAGACACGACCACAAATGAAATTTCAGAGATAGAAAATTCAACCGAAAAAGTGCAGGAAAAAAATATCATGAAGATCCCTTATTCATCAAGGCAAAAAACAAAGTTACATAATGTTTAAAAGCTTTATGAAACATTGAAACACATCATGGAGATAATTTAATGCAAAGATTTATCTCAATTTAAAATGCTTTTATAAAAGATATTTTTTATTCAAAATTAACAGTGCATTTTACATCATAATGTGATATTTGTTAAATACTTAACAAAATGCATTATATTTGATTATTTTGAATTTAAATGGGACATGTCTGTGTTAAGATCTGAAATTATGACATAGAATTGTATGAATCTTTTCCAACAAAAGTCATACAATTTAGGAACAAAATTATATTGAGAATGACCTAAATAATCAAAAATTTCATTCTATAAATTCTACTTGTTCTGTAAAATGAAGAGCGCATTTTAACATAATGCACCCTTTAACCAAACACGAAACCTAAGAACGCATTTTTGGAAATGTATTATGCAGCATAATGCATAATTAGAAAGAAAAATAAACATAAGATAAAGCTTTGCATCTCAAATATCTTAATCATGTTTGACAGCCCAGCAAGCTCCATCAAGAATTGTCATTTGTTAATCATAAGCCATACTTTCTTTCAACAGTGTCAACCATTCTGCGTGAACACCCCTTCAGTTTAATAGCTCTATGAATCAAATAGCATTCTAAGTAATAACAAGAGACAACATAGCAGTCGAGCTAGGCCAACACCAATATGCAATGAGTTTCTGCTGCATTTCACATCCGCATAAGCAACATTTCCTAATCATGCTCAGCTAGCTCTCCTAGAGGAGTCATAGTAATGTATCATCTCTACTCAATTCTCAAACAATCCTGCACTCCATGAAGTTTATGAAACCAGCATAACTTTCTGTAATCCATTCAATGAAAAATATACTTCAAACAAACCAACATATGCAATAAAAGATGTGCCATAAAAAAGAATTACTAAAATAAAATATTTCATAAAAAGACCTAATTTAACATCTATGATAATTCAAGAACATAAAAATTTGTGATACAAAATTGATTTGCTTTCGCTCCAGAGCTGCAGCTGCTTCTTGACATTCATAGTCCTAAAAGGGGTCATGTCATCCATTTAGAGGTTTTAAAATTTTCTTGACAAAATTCTACTAGCGAAACTAAATGATACACCAACAACACCAGAATTGGCCTAGTCTGGGTTTTTGATGTCAAAATAAGGGATGAATTGAAGTATTAAATATCAAAGTGACTTTAGTTCCCGTTGTGCTCAGGAGGAAAATAAGGCAGATTTAGTGAGGGCAATAAATATTTAGTAATCATGGGTTGCAGCAAATTGGATTTTAAATGTTCACTACCGAATCAATCAAAGGACTCTGTCAACAAAGAAAATACAATAACTTTCCAATTAAATTCATTTCATCATTAATCAACCACATTTTTCCATTTTTTTACCCAAAAAAAAGATTGATATATTTTATTTTTATTATTTTTTAATTTTTATATTTTCAGTTTAGAACCAAAACTAAAACTGTTTAAAATCAGAACTAAAACTGAAACTGAAACTGAAACTGAAACTGAAACGGAAACCATTTGGAACCGCAATCCAAAATCGGAACCGGAACTTTGCCTTTAAAATTCAGTTTCGATTCCTCTAAATCAAGAACTGGGAACCATCGGTTTTGGAACCATCAGTTCTGAAACTGTGGCCATGTCTAGGTTGCTCCAATGACTGCAAAGGTTTGACGATTAAGGCAGATTACCAAGCAGCAATCCAACACTTATGGTAACCATGCTAGTTCTCATCTCCTTAATATCCATAATGATTTAGAAAGTTCATGAAGATCTTACATTTAATTTTGAGCTCCTGAGGGTAAATCAAGGATGGGGATCACAAGAAACAAGCCTATATGAAGTTACACTTCTAGGCCAAGCAAAATTTAAGCTTTGAGGTCTCAAACTGCAATAAACAAAGTGTGATGAAACAAACAAGAAGCTTTTGGAATTAATTGAGGAAAGATATACGACTTTGGACTCTACAAAGGAAAACTAGATTTGAAGCACTCAAACAAGAGTATACAGAGCATAATCAACCATATCAATGTTTCATTATGGACTTAATGTGACACATTCGTAGAATAAACTAGGTTTCCCCAAGTCTAAATGACAATTCTCATATATTAGTCTGTTCCAACTTAGAAACTTATCAAAATCAAAAATCCTAACTAGCATAGATTGAAAACCTCAAACTAGTTGCACAATAAGCAAATTAGCAAAAAAAGGGGGGGGCAAAGTTTCAGGCCTTTGTTATAAACTTGTCAGGAGATTGTAAAAACCAGTAGGAGAGATTGACTACCATCTATTGGATTCTGGTTTTCTGGGTTTCCAATCAAACAACCTGTTTTTGGGTCCTTGTCTAAGCTTAAGTCTTTCTGGTTACCTTCATTTGCTTCTCTTATGTTTTCAAAATTTTTTCACAGTTTTTTACTTCTCATGCATTCTCCTAAATTTGAACTTCCCTCAAATGCTCAGTAAACCTCATAGGAAGCCATTCCATGTAACTGAACTTTCCCAGCATTGAAAATTTGTGCCTCAATATCAAGGGTTGATATGATATGATGTGCAGACCAACCCCAAAATTCACACATCCTCACCTTTTTTGTGATTCTTATAAGTCAGTTCTTGCATGTTTTCCCTGCCAACTTTTGGGTTACTTCTAGGCATTTGAGGCTCTAGGTACATGTAAACATGTGGGGTTGTAAGGTAATACATCCGAAATTGCATTAGAAACATTAAATTGTTATGCGCTACTACGGATTCAACAAGCATAGTATATTACAGTGCAATGAAGGAAACCTCATCTACAAGAGGAAAAGAAAAAATCAAAAAAGAAAAAGAACAAAAATCTCAATTTTGAATTCCAGAAACAGTGCCACACCTACAAGGAAGCAATCAAGATTTGGAAAGCGGTCCTTAAACAAGATGATAACAGGAGATGAATAGACCACATTCAAGAAAAGAGTGATTTTGAATTGAAATGAAATAGTTACGGGGAGATTGACTTACAATTCCTATTAGATTTTCAAGGCATAGTATAACTGAACTTTTAGTTGCCGCAGAGCAAACAGCTAGTTTTTTTCCCTGAAAGAATAGATTACAATAAGAGCAGTATTTGATGGATTTTGCAGAGAATAGACTGCACAAAAACCCATTCCAACATAACCAAAGAAGGTTACAGGCAAACTATTATACATATTTGTCCCCCACTACAAAGAATCATGGTACAATAACATGAGTTGGAAATATAAATATTAAAAAAAAAATGGGTGATCACAATTGTCGTACACTCTGTACTGCAATTAACCATAAAATTTGAGACATTTTGTACCATAAATTTCGTACATGCACCAGAATCTAAAAGGTTTGGCACACATCACATAGAGGTCATAATTTGGTCCAATAATGTATCAATATTTGCACACATACTGGAAAGCACAGAATATGCGGAAAGTTAGTCGTAGAATAAACCATGTACCATGATAGAATAAATGTATGTACAAACAAGGAATGTATTTTAGTCTTACAGCATTGTTGGCCTCATCCATCTATCTCAAAACTCCAGGTCTTGGCTCCAGCTGTTGTAAAAAGAAATTTATTGGCATTTTTCTAAAAATCATTTCTCAACCAAGAATGTCCAAAACAATTCAAGATACAGATTCCTTACACTTCCAGATTTGATCATTTCTTTGTACCCTTCAGTTTTCTAATCCTACAAGAGAGAGAGAGAGAGAGAGAAGGATAACCATCCACCATCAACACAATTTTAAATGCAGATAAAATATTACCAAAGCACAAAGTCACACTTGCAGGGTATCGATCAAATTGGATCGATCAGAATCGTCCTCTGGTGGAGTCTCAAAAATCGATGACGAAGGCCAACCATGTTCCTTGAAATACCTAATTAACAGAAACCCTAAAGAATCAAATAACACAACAATGAAGAGAGAGAGAGAGTAAAAGAACCATCGCATTTTAGGTTTCCCACTGCCAATTCGGTTCTGAAGCTCATCATTGAAGTCGACGTCCCAATTGAAAGGCTGAGAGGAGGGAGGAGGACACCGGACATTGTAAGCTTGACGAAGCAAGTGTTCCGATTCTAGAATGACTCCATCGCAGTCGAAAATCAGAGCTTTGAAAGACGCAGAAATTGACAGCGACTTCTTGCTGCTACCACCAGTAGTAGTAGTAGTAGTAGAAGGAACTGAAGAAATTCGATGAAAGCAAAGATGGCGAGAAATTAGGGGGGAAGTGGAGAAAGAGGAGAGAAGACGGCGCGAAGTGAGAGGAGAGAGAGAGAGAGAGAGAGGGAAGTTGAAGTTGTGAAAGCACCAAAGAAGATGAAGGAGAGGAAGCCATTAGTGTTTAGCTTTACTCGTTTCGATTTCTGGTTAAAGAGGGAATTCGATTTTAGTTTAGCTGGCTGTGGCTTTTCCCGTTGGCTCGTTTGTGGTTGGATGCAAGCTCCATACAACTCAACGATTCCTACAATACTTGTAATACGTGGATCAATTTTAACAAAATTAAATAAAAGGAAAATGTCTTAATTTTAAACATTAAAACTTTTTCTATTAAGTTCTGAATTTCTTAATATTGTCATTTTAATTCTCGCACAGAAATATCAACAAAATTAATTATAATTTTTTATTATCCAAAGAATATCCAAAATCGTAATTCTTAAACTTTTAAAAACATTCTTAAAATATTAGAATTATTAAAATATTTATACTTTTAGTGTTTTTAATAAATTAATTATCATTCAAGTACATGCGAGGGCTCACTGCTTTTTTGGTGATACACAAACCAAACCCTTTCATTTGTTTAAATGAAACATCATGAGCAACTTAATTTAACATTCTTATATCAAATAATTAGGAAAAATACAATTATTCTAACGGTTGAATTTCGAAATATATTTTACACCTAATCCAATGGTTAAGATTTTAAAATAATATCCTTAGAAAAAATAAAGAAAACGGAGAGAAGATACAAAAGATTTTAAAACTTTTGTTAGAAATAAATTTTCGTACAAGTAATTTTTATTTTCAAATAATTTCTCAACGGGCTTAGCAAGAGAAAATAAAAATAATTTGGATTCTTTTTGTCAATTATTGACTTCTACTTTTTTATGGTTACTTCATACATGATCTTTCCTTTGATTTGCATGTGGACAAATGAATAACTGATAAGTGGATGCTCGTTTGATTTGATTTAAATAGAAATCAATTTGAGTTATGAAATTCTTTGAAATATTTTAAGGCTTTCTTGATTTTGGTGCAATTGACTCAATAATTTGATAAATAACATTCTAAGTACTAAAAATGATGTACCAAAAAAAAACCCTTTAAGGGAATATGGCTAACAAGTGGCTAAAACATTTCTTTTTGTATGATCAGTGGCTCTGGGACTCGAAAATAGTGGGAGCAAAATATTTTTATAGATTAAAATATTTTATTTTTAAACTACAAACATAATTTTTTTTCTTATGGGGGTAATTTTTTTTGAAGTGTGAGGGTAATTTTTTTTTTTTTGTGGGGATAAATATTTATTTAATATATAAAATTTAATAATTTTTTTTTAGTGGGGAGAATTGCCATTAACCTTCTTTTCAAATGTTGTAAATCAAAGAAGTCAATTTTTTGTCTACCCAATTTGATGTCGACCATGTCACTTGGGGAAGTTAAACAAAAAAAAAAAGGTTCATAAAAATAATTCACTTAAATTAAATAACTTATTAAAAGTTAAAATTTAATAACTAAGGGAAAAAAATACTCCCCAAGTTATTGACATTTCTAGCAAGAAATACCTCAAATAAAGAAAACAAAATACTAGTATTAACATAATAGGAATAACTCATGTTATACAATTACTAGATAGACTAACACCGATAAAATACGCTTCAACGATGCCATTTTGTGATGCCTACGTTGGTTTTTTCGTCGCAAAATTCAAGTGCGATGTGGGATTCTAGTATTGCAAAATTGAAAGCTTTTAGCAACGAAACAATCTCCAATGTTGCAAGCATTTACAACGCCTAGGGCTATTGCAACCATATACATGGCACCGCATATATCTTCTGAGTATTTAGCAACGCCAACGACCATCGCAAAAGGAGGTTGGACAATTGTGACGACAGATAGCGTCGCTAAAACTATTGCGCGTATCTTTGGTGCCACTAATAAGGTGGATGTTAGTGACACGCATGGGCATCGCTATGTGATTTTTGATGTCAAGTTAGTGACATTCTATGTATGAGTCGCCTTTACCCACTTTTTTCAAAAAAAAAAGAAAATCTAAATTTCTTTTTTTTATTATTTTTAAAACTATTAATGGCATACATCAAATTCTCTAAGAACATATATTACATATAACTAAAATATTTATTTTTGAAACATAAAAAAACAAAAAATAAATTATTTAAAGTACATAATAATCAAAATATTAGAAAAAGCATTCAAAAATGATAATCAACAATGCAATTGAAATCCATCGTAGCTACTTCGGTGGGGCTAGGGGAGTGCGCTTGAGAGGCTCCGCTTCCCATTGGGCCTGTAACTACAAAGACTATGATGGCTTGGAGGAGGAGGACCGAGAAACACGCATGTGCTGGAGAACAAGGTTAAGGTCCATCCGCATACTGTCATTTTTGCTACTCAAGACAGTCAACTTTTTCCTCCAATCAAGTCGCTCTCTACATAATGTCCTCGTCCTTCCTTTTAACACCTCTCCATACTGTGCAAGAGTTGCAAAAGCGTTGATGCGAGATGCTTCATGGAGAAGAAGAGTATGACCTCTTTTTCTTCTCAAGATGATCCTTCGTCATCTCCGAACTAAGCCCTTAATTCCTCCTCCTCTCCTTGACTCCACCTGCTGATCCTCCCAGAACTGAGGTTTGTCAGTGATTGGAGTCCCTAAACCCTAAGACCCCCGATCGGTAGGAGCAAATACAACCATCGTCTCCACGCACACTACCCTTTAATCCGGGTGCATAGACTTATCTTTTTTTCTTTTTTTTTTTTTGATGAAGGTCTCGACATAGTTGTCCTCCCTTGCTTCAGCTATAATGATCCACTATTAGATTGTTGCACCTCTCAATAAAAGAGGTGAAATGCATTGGGAAATAGAATTTAAATCATTACAAAACAAATGACACCAAAAATTCAGTCTCTAGATCGTCTTCTATGTATATGAGAACACAGTAGGAAAAAGTAAAAAAATAAAAAATAAAAAAAATTATTAAAATTATTTAACTTAACTAAATTTTTTGGAAAATCGGATAGAATCTCCCATATAAAGGCTAAATCTAACCATACACGACAATCGATTACAAAGCCAAAACTTGTAGCACACTACAAAATTAAAGCAATATACTGACGGCGATTTTTATTATCGATGAGTTTTAGTGACGGTTTTTTATGATCTTTAGAGACGCTTTCAACGAAATCGTTAGAAAATGTATACATTTTCTAATGATATAAAATTGTCAGTCAGAAAAAGTTTATCAACCGTTAGTAAAGTAGCAAAACTGTCTATAAAACTGATGTTCAATTTTGACGACTATTAATTATGGTTCTTAAATATAGCAGTGTATAGAGATAGTTTGAAAACAATCACTATATAACTCTTATTTTCTGTCTACTTAACAATACCGTTTGTATAAGTTCTTCATCTATACTAACTAATATATTTTACCGTCTGTAAATGTCATCTATCATTCAGACGGTTATCACTTGTTATTGACAAATGTGACAATCTTTAGTGATGGTTTGAAAAAAGTTATTATATAAGTTTTTTTAGTAACGGTTAAACCATATCATTGACATAAGTCTATATTTATACTAATATAATTAATACACCGTTTGTAAAAGGGATCTTCAATTAAAACAATTATTAATTGTCGTCAATACTATTGGTAGAGGTAACATTGTAATTTTATAATAAATTATGTTTATAACTGGTAGTAATATAGGAGTAACTAAAATTGTGGTAAATTTAGGCTAACTAGTAATAATATAGTAGTAATATAGTAGTAATTTAAATTATGTTAAATTTATGTTAAATGATAGTAATATAGTGATAACTAATATAATATAGTAGTAATTTTAATTGTGTTAAGTTTTTGATAATTAGTAGTAATATAGTTATAACTAATAGTAATTAGTGGTAAGTTAAATTGTGAAATATATATAGTAATAATTAATAGTAATATAATGGTAACTAATAATAATGTAATGATAAATTAAATTATGGTATAACGTAATTAATAGTAATATAGTGATAATTAATAATAACTATGGTAACTTAAATTGTGGGTAAGTTTACGAAAATTAATATTAGAAGTATAGTGGTAATTAGTAATAAAATAGTGGTAAGTTTACAATAACTAGTAGTGATATAGTTGTAACTAGTAGTAATACATAGTGATAATTTAAATTATTCTTACCCGCCTTCAATTCCCGCTTCCCGCCTTCAATTTCTGCTTCCCGCTTCCCGCATCCCGCCTTCAATTCTCGCTTCCCGCCTTCAATTCCCGCTTAATTTAAATTGTCACACAATTTTTTTTTTAAAAACATAACTTTCCACTTTCAATTCCTTCTTCTCTTTCAAAACCTAACTTTCCTACATAATTTTCCGCTCTTCATAACTTCCCGCCTTTAATTCCCTCAAATTCCAATTCATCCTATTATTTATCCTAAATGTCCATTTAAGAGTTCGTTCTAATTACCTCCTAACCATTGGATCAAATACAGAGATTGTCCACCCATCGGATGAAATGATATTTATACAATTTAGAATTAATACCTGGACAGGAGAAAGAAACTAATTCGGATTGTTTTCGTGGTATACAAAAGCATCATTAATGTAATATGAATTTATATTACTGCATTATTATATGTAATGCTAAATTATATAATTATAGAATATTAATCGTTTGGATCAATTTCAATTTAAGATACAGTGTCGTTGTAATTCATAATTTCAATTTAAGATAACCAATTAATACATAATATTTAGTCTTACTTTGATAATTCTTACACAATTCATTAATAAATTGAATATTATTAATTTAAATAATAGTACATGATATTCAATATTAGTAATTAGATAAAATTAGTAATAAAAATTAATATCAGTAGTATTAGTAGTTTAAATGATACTATATAATTATATAAATTAGTAATTATCAATATTATATAATCTAATAATCAATATCCAATATCCATCCATTTTAAAGTTTGGCTAAGACAATGAAATGTGATTTATCCAATTAGAATTTATCAAACTAGTTAGTGTAGTTAATTAGTATAAAATAGTTTACTTCTTCCTCTAGGTACATTATAATATCTCTTTACTTGCATTAATTTTTTATATGATTAGTTATTGTTATGTTATATTATAAATTTTCTGATTTTATTTAATCAATTATATTATTATTAATATTATGAATAATATTATATATGTTAAGAAATAAAAAAAAATTATTAGTGATAGTGCTAGTGGTAAGTAGTGATAATTGGTGATAAATAGTGGTATAGTAGTGGTAAGTAGTGATAATTGGTGGTAAGTAGTGGTAATACAGATATTACATGATAGTGATAACTGATGGTAAGTAGTGGTAACTAGCGATACATAGTGGTAATGCAGTAACCATGTGGTAGCGGTAAGTAATAACTATGGTGGTAAGTAATTGTATTTTTAATAATCATTAAAAATAAAAAAAAAAGTAAATTTTAAAAATTAATTATATGATATAATTTTATATAAATTTCAATAAAAGTAACAAATAAAAAAATGAGAATATTATATAATTTTATATAAAATCCAAAACTAATCTATCAATATAATTAATTAAACTAATATAATTAAATAATATTAAATATCATGTAATTAATTATACCCACATAATTAATTACACTATTACATTCTCGATCAAAAAGAAACAAAAAAAAAACAAAATGAAATTGTAAATTGTTTAGTCGGTACATTTAGACTAAACTGTAAAATAATTACTATTATATTAATATATATTTCTATATATTACTAATATATTAGTGTAACTACTTGTTATTATATTATATATTAATGTATTATATTATAACAAATACTATTATTATATTAACATTATACATAACATAGTATTATATTTTATATTATTGTGTTACTTATTATTATATTATATTTTATCACATTATATTAGATTATATACTACTATATATTAATATTACATACTATATATTATTATTATATATTATATTTTTTAAATTACTTATTAAATTATAATATAGTTTTAATTATATTATATGTTCTACAAATTCATAAATTTAATATTTCATTTTTTCTGAATTTAAAACAATTAAAAAAAGGAAAAAAAAAACAGGGGAGGGCGCCAGGCAGGGGCTGCCTGGCACCCGCCCTTGTCATTTGTAAAAGCAGGGGCAGGCGCCAGGCAGCCCCTGCCGGGCGCCCGCCCTAATTTTTTTTTTTTTTTTTTTTAATCTAATCTAACCACTTCTTTTATTTAAAAAATATCAAAAATTTATTTTAATATTTTTACTTTAACTTTTTAATAATAATTGATTATTAATAATGCTAAATTAAAATTAAAATAATTTGTGATATAATTTTTAAACGTGACATGTGTGAATTTTTAAATAATCTAAAAGAAAACTAAACGTATGTATGCGGGTAAAAGTGCCCAAAAAATGGAGGGAAATAAAATTTTAGAAAAAGAGCGGGTTTTTAAATTTTTGTGAAAATAAGACGATGAGTATCTTTAAAATCATGAAAACTCTCTCATTTCCTTTCATTCGTTTTAAAACTCTTCTCTGCTCTCCAAACTCTCAAAATCCATTGAAAAACTATCACCAACCAAACTTTGTTAAACCAAAATTCTCATTCAATTGAAATCTATACTATATTTTCATTGAAACTTTGTAAAGTTTTGTCACTCTGTTAAACATCCAGTTGGATCTAAAGAAATCACTCTGTTGAGATGAGTATGCAGTTAAGTCTAAAGAAATCACTCTGTTGAGATGAGCAACCATTTTGGGCTTAAAAAGTCCAACCATCAACCATCCGAGAAGCAGATTGTTACCAGGTTTAAAAATAAAAATAAGGTACAGGAGGTACTTCCCGGAAGAACAATTTTATTTGTTCATTATGATTTTTTTTTTTAAAAAAAAATTGTTATTTTGTTGCTATGTATTTATATTTGTATGTATTTTTTTATCATTAATATAATTAATATTTTAGATTGTAACAATATTTATTTTTGGGTTGTTATCCTGGTTGTAATATAATATATGTAATGATCGTAAACAAATGACCATGCTCAAGAAGGAGGTTTGCGCCTGCCCCCACAAGCGGGCACCCGCCAAGGTGGGAGCCTGGCGCCCGCCAAGGTGGGAGCCTGGCGCCCGCCCCCCCCATACGCGGGCGCCCGCTCAAGAGGGGGGCTGGCGCCCGCCCCCACAGGCGGGCGCCCGCCAAGGTAGGGGTCTGGCGCCCGCCAAGGTAGGGTCGCGCCGCCCTGGCAGGTCCGCCGCGCCCGGCCACACAGATCACTATGGAATCAATAATAAAAATATTGAACAGATCACTACGGAATCAATAATAAAAATAATAACATCTTGTAATACTTGGTAATCCATGATAAAATCAAAATTTCCTAATTCAATAATAATGGATGATCGTAATAACAAAATAATAAAATCTGTAACCGATAATAAAATCACTAATTTTCACTAACTCAATAGTAATCGACCATAAAAGTAATACATCACATAACATAGGATAACCGATGATAAATCAGTAATATTTCCTAATTGAATAGTAACCGATGATAAAACTAGTAACATTTCGTAACATATAATATAAAATAAGTGATATTTCCTAACACAATATAATTGACAATAAAAGTAGTAATATTTCGTAATATATGGTAATGATGATAAAATCAATTAGTTTTTCTAACTCAGATAATGTAAATAGTAACATATCGTAATATATAATAACTGATAATAAAATTGTAATCTCTCCTAACTCAATGTATCCGACGATAAAAATAGTAACATCTCATACATATAGTAACATATAGTAACTGATAATAAAATTACTGATTTTTCTTCACATTATAGTAACAGACGATAAAAGTAGTAACATATCGTAACATATGGTAACCGAAGATAAAAAACATAATGTTTCCTAACAACTAATTAACTGATAATAAAACCACTAGTTTTACCGACACTTTTTATATGTCACAATAGATACATGCATGCTACAACGGTTGTACAAAACATCAGGATATACTTATCCCGACTAGTGTATACTCAACCATATTCCATCCGTCGGAGAAAGAATTAGTGACGGGTTTTATGTCTTTTACTGACTATTTTTTACTGTTAGCATACTGCTCTTATTTTGTAGTGGCATTTCAAATAAACATTGCCAACATAACATGGAGACTACATTCTCTCTATTCGGCACCAGCATTGGGGTTAAGTATCAATATAAAAGCGGAAAATCCTACCACATTAAAACTAATCATTTTTATCTTATTTATATGTTATTTCTGTTTAAAAATATAATCATTAACATATGTATCTACCCAAACACAGGATATCAATCAAGAAGTCATAAACCTCAATCATTACATAAACAAACTTGGTCAAACAAACCCATAAATTAGTACAACATGGGTCAAAGGATAAAGAGGACAAAGGATATAGGATCCTTAAACACAGTCCACTACAGCTATCCAAATATCCTCACTACTATAAATATTG
Source organism: Dillenia turbinata (assembly GCA_037126225.1). Lineage (NCBI taxonomy): Eukaryota > Viridiplantae > Streptophyta > Magnoliopsida > Dilleniales > Dilleniaceae > Dillenia > Dillenia turbinata. Next base: position 10,652,838 of record JBAMMX010000017.1, read on the forward strand.
AGATTCGGGTTAGTCAAACTATCGATTGGCAAGTAATCCCAAAGGGAAACATACACACCATGCAAATAATATAAAACAATTATTATACATGGAACATGATGCATGGATGACATTTTAAGTCAATAACATACTTAAAAAAAAAAAAAAAAAAGGCGGGCGAAGGATAAGGTAAGCATGACAAACTGTTAATATCTCTTAACTAAAACCAAGTAATGACACTAAATCCATTTTTAATACTTTCTTTTTCAGTTTTCCCCATTTCGTTTACTTTTTTCTTTTTTTTATTATGTGAAGTCACTTTGAGTTTACTTAACTTTCTTACTAGTGGAGAGTGCACCTACCGTCAACATTTGGGAGAAATGACTTGTGAACTTTACCTCTCTGCCTAAGAGAAAACAATACAGTGATATTATGAGTACCAAAGCCAGGGGCTTCTTATCCAATTCAGCCATTAAAATCACTCCCCAGAGGTAACTCTACTATGTATCCACTACGGAATAGTTTCACTTTACGTTACTTAAGTTTTAAAGAATTTTATTATTAAATGGTGATACATTTTTATCATTATCTGACAGTCCTAAACTGAAATTCCTTTCGATGTTCCATACCTGCACGTTAGTATTTCATGCAACGCATAAACATTAAAATTAAACCAATACATATCATCATTTAAACAAACTTATTAACTAACATATACCACTTTTGGTTTTCCTATGGTCATTAAAAGACCATTTGATATAGGAGAATCTCGGTCTACATTTCAGCATATTCAAAAATAATTTTGCCTTTTGACTTAATATTTTATTTGGGAGGTCTCTGTAGTCTCGATTAGGATTATTTGTTTTTATTAAGCATGACATGATCATGGACTTTCTATGATGGGCCAACTCTATCCACAAGAAATCGAACGCGTCTTGGGTTACAAACTACTAATAAAGATCCAAATCGAATTGTATCTAAAGCCATGACTATCTCTTTGGCATCGCCAAGAGCTTTTGAGCGTCCGTTGTCTATATTGCATCTCCTTCGTCTTCAAGTATCAATACATGAAAAATCTTTGGCATACAGAGGCAAGAGTATAATTTTGGTGGTTTCTCTCAGACCTAAGATAAAATTTTACAACCCAAATTAAACAATATAGTTCCTCACCACACCACTTCATTTCCCTTTGGATGATTTGTGCAAAGAATCATTTGACATGCTAAATGAAGAAGACAATGAATACTTCCCAAAAGATATTTAAAACATAACAAATCTAACCTTTAAATAAATATCAACATGTCTTTAAACACCAGCCACAAGCAATATCATTGGTGTCTTTGACTAACAAGGGTAACTTCTATGATAAATTAGCAAGAACAAGGGCATGACCAGGGCACAACATAAAGTAAGGTCTCAAACCTTCTCAAAACAAGATATAAAGATCTCAACGTTTATAACCTAAACCAACATTATAAGAAAACAGCCTTTCAGTGACGGAAATTACCGATGAAAAAAAATCCATCGTTATTAGTGACAAATTTGCGACGGATTAGTGACAGAAAATTTAATGACAGATTTTTCCGTTACTAATTTTTCTGTCGTTAAATCCCTCGCTAAAATTGGTAACGGAAATTTTCCGTCGCTAAATCTATCACTAAAACTTTTTTGACAGATTAGCGACGGATTTAGCGACGGAAAAATCCATCTCTAATTTTTTCGTCGCTAATACGTCGCTAAAACTTGAAAAAAAAATTTCTTTTCGTTAAATATAATTTTTTATTTTTATTAAATATAATTTTGTCTTTTTATTAAATATAATTTTATCTTTTTATTAAATATAATTTCTTTTATTAAATATAATTTTTTGTTTTTATTAAATATTATTTTGTTTTTTCATTAAATATTATTTTTTTTGTTAAATATAATTTTTTGTTTTTATTAAATATAATTTTTTGTTTTTATTAAATATTGTTTTGTGTTTTTATTAAATATAATTTTTTTATCAAATATAATTTTGTATTTTTATTAAATATAATTTTTTGTTTTTAAAAAATAAAATAAAAAAACAAATAAAAAGAATTAAGAAAACAAAATAAACAAAAAGAAAAAAAAAAGTGCAAAGGGGGCGGTGGAACCGCCCCTCCTTTGTGTTTTTTTTTTTTTTTTTTCTTTTGGTTTTAATTTTTTGTTTTTGTTATTGTTATTGTTTTTTTTATTGTTTTGTGTTTCTATAACTACTATTAAAAAATAAAAAATAAAATAAAAAAATAAATAGACTAAATAAAACAAAATAAACAAAAAAAAAAACAAAAGAAAAAAAAGTACAAAGGGGCAGTGGAACCCCCCTCCATTGTTATTATTATTTTTTTATTTTTGGTTTTTTTATTTTGTTTTTAATTTATTGTTTTGTTTTTTTTTATTGTTTTGTGTTTCCACTACTATTAAAAAAATAAAAAAATAAAATAAAAAAATAAAAAGACCAAACAAAACAAAATAAACAAAAAAAAGAAAAAAAAAAGAAAGAAAAAAAAGTGCAATTCTTTTGTTTTTAATTCTTTCATTTTTATTATTGTTTTGTTTTTTTTTTTTATCATTTTGTGTTTCCACTATCATTAAAAAAATAAAAAATAAAAAAGACTAAACATAACAAAATTAAAAAAAACAAAACAAAAAAAAGAAAAAAAAAAGTGTCCACCGCCCCTTACTTTGTTTTTTTTTTTTTTGGTTTTTTTTTATTTTTAATTCTTTTGTTTTTATTATTGTTTTTTTTATTATTTTGTATTTTCACTATCATTAAAAAAATAAAATAAAATAAAATAAAAAGACTAAACAAAACAAAAAAAAGAAAAAAAAGAAAAAAAAAATGTGCAAGGGGCGGTGAACCGCCCCTTACTTTGTTTTTTTTTTTTGGTTTTTTTTTTTGTTTTTAATTCTTTTGTTTTTATTATTCTTTTGTTTTTTTTATTATTTTGTATTTCCACTATCATTAAAAAAATAAAAAATAAAATAAAATAAATAAAAAGACTAATCAAAACAAAATAAACAAAAAGAAAATAAAAGAAAAAAATAGAAAAAAAAAAAAGAAAAAAAAAGTGCAAGGGGTGCTGGAACCGCCCGTTACTTTGTTTTTTTTTTTTTTCTTTTGTTTTTAATTTTTTTGTTTTTATTATTGTTTTGTTTTTTTTTATTATTTTGTGTTTACACTACCATTAAAAAACTAAAAAATAAAATAAAAAAGTAAAAAGACTAAACAAAACAAAATAAACAAAATAAAACAAAATAAAAAAATTTGAGCGGTTCCACCGCGCATGTGCTCGGTGGAACCGTCGCTTCTTTGCTTTTATTAAATATAATTTTTTTGTTTTTATTTAATATAATTTTATATTTTTATTAAATATAATTTTGTGTTTTTATTAAATTTATTTTTATTAAATATAATTTTGTGTTTTTATTAAATATAATTTTTTTTGTTTTTATTAAATATAATTTTGTATTTTTATTAAATATAATTTTGTGTTTTTATTACATATAATTTTGTTTTTTTATTAAATATAATTTTTTATTTTTATTAAATATTATTTTGTGTTTTTATTAAATAAAATTTTATATTTTTTTAAATTTGGGTATTCTATTTATAATATTGAGAGTTAGAAAAAAAGTATAGAAATAGAAAAAAATAAACTAATAACACAAATGTGATAGTGGTATATTGGTTAAAACTCTGAATATCACTCTTCACACCCAGGTTCGAAACTCGATATGTGCAGTTTTACAACAAATTAAAAGCAAGCGGGGGGTGGGCTGTGGCTGGGCGGGCCGGTAATCCGCGTGCACTTGGGTTTGTTATTACTAACTTCAGCGATTGAAATTTTCGTCGTTAATAATCCGTCGCTAATCTGTCGGTGATTAAGAATAATTAAAAAAAATAAAAAAAAATAATTAAAAAAATAAAAAAAATTAAGTTACCGATGGATAATCAGTGACGAAAATATTTACGTAGCTGATAGCGAGAGATTAGCGACGGATTTTCTTAGCGACGGAAATTTTTCGTCACTAAATTAGTGAGGTGACTTTCAGCGACGGATCCGTCGCTAATACTTTTAGAGATGGAAATTTAAGTATCAGCGATGGATATTTCTGTTGCTGATATCCATTTTTCTTATAGCGCAGTCACGCACTAAAGTCAGAAGGAAACAAATACAAGGGAATCTTCGACTCAAACATAACTTATCGTCTCTAAGAATATATGTGCTACCCATCGGTTCCTTCCCCCTGCACCCGACTAAATTTGAGATGATAAAAGGAAGGGATTACATCATGAAAACTAAGTAAAAGATAAACATGGAATAACATAGATATATTAACGTAATCAATACAAACACACTTTTACACAACACACGGAGTATTATGTAAAAACTGGTTTATATTACAAAACTATACTCAACAATGTCCCATGTGTCAATCTGTCGATCCCAATGCGGATAAGCCGCACGAGTCCACTGAGGACCTAGCGACTGCCTTAGGGATATGAAATGAAATATAGCTACTAAAGTTGACAAGGAACTTAATTAGCTAGAGAGCTCCATACAAGATAGAAATATAATTCGAATGATGCATGATAGACAATAGTTATGCAACATATCACACGAAGATGTCTCACCCACAATATATAGCCCAAATATTATACAAAAGAGCATAATAAGGGTCGATATGAGAAACCTTATCACACAATGGCCAAAGAAGGCCATACGCATGTCTATCTCTTACCTTATACAGAAGGTGAGCAAAAAGTAGAATCCGAAGAAAGCACCGGTAATAGAAACAAGGTTTTAAATACTGTACTATACTGACAGATTGAACCGGTTAGATAGCGAACCGGAAAGTTTGATAGTACAATATATATAAAATTATGAATTTGATAAAATATGGGAAAAAAAATAGTGTAATACAAAAAATGGGGATATCATATAATATAGAATCAAAACGTGCTTGACTATTTTTTCACTTTAATTTAGTATTTCATTTTCCGATTTTAAAAATAAAAAATTAACAAATAATGACTATTTGTGTCCCATTTTCCTCAATTAATGAACTCCTCTCTAGTATTTCCATTTCCATTAATTATTCACTACAAAAAACTTAGTCTTTTTCGATGTTTATTTGCAAATTTTCCGACATTTTATAATCGTTGCTAAAGGATAAGGCTATGAAAGCAAAAACATCAGATGAAATATCAGGGAAAAACGTTGGGGTCTTTCCCAACATTTATTTAAAAAATGTTGAGAAAGACTTACACCTTTCCCAACATTTGCGTAACAAAAATGTTGGTAAATCGTTGGGATTTGCCGACATTTTGGATAAGAGTAACGTCAAAAAATGTGAAGCTTTCCCAATGTTTACCCCTAAACGTCAGCAAAAGCTAAAGCATTTGTCGTCGTTTCTTCTCTAAAACGTCGATAAATATTGAAATATGAGTCGATGTTATATAGCTAAAATGTTGGCAAATCTATGTGTACCTAGTGACGTTTTCTGATACTAAATGATGGGAAAAGTTAGTAATCTTTTAAAAATTTTGGTATCTTTAAAAATATTAACAAAAATCTACTCCATCTGTTTACAAAATTTCCATCAACTACGATATATATATTTCATCCATACTTCAAACTTTATCCACACTTAATCCACACATGATGATCCAAACATCTATCAATAATATTTCAAATATCAAACAAACAACCATAAACCATAAATATAAATTATAATTCCAAAGATCCATAAATACAAACATAATATAAATGTAATTTCAACAACAAAAATAAATTAGTAATCAATTAGTAATCATTTGTGATGGGAAATGATTCAAACAATAGCCAGTGAGGTATCCGTGTGCCCGAAAGAGATACCCATAGTCACGAAGGGCCTAGCTCTTCCAAGCAATGAACATGTCGATCTGAATAGTACGACTGACTAGCAAGAGCGTTCGATAAAATCAAACGACCACCCCCTATATTCGACCACCGAATACTAAAGGGAAAGGAACCTCCCCGTATAATCAAACTTCCTAAATGATAGCGATTTCGAATATTTGATATTTGAAATCTAAAATCTTCAGATCTCCTCGTAAGAAAACTATGATTGTGATACCCCGAATGCGCATGACTCTCACGGCATCTCATATAAAAGCTTTCGATATATCAAGCCAGGTAAATTCTCTTGACTCAACACCTGACACACAAGCCACAGGGAGATCCATTCCCCCTTTTCTTAGTTTATTTTCATTCCATTCGAAAACGCTCTTTCTGACTCGAACGTCAAAGTCTCCCCCGCTGGAGCACCTTCCAGTAGTCTTTTACAAGTTACCAGCCTTTTAATCAAGCACCCGTTCGAGATGTAAGGAGTCAGATCTGTAGAGTCAAGACTCACTTCCAACAGATTGACATAGTCCATGGAAAACAGACTAATCACCAGTCTTTCTCACCTGCCTTTTGTCACCAAACAAAGCATGACTACAGTCAAGAGAAAAAAGACCAATCATCAGATTCGACGACGATGATCTGATCGGAGTTGACCCTAGTCGCAATGATCCTCTAGTCATTACTATCAAAATAAAGTCTCATACGGTAAAGAGGGTTCTCGTTGACCAAGGCGCGGATTGCAACATCCTTACTTGGGATGCTTTTCAGCGAATAGGCCTCAACGCTTCACATCTTGAGCCCCCAACTTGATCCCTCAAAGGATTATCTGACAAATGCATTTATCCAGAGGGAATCATCTCCCTCACCATGACTTTGGAGACTTCCCCTAACCATGCAACCGTCAAAACCGCCTTCCATGTGGTGAAACTGTTCTCACCATATAATGCCATCATCGGTCGACGGAGTCTAGACGAGCCGAAAGCACTACCCAGTGCCAAATATATGAAGATGAAGTTTCGAACGTCAAAAGGGGTCGCTACTATTCAGAGTGATCCTGATCCCTATGCCTTCTTCGCTGACAGAGATGGATAGGGGAATTTTCCAATTGACACCCTAGAACTCATAGGTGACATCGAACCAGTGAGCAAGCCAAAACCAGGAGAAGTGGTGATTAAAATTCCTCTAACCAATGACCCTACTCGACCTGTTCGGATTGGAGTTGGCCTATTTGCGCCCCTACGAGAAGCTATTATCAATTGCTTACAATGGCACTCCAAAGTTTTTGCTTGGTCCCCCAAGGACATGCCTGGCATCAATCTTTCGGTCATCGTTCATAGGCTAACCGTGAATGCTGGTTACAAACCGATCAAGCAGAAGAAGAGGGTGTTCGCTCTCGATCGTCAATGTGTTATCCAAGAAGAGGTTTAAAAGTCACTGGCTGTTGGATTCATCTATGAAGTCAAATACCCCGAATGGCTAGCCAACGTAGTGTGGTGAAGAAAGCCAACGGTAAGTGGAAGATGTGCGTGGATTTCACGGATCTTAATAAGACATGTCCAAAAGATAGTTATTCTCTCCCAAATATCAATAAATTAGTGGACAATTCTTTAGGTCACCAACTCTTAAATTGATGGATGCCTACTTGGGGTACAATCAGATACGAATAGCACCTGAGGACGAAGAGAAGACTAGTTTCATCACTGAATTCAGTGCATACTGTTACTGAGTCATGCCTTTTACTCTAAAGAATGCGGGGGTAACCTTTCAACGGTTGGTCAATGAAATCTTTAAAAATCAGCTCAGTCAAAACGTAAAAGCATACATAAATGACATGCTCGTAAAAAGCACCGATGCTAAGACTCATGTTGCTGACCTTGAGGAGACCTTTCAGACATTCGAATGTTACAACATGCAATTGAATCCTGTCAAGTGTACCTTCGGTATCACATCGGGCAAATTCTTGGGCTTTATGATCAACAATCGCGGGATCGAGCAAATTTCGAAAAGATACAAGCTATTCTGGATATGTCGCCACTTCAAACATTAAAGGAGGTATAACGTCTTACCGGTCGGATGTCGGCTCTAAACAAATTCATGTCAAAAGTCAGGAAAAAGTACATACCTATCTTCAATGCTCTGAAGAGATTTCAACGATTCACGTGGACACCCGAGTGTCAAACGGCCTTCGAACAGCTCAAGGAGTACCTTATGACTCCTCCACTACGCTCCTGGCCTATTCTTGGTGAGAAACTCTACCTTAATCTTTCTATTTCTGATTGGGTACTTTGCTCTGTCCTTGTGAGACATGACTCAACAATTCAGAAGCCAATCTATTATATCAGTTGGATACTCAAAGATATCGAAGTCAATTATCGACCGATCAAGAAGATAATATACACACTAGTCATTTTGGCTAGACGCTTTTGGAAGAGAGAGACCTCTGGCCATTTAATCAAATGGAGTGTCGAATTGGGTGAATTCGACATCCAATATCAGTCTCGACATGCAGTCAAACGCCAAGCCCTAGCCAACTTCATTCTCGAATACACCCTCCGGGTTACAACCGAACTTGAGTTCACTAGCCCTAGCGAATGGTCATTACCAAACTAGATTATACATGTCGATAGATCCTCAAACTCTTCAGGTAGTGGCGCCGGGTTCATACTGATAGGTATGAACAACTTCAAAGCAGAATATACCATCCATTTTGACTTTAGAGCTTCCAACAATGGAACAAAGTACGAAGCCTTGTTGACGAGAGTCCGAATCGCAGCCAACATGGGAGTCCAAAGTGTTCGGGTATTCACAGATAGCTAATTGGTAGTCAAGCAGATTGAAGGGGTCTACAAGACTAAAAACCCAACTATTACCAAATATCTAAGTAAGTTATGCGAAACGATGGCAAGACTAAACACAGTCGACGTTTAATAAATTCCTCGTTCAAAAAATGCATGAGCCGATACGCTTTCCAAGTTGGCCAACTCAAATTTAGTTGCTTCTAGTCGAACGGTCTGCATCGAAAGCCTACCATACCCCAACATCAATGAGCTTGACAGGGTCTTAGTAACGGACCAGCCTCCCAGTTGGAAAGACCCAATCGAAGCATGCCTTAAGACAATCAATTGCCTGACTCACCGCTAGAGGTAGCTAAACTAAAGCAAAAGACCATCCATTATGCAATCATCGATGAGAGATTGTACTGAGAGTTCTTCACTCATCCGTACTTGAGATGTCTGACCCTAGAAGAGGAAAACTATGGTGTTCGGGAGATCCACGAAGGGATATGCGACAGTCACCAAGGGGCTCGAAACCTAGTCCACAAAGTCTTACGATAAGGGTACTACTGACCGACCATGAAAACCGATTCGATCAATTATGTCAAAAAACGCGACAAGTGCCAATGATTTTTTCGGTCCCATGACTACCCTCCACTGAACTCAGCCCCATAGCTGGCCCACGGCCGTTCACCTAATTGGGAATGGACTTTTTCGAATTGTTCCCATCAATTATTAGATAGAGAAAATTTCTCATAGTGGTTATTGATTATTTCACCTAGTGGGTGGAGGCCGAATCTCTAATCTAGATAACCACAGCTAAGACTTAGTCGTTCGTATGGACTCACATAGTCACTTGATTTGGCATACCTCACGTCCTTATCATAGACAATATAAAACAATTCTACAATGCTAACTTCTGAGAATTCTTAACAAAGCTAGAGATTGACCACTAATTCTCATTGGTCCCTCATCTAGAGATCAACGAACTTGCAAAAATAACCAATAGAATGATCTTCTAGGGGCTAAAGGCTATGCTAGACAAAGCTAAAGGATGATGGGTAGATGAACTCTATAGCATCCTTTGGTTGTACCACACTACGCCTAGAAGGGTAAACAGAGAGACTCCGTTCAGCCTAACATACGGAAGTGAAGTTGTCATACCTGTGGAGATCGAGATCCATTCGCTCTGGGTAACCTAGTATGATTCTAAACAGAACGAATCTGCCTTGCATGAATGTCTAGACCTACTCTCTAAGTTATGAGAATCTGCATCCACCCGAATGGCTGCATATCAACAACAAATGATGCAGTGCTACAATCGGAGAGTCAGAAGTCGAACGTTCAAACCAGGCTACTTGGTACTTAGGAAGGTAGAAACTACCAGCCAACCCCAACCCAGGGGCAAACTAGCCCTTAATTGGGAAGACCCCTATCAGATATGCTCTATAGTTCCCCCGGGGGCTTATCGCCTCAATAACCAAGACAAATCGGCCGTGCCCAGGGCCTGAAATGTTGAAAACTTACGGATCTACTATCAATAAGTCATATTGTTTCTCCTTCGACAGAAGTATCTCCTATCGAATAAACCCCTCACGATTTCCTTCTGATGGTCTTATCGTTTGATTCCTAACGTTTTTTACTCCAATCGGTTGTTGCTTATTGAAGGGATCTATTTCCCCGAACAGCCCTCTATCGCCTCGTCCTACCGAAAGGATTTATCTCTCCAAACGGTCCTCTGTCGCCCCATCCTACCGAAAGGATTTATCACCCTGTTTTAACAAAAGAATCTAACTCCTTGAAGAGACTTTGACTATCCTGTCCTACTGAAAGAATTTGTTCCACCAATTGAATTCGCACCAATCGACAAACCGAGCATACTCCTACCGATCAGGAAAGCATCATTCACACAAGTAGGTCGATCATATAAGCAGTTCGACAATAGTATTATGCAAGTGAACATACAAAAGAAACTTCGATAGATACGATAGATAGCAAGTAAGTAAAATAAAACTCTTTCATTTCCATACAACGAGCACATGTTCGATTACATGAGTAATTACACTTCACAAGTCACTTGGTCGGACCGATTACATCACAAGAAATATATAAATAGCTATATCGCCTCGATCGTTCAACAACACTAGAGAGTACAAAAACGGTAAGCAGAGAAACAATGAAAAACAATGTGTAGCCCTACTGACACAATAGGACTGCCGAAAAGGGGGACAAACTGTTCGGAAAGGGATTATGAGAATGCATCAAAATATTATCAAACTTTCTTACATCTCCTAGCTCCCTACACACAACCAGTACATCTTGCCACCCGAGTCATGAACCTCAATGGGAACCTTAATAGAGCCCATTGCGACATTCGGACACCGAACGACATGATGAGTCTTTATACCAATAGTCCCCATTCTTGACGAAATCTCATACGAATAGAAGCAACTCACACCACCGAGCTCTACAAGGCGGGAGCATCCTTTCGAAGACCTCTCATGGAAGACAACTATCACAAGAAGAAAACCTTCAAGCATGAAAAAGCTCGCTAGAGTAACGCAAGCTCCCACAGTCCCTACTTATAGACACGAAGAAATCTCTTTAGATCTCTAAGTTGTTGAAGTGCTTCTCGAAAAAACATGCAAATTAAGTGGGAAGGTTCACACTGCCTCACATTCCTATACCACATTAATTTTAAATTAAATCAAGTGGACAGTGAGGTGCATTAATAGCAGTGGAAGACGAAACGGTTGAGGCAAAAGGGTAAATTTACATCCCATCTGCTTTAATTTCGTATCAGTTGAAGACAATTTGCACGATCTCAAGAGACATGTGTCGAAGCTTCCATGACTTCCAAATTTACAATTTGCATGATCTCTCCCACAAATCAACACCGTGAATCGGGGGCAAATGATGAGACATGATCCAAACAACAGTCAATGTAATATCCGGGTACCCGAAAGAGATACTCATGGTCACGAAGGGCCCAACACTTCCAAGCATTGGATATGTCGATCTAGATAGTACGACTGACTAGCAAGTGCATTCGGTAAGACTGAATGACCACCCCCTCTATTCGACCATTGAATACTAAAGGGATTAACTGCTTTGACTTCTGGATGATAATCTTCAATCAAATCTCACCTTGATTAATTTCCTATTTTAATACAAAACGTGTCTCTTGGATAAGGATAGAAACCCTTGAGAATCTAATTGATAAGGGAAAGGAACCTCCCCATATAATCAAACTTAAATAATAGCGATTTCGAGTTTCTGACATTTGAAATCTGAAATTTTCGGATATCCTCGTAAGAAAACTAGTATTGTGATGCCTTGAATGCACACGGCTCTCACGGCATCTGTAACACCAAACGAATCCGGATTTGCAAAATATATTCTAAGTGGATTATATGAAAATTTATACGTTTTGTAAAATTTTGAAAGAGTGGTTAATTTTAAATATAAATGTAAATTACTGCTCATTGGGTTGTTCGGGAACTCCTCTAGATATTTGGTGGACATACTTTAAACCTTCAAGTTACTAATCATTAGAGTCTAGATCATCAGAGTCATCGGTTACTTGAATATACAGTGATCGATACTTGGTGGATTTTCAATGTTCAGTATTCAACAGAATTTTAGTGTTCGGTTGAATAGTTTTTTAGATTTTGATTTCCTTATCGGTATTTGGAGGTGACCATCTGTTATTTTATAAGTGAAAATTCTATCGATATATTGTTTAAGTAATAGTCTGACGGTATTAAGTTTTTAAATTCCTATTGGTAATTTAGCCATCTGTTGGTATTGAGACTTCCGTCGGTATAGTAAGACTCCATCGGTAAATAGAGGAAGTTGTAATCTTGGGTAGACTTATTATTTTATAATTTTTATATACCCATCGGTATATCAAATTTTTATATGCCATTCAGTATAAGACATTCTATTCATATTATCTGACGGTATTATCTCACTCAGTCGGTGATATCCAATTTTGAATTCCTATTTTATCTTTATTATGAGATACCCATAAAATTCCTATAAATTATTTTGTCACCAATCGATAATATGAATCCATGATCGGTAATGTGTAGCATCGATAATATAAGATTGACCATTCAATATAATATATTTTTATTTATCCTTCGGCGCTCATTCCTAATTTTATTTTCTTGTTCGGTCATTTCAACATCCAGTCATTTCAGCCTTCCTTCGGTCATGTTGGCAAATTTTACAAGCCCCATCGGTACACACTTCCAAAATTTTATAAATCCCATCGGTACACATTTCCAAATTTTCCATGTAGCCATATTCCTTCGGTGTGTACACCGAAGAGTATTTGCATCGGTCACCGAAGAGCATTTGCAATTTCCATTGTGAAAATTGTTCCTCCGTAGCAGACTTGAACCTTGGAAGCTTGATTTGTCCAAAAAAGTCTTCACCATTACACCACCCAAAGACTTTAATTAAGGTATGTACAATTCATATTATGTTCTATATTTTTGAGTACTTCATATTTTTATTTTTTTTTCCTAAATTATTTTCATAAATTCCAAATTTTACTCTAACCTCCATTCCTCATTGGCAAAGACTTTAATCTCAATAAAATGTAATTTAAGCATTTAAACTTACTAAGTGACCAACCCAATTAACTAAGGGGACATATTGGGCATTATATGCAAATAGAAAGTGGATGAGGACCACCATGCAATTATTAAAAATAGGTTGATAATAAAATGATGATTGAGATTCTAGAACCTACAAAATTCTCGTCTCATTTCTCTCTTTAGTCTATTCTCCTCTCCATCTTTCTCTCTTTTCTCTTATCTTCTAAAACCCAATCGATCAACATCAAATCTTTAGATCAAAAGCTCCAAACTACAGATGAACTCTTCAAAGATTGATCTTAGTCTTGAATCTTGAGAAAAGTCCAAGGGTTTAGTACTGTCACAAAGAAAGAGAAATCAAGGGTTTTCGTGGGTTTTGGTGTAACCCAAATTGGAAGGATTTTTGGAGACAAATCAAGATAATATAATTTTTTCAACTCAACTTTTACTTTATTTAGCTCTCTAATTATCTGGATTTAGAGGATTTTAAGCCAACGGAAGTAAGATAAAAATTTAGTTTTGTTGTGTTGATCGGGATGAGTGGACGGTTTGTTGAGTTGGTGAATGAGAAATATTTTTTATGATTTTTATAAAATGATTTTCTTAACTTGATTTTATAAAATGATTTATGATTGTGGAGTATCCCTAAAAAATGTATTTTGTTTGAGCCATGAGATTTGTGCACTTGTTAATATATTTTTGAAACATGATGAATTTTCCTGTGGATATCGTTTGCTAGATGTTGATTTTTACGACACATGCTATGATATTTGCAAAATGGTTTATGTATCGGATTTGGGGTATGTGCCTGAGCCCCCATGGTGCATGTATGGGATATGAGTACCCAGTTATGAGATGACCGATCGAGTGTTTTAAACTTCCACAAACCGATTCAAGGGGGCGGTGTGGAGAGTTTGGTTGACTTGAGGGGGTAGGCGGCGATAGAAAGATGCCCCCTAAGTCCATTTCGAGACTATTCGGTTGCACCTCCGAAGAGGCCGCGATCCAATGCCAAGGTTGGGGTTAATATTTTTGTGACCAATGGAAATGAAAACCCCTTGGTGGTTCCACTGGATGGTTCAGTCCAAGCCATCGGTGGAGAGATTTTGAGACAAATCCCATGATAATGGAAAAGTGTATATTGTATTATGGAAAATTCATGACTCTTGATATAAATGTTTGGATGATCACTTCTTACTTGGTTGGAATGTAAATATGTTTTGAAAATATTGTTTGATATTTTCACACTCACCACTCATTCACTTACATAGCTATACCATTGTACTTTATTCACCGGGTATTTCTATACTCACATCTCCTTTTATCCCTTTTCAGAGGAAGTGTAGAGACAAAGTCATCTCATCGGTAGCTAGATCCAGTCGAAGAGAAGAGGTTTCTGGAACCAACCGTCGGTGTTGGTCCATTCTAGTTGTGGATATTTTGAAAGCATGTAGTTGGATCCATTAGAGGGCTTTTTTTAAACTCTTTTTATATAATATTTTATATATACATGTGTTTCTTACTCTTAAACTTATATTTTCGAATTCATATTTTGGAATGTTAAATGATAACTTGCTATTTGGATATTTTAAATTCAAGTGTTTTGGAAATCGGATTTCCTCAAAGTGATGCAATATTATTATAGCCTTGCGGGATCTTAAGGTGCGTATTGGCGATGGCATGCACTTCTAGATCACGCGATAGTTATCACGTGCTCGAACTTGCGGGTCGGGGCGTGACAGCATTTCATATAAAAGCTTTCGATACATCAAGCCAAGTAAGTTTTCTTGACTCAACACTCAGCACACAAATCACAGAAAAATCTGTCATCCCTTCTCTTAGTTTATTTTCATTCCATTCAAAACTGTTCTTTTTGATTTGAGCGTTGGAGCCTCCCACACCGGTACACCCTCCAGCAGTCTTTTGCAGGTTTCTAATCTCTTAATCAAGTACCCATTTGAGTCACAAGGAGTCGGATCTGTGGAGCCAAAACTCACCTCCAACAATTTGATTAAGCTAAACAAGTTTATATACAATAGTTAAAACGTATACATACCAATATCCCTTAAAATAGTTTATACATAATATCTCATCATAAAAATTAGTGTCAAAACATATGACCCCTTGCACATATAGAGAGCCGCCACCACCACCACATATTATTGATGCATCATTAATAGAACCTCCTTTTTTGAGTTTTTGTAAAGTTGTTAGAAGAGTCTACACAAGTCCACAAAATATAAAATTAGAAATCCTCAAAACAAAACAAATTACAGTCAAAACATGCAAAATAATAATAAACCAAGAGATCCTCAATAAACTCACATGAATTTTCAATTACAAAATCTAGAAATCTTTATAATCTGATTTCATACTACCTACTCAACCTTGACTTTTGTATCTAAGATTTATTCATTTCTTAAAATTTCTCAAAATAATCAGTTTGCTTTGAATGACAATTATGTCAAGAATCTGTTTGATACAAAAATAAATTTAGCATAAATAAACATGTTCATGCAAAATATATTGTTAGAGACATGATAAAATATTTGCATATTAATAAAAACAAAGAATCTCGATGACTTCATATGTATGCCAAACATATAAATTTGAGAAATATATATACAATAATATTGTTTTAATTGTGCACTAATTTTGCCTTACTTTTACCCTAATATAAATTATTTTTGTCATAATTTTACTTTAGTATATATTAATTTTACCTAATTGTGATCTAATTTTGCCAAATGTTATTCTATTGCAAATTAATTTTTTCCTAATTGTGCCCCAATTTGGCTCCACTTTTACCTTAATATAATTTTATTTTACCCTAATTGTGGCCTAACTTTAACCTAATAATTTTTTTTACCCTAGTTGTACCCTAAATTTATCCTAATATAAATTAATTTTACCCTAATTATTCCCTCATTTTGCCTAATTTTACCATAATATAAATTAATTTTATCCTAGTCTAACCCTAATTTTGTCATATTTTACCTTCTTTTGTCCTAATTTTGCCTTAATTTTGTTCTACTTTTGTCTTAATTTCACTCTAATATTGCCTTAATCATATCTAAGTACCAAATACATTTGCTAATACACTATCAACATCATCAATGCATTCAGATTCACACAAAAGGAAACAACTCACCCGTGGAAGCGATGGAGGCAGCGGTGAGAAGAAAGAATAGTGAAAACAAGGAAGCAAGCAGTGAGGAGAGAGAGCAACCACCTGTAGCTCTGTTTGATGGCAGGGTAGCAGTAGTGGCGGCTTTCTTTAGCAATGAGCTATAAAGAAGGCAAATGGAGAAGAGAGCAGAGAGAATAGAGAATACAAAAGAAGAGAGTTGTTCATGGGTTTTAAAAGGACTTCATGATGTTGGCCCCAAAAACATTGGCAAAGAATGAGCATGTCGATGTTTTCAATTAAAAATGTAGGCATTCCCCTCTCTCCACTATCTCTCTCTAATACCTGTCTTTACACTTTCTCAATATTTTTTAATAAAAATATTAGCATTGTTCTCTCTCTCTAGTCTCTCTTTCTCTATACCTTTTCCCAACATTTAATGGAAACGTTGGGAAAGGATCCCTTCTCTGATGCTTTGGCTAAACATTAACAAATTGCAAGTTTTTCCGACATTTAAACAAAAAAATGTCCGAAAAGATCAAATCATTTGTCAATTTTTGGTGTTAATCATCGCAAAACTTCCCATCACCACTCCTTTTTTGCACGCCAACAACTTTTGCTGATGTTTTAACACCTAAATGTCATTGAAAAGTCTTTTTGTCAATGTTTCTTCATAAAAACATCACAGAAAGAAAAATATTGGTGACACGGTACTTAAATATTAGAAAAAAAAAGTCAGGAAAGATTATTTTTTTTTTGTAGTGATTTGACTCTTATATATCAAATTTCTCTCAAATTATAGAAACAAGTGGCCATGCACATGCAAGTGGCCATGCTTGCATCTGTCCCACAAGCAATCATCCATGAGAATCATCTACTATCCTACAAGCATTGTACATGGCCATGCTTGCATTGCTGATTGCGTAAGTGGCCATGCGTGCTCTACACTCAATCAAGCCCAAGCACAAGCATAAGCCCATGCCGCAAGTATAGACCTAAAGACACAAACTCTTTAAACCACCAAGAGTTGGTACCGGTTGGTCTTGCATGAATTGGATAAACCTAGTGTTTGAACAAGTCTAGGTTAGTTTTATACAAATTGGGCTATTTCGATGTTTGTTTCTATTTTTTCCCACTATTGATTACTTTTAGAAACTATTTAAATCTATATTTAATTAGGTTACTTGGAACCTAACAATGTGTTTATCAAGTGTTAGTGAACTTTTTATTCTCTAGATATGAAGAATGATAGTTTTAGAAACCAAGTTTTTAGTAGGTTTGGAGAAATTTACTAAAACTCTTCATATATGTTATCTATAATAAAGACCTTCTCCCCTCATTTATTAACTCCCAAAATTTTAGAGAGATGTCTCTATAGAGTAGAGAAAGTAAAGAGCTAGGAATTTTTTAAATACAATCTAGTTCGAAGGAATCTTCAAGCCTTCAAAATTAGAATCTTCTTGATAGAGTTCTTAGTGGGTTTTGATTTTCATCAAGCATTCTTTGGTTGCTTGTGTCATTCGTGTAGACGACTAAAGGCTTTACAATTGAGAAGTTCAATTAGAGAGAAAGAAAACCAAGAAGTTGAAAGATCATATTTCTAATTATGTTTAGATTTGATTTATTTCACTGAACATGTAACAATCAAATTAGTGTTAGTGATAGAAAATTATAAAATTATCTTTGCTTTTACTTGTAATATCTAGCCATCCCAATAGAAAGAGATAGATGAAGGGATGTTTTAGAGAGGAAGGACGATAAAAACAAGGAACTCTTTCTTCCCTTCCCTCCTCACACTTTTTTTTTTTTCCTAAATGAAGGTAAATTACACTTCTCTCTTGTGGCTTGACCGAAAACCATATGCTTCCCCTATAGTGAAAAAATATCCATTTATACCCTTATAATTTTAAAAAATATGGCAAGTGGATAGAAAATTTTGAATTAATGGAGATTTAATGGGGCGATATAAAATACCGATTATACCTCCACTTAAAAGGTTAATGTTTTCAAAACCCTAACTCACACTTTGTTTTTTCCATTGTAGAGGTAGAGAAAGGAAGAATGAAAAAAAGTTCAGCGATCGATCATTTGAGTGATGGAATTTTCCATTTGAGTCAGGATATAAGATCAAACATTTTTCAAAGTGGCAAAGTGAGATTGAAGGCACTATCGGGTAAGAAATTTTTTTTTTCCCGGGTATGAAGCACATCTAGGGTTTTGATATTTTCTAAGTTTGAATGTTCTTTCTAAGTTTTTTGTTTTTTCTATAAAGTATAGTGAAGGCATTGGTGGGAAACTTAACGGTTGATTTTGAAGGGATCTAATGAAAAGGCGAGATTAAACCCACTATCAGGTAAGAATTTTATTTTTTGTTATTTCTTCTATAAAGCACATTTAGGGTTTCGATGAGTTATTAGTTTAAATGTAGAAAAATATTTGAATTGCATATGTTGTACAATGGTGTGGGGTCGTTGTCATTTATAAGACTGTAGGATAAATTTATTTTATCTGACCAATGGGTTTATTATATCATAAATGTATTTATAGGACTATAGGATACTTTTTTTTTATGTGTGGAAAAGATGCCATTGTATAGAACATTTATTTATCATATCCTAGATGTAGTGTGTTGATTTAAAAAAAAAAAAAAGTTGTTAATTTGTCTACTACTATATTAATCTTTGCATGTATTTTTATTTTTCTCTTTGTCTTTATGCATATTATTCTGTAGAAAATGGGTAAAAGATTGTCTCATAGAACATAGTTTCAAATGATAGATGTCAAGTCTTATTATGGAGGGAGATTCTTATGGGAATCTAACTTATTATATCCCGTAAAGTACACAGAAGAGAGATTTATAGTATCTAATAGTTATCCTAGAAATAATTTATGCTGGAGTGAGTTAGGTATTATGTGTAATTTGTTTGATGATAAGGATGCAAGTAAAGTTAATTTATACTTTAAACTTCCAAGTTGTGGCATAGATGCGGGTGTGGTTGAGATAAAAAGTAAGGAAGATATCAAAACTATGGTAGAAACAAATGAAAATGAGTTTTAAAATTAACTTTTATGTAAAAAAAAAGGGATAGAAAGCAAGCAAATTATGTCACATTCATATGGGTCAAAAAGCGAGAACTTTGGGTCGAATCAAGATAATGCTGGTCAGAGGGATGATGTTTTGGGGCCTACAGCAAATAGTGAAAGTGGTCCAAAATAAAGAAGATGTGTGAAGACCACTGGAATAAAATTAATAAAAAAGAAACTGCCAATAGAAAACCCCTAGAAAGTGAAGATGATGACGAATCAGAGTGATTGAAAGAATGGTTAGGATGGTTGGAAGATGAGGATATCTTTGGTGTTTTAAGAAATAAATTTTAAGACTTAGATGTAAATGAGTTAGTCCATGTAGATATAGGAATCCAACCACAAGAGGTGGGGACCGATGGTTTAGATAAAGTATAGAATGAGACAGAAGATCTAGATGATGAAGATTTACTAGATAAAGTCACAGTTGAGGATGATAAAGGGTTTATATATAGATCAAATTTCTCAAACTTTGATCCTGAAGTTAAATTCAAGAAAACAAACTTTTGAACTCAAAGCAGGGTAGAAATTTGCTAGTAAAAAAGTCTTTAGCGAAGTTTTAGCTGAGTGGCACGTTTGAAAAGGATACACATTCAAGTACCTTAAATATGACTCTCATGGAATCACTGTGACATGCAAGAAGAGGTGCTCTTGAAGGCTGCACGCAAGTCAAGTTTAAAAAGAAAAGACAATTCAAATCAAAAACATTGAGAGGAAATCACGAATATGAAAAAGAATATAAAAATGGACATGTAAATGCAAGATATCTGAGCAAGAAATTTCAATGTTATACTAAAAATGATCCAAACTGTAGTCTAAAAGGGTTACAAAACACTATAAGGCAAGTACTCATGGTTGATATAAATCTGAGGCAGGCCTATAGAATGAAGAAGTATGCATTGGAGGACATCCATGGTACTGATGTTGATCAATATCACAAGATTAAAATCAATGCCCAGCAGGTTTTGCATAGTATGCCTGACAGTCATGTTATAATTGAAGTTAAAAGATGTAACGAAAATGAAGGGCCCACATTTCAAAGGAAGTTTTGGAGTTCGGCTACAATGAGGAGATGATTTCTTAAAGGATGTAGGCTAATTATTGGGTTAGATGGGTGTTTTTGAAGAGCCAATTAGGTGATCAACTACCAACAGTAATGAAAAGGGATGGTAATAAGAAAATGTTCAAATTGCCTTGGTAGTGGTAGAGGTCGAGAGGTTTGAAAGTTGTCATTGGTTCCTAGTTGAGTTGAAGAATGTAATTGGTGTTGGTAATGAATCTCCTTGGACATTCATATCTGACAGGCAAAATGGGTTGGTCAAATCACTTGAAGAAGCATTTTCACATTCTGAGCATCAAGTTTGTGTGATATATTTATATCATAATTTCAAAGAAAAGTTTAAGGGGAAGGAGTTAAGAGATTTTTTTTAAAAAAAAATTTGGATAGTAGCATTATCAGGTAATGTGAGGGACTTTAAAAGAGTTTTGGATAATTTGGAGAGAGTTGAAACAAATGCAACAAGTTAGCTGAGAAAAGTACCCCCAGCAGTGGTCAAGAACACACTTTGGTCAATCATGTAAGAGTGATATACTTGTTAATAACTTGAATAAAAAGCTTCAACAACTACATACTTAGGGTGAGGTCATTGGCTATTGTTGAAATATTTTATTAGATAAGAAAGAAGTTATGAAGAGAATATAAATTAAGAGAGTAGGCATGAAGAACCATGGAGAAATATTTGTCCAAATATTCAACAAAGGGTGGTAAAAAATAAGATACTTAGCAGATTCTATACTGCAACTTGGTTAGGTAATCATAAGTATGAGGTAGATTGTGCAACAAGGACACTTAAAGTTGATCTTGGGACTAGGACCTACACTGGCCTATTCCAATTGATTAGAATTTCAATAGCAGCCATTCACAGTACCAGAAAAGTTGTGGAGTCATTTGTTCATTCTTGTTATAGCAAGAAAATGTACTTAAGGGTCTATGCTTACAATATTGTTGCCTCGGCTTCCATGCATTATAGGGATCATCATGAAGGTTTAGAACAGGTGAATCCCCCTTTAATTGGAGAACAACCTAGGAGGCCTAAAAGGCTGAGGAGAAGACGTGCTGATGAGCCTGTTGTCTCAACCCCATCCACCAAAAAAGGTTTAACAGTTCATTACAAGAGGTGTTTCTAGGCAGGTCATAATTCCAAGACGTGTAAAAATTCTATTCACCCTAATGGCAAATTCAATGGGTTAGCAATATCTATTTTTATTGATATTCATACAATAATATTTTGTCATGTTATTCATATCGATTGTTTTATTGATTTCGGCACCAACATGGTTCACTACTTCTCAACAAGTTGGCAGTAGTTTCAATGATGGGAATAGATTTCAATATACATCTAGGACCCCTATATAATAGACAACTATTAATGATTCTAGACCATTCAAAAGATTACGCAGGAGCACAAGAATTAGGAAACCATGAAATAAATCCCCTAAATTTATAGATTTAGTCAGTTAGTTTGGTATGCTGGAATTGGTATATAGGTTGTGAATAGGTTTCCTGAAATTGGTGTAAAAACAACTTGTATTTGTAATTAAGCTGTTACTAGTATTTAGAAGAGTATGTTCTACTGATGGGCATTGTTACTATTGCTCAGATTGTGGACATTTATAACATTTGTAAATGACCATTGTGAACTTTTGTAACATTGTTGCATTTGCAATAGATTGTGATATTGGACAATAGTCCCATTGTTATGTTTGCAATACATTGTGCTGGAATCGGTGTTGATTGATATCAGTGTTACATTGGTATGTTGGACTTGGTCTATTGTTACATTTGCAATCAATACTCCCATACATTTGTAACCAAAATGAAACCTGCTACCATTCCAAATCCTTCAAGAACTGCTAAATTTGCATTTAATATTCAAAAAAGGATACAACCATAACAGTATTGATAACAAATTACAATTAACATTCATAAAAGATAAAAACCATTATTCAAATTACAAGTGCCATTACTTCTTCGCTTTGCATAGCAAATTACAAGTGACATGATAGTCACTGCAACGGAGACAACCATAAATCTCTTGATAAATCTCAAATTTCCTTCCAAAGCTTGCATCCATGCCTTATAATTTCCATGTTCAGGTATTGCACCATCTATATTTGGACTCTTGAATGAGCTACCTATACTCCATATTTGCCTATCCATTACATTTGCACTATTACTATGCTTTTGAATCCTTTCCCTTTTTATATTTATCGGTTGGCATTATGCAAAAAAACTCATTCATTTATTTCACACACAAAAATAGCAACCCCTTTGAAGGCTTCTCAAAATCCACTATCTTTAGGATAGCCCTGTTGCCACAATAACACCTTCGATACTAGAATTTAGGCTCTCTTAATCCTTCAGTTTTGGTGTTTGAAAAAGATATTTTGAATTTTTTCAAAAAAAGAACACACATTACACCACAAATCAAAACCCCACAAGATGTAGGAAACAAAAACACAAGCAACTCAAATGGATGATTCGAATAGATAATGGATACAACTAAAATCCACACTTCGCGCTAAAAACCCCAAATAGTCCGCGAATCGAGCTAAAAACAAAGAACAAACAAATAAAATTAAATAAATCACACGTTAAATATCCAAACCCCCAAATCTGGGCATAATATTTGATATAAACAATAAGTACTATGGATATAAGTTGCTACCTTCACAGATCTTGAAGAAATGTTTCGACAATTTGAATTTCAATATCCTACCTTCATACATTTTTAAGAAATGTTTAAAAGATTTGAAGAAAATAGACTACTCTTTAAGAAGAGTTGTTTGGTTCTTGTACTCATACCCAAATTCGAATTAGGGGCAATTTTAGAATTTAAATTTGTATGTTGACCAGTTGACACAACTACCTGTACATGCATCACAATCTCCTAAACGATTGTTCAGTTTTGTCCACTTATCACATTTTTCAAAACCATAAGGACATAAGTGGATATTTTTTCACTATAGAAGAAACATATGGTTTTCGGTCAAACCATAGGGGGAAAAAGTATAATTTATCCTTTTAATAATATTCACTCTCTTTTTCTTTTCTTTTTTTTTTTTTTCATCTTAACTCACTTAAACGTGACCAATCTTGACTGAACCTACACTAACCCGATCAAATCGTGTTAGACTTTCATTTCAGCCGATGTCGAGTTGTTCTTTTATATACCATATATTAATCCACACTGTACTAAACCTGACCAATGTTCACCCTTATTATACCATGTTAAGTTGTAAAGTTTTGTTACTCATATGGTGGACTAACAAGGATTGAATGGAGTCAGAGGTGCATTAAGAGGGATTGAAGCATGCTAACGTGTCAAAATTCCAAGGAGAACCCCACTTTAATTAATCAATAGTAAGAGGGATAACGTGATGCATTTTGTTGACAAAATATGTTTTGATGATGAGCAAAACCGAGTAGAATTAGATTATACTTATGAAAGATTAATTAGAAAGTGATTAAAACAAGTTTGAGGAAGTTTAAAGTAAATTATCTAAATTACGGACAAACAATTAGTCAACTCATATGTAAAACAAGTCGATTTGCCAAATAAAATTAGCCTACTATCAAAATAGAAAGGTATGTCAAGTCGACTCACATAGAAAACAAGTCGATCTGCCAAAAGTCTAAATGATTAAACAAGTATAAGCCTAAGTGTAAGTCGACCTACCAAAAGTATAAGTCGCCCTGAATAGTGCATGATTTGAAAAATTAAAATTTTAAAATTCTAATATTCAAAAATTTAAAAATCCAACGGTCAAAAATTAAATTAAGTCAAGCTATACAAATCTCAAGATGACCTGGTGAAATCACAAATCAACCCGCCACACTAACACTAACAAAAATTTGTGAAAAATAAAACATAAGTTAAATCGACCTGCCATACCAACACTTATAAATATTTGAAAACATAAGTTAAATCGACCTGCCATACCAACACTTATAAATATTTGTGGAAAATAAAATAAAAGTTAAATCAGTTGACTCATAAACACAAGTTAGGACTTAAAGCTTATGTGAAACTTTAGGTCAAGTCAACTCACCACATGATACAAGTTGACATGCACAAACTGGATTTAAGAAAACCTAAAGAAAGCTAAATCTTGGATCAACCTATGCATGATACAAGTAGACCTACATGAACATAGAATAGTGATAAGTTTGAATGACATCAAGTATAAGTCAACCTATATAGAACACAAGCCGACCTACGTGAGCAATAAAATGAAATTGTTTAACTTAATCAGTGCACAAGTCAACTTGACAAATGCATGAGTCGAATTGCTTGAACCAAGACTTCATAGGGCACTTGCATTAGTTGACCTAAAGTTAAAACACGTTAACTTGCATGAGCGAAAAGATAAAATCTGCTTTAGTCAAACTGAGCACAAGTCAACCTAGGGATAATGGTAGTCGACCTACATGAGCCTTGAATTAAAAATTGCTTAAGTCAAGTAAAGAAAAAGTAGACAACACAAACAAGCTAGTCGACCTGCATACATGCATAATAGGGAAAGGATTAAATACCATCAAGCACAAGTCAAACTAAAGTTAATACAAGTCGACCTATATGAACTATAAAATAAAAATGCTTAAATATCATCAAGTACAAGTCGACCTGAAAATAGTATAAACTGATTTACATGAGCTACAAAGTGGAAATACTTAAACAAAATAGAGCACAAGTCAACCTAGCATGTATATAAAGTTGACTTAAACTAGTCTAGACATTGTAGAATACAAAGTACAAGAGAAGAAGAAGAGTAACGGCTAGTTGATTAGACAAGTTATTGAATATTAAATGAATCAAATACTTGTAATGGCTATCTTTGAAGCATTTGCTAAGACTCAATGGCTATTTCATCTTAACCACTTTAAGTACAACACTTTGAAGAAAAGAAGACAACTTTTCATTTATTGGATACGATTGACTAACAATAATATAATAACTTCTTTTGAACTTAATTTTCTTTCTGCATTGTATTTCTCTTTGTGTTTTAATGTTCCATCCAACATTAAAGTTTCTTCATTGTACAATTGTTTCACTTGTAAATATTTGTAAGAGACCAAAAGATAAGATTTTTTTGTCTGGATATTAAGTGTTTGAGTGAAACACATGAGATATACTAACACCTGTGCGAAGCTAATACATAATATTTGAGAGAAACACCATCCCGTTCGACTAAATCCTGTGTAAGTTAGTTGGATGTACTATTTTTAAGAAAATAGTGGATGATCCAAACGTGTCAAAAATAACATATTCACCCCCTTCTAGGTCGTATATATTACATCCTACACATTCAACATTATATCTTGTTAAGTTGGGATCACACCATATTGAGTTGTGAAATTTTGTTGTTTACGTGGGGCACTAAGAAGGATTCAAGGAAGCCATGTGGCATGTTAAGTAGAATTGAAGTGGAGTGATGTGTTAAAATTTTAAGAAAAACTTTAATATATCAATAGTGTAACCATATATTATTAAAACATCTTTATCACTACTCTTATTAGGGTCTCTGTTTCTACTCTTGTCAAATTATCTCTGTCGCTATTCTTATCAGAATTTTTCTGTTGATGCACTTATCAATATTGTTAGTTTTGGAAAAATCCAATGCCATTTCATGGTATATTGACTTTTTCAAAATCAAGTGATTTTTATTATATCGTATCGAGTTTGAAGGGGAATGTTAGAAGATATTTTGTATCAAAATTAGATCAGTTATAAAAAATATATATATATATATATATATTGTGTGTTAGAATAAATTCAAGGTAATCCGTGGGAGGGTATTTTGGAGGTCTGATTCAAACACTACAAAAAAGTTACCTTTTTGCAATGAATTTTGCGACTAATTTTTAAGAAAAATTAGTTGGAAAAACTATTTGCGACAAATTTAGCGACAAATAATTTTTTGTCGCTATAAACTCGTCGTAAATTTTAGGGACCAAAAATTAAAATTCGTCCAAATTTGCGACGAAATCTGTGACAAACTTGGGTTTGTCGCTAATCTCCGACGAACCTTTTGGTCGCAAATTTTTTTGCAAACATGTTTAGCACCGAATTTTGCAATAAATCTGGGTATTTTTGTAGAAAATTTAGCAATAAATTTTGTAACAAATTTGAAAATTTTACAAATAAAAATAAATTGAATTCTATAATTTGATCATTTTTCCTGTATATTTTATTCCCGTCTCTCATTTAATATCAATAAATCAGTCATTTAACAGCATCAACCAACTATCAAATAATATCACCATCAACCAACCATTCAATATCAATATCATCAAAAAACCGCAATATAAAATCACAAACATAATATGATACAAACACAAATCACATTCAAAGATAATGTCAACAACAAACACAATACAAAGTCACATATTCAAATATAAAAACAATATTCAAGAAACATCACCACCACCATCATCATCAAATAAATCATCACCGTCATCACCATCGTCACCATTATCACCATCAGAAGGATTATCAGAAGAAAACAGAAAATGGGTCGTTTGACTTAAATCGGGAGTTAAGTGAAGATACTGCATTCTGAATAAATAAAAAAATAAATGAACTATCACTGCAATAAATAGAAAAATAATTAATTATATTAAAATTATAAACTTAATTTTAAATTTGAACTGAAAGACGTAATTTACCTTAAACTATCTCCACTATAACTCTTTCGTTTCATTTGGAGTGCTTGTGAAAGATAGCCACTCCCCTCCCCAATGGTTGTTCACTATTTGATTAAGTTCATGAACAACATGTACAGGATTTGTGAATCTGTTATAAAATTACGAACAAAGAATGGTAAGTAAATAAGATAGTTAAAAAATTTAAATGCTACATAAATAAAAGAATCAATAGTGATGAAAAAACCAAATTTAATACTTACAAATCTCCACAAGGGGCAATCACCTCTTGCGTGCCTTCCCCCTCGACATGTGATTGTTGTACCGAAGGTGCAATCGAAGGAGACGACGAAAGTGCAACAGTAGTAGGTAAAGAGAATGGGAAGGTCCAGCTGAAGCGAACTGCGACCTTGAAGAGTGTGGTCTTCTATCACTACTTAGTCTATGCGCCCCACGTCGATACTATCAAATATAAATATTAAGGTAATAAACAAAATAAAAATTGTGAACTTAAAAAAAATAAAATGGAGTACATAAAAATACTTACCATATTTAAATTAACGTAATAATAACTTATTGCAAGCCACCAAAGCTAAAAAATTCGTTTCAAATTATCTATAAAAAAGAAAACAGTGTATTAATGAGCAAAATTCAAAAATTGATACATGAGCCACTAAATAGGAAACAAACTAACAAATGAAATTAAAGAATCTACAAAAACCAAACAATATTAGGATTTTATTTGAAATAAGTAAAGTAAATAATAAATCAACGGAAAAATTTCAAAAAAATAAAAATTATAATCTTTACCAGGAGAAGTCAGAGAAGGCGTACGAGAGTCAGGAATTGGTGGCAAAACCACGAGCACAGGGTCATGTCCCAAAATATTCTCAATTTCTAAAAATTTTCTACGGGGCAAGCAGTGTTTTCTATGTTGGGGTGCAGAAACAAAATTCAACAAAACAAATAAGTTGCCTCCAATTGCTACTAAAGTAATGAGTATCTCTATTACTACTAATGTAAGAAGGGAAATTGTATAATTTCATTTTTGCATTCATATTATATATAAGCAGAGGGCAAATTTGGGATTTCAAAACAAAATTTTAATTTGTTAAGAGAGGCCATAAAATTTCAAATTCACAACCTAATAACAATTATTTTATATGTTAATTTGGTAGAAAGGCTACGAAAATTTCAAATTGATCCAGTTTTTACTCCACTCTATAAGACAATATAAAGAATCAATATTAAATAATTCATATGTCACCACTCACAGAATAATTCATATGTCACCATTCACAGAATCATACCCAACTTTTCATTTCATTTCAGAGGAGCAAAGTTTGAAGTTAATCCGATTTTTACTCCACTCTGTAAGACAAGATAAAAAATCAATATTTTTGTACAAATTTTATGCAACAACATATGCAATAGCGAATGTACCTTATAGCATCGACAATCCTCTATGCAAATTTATCCCCACTGAAAACTCAGATTTTAATTACTCAAAACCTTTGAACATGTCACACTAAATAAAAATAAAAATAATATTAATTAAAACAAATAAAAAAGAAAAATAAAATTAAGAAAAACCAGGGAGGGAGGGGCTGCTCCCCCTTCCTCCAACGACGGCCGCGAGAGGCCGCTGCAAGCGCGGCCCTCGTGGCCCTCGCGGCCGTGGGAGGAAGCGGCAGGCTCTGTCGCCGGATCTACATTTCAACCAACAAAGGAGAGAGAGAGAGAGAGAGAGAGATCTTACCTCTATCAGCAATGAAGTGGAGTGACAACGGAATCTCATTTGTGAATGAAACAAAAAATTTCTAAGTGTAGCAAAAGTGAATGAAGCAAAACAAATGGAGAGGAAGCAACAAATTTTCTAAGTATAGAAAATTTTTAATAAATTTTGCAACGAACTCTAGATTCGTTGCAAATTTTGTGATGAACTCAATGGTTCGTCACAAATTTTATGACAAACTCTTGGTTCGTCGCAAACTTTGCGACGAACTTTTGGTTTGTTGAAAGATTTATTGCTAATTGACGACAAACTTTTGTTTGTCACAAAATTTGTCGTTAAAACTATGTTTTTTTGTAGTGAAATGACTGTTGCAGAGATTTCTAGTGGTGCATGGGAGGGTTTTTGGAGGCCTAGTATGATCATTTCGAAGAGTAAAATTATTTGTTATATACCAAATGACTATTAGACGACCTAATTAATAACACCTAATCTGGATAGAGAGCCTAAAAAATTTAGAGATGATTTTGTAATCCATTTTGCAAAGAGACCTCCGACGTCATGTTAAAAATGAGAAATAATATAATAATATAAAATCTTAATAATCTATTTTTTTAATAAAATATTATAATAAATTAAATTTTTATAAAAAAATTTATTTGTATAAATACAGAAATAAAAAAATAAATATTTTTAAAATTAAATCAGTTATTAATTTATTTTAATACATAATATTTTTTAATAATTAATTTAATTTTGATATATAATAATTTTTTAATAGACGGTGTGTTCAACCCTATATTGATTTGTACAGATTACTATCAAGGGAAATATTTCCGCCGTGAGAACTTAACTCTAGGACGACGCTAAGCATAAACAAGATAGCGGAAAATAAGTTGTTGAACAAAGCCGAAATTGTTGCGACAAACAAACGTCAATTTATGAATCTAAAAAAAAATAAAAAATAAAAAAAAAATATCACAAATCGATTTTTAACTCAATTGATGCAAATAGCAAACCTTTCTACTTTCGTGGGCAACACCCACAGCTGGGCCTGTCGTCCAAGCGGATCCCACAGAGGTTGTGACACTGTTGCATGATCGTGCAGTGAGGCTTAGAGACAAACGCGGATCTAGGATTCAAGGGGAATAGGATAAAATATTTTTAAGGAATAAAATGATATATATTTTTAAAATATAATATTTTCATAGAACGTATTGATGGTAATGGAATTATACTTTAAATTGAATGAAAATAATATTTATTTGATATACAAAAATTAATAAAATTATTTTGATCTAATAAAACAATTGTCTACCCTCGCTTGAATGTTGCTCTGCCACCGCTTACAGATCTTAAGAGGATTTATGGGCACAATACAGCACAAGCAGAGAAGCTTAAAGCAAGGGAAATCTCATGAAAAATAATTCCCGCTAACATTTTCCCTATTTTTTTAAGAGCCAGAAGATTATTTGGTTAGTTAACTTAGCATATAAAAAAATTCAATTGTAATTTTTATTATCGCTTACCTCAGGCAAATATCTTGCAAGATCATAAGTTAAGAAGATAAAAAACCATTTCACTTTATGAAAGTTAAAAAAAATATATTTATATTTCTTAAATAATTTCTTTTTTATGAAAGTTTCCCAAAAGACTTTCTTTTTTCATTAATTAAATTCTTTCACAAAACCAATAAAACCAAATATATAAATATGTTTAACAAAAAATTAAAATTTTGTACTTAATAAAACTTCTTAAAATTGGAAAACATATATCGTCACTGTTGGTGTCGATTTTCGCCCCACAGATACTTGCTCCTTTGACTCGAGTAGGGAGCCGATAATGATGGTGTTCGTCAGTTCTCCACGGATGAGAAACCTACAAAATCCCCATCGGGACTGACCTGACCGGGCACTCTGACGCTCAAGTCAGTATGATTGATGAAATAATGACTAATAGTAGTCGTAGATATCATACTTTCAATTGTATATAGAGCAGAATACGAGAACATATCTCTGATCGTATAAGATTAAACATGAAAGTCTACCTTTGTCTGTGTATGTAAATGGGGGATTAGGTGTAGAACCACTTCTAAATGATGTATAGAACTGAGTATAGAACCCCCCTCTAACGTGTATAGAACTAGGTATAGAACCCCTCTCTGATTGACATATAGAATTGCCTCTCTTTCGTGTATAAAGAACTAAATCCCCTCTGAGAGTTGTCTATGCTCTGTATTTATAACATTTTCGAGGTGTAGAAAACCCTAGTTTCCTTTTATTTGAAATCTTTCAAAATGATTAGAATTGTAATTAGAGACTTCTGAAAAATTTAGACTTACTCAAAATTTAGGAAAGTTTAGAACTCTAGAAAGATTTCTTTTCTATATAAGAGTCCAAAAGAATATTGAAAGATTTGATCTTGATGGTGATTACTTTCCTCATCGGATAACCATGTATGATTTTGAAAATCTATTCAATAGGATACCATCATTTGTCTCCACTCCTAATAGCATTTTGAAGAAATAGTATTAGGAGTAGAGTGGATTATAAAAGACCTCCCAGAATACCAAAAGCTTAAGAGATCAGTAGGTCAGTAGACTGAGAGATCAAATGATGGAAAGATCGAGTCATCGAGTGATCGAGAGATTGGCAGATCAACAGGTTGAGTGATCATGATATCCAGAGGTCAAACGATCGAGCGATTTCAAAACTGACAGGTCGAACGATCGAATGATTGGGAGACCGACAGGTTGAATAATCGAGAGAATACCAGACCAACAGGTCGAATGATCAAGAGAAATATCAGGCCGACAGATCGAATGATTGAGAGAAATACCAGACCGACAGGTCGAACAATCGAGAGAATGCCAGACCGACAAGTCGAACGATCGAGAGAATAATAAACCGACAGGTCGAACAGTAAATCTGGGCGTCATAGGTTTGTTCGGGGAATTAGATCCCATCTGTGGATTGAGGCGACATGAGCCTATTCGGGGAGTTCCGTCCCTTATTGATGACACATTCAAACGATAGGATCTGAGCGACTTAGGCCCTCCGTGCGATAGAAAATCTTTAGATAGGGGGGCTGCGTCTACCCGTTTGGGAAATTTCATCCCGTATTGATGACACATATGATCAATAGGAGCTGGGTGACTTAGATCCTCCGAGCGATAGAAAATCTTTAGATAATGGAGTTGCGTCCATCTGTTCGGAGAGTTCTATCCCATATTGACGACGTGTACGAACGATTAGAGACTGGAGTCTGTGTTCTAGCTAAATGATATAACTCTCGGTAAATGCGAGAGGCTAGAGACCGATGCGAGAGAATAGTGTTAGGTTTTGCATGAGTGCTGGCTTATTGTCGAAGGCGTTATAATCAAGAGGATATACTGGAGCAATGTTGCAATTGGTGTGATACAATTTTGAACAAAAAGGGAGTTAAATCCCATCCGGAGGTTAGAGCCCGTAAGTAAAAAACCGAGAGAAAGTAGATGTAGAACCCATGTGAGACGTATGATTACAAGCATAAGTTATATGTATTCGGCTGAAAGTTGTATCCGAGAGAGTTCTATTTAGAGATTTCAATCGAAAGAGTGGACTACATTTATCCATCGGGGAGATACATCCCTAGCAATAACCTCTATTTGAGAGGACTTATTTGAAAAATTTCGTTCAAAAAGATGGGCTATATTTGCTCGTTCGGGGAGATAAATCCCTAATGACAGACTTCGTTCAAGATGACCTATTCATTCGATAGACTGGGTGATATTTGCCCATTCAGAGAGATACCGACGGGTCGACTGATCAAAAGATAGAGAGGCAATTAGGAGACCGACAAGTTGAGGGATCGGGAGATCGACTGATTTACAAATCGAGTGATCGAGAGATCAACAAATCATCAGGTTCAATAATCGAGGGATCAAGAAATTGAGATAATGAGGGGTTCGAGCGATAAACAGATTAAGATACTGAGAGATCAACAAATCAAGTGATCAGCAGATTAGATGATTGGAAGGTTGAAAAACTGATAGGTTGGTAGATTTATTAAGCGAGTGACTGAGAAATCGACAGATCAAATGATTGAGAGACTGACAAGTCGAACGATAGAGAAATTGATAAGTCAAGAGACCAATTGGTTGAATGATTCGGATGGTCAAGAGGTCGAGAGGCTATCAAGAGATTGAGAAGCCGACAGGCCAAATGGTGAAGAGACTGACAGGTCGAGGGGTCGAGCGATCCGGAGGTCAAGAGACTGGCAAGAGATTAAAAGGCCAATAGGCCGAATGATAGAGAGACCAACAGGTCAAAAAATCAAATGATCCGGGAGTTAAGAGACTAACAAGAGATTAAGAGGCCGATAGGCCGAACGATAGAGAGACCGACAGGTCGAAAAATCAAACAATCCGGAAGTCAAGAGACTAACAAGAGATTGAGAGGTCGATAAGCCAAACGATAGATAAACTGACAGGTCAGATATTCGAGGGCGACAGACCCGTTCGGGGAGATAAATTCCATCAGTAGATTAGGGTGGCATAGACTCATTCGGAGAGATAGATTCAATCAGTAATATGGCCCATTCGGGGAGATAAATCCCATCAGTAGATCAGGATGACATGGCTCGTTCGAGGAGATAGATCATGTCTGTAGATCAAGGCAACATGGCCCGTTCTTGGAGATAGATCCCATCGGTAGATAAGGGCGACATGGGCCCGTTCGTTCGATAATGTATCCTCGTCCCGATTATCATATGGTCAAATGAACTCAAACTGTCAAGAAAAAATGAAGCCAAATTTGAGATTTCTACGACTGGTCAGTTAGTCGTTTCCCACAAGTGGTGCCAATCTGTTGATGTCGATTTTCACCCCACAAATACTTGCTCTTCCAACTCGAGTAGGGAGCAGATGATGGTAGTGTTTGTTGGTTCTTCACGGATAAGAAACCTGTAAAAACCCCACCGTGGCTGACCCGGCATGCGGACTCAGACGCTCAAGTCAGTATGAGTGATGAAGTAAGGATTGATAGTAGTCATAGATATCATACCTTCGATTATATATAGAGTAGAATATGAGAGCATACCTCTGATCGTATAAGATTGAGCATGAAAGCCTACATTTGTTGGTATATGTAAATGGGTATGAACCTCCCTCTGAATGACATATAGGATTTGGTATAGAACCCCCCTTTGAACGACATATAGAAATGCCTCTCTTTCGTGTATAAAGAACTAAATCCCCTCTGAGAGTTGTCTATACTCTGTATTTATAACCTTCTTGGGGCGTAGAAAACCCTAGTTTCCTTTTGTTTGAAATCTTTTAAGATGGTTAGAATTGTAATTAGAAATTTCTGAAAGATTTAGACTTCCTCAAGATTTAGGAAAATTTGGAACTCTAGAAAGATTCCTTTTCTATATGAGAGTCCATGAGAATATGGAAAGATTTAACTTGATGGTGATTACTTTCCTTATTGGATAACTATGTATGATTTTGGAAACCTATTCAATATGGTACCATCAGTCACAAAATGTTAATGATTAAAATTTCTAATTAAATTCAATTAAACCAAAACAAGTAGAACTTAACTAAAATTTCATAAACACAAATTTCGCACCTAAAAAAGATTTAGTGTTAATGGAGATGAGTTTTCTCCATAGATACCTGCCCTGTCTGGTTGTGTGGGAGTTCTGGAACCAAGAATGATCCAAAGTCTTCAACCTGCAAAATGCTGCCGGAGAGTGCTCTGACGAGGTAGACTCTAACACTCGAATCAAAAAGAGCAGATTTTAAATATGGTCAATGGACAAAGAAGAGTCTCTACTCTTGTATGGCGGTGTGTGCTTTTTAGTGTAGAGCTCCAGAGAACTTGCCTATGCTGTGGCTGATTTTCTGCTTATATATCTGTCCTTCGTGGAAGGTCCCCTAAGGTTTTGGAAGTTTCTTAGCCCAAGTTTCCTTTATGGGAGATTGAGGAAAATCCCCGAAATTACAAAAGTTATCATTTAAGACTTTATGGAGGTATGTCACTTTCGGTATTTGAGAAAGATCTGTAAATTTAGAGACTTCCTTCCTTAATTGATATTCCTGTTAGGGTAAGTTTCTGTATTTTGAGGATCACTTAGAGAACGAGAAAGATTCTTTTCCTCACAAGGGAAGTTTGAATTTGTTTGAAAATTCATTTCCTTTAAGGATTATCCGGGGTTGTACTTACCCTTTTGATTGTTTGGTCCAAGACTCTAAAGCCATCTTATCAAGAAGTAGAGTGACCGACGAACGTGGGTACCAAGAGAGGGGATGATCCAGGAGCTATAAAATGGTCTTGGGTGAATGCCCCTGGTTGTGGGGGGCCCAAAAAGTGAAGTTATGATTTAATGGGTTTTTGAGCCATTTAATGGGTCCTTGTTTGCATATCATCATTTGCCCCACTTCTAATTGGGGTTTTGTGTGAAACGACACTTAGGAGTGGAATGAGAATCGACGGGGTTTAGTAAACAAAGGGCTTTGTCCATTGAGAGGAATGAGTGCGAAGATGGTGTATTTAATATGGGTCGTATCTTTTTGGTTTTTGCAAACTTTTCTTATATGCTTCCTTTACGCTTCAAGTTTGATTACTGTGTTACTTGTTACGAAAAGAGGAATTTCTAGGGTTTTTCGATTCCGTACTTGTTGATCATAGCTCAAGGTTCTAAGTTGCACAAGCATTAGAGGATCGATGAGAATAGCAGTATAATGTCACAGAAGGAATTAAAATCCGTGGAGAAAAGTATGAATCTAGGGAAAATTTCAGTTGAGGTTGCCCATGAATTCAGAAAGGGCTAACGAGTTGCCTATCGATTGTGTCCCCATGTATCGGGAGTACGTCAGGTATAGGCTAAGGGTTCCCTACCTGGGGCCTCTATCTACTGTTCTGAGATAGTAGAATATATTTCCTACTCTTCTTATCCCTAGTGCCTGGTGGCTAATGCTACGGTTACTAGTTTACTAAGTTTCTGTCGCTTGAGATTTGATTTTGCCATTTTGTTCTCGATTTTTTATTTGAGAAAATGTAGAGGTGAAGGCCCCACGAATGGATGATATTGTATGTAGACCCGCCGTCAATCGAAGTGAAAATTTTTCTATAAAGAGATTTTGGATAAGGCTTAGAGAAGTAAATTTTTCTTTGTAGAGTTTTTGGATAGGGAGTCACTGCATTCTTGCCAATGCCAGATACGGAGCCCCTAGTTAGGTCAAGGGCTCCCTCTTCCCCTCATAAATTGGGCTTCATTAAATCTGTTGGTAACTTTTATCGTACATCTGGTAGGGCAGTATAGGAGGATGCTTTGGTAGAAGATGAAATTCTCAAACTGGCAGGTCTTCTGTTGGATGAAACAGTGCAGTTTCAGAGGCCCTTTATGTGGGAAAAGGGTTAAAGGATTTAACCGATGTTGTTGATTTTGCCAGAGTGGATGATATGGATCAGGTTACCACCCTGAGGGCTATGAGGGCATATATTAAGGCGACTCAAGCCAAGAAGAACGATGAAGGGAGCGCATCCGAAGGCAAACTCCCAACTTCTTTAGCCCTTA
Source organism: Dillenia turbinata (assembly GCA_037126225.1). Taxonomy (NCBI): domain Eukaryota; kingdom Viridiplantae; phylum Streptophyta; class Magnoliopsida; order Dilleniales; family Dilleniaceae; genus Dillenia; species Dillenia turbinata. The sequence continues at coordinate 10,689,324 of JBAMMX010000017.1, forward strand.
AGAGAAGAAAACTTGTGTGGATGCCGAGCAGCAATAAGGATGAGGGTACGGAGTCAAGTTCAGAAGCAACAACAATACAGGATTTTGAGGATCCTATCATTAATCTAGACCTGGAAGATTCTAAAGGATAAGATCCTCATAAGAGGACTCAAAAGGAGAAGAAAGGGGAGGAAGAAAAGAGCCCAACTGACGAGGGATCAAGTGATGAGCGTCCTATTGTAGCGCTTATTCCCCAAGGAAAGAGGAGTAGGTTTTTAGGGCTTACAGTGAATGTTGAGGAAACTTCTACTGCCGGAGGTACTCAAGAAGCGCAAGTCCCAACTGCGGAATTGCAAATCATCAGAGCCATCGAGGAGGTACACTTCACCAAGAGGTTTTCTGAGGAATTCTCTTTGGTTATCGAAGGTGTAACTCTGTTGCATAATCATTCATTGATGAAAGGACCGGGCTCATCTAGCACCTTACCCAAATACTTGTATGTTAGAAAGGATAAGGGAAAAATTCCGGAGCAGACGGCTCCCCTTCCCCTATTTTGGTTTGGTCGTTTGACCAATCAAAACAATTGAAAGAGAAAGGTACTATTTCAGTGAGTTATGTGATAATTACTTCTGTTATGTAGATGTTACGAAGGTGAGGAGACTTGCGAATAGATTAGACTTCCACCGGACGGAGTCCAAGTTGAACCACTTGTCGGTGGAGCAAGAAGATGAATCCGTTGTTGCTCTTTTGATTCAGGTATATATTCTTAATGGATTTTTCTTGGAACGCTTCTATTCTTGGTAGACTAACTTGCCCCTATCTTCTCCTACTCCCACTCTCTCTTTTTTTTTAGGCTATTGCAATGGTGGAGTTTCAAAAGATAAGGAAGGACCAGTTGATCGGCCATTTAAAGGGGCAGTTGGATAATTTTAGAAAAGAAGTGGCTCATCTTTGGACTGAGGAGGGAGAGAAAGAGGCTAAAGAGAGACAAGCAGTTTCTATTGCTCTTTGTAAGAATGAGAAGTTGATAAAAATGTTAAAAACTGAATTGAAATATTTATACGAGGTGCCTGATACTCCCTCAGAGAAGGCGAGCGGTTGAGGGACCGCCTTATTGAAAGTGAGGAAGGTCGTCTGGCTACCGAGGAACTGGCTCAGGAATAAGAGAAGGCTCTAATGAAGTTGACGGAGGCTTACGAGCAGGACTGCTAGGAGCTTATTAAGAGGCTATACCAAGCAAATGAATCTATCCATTGTTTGAGTGGCGATTCCGCAGGAGGAGCGGATGTTTACAGCTCTACCACTATGAACGTGAACCCGGTTGGACCTCCTAGTGGTGGCCTGTCTATTGGGGATATGCCTATTTCCATCCTTGGACCAACTTTGACAAGTTTCGATGGAAGTCTCAGCTCCTCCCTTCTCCTTGATATGTCTTAGTTTCCCGTGTTTTCTTTTTCTCTTTATTTTTGGTGCTTTCCTTGCGATAATCGACAATAATATTAGCCTATGAGTTTTACATCTTCAAATGACTTAGTGGCCATGCTTTTTGAGGCGTCGTTGCTATTGTACGAACTTCTTTTAACCACATAGTACTTAGACATCCCATCAAATTGAGACATTGTAGTAATAGCATTGGAGTGCTTTGAAATCTTGTGAGAAGTGTGATGTAATGTAATGTGACAAACATTAGGCACAATCTCCAATGATGCTCTTGAGGTGTCGGCCTTGAAATGATTTTGCGGGGCCGAGCCTGGAGGTGTTGCACCTTGAGAAAATTTAGTATACCGGGTGTTGCGTTGAGAGTATTCGAGAACGTTGCAAATGGGGAGAATTTAGCATACCGACCGTTGCACTGAGAGTACTTAGAGATGTTGCGTTTTGAGAGAATTTAACATACAGACTGTTGCACTGGGGTACTCAGAGGCATTGTGCCTTCAAAGAATTTAGCATACCGGGCGTTACGCCAAGGATACTCAAAGGTATTACATTTTGGGAGAATTTAGCATACCGAGCATTATGCCGAGGGTACTTATTGCAAGGGTTCTGCGATAGCTAGTTATACATGATACAAGTTAGTATACTTAAACAATGTAGGCTTCTGTATAGGGAATCAGAATATTATTATTATTGGAGTGCGGGAGATAGAAAACAAAATGAAAAAAAAAAAAAGGACAAGAAAATTCTTCGTAAGTCGTATAGTGCCATCAGTAGAACAGTAAGAATCATCAAGTTGACTAAACGAGTGGAGTGGTGGGATCATGGTCGCAGCTAATTGTCCCAATTCCAAGTGGTGTTCTGAACTTAATTTGCATATGTCTCGTGCTTGGAAATACCTCCAGAGCATTCAGATCGGGCCTGCCTAAGAATATATTACATGGAGAGGGAAACTTAATTTTCATGTCCCAATGTGATGGTGGCAGTAGCACTATTTGGTAGTGTCCCCAATGTGATCAGTAAGGAGATGACCCCTGTATGTATAGTTATTCATCTGAGATCCCACCATGAGGCTGTAGGTACGAGCAATCAAAACTCATTTGTGTGAAAACGTTCTAATATAGGAGGTTGCATCCTACTCCTTGGTTGACAAAAACTCTTTTGACCGTAAACTGACCAACAATGATTGTGATGATCAAAGGGTTGTTGCATACTAATGGAACCCCCACAAGGTCCTCATCATCGAACCCTATCATGGGCTTTTTAAAAGCTTTGCCTTCCTCGACACAAGCTAAAAGAATTTGGTTTGAAATGGGTTGCGTGTTCAATTAGAAGATTGGGGCGAGGAGCACCTTGCAGGGTAGTGCCGTGGCTGGGCTATCTTTAGGTGAAGAAATTACAAGGGGCAAGTCCTTGACTATTATATATAGGATGACCCTGTTAACTTGATTTGCTATAATCTTCGAGTCGCGATATTCGTGTGCTGTGTCTTCTCGTTTCTCTTCTTGTGGAGTTGGATTAGGGCTATTGCCATGGTCACCATGGACAAACTTTTGAAACTTACCATCATGAACCAATATCTCGAGTTCATCCTTCAGCTTTCGACATTCATTAGTCCAATGACAGTAATCTCGGTGGAAATGACAATATCTAGTCTTGTCCTTCTTGACATCATCACCTAAGGGGCATCCGAGCCATCGTATATAAGATTTATCCCTTATCTGCAATAGGATCTGACTAGGAGTTTCATTCAGTGGGGTGTAGTGATTGAACTTGCGATGAGGTTGTTGGGTTGACCGGCTTTTCTTCGGAGAGGGTGGTTAAGAAAGATGGTTGTGTTCATTCTTGCTCAGTTTAGACCGATACTAGTTAAAAGCTTCTGCTTCTTCGGCAACTATGTACTTCTCGGCTCTCGAATAGAATTCTTGTATGGTGCTTGGTGGGTTCTTAGTGATTAAGGTCTTCATATCTAAGAGCATCAATCCTATTAACAAGGCTGCTAAGATTATGGAATTATCCAAACCTGAAACCTTCATCATTTCTACCTTAAACTTCTCTAAGAAATTTTTTAAGGGTTCATCTTCCCCTTGTCGTAGCGAAAGGAGGAAGTGGATTTCCTCGACTCCTCGACTGATTATAAAATGAGTTCGAACTGTTCCCTTAGTTGAGAAAAGCTCCAATCCCAAGTGGTAGTAAAGAATTAAACCATATCAAAGTGTTGCCCTTGAGTGTTGTAGGAAAATGCTTGTATATGACCGCATCAGACATACCTCTTGAGACTATTATAGTCATAAAGTGTGTTGCATGATCTCGGGGTTCAGTCGTCCTATCATATTTCTCCATAGGAGGAAGCAGTATGTCCCGCAACATGGGCTCAGCGAAAATCTTCGAGTCGAAGGGTGATGTATAGGTCGTACGGCGGGCAATTTCATCCAATCTGACATTGACGCACCTGAGCTCAGCGGTTACGAGATCTTCCACTTGCTTTTTCAAACCCTCAGGGTTATGTTGAGATATCACCGATGGTTCTCGATCTTCTAGAGGAAGAAACCTATTTTCGCGTGCATATTTTGACCTCTGGGAAGAGGGCGAGCCACCTAGTCGATGGACTCGACTAAGATCCTCCAACTACCTGCTCATGTCTTGTAGTCTTGAAACCAGTGTCTTCATTTTCGAACGAGGAGGCTCATTATGGGGAGCTGGGACAGTTACTTGAACTGGCTGGATCGACTGTTGGGCTATCTGGGATCAAATTTGTACTATGATTGGATCTTAGGGATTGATAGAGACTGATGGTTGAACATAATTTGTAGGAATAACAGGACATCCTTCCACCATGAATGCAACTCTAAAAGATGTCCTAGTCTTTCTTCTTGGGGGCATAGTCTTTTGAAATGGATGAAATGCGAAATATAATCTTCTTTAGTCTGCTTTCCCACGAACGACACCAATCTGATGAATGTGAGTTTTCTTTACAAATACGTGCCCTGTTTGGTTGTGTGGGAGCGATCCAAGGGTTGTCCAAAGTTTTCAACTTGCAAAAAGCCATCAGAGAGTGTTCTGGAAAAGAAGACTCTGACGTTCAAGTCAGAAAAATTTTGTTTTGAATATGTCAATAGACATAGAAGAGTCTCTGCTCTTGTATCACGGTGTATACTTTTTAGTGTAGAGCTCTAGAGAACTTACCTGTGCTGCGACTGATATTCTGCTTATATATCAGTCTTTCATGGAAGGTTCCTTAGGGTTTCAGAAGCTTCCTAGCACTAGTTTTCTTTTATAGGAGATTGAAAAGAATCCTCGAAATTACGAGAATTATCGATTGAGACTTCATGAAGATATACAGCTTTTAGTGTTTAAAGAAGATCCATAAATGTGTGGACTTCCTTCTTTAATTGATATCTCTGTTAAGATAAATATCTATATTTTAGGGATCACTTAGAGAATAAGAAAAATTCATATCCTCTCAAGGGAAATTTTAATTTGTTTGAAAATTTGATTAGTCTAAATTGTATTTACCCTTTTGATTGTTAGGTCTAAGAGTCTAAGGCTATTTTATCGAGAAATAAAATGATCGAGAAACGTGAATATCAAAGAAGGGGACGACCGAGGAGCTATAAATGGTATTTGATAAATGCCCCTGGTTATAGAAGGCATAAAGGGTGAAATTCTGATTTGATGAATTTTTAGACAGTCTTTGTTTGGGTATTAAACAATTTTATAAAATTGCAAATGTCATATAAAAAATTAAAAACAGTTTGAAGTTTAAGTTTTTTGTTTTTTTCTTTTTAATAACCATCCAATCAAATTAAATTAAGACAAACTGATCAAACGGCCCTGTTCTTTGTACGCCTCGATTAACAAGATGTCACTTAAAAGAATGACAGTGTAACCAACTTCAAATTTTTTTTTTTCGGTTACATAGTTACAAATATACATTTATACATACATACATACATACATACATACATACATATATATATAAATATATATATAACTTCTTGTGAAAGAGTGATTTTTTTTTTTAATTTTAAACTAGAAAATTCAAACTAAAAAATTATCATATAATTGAAATAAAATTTAAGATATAAAAATATTTGATGTAATATGAATTTTAATTTTTAGATATTAAATATTACTCTTTTATTAAAGTACATTAATTTTATTAAAAAATATTATGAAAAAAAAAAAAGATGAAAGTGTGATTTTTTTTTTTTTTTGTGAAAGTAGGAATAAATTCGGAACAATCAGAGAAACAGTTTCGAACCGACCATGATGACAATAAAGAGCGAGTGGGTCAGGGTTGAAGTTACGATTTATGTACAGTGTAAATAAAATCTCTAATCGTATAGACACATTTAATGCAACAATACACATCATAATTAATGCCTGCCCACCAAACTAAAACCTAAAAATAATAATAATAATAATAATAATAATAATAATACCTTGTTTGTCTAACTAAAATATCTCACTTCCTCCTCAAAAATTCGGCCAACTCAAATAAAACACCAAAAGAAACCAAAAAAAAAAAAAAAATCAAAGGTCAAGGATTATAAAAGCGATTCTCACAACTGCATTTCCAGCCAAGAGGCTTGTAATTTGAGAATCTGTTATTGATGTTACCCTCATCTGATGATGATGATGATGGTGAAGAAGGAGGTGACTCGTACTTCTTTGGAATGAACCGGTCTGAACCCGGTTGGAACAGGTTCTGACCCGGCAGTGTAGGTATTTGGACCGCCAAACAAGGGTGACACTCGTTGCACTTGTTGTGACAACTCGGTGGTGTGGAACCCAACTGGGTTTTTTCCTCAAATAGCAATCCCTACATTACATATACCCAAATAAATAAATAATGTTTTTAGGTAACCCAAAAGGAAATCCTACAAACTACATTTAAAATACCCTTTTATTAAAAAGCTTAGCGAGAGAGAGAGAGAGAGAGAGAGAGAGAGAGAGAGCTCACTCTGGTGGAGTCTGGGAGGTGATGAGGGCTGAGGGAAAATGTAGGAGAGAGAAGATGGACGAGATAGAGAAGCAGAGTGGTTATATAAAGAAGAAAGGGATAAGGTAAATGTAAATCACTGGTCATTGCAGCAATTTCATTCGAATCTGTTGATAAGAATAAAACCCAGAAATCCAGATTCAAGTCAATGGAGTTAATTTAGAGAACAGACTCTAAGTAAATGCATTTCGAAAAAAAAAAATTGAAACTTCAAAAAGAAATGAGAGAGAGGGAGTGAGGGAGAGACGGCGATGGCTTTTAATGAAGCACAACAAGTGTTTTTGATAGTGTTGAAAGAAGTAATGCAGGAATAAATTGAGTGTGGAGGATTGTGCCCAGATGGCCAGTGAAGAGGGAAAACAAAGAGACAGAAAGTGCTAACAAATTGGGAGAATCCACGTCATCAAGAGGGGGGGGGGGGGAGGAGAAAGAGCGTAAGTGACTTGTGAGTTGAGGTTGGCTACTAGCGTGTAGCTGTGAATGATGGCGAAATGGAATCGACTTGTCGGAGTTTATACTGCAGAAGGCGAGAAAATATGTGGAGTTCAGTGGTTAAAATCGCAATAAATATCCTGCAGAGGGATTTTTTTTTTTTTTTTTAACTCTTTGCTTTGGGTTCAGGACAGACAAGTGAGACAGAGTGTCATCTTATCAGAACACGAGAGCGGAAAAGTTTGACTATGTGAAACTGTGAAGTGATTGATTGAATAAATGCTTGCGAGACAGAGGGAGAGAGGTTGGGGGGGGGGGGAGAGTGGTGTCTGTGTGGAGATTTAAGTAAGGAGCGGAAAATAGCAGGCCTTGGATATTGAATGCTCGCAATGTTCTCAACGAATATTTTCTCGCAGAAATATTCTTACCGTGTTTCTCAAAGATGTCCTCAGTATTTAATGAAAGTTATCAAAATCGTAAAATTTATCTATTATTCTAGATTTTATTTTTGAACATAAAAATATTTATTTATAATTTTACATAAATTATGAATTTCCAAATCCATATAAAAATTTATAATACTAAATTCCATTACAGGTTGTAAATCTATCAAATCTACTCAAATTTACTTTTCAATCATCATATTTGTTCATATTGATCACGTGAACATATTAGAAACTTCATAATTCAAAAGTTTACTTAGATTCACAAAAGATTTGATTTTTCAATTAAACAATATTTAATATAACTCTTTATTTAATTTTGTGAATATGTTTTTCATATTTTTCATTATTTTTATATAGTTTTTCTAATTTAATATATCATATATCTAATTATATTTAGATTCTATATGAATCAGTGAATATATGATATTTAGTTAAAATTTATATTAAAAAAATTTTATTTTTCACCCACGCTTCCCATGTTAGTTCTAACAAACTGAACACAAGCTACAAGATCGACTTGCTTACTCAACAAAACTTTCCTTGACCTAAATGCAATTGTATCTCTCTTAAAGTTACGCATATCCTTCAACGTGTAAGTAGAAACTTCCTCGATTGCATCAAGAATCGGAAAAGATTTATCGTGACTTGATTAAAAGTTCCTAAAATATGTTCCATCTTTCTATCTCTTGGGTTTGGATCATCTAAGGATGAATGTATAGGGGTAGCATTAGAATGGAGAAATCTAGGACTTGATGCCTCCTCTAGTTGTTCTATCCTAACCTCACGTTCGGAGACTTCTCTAACCTTATTATCTACCCTTTTTACCACTGCTTAACACATGAATAGCCTTAACGTGTTCATTAGCATGTCTTTTAGGATTTAGCATTGTGGAATTAGAAATCTTTCTGTCTCGATAGCATCACCTAGCTGCTTGATTTGGGTTTCTAACTTGGTTATGGACCGAGTGCGAGTTAACTATTTGAGTTTATGCTTCCAAATTCTTGGGTGCAGCTAAAACCTTATAACTAAAACTGAATGAATTAGATGGTGCATTTGGATGAGGTTGAGTGTATATACACTGAAAAATAGGGCGTAGTGTTACCCCATTACTTGTGTTCTTGTATTATTGATAACTTATCCTAGGATGCAAAAGCCTATCGATTCCCTATATGATCAGGTGGATTGAATAACCTAGTCTAATGGCTATTGAGAGCTCGATCAGGATTCCGATAGGAGGAATAAGGGTGGTTTCTCGTGTCTGGATACTATGCATAAGAGTTATTTTTGATAGGAGAGAGATAAAAATAAGAGAATAGAGTTTGCAAAAAGAGACAAAATTTTAGAAGTTATAAAAGAGAAATATTACTCTTAAAGAAATATTATTAATGATTAATGTCTAAAATACTATAATTATTTATAGGGAATGCAAATCCTAAAAATTAAGAAATTAGAAAAATTAGGAAATTAGAAAAATATGAAAACTGAAAAAATTAAGAAACTAAAAACTAAAAAAATTAGAGAACTAAAGAAATTAAGAAATAATAAAAATTACAAACTAACCAAAAATATACTAAAAAACTTAAAAAGCTGAAAAGTTAACGGACTCCTTTTTCTTTTCTTGAAATGATCTCGTGTAACCTAATAATTATTTGAAATATATACCACATCAGTCCTCCCTAACAGCATGTTTGGGAGTTTTTAAGAGAAAAGAAAAGATTAGTTAGAGAGAAAAAAAAAGAAGAGAAAATTATAATTTTCTCTCCATTTTGTTTGGGAGTTTTATGAAAGAAAAAAAAAAGAAATGTGATTTATTAGAAATAAAAATTTCTACTTTCAGCTTTTAAAGGGTATTTTTGAAATATAAAACTATTTTAACTCTTACATTTTCTTTTCCCTCTAATTCTCTCCACTTTTGAGAGAGAAAAAATTTTAAATTGAAATCCTTTCAAATCCCTCATTTTCTTTCCTTTTCTCTCATATTAAAACTCCCAAATAAAAGAAAATCACAACTTTTTTTTCCTAATCTTTTATTTTCTCTCCAAATCTTTCCATCCAAACAACTTGTAACTGAAAAGAACTCACTCTTGAGTAATACCTTCAATGTCTACATCCATATTGTCAACTCTCTTATCTGGTTTTCTTACTTAAAAATATATGCTGAGTATGATAAATATCAAAATAACTGTTATAACTAAATAATCATAGTCAACTTCAAATTCTTTTACCCCATCCAAATGCTTGTCTGAGTTAGAATGATAGTAAACTTTTCTATTTGCTGGATCAATTTTGAAATATTCAGCTTCCGAATAAGAAATATCCAACTTCTTTCTAACTATATTGTGAATTGATTCTACGATACTGTGTACTTCCACTATACCACATGTAACACTTGATAACAAGGGGTGAATGCACAATAGTTACGACATGATAACACCAGAATTTCATAAGACGGATTTTTCAGATTTTTCAAAAATCTTATTCCTACCCAACCTGTTCCAAATACTACCACTTTCTTTTTTGTCTCAGTCTCTGATGAAGCAATGACATTTCCAGACTACAATGGTTTTGATGAGTCAATGCCCTTCGTGCTACGCAATAAGTTTGAATTTGCACATAAAACAAAATGATCACTATTGGTTTGAAAAAACTCATTCCATTGTGTATCATCTCACTTAGGAATCAGCTACACCTTTCTAACTAGCAAAGTCTGCATATCTTCGTCTTCTCCAACTGGCTCACAAATCCCTTCTTCCTCATCAACAGTTCTTTCATCATCCTCTCTACCATAGCCGACTAGATGAACTTGACTGCATTAAGGACAATTGTTAGACTTATGCCCAACTTGTCTGCACCTATAACACTTATCTCTTGTTGGGTTCAAGTAAGGGTTGTTATTGGTTGGTTTCTTCGTATGCTCCTTCTCTACCGCATCATTCTTTGCATGTTCTGAACTAGACCATGTATTGACTATTGGGTTTGATCTAGATGTCTCACCAAAGAGTTTATGGATATTGTCATTCCTGCAATCTTCCCTAAACGCTATTAACTCTATTCTCTGGTCCATATTCTGAGTTTCACTGAGGGTTAAAATGACCTGATAATTAATTTTATCAGAGATCACAGGTTTCAATCCATAAATATACCTCACCACTTGCCGACCTTCAATTTCCATCAAATTATTTCATGCCAATAATTGCAAAAAAATTTGTGATATATTCTGCCATAGATTTTTGACCCAGCACCAATGTCCGGTATTGATAGAATAAAAATTGATCATAATCTGGAGAAAGAAATCTAACCATTAACATTTTCTTCATCATTGGCCAAAGTCTTATTGGTTGTTTTCCCAAATGTTTTCGTTGGATCTAAGTTTGTTCTCACTATGGAAAAACTTCACCTTTTAATCGATATGCCACCAGTTTTACTCGTTCATTCTCTAGAATCTTTACGAAGTCGAAAAATTTCTCAACCTCTACTACCCAATCTAGAAAATCTTCAATTTTTAGATTACTATTGAATTAAGGGATATCTACTTTCAATTGAAACTCTTCTTGTCGATATTGATAAGTTGCCCTAAAATTAGGGTTATGACCAAAAAACTCAACAACCTCTTCGTCTGAAAAATTATCCTCGTTGGTCTGAACTATATGAGTTTGTTGTGATAATATAGGATTGAAGTGAGATCTCTGAGCAATTCTCCTTGTGTCACCTTCACATCTTAAATTGCCCCAATTTGCCCACAACGTCTGTAATTCTATTTCTTTCTACTCCATTCGAACAGACAAATTTTGAATTACAGTTTTTATAACTCATAACTCTCCGAACACATCAGAAAGAGTATTATCTTTACCGTCTTGGTTGGCCATTGTAAGGGAAAGTTTTGACTCTAATACCACTTAATACGAGAAAGATAAAAGGAAAATAATAGGATTTATAAAGAGACAAAATTCTAGAACTTTCAAAAGAGAAATATTACTTTCAAAGAAACATTATTAATAATGAATGTCAAAATAATGAAACATTATAAATATTTATAAAGAATGCAAACCCTAAAAATTAAGAAATTATAAAAACTACAAAATTAGAGAAATATGAAAACTAAAAAAAATTAGGAAACTTAAAATTTGAAAAATTAAGAAATTAGAGAAATTAAAAAATTAAAAAAAGATAGGAAATTATAAAAATTAGAAATAAACTAAAAAAACTAAAAAGGCCAAAAAAGGCCAAAAAAGTTAACGGATTGCTTTTCCTTTTTTCTTTTTTTTTGAACCGATTTCATATAATCGGATAATTATTTGAAATCTTTTTCACCTCAATTCCAAAGTAGGAATGTCTAATCTACATTTCCCTATTCTTTTAAGAACTCTAGGAACTGAGAAGTGCTACTACAATCCAAAGAATGAACGTATGAAACTTGTATTTATAGACTCAACTTCTTAGTATTCCAAGATAGTTGTCCACAGGTCCTATTACTTTCCAATTACTGATCAAACTTAGACAAAACATGTACTTTGGAGGACATCATGTCTCTCATGAGCATGAAACAACTGTGCATCCCTCGGGCGATAGTCTGTTTAGAATTAGGTTTCACTATTCTAGTAGAGAATTCATTCCATTCATGTTCTCAAAGAATTCCTATACATAGTCGGGTGTTTTGTTCATGTAGTTGTCAACGCAAGAAGCATTTACAACTTGCTTCTATCTCTTGTCTAACCATAAATAGAAGCTTTGGAGTTGCTATAAATCCCTTATTCTCTCCTATCTATCATAAAACAATTTATATGAAAATTAAGAGAAATTCGTAATATATTTCTTCAACTTGATCATTTTAGAGATAGTAGAGTATTTTGTGAGAAATTTTCTTACCAATTGATCTCAAGAAGTGACCTTAGAAGTTTAACCAGTGCCTAGCCTTACTCTTCAGTGAGAATAAAAGAATCAACTTTGGTATTCTCATCCGTATGGTTTGCAACTTTGAGTGTGAAACAAATATCTAAGAACTCATCTGGGTGTAGCATTCGAACCGGGGAGGGAAGTAACAATTGGAGGAGATTGAACTTGATTTCATAAGGCACATCTATGTTAGGGAAACAACAGCCTAATGGGGCATTGTACCCCATATGAAAAGAAATGATCTCTAAAATACCTTTGGACATCATCTTGGGCACGGGGGAAATACATCAGGATTAGCAAAAGGTGAATGGATATTGTCATTGATGGATTATGGTGGTTACTTTTTAGTAAAGAAGTATCAGGATAAAAGTGTGCAACGATGTATATACCAAGGCGAGCTGCCCTACTTTGTGGCTGATACTCTCAGAGAGTTCGCTTTATTTCAATATCAAAATCCTGTAAGGGTAAACCTAAAGACCTACCAATGCATACAAAAATGCAACCCAGAGAGACTTTACTTCGACTTTTCTCCTCATACCCCCCAAAATTGCAATATCTAATCTAATTCAAAACAGCATGTGTTGAAGAGGTATTGAGAAAATATGTTTTACTTTCTTCATGTTTGCCGTCTCAAACTACACTAAACAAACAAGTGGTATTTTGAGATAAATTTAAGAATTTCCCATAAATTTGCTACCTCAAAAACAACAAACAAAAGTATGTACATTAATTACAATAGGAAACAAGATCGAATTAATTAAGGAGACTAGATCTTCGACAATGGTGCCAAAGACTTGATAGGTTCTGATTTATGAAGCCTAACTCGAAAGTACACAAGGTACAGTGCACACTCAATGAGTGGGGGTTATCACTTCCACGATGATCGTTTGGGCTATTGAGATTTAAATGTTTTCCGCAGTATGAAAAGTACAAAGAATGCATCTCAAACTATAAGAATAAAATCAGAGAAGCAAGAAAAGCAAAAAAAACAAAAAAAAGAATAAAAAACCTAAAATTATCCTAAATGCAGCTAAATGATAAACTAGTAATATTTGTGGAAGACTAAGGTATTGATTTTTCCACTAACATCATGGATTAGTCGTTTAACATAGGATTCATGGCCTTGTGTTAGATGACATCGGCCACAAGATTTGGATGCCTTTGAATGCAATCCAAGCGTATGTAATGCATGAAATTATAAAACCTAACTAAATGGGCATAACTCATACATAATATGTCATGATCTAGTATAAATTCAACCACTAATGTCATTTAGAACCTAAATATTCATAATTTGTATGTAAACTATCATTGTATAAATATATATATATATATATATATATTTAACATGAGACATCGTAGATATGAATCATCTAATCTAACCATAAACACTATACATTACTAATCATAAATCAACAATTTAAGCACTATTATGCGATTATTATTTTAACAACTAAAAGAAAAATCCAAGATATATAGTTATGGATAAATAAATTCCGATATGTATCTACAAGATAACATATATGGAAAATTCAACAAATACTTTATGCTCACAAAATAACCTAAGATTACACAATCATAGAATATACCATAAAACCTACATTTTATCAATAAAGCATGTGCTAGACTTGCATCAAACCCTAACTCTAGATTTAGCATTATATGTTTAGAAGGGAATTGCAAGAATTTAAAAGAAAATTTGAAAAGTACAACTCATTCTACAACATTTCAACAATGTCCCTCGTAATACACTCTGTCTTCATCATTTAACTTAGAATAATCATATTCCTCTTTAATTAGAACATAGATAATAAACATCATTTTTTTTACCATTTTTTTTCCACAATCAGAGTAAGTCCTGATATCCTCAGACGATCCAAAGTTTTCGACTGTGTTTGATCTCCTCCCACTTGTTTACTTGGCATCATATGCGAATGGGCCTCCAATACTCCGCCATAGCTCAGTTGTCATCAAATGATTTAAATATTTTGGCATATCAAGACGAAATTGCAACACAATATCTCTTTTAAGACCAAATTACAAAAATCAAGATCCAAAATATAAGTTATCATTTAATTTACAACCATTTAATACAAAAAAAAAATAATAATTTAAGACATTTATAAGGTCATCCTAAGTCGATGATCACTCATCCATGTCATTAACAAAATATAGAACAATAATAAATAATTAGATTTTAAAAAAATAAATAAAATTTGAATTGAGAAAGAAAACAATATTATTATAAAGTGGCTACCACTGTCCTATTTATACTAATTATGACAAATCATAATCCTAGAGTAAAAGCTTTCTAGTTAGTTAAAACTTTCTACTTAGTTAAATGGAATAGCAATAAAAATAAACTTCCTATAAAGATACCTAAATAAAAAGGAAAACTCATAAAAAAAATAGAAAAGTTAATACTTTTTAATTCTTTGGATGCTTGTTTATCATTTTCTCGTGGTTCAAGAACACTTGTCCTTGAGGTAGGACTAATCTTCTGCAAAGAATGGTTGGAACCCCAGTCAATGTCTTCGATGTAATTCTACACATCTACGTTTCACTGGCATGCTTTTTACCCAAAATCTCATCGTTGGTAATATAATAAGCGAAACCTAATTTTAACAAACTTGTTGCAATATTAACAAAATACTGCTTTGCCATGGTTGTTAAAAAGGACTAAAATGAGCAACTAAATCACCAAGTTTGGCAACTTGTGTCCATGTTTGATATGGTCACAAATTTACACGAAACTTTCATTTCCATCTTCAACTAAAGGCATTTCAAAAGCACATTTAGCTGACCTAGATCATGATCATTTGAGGTAGAATTCAAATTATGATAACAACAAGAGCCTCCCCTTAATTACAGTAGGTGACCTTTGTTTGCTCACCATCATCCTCACCATAGATATAAGAGTTGAATGTCAGTTCATTTACAACTTTTTCAGCAAAACAGATGAAAGTGACATGATCTCCAAAGGTAATTTCAATTTCACGTCCACCTTTGAAATCTCTTTGCTAAAAATTGGATCTAACACTTCATCAAAAACTTCAACATTCAAAAGCAACTTTTCAATTCAACACTACCACTCCGAATGTGGGTCAACTTTATAAAAGGGTTCATTTCATGAATTCTTTTTACTCTCAAGATCTTGAATCACGTGTTGTTTTTAATTGCCTTCTAGAGTCTTTGTTTGAGCTTCCACAATTTCATGATACCACAAGACTTATATACAACCCATGTCAAGTCCTGAATCATTTTCCATATCTTAGCTAACTCTATTTGTTCAGTTTGATTGCATATTCCTTAATCTTTGCCTAATTAGCCATTTTTTAGAAGTAGGAACAAAAAGATTTTGAATTCATAAGAAATTAAAAAAAAATCTAAACTCTTGAACAAAAATTTAAATTGCATAAAAAATTTGGTCTCCTCTAAAAAATAATAGTAAATAATCATGTTGTTTTAAAAAATTAAATTTCAATTTGAGATAGAAAACAATATCATCATAAACTAGCTACTATTGTTATATTTATACTAGTTTAGGTCAAATCTTTATTCTAAAATAAAAACAAAATATTAATTAAAGCTTCATAAATAGTTATATACAATTAAAAAAAAATTCATAAATAGAAACTTAAATAAAAAAAGAAAATTCAAAAAAGACAAAAAATTAGATGAGACTTTCTAAGTATTGAAACACAAGCATTTGAGTTCTCAGCCCAAGCCTAGTGAAGTGACGGAAGTGGAGTAGTGCTTATTTGCAAGCAACACTTATTCTCAAATATCAGGTTAGTGTAGAGAGCATGGATATTTGTGTGAGAAGGCCTTCTTTTTCATTCTTTAGGGGTAAAGGTTGTTCATTTTGATTAACTGAGGACCAGTTTTGATGTTGATAAGAATTTTGGTCTTATTTATACTAAAATTTAAGCTAACCAGCAACACAAATCTCTCTCTCTCTATTTATGATAAGTATTTCTTCCACGTAACACATCTACATATATTCAATGCTTCTGTTATGAAAGAAATTATTGGGAACTATGGCAACATATTAAGATGAAATTTGTTTTAGGTCTACGTAAGACCATAAGAGAGGCATGATTCAATATTTTTGGTGGTGGATAGATTTCCTAAAATGTGTTATTTTATAGCTTGTAGCAAAACATTTGACACACTAAATATTGTTATGTTGTTTTTAAGGAAGTAGTTCATCTTCATGTCATTCCGAAAGCCATAATGATGCCGAATTGTGATAAGAGGTTTATGATTTTGAAAGACTGTGTATGAATACAAGCTGCGGAGATTTGTTAAGAAGCTTAGTTGGTGATCTTATTTCTAATTCGGGACCAAATTCTTCTTGTGGTTGAGTTTGCTTTTGATATTTCTATGGATATGACTGTCCGGGAAAGTCCCTTTTAAGATTGTTCTTGGAGTCGAATCTCACAATCCTTTTGATTTAAGTGAATTATCACTCGAGGCATGGATAAGTGAAGAAAATGACACCTTTTGCTCGAGATGTAAAAGATATACATGCACGAGTACGGAGAAAGATCGGAAGCAGAGGAGCTAATCTACATCATCGTCACATGGAATTAATGAAGATAACATAATGATGCAAAGAGTGATTAGAAAGATTACAAAACTTCAATATATTCGTGTATTTCTTCCTCAAATAAATGAACAAACTATAGTGGTGAGTAGAAATGTGGGAGATTTGTTAAGATGATTGGGCGGTGATCATGTTTGCAATTGAGATCAGACTCCTTGTGTGGCTTAGTTTGCTTTTAATAGTTTTATAAATAGGATTATTAGAAGAAATCCATTTGAGTTTGTTAAATTCAACCTCACAACCCTATTTATTAAATTGAATTACTACAAGCGACATCTTTGGTTAGTTAATATATGCAAGATTTAATTGAAGGAGAAAGAGGCAACTAGCAATGAGTTCTATTTCTGCACGTAAAAAGTAATTTTTTAGTTTAGTATATGGATAAAGAAAAAATAAACGTGTATATGTATGAATATTTTTTAATATTTATATAAAGAGACTGTTTATATATTTTAAACCTATAAACTCAAAATTATAAAAAAATAATTTAACCATTATCCACTTCTCGAATAATTTGAGCCACATGACATTTTTGTACGTTTGTCATGCTAATTTTCTAGATTAATCTGACCATTTGATAAAAATATAAAATTTAAATTTTCTTAAATAATTAAAAAAAATTTAATTAATGCTTTACCGTCCTCACTTTTTCTCGCGGTCTGCGAATGAATTGAACTGCTCTCTTACTGAATAAATTCTATTCTCTCTCTCTCACTAAACTCAAACCTCCGCGGTATTAGACCTCGCTTCTCCGACAGCCGGCAAGGCACTTTCAATCTCCGGACTATATAATTAGGAAAAAACCATAAGGTAAACTCAATTTCTGGATTTTGAAAGTTGAAAAATGGAATTAGGAAAGAGAATGTTGTTATTTAAATCATCAGCCTTTCGTTTTCTCATACGCATTGCACTGGCGGACTTCCAATTTTATGACTATTTGTCTCTTTCTGCTTATCCAAATTCCAGATGTACCTCTCTGAGTATTTGAATTTTCCCCCAATTTTGAATGTTTAGAAAGAAACTGACGTCTGTCTTTGTAAAATCTGTGTGATCGGCTGATTAGAATGCTTTATGGTGTGAAGGTTACATGACATGCTTGGGTGATTGTTTGCATGTAGAAACTATGAATCACTTAGTAAAGAAGACTTCTTGAATTCTTGAGGGATACTTCATGTCCTCTCCACTTACTCCCATATGACAAGTTATGTGATTAAACAAAACCACAATTTTCCTTTATTGCACAAAATTCATGCAGATCTCCCTCCCCAGGGCACCGAAAATCCTTAACTACTGTTTAATACACATTATATGCCAACTCAAGTGCTATAAACCTCTCTGGGTGTGATAAATTGGCCTAGAATGTCAAATTTATAATATATATATATATATATATATATATATATATTCTGACATGACAATTCCTTAATAAAGTTGATTTTCAAGTGAATCTGATCAAATAAGAAATTTATTAGATAAAGTTGACCCACATTCAAATAATAAAGTTGATTTTCAAGTGAATCTGATCAATATATGAGATATCTATTGTGTAATTTTAAATGATTTGAATCTTGAATCTTTTTTAGAGAGAAACATGGAACTAATCTAGACAGAGTCGCATCTATTCTAGTTAGGATATCAATGCCCTTTTTCCTTATATATTTTTTTGTTGGTTGGTGTGTTGGAAAAATTCACTTAATACAAAATATGTTAAATATCGTATTAAATCATCAGAATTAAAACTTAATCACTGAAATTGAAATCTAGATCAGCTGATTCCATAGCCGAAGAACTCAATTGAATGAAATCCTGGTCTAGACAGAATTATGGGTTCAGCTTTTTATATCAAATGTATTCTTACAAAATCTCTCTATATGATAAGAGTATTAGAAAATTAAAGTAATTCGTTGACCCTGGGATCATAACTCTTTTATGGATCTAGGGTGATTTTTACTTTTCAAATCTGTCTGTTCAATTTATAGTAGTTACCTTTACCAAATTTACCTAAATTAGGTAATTGTTTAACTGTTCTTAAATCATCATTCGACATTCCCTATCTAAACCATTATAAATAGTAAATGTCTATTTGTATCTACAAATTTATTTATTTTCATATCCTATTAGAAACATTAAACTCAAATTATCAAATTTCTGAATTTAGTATATCACTTTCATATGGGTTTAATTTATATAACAGTATGCAATATATAATTATTTTATATATAATGTCATAGTTGGATTAATGATCCAACAATCTCCCATTTGGGTTATATATGAATTTATAATTATATAATTATGAAATAATTGAATGAGATTAATTTTTCTTTCAGTATTGAAATGTATCTACAATTGATCCGATCTATCAATCATACCAACTTAGGATCAAATCGGCTTTTGTTATATTTCTTTCATAACTCAACCCTCAATGATAATGTAAATTGATATAATCGAATGACATGGATCATGATATGAATATATAGTATGAAAATGTCATACAATGTGACCTTTAACATATCATTTATGCCCTGAATTTCGTCCATGGCTTTTCCCTTCTGTCATATTTTGGGCTTGATTTTGGTGAGTTTGTTGCTTGTCTATTATGTTTGTTGTTACAAGTTGTTTTGTTTTACTATGTTTATTCTTAGTCAGTGATTAATATGATGGGTTTTATATAGTTCAGATGGCAGTGATTTTAAGGCTAATCAATGTGAATCCTGTCATGTATAAGCAAAAAAGAATGCGGAATGGACTGCACCAACTGATGTCGATGAGTGTGCTGTCGAACCAATTGACCAACAAGAAATTTTGTATGTCCTTCTCTCCCAGTTACACATTTTTTTTACGTTTTCTTATGATGATTATTGTGGAAGGTATGTTGTGTCATGACATTAAGGTGTTATGGAAACAAACCAACTTTCATCTAGGTTGTTGATGTTTTCTTGACCATATTATGAGAACTTCCAAGTGTTTGATTTATTTGCAGAATATAAGTCCATGTCATAGCAGTTGGTTACTTTCGGTTTCATGATTTGATTGTGAGAAATTGTTTTGAAGCTCTTTCTCTTTCTTTGCTGTATTAAGGTTGTTTTTATTCCTACATTGTGAGAAAGCTGGTGCTTTGCCTTTTGTCTTCTGATATTCAATTGATTCTTATTATTTCAATTTAGAAAGAGATTGATTGACACATTTTTTTTATGAAATGCAGACATAAGAACTAAAGCATTGCATTTGTAGTTTAGAATTCGGGACATTTGAAATGTTCTCCTTCTGCGAAGCACATTTTCTTTTAATGATTGATTTTATGGTTTAAAGGGTCTTGAATCATGTTGTTGTTGTTGTTCTAATTATTTGCTCTTTCAGTATATGCAGCTTGTCTGGACGTTTGAAGAAAGTGAAGGAGGGAGTAGATAACATAGAAATGAAAAACAGTGAATGGAAAGGAAAGAAACAGCCAGTTACGATGACTATTTTTGGAGGGTTTATGCTCTTTTGTTAAAGATCTTCCAGTAGGAACTTTTACTTCTTTCTCCCACCAACTTTGAAGCAAAAACAAAGATTTGGAGCAGATAAATTACCCCGTCTTGTCCTTCCTTTTTCACTATCACCATATATTGAAATATGGCATACTATTAACTGCTCATGGCTTAATGTTTCCGTTCTTATCCTCTCTGAGCCAGAAAATGTCCTCCAGCCTAGTGGTCATAGAAGGGAATTTGAAACCTGACCTGCGAGTAGATTAAGAGTTGAAACATATCAAGATAAAGGCCCACGCGGCTGTTATTTTTGATGCTTAAGCATTGCTCGCCGCTGTTATTCTAGGCCTTAGTGCCTGGTAGAAATAGTTTCTCCTTGGTGAATTGTGATAACTGGCTCCTTTAGGTGTAGCATCTGCGACTGCTTATGATCCATTATGGACTATCAGAATGTTCAACTTTGACATTGAGTTTGATACTGAAAGCCTCATTTAACCATTCCTTTGTAAACATTTTCTATTTTTAACTTGCTAATAAAAATTGTGAATAGTGAAGTTGATTCTTCAAATGTCCCAGTTATATACTCCTCTTTCCTAAATTTTAGACCTGTTAATTAATGATGATAATTATAGAAGTGCTTTCACTAGTAGACCTTTCACATGTCTTGTCTTTCCTCCCTGCTACAAAAGAATGTTACAAGTCATGCCAAAGTTTCAAAAGCTTGGTATATGATGAAAAAAAGTGTCTAATTCCAGTCAAGCACAGCTGTTTTGGGACATCTGAGAAAAGAAACTTGAACTATACACTGGGAAGTGAGGGAATACTGTCCATTGATGTTGTATTGTTGCTACACTTCAATGGTTTTTATTTATTGGTGTTATTTAATTTTTAATTCTTTTGGGAAATGTGGGAGATTGGGTTGTGCTTGTTCAGTCTAAAGTTCAACATAACGCCACATCTATGAAACCTGTGTATATCTACCGTCATTGTGAAAATGAAGCAAACGGTTTTATATCACATTCTATGAGAGGGAGAAATGTTATATTGGATTGTCTTGTTGAATTCAAGAGATAAAATCAAGCACATCTAGGAGAACTGTTTTGAAATTACCAAAATGGATTGCCTTAGATTTGACAGCAACATCTAAGGGCTCTTTTTTTTTTTTCTTTTAGAAAATTTTGAAACTTTTTCTTTATTTATTTTTCTTTATTTAAACATCTTGGTTTTGTTCTCTTTCATGTTCCCTCATTGCACAAGTGCTTAAAGACTCCTAGATCCTAGTATAGGAGCTTATCCTAGTGACCTGTACTTGTTAAATTTACCACAGACCGGATTGCATTGACTTTCTTGTGACCGCATTGAACAAAGTAAACCAATATGCACATTTCAGTAATTTGAATTAGAATCATGCATGTGGGGCTCCATCCTTTGGTTGTTAAGTTATGGTCCTTGATAGTCTAGGTACAATGAAAAGATTTACTCACATTATTTGCAGTATGAAGAGGATCCCCCCACCCTTAATCCCCATAAATCATATTACAGAATCCAGAGTCTCCTCTCACTAGGAGAATTTGAAGTCTAAAGAGAAGATGCCATCAAAGTGGATGGCAAGTTTAGTTGTGTTCGGTAAATATAGACCCAACCTTTTTACATGGTTCACTTTTGAAAAATTTGTGTAGCATGGTTATTCATCAATACACTATATTGGCTCCCCCCCCCCCCGGGGGGGGGGGGTTAAGGATGATGTTCACTCCCACAGTTGAGCTTTGCAGTATGGGTACTGTAATTGTACCTTCCTTGGGAGTGAAGCTTATGCGCAGCATGCCTTCTAGATATAAGGTGAGGCTCTTATTTTCCATTTTCATAAGCTTAGTTGATCACATCCTCTTTGGTACTTGACACAAACTTTCCTTTTCCTTCTCTTTTCGTTTGGGTAATGTTGGGTGCTGCTGCTGTGGTTTGGTGACTTGCACAACTGTGCCCAAACAAGCATTTAAGTATGTTCTTTTGCTAGGAAATTTTTATTTCTTTAAAAACCTGAGTGATAGAGAAGCTTCATTTCTTAATTACCTGTTTATTTGTTAGATTCTGGTCTTTGTCATCTTCTGATTAACCTGTTTTTGGAGTCTTAATACTCCAGGCTCCTTTTCCTATATATTGTTCTTGAATCACCTTATAAACACATACTATATTTCTACTTTGTGCTTACTTTGTTCCGAAAGGGAAGGCCCCTTCGTACTTTAAAGTTCTAGCCAGATACTTAAGTTTCAGTCTCAATTGCTGTGGCAGTTGTGGTTGTGGTTGTAACAGTCTGTGTAGTGGGTGTTCTAGTGGAAATTGCCCAATATGGATGAATTGGCTTTCCACTTCCTGGAGGTGTCACAATGGTGTTGTGTCTTGCAGCGGCAGTTGCAGTTATATTATATAGTCATGGCCGGTACAACTACTGTGGCCCATGCAATAATTCTAGCTGCTACCTGGCCTAGAGTTAGAACTGACAATCTCTTGCACATAATAAGACATTTCAAGGCCTTTTCCTTTTTTATACTCATAACGTGTGCTGGAATGTAATGAAATCAAAAACAGTTTATCTTCTCACGTCCTGCTTTTTTGGGATATTGAAAATTTTTTTCATACCCCAACTCTCGAGTTGAGCACGCGACAATTGTCACATTATCTCAGTATATATGTAGAATCTCCCCATATATCGAGACACGCAAGGTATTTAACCTTATTAATCATGTTTTTAAAACAATTTAATATCATCCAATAATCAAACCGGTTCATTCCAACTCCAATGCAGGCACTAGGCCAACACGGCTAATAAATAATTCTCAATAATGTTTCTCAAATTCAAAATATTTCAAAATTTACCAATAAAGTTCAAATATTCTATATAAACAATAAATTTTTGTAAACAGTAAAATTTAAACAAAATTTACAAAGTTCCAAGTGTCCAAGTGAGAATTTCATCAATACTTGCCTACCAAAAAGAAAATAAAATAAATATCAATCAAATCCAAATCAAAAGAAAATACAAGTCTCTTTTCATGAATTTTACTACTTTAATCCCAAAAATAAGATCTCACATCATCGATACCTATCAAAATTCGGCAAAATACTTCTTCAATTACTTCAAAATGAGCTTTTCCGTCTAAATTTCCTTTAAAAAATATGAAAAAGATGTGTGAGTATTACAAATATTCAGTGAGTGAAATATAATCCCATAATTGTACAATAAAGGAGGGGTGAGTGTGGGGGAGTCAAAAACATAGATCATAAACAATTAAAAATTTATATGAAATGGTTTCAACAAATTAGAATAATTTAAATTAAACATGCATACATAAATTTCAGATTTTCCAAAAATCACGGAGACTCCCTAAAGAAATCTCTTCCGCCCAAGATTTGGCCAAATTCGGGTGGAAGCCCACCAAGGGTTTTTGATTTATTCTTTTCATAACACTAATTTCCCCCTTCCTTGGTGTTGACTCGTATCCCACCGAGGTGCGATCTGGATAGTTCGATGTCTGCAGAGGGAGCTACATGTAGCTCTCCTGCTCATAGCCCCAATCATATCACCCCGTCTGGTCATTTCGTGAAATGAATGACTATAGCTATTACATTAATGCATTATCATTTCACAATTGTTGAAATCACGATCAATGCGCCAAGATTTTAATAAACAATTAACAAAACATATTCTTTAACATTCATGAATCGATTATCCAATAACATATGACATTTGTTTATTTATAAATACAATGGATGCATTCGTAATTCTATTTCCATTTCAGACATCCCACAATCACAAAATTTACACAAAATCATATAAAATCATTTATAAAAAAATTTAAAACAATTTTTGCTCATTTATGGCACAACAAATCATTCACTCACCTCTTGAGAGGGTTGGCACTCTCAATCCATAATTTAATCTAAGGTAAGTTTCTCCTAACATTTCAATTATTTCAACCTAAAATAACAAGTGCAATTTCATCATTTAAAAAGGTCAATATTAGAGTTTACCAAATTTTCCCCCAATTGTCTTATAATCTAAAATTTCCTACACTACCATGTCTTAGAAAAACTATCATATTTTGGCTTACAAAACTTGGATTGAGGTAATTCTAATTGCTACTTAAAGTTAAGACATAAGGCTATAACTTTTGTGTTTATATCTAGACTTAATTCTAATCACACAAAATTAACCAAGTCTATGAATATTAGTCCTAAATTCATGACCACATTTGTGCAGTCACTGAAGAATTGCCACAACTTTCACTACACATATCGGATTTAAGTGATTTAATTCTCAAATTAAAGATAAAACATAGATCTATAACTTTTTTGTTTAGAGTTTTGCCAAATTTTGCTTAGAAGGCTGATTAAATTCGCAGCGAATTTCACAAGCAGAATATGGAAAGAATAGAGTGTTTCTGCAAAACACATATCTTTGAAAAATCACCAAAAATCCAATTTTAAACAAAATGCCTACTACAATATGTCATTTTAAAGCTCTGGAGTAGAAAATCTCACTTAATTTGCAGTTGTGCATAAAAAGATATGAGCTAAAAATTACAACAAGGTCAAACTGTTCAGAATGTTAAATCTTGGTTTTTCTCCATCTCTTGCTGTTCCAGAATGAGATTTTCCTATCCCTATCTATTCTATCCCTACTCCAATACCACAAACAATCTAAAAACATATTAAATATGACTATTAGGTATCAAAAAAAAAAAAAAAAAACAAACAAAAGCATGATACTTGCATCAATAAATTATCTCCCTCCATATTTTTTTCCAATTTTCCTCATTTCACAAACCCTAGGCTTATATTCCCTAAACCTAATCTCTCAATTCTCAACAACGAATTTCAATCTAATAATGAGGAAATTAAACCCAAGTTTAGGAAGAAGATTACTTCAATTTTCATCACCAATTTCACCTCCTAGCCAAGCCATCACCAAACCCTAGGTCACCGATGCAATTTTGGCCAAGGATCATGGGTTTTCCTTATTGCATCGATTAAGGGATTTTGAGAGTATATTTAGGATGCTTAAGGGCCAAAAATGATGATGTTAGTGGTGGATTAAAGTGGGTGGCCCTTGAAGGTGAGTTCAATCAATATTTACCCCATCTTAAAGAAGAAAGCTCTAATTTGAGGTGAAAAAGGGAAGAGAGAGAGAGTGAAAAGAGAGGAAGAGAGATAGAGGGCAAGCTCGCCGGCGATTATGGCGTTATCCGGCGACGGGGATGTGTTAGATGATGGATTCTTGTGGGTTTGTGTAACTGTGAATAAGGGGAGAAGCAGAGGGCGAGAGAAAAGAGTGAATGAGTGAGAGGGAGAGAGAGAGAGAACGTGAATGAGGAGGAGAAAGTGGAAGAATAAGTGGTTGGGCCCTTCTCTTTTTTTTTTTTTTTTTTGACTTTGCTTGTCTCTGTGCTACAATTTTTGAGTGGGGAATGGGTTGTCCGAAAAGGTTGCGTGCTTTGTGACAATTTTTACAGGTATTGGAAGAAACTAAACTTATAAGACATGTTATAATTTCTTTCTTTTTCTCTTTGGTTGGCAAAGGATGCAATAATTTACTTTGTCCCTATCAAGCTCAATTTCATAAAAGGGGTTTGTTTCAAACACTTTTTCTGTTGTGTGGCCTTTGGAGCTTTTAAAAGATCTATATTTGCAAACATTGAGAGGGACTGGAAAATTCCTTTGTTCTCATTTATCTTTTGCTGTTTCTATCTTCCGTTCTCTCTAACATTATTATTCTGCTTTTTTAAGAAAGGAACTTGTAATTCTAGTTTTCTGAGTTTGGTTTTAAGCAAATTCCAACTCATAAAGGAATTTATTATCTCCAGAAAAATTTTGGAAATTAATGGCATGTCCTTTGTGTCACGTCCTGACTCATACATCTCAGCACGCGACAGCCATCAAACTACCCTGAAACATGTGTGAGCCCCATCCCATGTTCCAAGACACCGCAAGGCATTCTAAAATTCCAATCATTTCTAAACAAATAACAATCACCTATTGGTCTGCAAGGCTTTCATAATTCTTAACAAAACCATAGGCCAATCTAACCCTTCAAATTTCATCAAATCCATAAAATAAAGTAAAATATCCCTTCAATTGATAAAAACCAAAATCATTTTCAACAATTCCTAAATGAAATTCATAAAGGAGAAAAAATAATGGTCCCTAATGAAGTTGAAATAAAAATAAGTCCAAGTACACTCAAAATACAAGTTTAAATAGTTTTCACATAAGTTTTTATATAAGATGCCCTTCTCAGGTCTAACTAACAGTACCTCAAAAGTCAAAAGAAATCTATACCAAGAGCAAATCCCTGACAGTGGTCTTCCCAAATCCAGCTCTAAGCGATCACGATTATTAATTAAACTTCTTCTACAAAAATGAAATTAAGAGGGGTGAGTATAAACTATACCCGGTGAGCGTATAATATGTTATGAAAATAAATGAAAGATGATTGTGGTCCTGGTAACAGATTTATTTCAAGATCATGTCATCGTATCAATTGAAATTAAAGTTCATGATCAAATATCAAATTTCAAACAGGATTCAATAAGTTATAATAAACAAATCATATGCATCCAATCATATCTATACATTTTTCAAAATCATGGGATTGCCAAAACTCATATTTCTTGACAATAGTCTATCGCAACCAATGGCAAAACCGTTAAGGGTTTTCATACTTGTTACAATTTATAAAATACCCCAGCCTTGGCCTTGGTTCGGACCTCCCTGGTGGTGCAACCAAGTTAGCTGAGGGAATGATTTCGGAGACACCTCTTGAGCATAGCTACCTTGTTAGTCTAATAAATGTCCAATCAAGTCACCCCATCAGGTCACTCACCATCCAAATAATTTTCTTAATTCATGAGTTTAATTTAATCATGTTCAATATAAATTGGTAAATATGACACATCACTTTTAATCCAAACTCATGGATGCTTATTTCAATCAAAATTCTTTTTTGAGATATTCCATAATCATAAAAAAATTTCAAAATCAATTTTTTAAATATTTATAAATCATTGTAAAATATTTTCTCATTTAAAATTATAAATATGCATCCACTCACTTTTTTGGAAGAGTAAACACTCCCAATTTCAATCTACAATTGAAGTTCACTAAAGTGATAATTCTTCCTTGGATTCCAATTGTCTTAAACTTATGTCAACAATGCCAATTTATCACTCAATCACTTATAAGGTTAGGGTTAATTGTTCTCCCAAAACATGGCACAAACCCTAATTCTTAAAATCCATAAATCCATATTCTAATTGCATCATTCATACACCAATTGCAACTATGTATCATTACTATTCATAAATTTTTCTCAAATTTCGATATTCGCAACACTACCAGAAAATAGACTTTTAGCGATAGGAATTAGCGACGGATAACTATCCGTCACTAATTAGTAATAGAATTGCGACGGAATAACGATGAAACGATTAACGATTAAATTAGCGATGGAAAAATCCGTTGAAAAAAATTGCATCGCTAAAATTAGCAACAGAATTATTTCTGTCGATAATCCATTACTTAAACTTGAAAAAAGAAATTCAGACAAATTAGCGACGGAAAAATCCGTCACTAAATATTTCATCGTTAATCCGTCGCTAAAATTTGAATGAAATTTTTCCGACAAATTAGCAACGGAAAAATCCGTCGGTAATCCGTATTTTTTATTAATTATAATTTTGTGTTTTTATTATTTATAATTTTATATTTTAATTAAATGTAATTTTTTATTTTGTATTTTTATTAAATTAGGGTATTTTTTATTAAATGTAATTTTTTATTTTGTATTTTTATTAAATTAGGGTATTTTTTATTAAATATAATTTTGTATTTTTATTAAATATAATTTTAAGTTTTTGTTAAATATAATTTTGTATTTTTATTAAATATAATTTTTTGTTTTTATTAAATATAATTTTGTATTTTTATTAAATGTAATTTTTTATTTTGTATTTTTTATTAAATTAGGGTATTTTTTTATTAAATATAATTGAGTATTTTTATTAAAAATAATTGAGTATTTTTATTAAAAATAATTTTGTATTTCTATTAAATATAATTTTGTATTTTTATTAAATATAATTTTATGTTTTTATTAAATATAATTTTGTATTTTTATTAAATATAATTTTAGGATTTTATTAAATATAATTTTATATTTTTATTAAATATAATTTTTTTTATTAAATGTAATTTTTTTTTATTAAATGTAATTTTATATTTTGTATTTTTATTAAATTAGGGTATTGTTTTTTTTATTTAATATAATTTCATATTTTTATTAAATATAATTTTGTGTTTTTATTAAATATAATTTTGTATTTTTATTAAATGTAATTCTTTTATTTTGTATTTTTATTAAATTAGGGTATTTTTTATTAAATATAATTTTGAATTTTTATTAAAAAGAATTTTGTATTTTTATTAAAAATAATTTTATATTTTTTATTAAATATAATTTTGTGTTTTTATTAAATATAATTTTATGTTTTTATTAAATATAATTTTGTATTTTTATTAAATATAATTTTGTGTTTTTATTAAATATAATTTTTTATTTTTATTAAATATAATTTTGTATTTTTATTAATTGTAATTTTATATTTTGTATTTTTATTAAATTAGGGTATTATTTTTTTTTATTAAATATAATTTCGTATTTTTATTAAATATAATTTGTATTTTTGTTAAATATAATTTTTTATTTTGTATTTTTATTCAATTAGGGTATTTTTTATTAAATATAATTTTGAATTTTTATTAAAAATAATTTTATATTTTTATTAAATATAATTTTATATGGAATCCCTAATTTGGTTCCATCGATGTGAACAGTTTTTTGAAAATCAATGAACACTCACAAGGGAAAAGGTGGAGCTGATAGCATTCCACCTTTAGGCTGAAGCACAGCTTTGGTTTTTCAAACTTAAGCAAGAAGAGTAAAGGTCATGGACAAGGGGACATTTACTGAAGAGTGTCACTTGAGATTTGGCCCTCCCTTGAGCCTTAACCCCCTTGGTGAGTTGCCAATTTAAAACAGGCAGAGACAGTGGAGGAGTATCATAGAGAGTTTTAGTCCTTGCTAACTCGTACTTCAAAACTCTCCATGAAGCAGCAAGTCAGCTTATTCACGGCTGGACTCCTGGAGGGATTGTGGTTCAAGGTGGAATTACACCAACCTTAGAGTTTGGGGGCTGTAATGAATTTAGCCTGCACATATGAAAGAAAACAAAGAAGCAGACAATTTGTGTTAGGAGGGAACCGCAGGATAAAACTTGTGTGTAACAGCCCAACAATAACTCCCAGCGGGACTGTTGTAGAGAAAAGAACTATTGGGGCGATAACGAGTACAGGGCATACCACCACTCCCTTCTTTATGAAGCTCACTAAGAGGAAAGAAGGAAAAAAGGGGCTCTACTTCAATTGTGATGAAGCGTTTTTCCGAGGGCATAGATACAAGAAATTATTTTGGATGGAATTGGTGGAATCCAAAGAGGAGGATGAGGGAGATCCAAGAGATCAAGCTTGAGGATAAGCTTTTGTCCAAGATGAGAGTAATGATATACATGATGTATTTATTGAAAACAAATATTTTAGAAAAATATTTAGGAATTAATAAGAAAGAAGGATTCTAGGAAAAATAGTAACTTTTTTTATTTTAGTTTATAACAATATTTTTAGTAGTTAATTTATTTTTGGAATATCTTTTTAAAATAATAGTTTTTATAATAGGAATGATTATTGGAATTCATTTTTAGTAACGTTTCTATTTTATTGTAACTTCTAATTTTCCCTATTTAAAGAGAGTATCATCAATAAAGAGATAAGTTTAATTTCTTTTAAAGAAATTTGGTGAGAGACTTGCTAAGGAACAAGTTTCCTAACCCTAAAAAATAGGTTCCTAGAGAGAAAAAAACTCTAACAAGGGAAAAGGAAAAATTCTCTGCAAGGTATCCATCAACTAGATCGTATGCTAGACCTCGTATCAACTTTGTCCTAATGTTGATGGCTTGATCTTATTGAGATGGAAACACCAAGGCTGTGTAGGAACTTGCAGTTGAGAGATTGAGTACAGAAGTGTAACACCGAAAATTCAGTGTTAGAAATGTTCTGTGAAATATAGTGAAAAAAATTTTAAATTTTTGGTATAATTGAAATGCCGTGTTGCAAACTCATAGTGCAATCTATTGTTCATAGATTTCGAAACTTTAATATAAGGAGAGCATAGGAGTATATATATTTATATATGTATATATATATTTTTAAAAAAAAAAAAGAAGGGGGGACAAAACGCAGCAAAACGCTGCGTTTTGCCCCAAATGAGGATTAGGGCTAAAAGCCCTAATCCCTCTTTCTTCCTCCCCTCTCTTTTGTCTCTCTCGCTCTCTGCGCTCTCTCAATCTCTCCCTCTCTTCGCTCGATTGCCATCCTTCGCCGCGCCACCCTCACCGACCACCGCAAGCCATAGCCGCCCCCTCTCACCGCCTCTCTGTCTCTCTATCTCTATTTCTCTCTCTCTTTCACTTTCGGTCTCAGTGTCTTCTCTCTCTGTCGATCGAATGGTTCCCTCTCACCCTTCGTCTCCAAACACCGCAGACAGCCCGTCCCTCTCTACTATTTCCCTCTCCTGCACGTGAACGAAGCTTCTTTTCCTCCCTCATCCGCGCGCGACAACTCACAGAGTCTTCTCACTCTCTCCTCCACTCGCACGATGCTCTGCACGAGCACTCTCCTTCGCGAACCCAACCTAGACCAGCAATAAATGGACATCTGAAAACCCTAGCTGCGACTATGAGATTCAGTCTGCATAGGTGAGGTTCAGTCCTTAACCCTAATTTTAGGGTTTCAAATTTTCTTAAAAATTAGCTTTAGATTTCTGAAATTGACTTTAAATTGGGAGCTTTGCAGGTTTCAGAATGGAATGAGAAGACAGTTGGACGAAGGTTGCGAACTGCAAAACACCCTAGGTGAGGGATTTTCAATCCCTTCAATATTCAGACTATTCTGTCAAATTTAGCTTGAGAATAAGTATAGATATATTCTGAAAATATGCTAGATCCGTAGGAAATGCTTTATTCTTGAGAGTTTGTATGAAATTATTGAGGTTAGGTCTAGAAATTGATGTAAATTGGACTGCAAAGCATGATTGAATGTCTTAGAGAGTATTAGAGTTTTGTTTGATTGGTCTGTGTAGTTTTCCTTGAGATTTGAATTGAAATTAGCATGAATTAAATTTGGATTATGTAAATTCGGGAGGAAATTGGTAAAATTGAGGAATATTGGAAATTTAAAGTCGTCAGTGATGGAAATGATCCTAGATTGATGGAACGAAAATTTAGGAACGTGATTGTGCAAATTAAGGCTATTTTAAATAAAAAGGAAATTTGAAAACCCTTTAATAGAGCCTTAATTGATGATTATTTGTGTTGATTGGTTTAGGTTGACATTTGGAGACTCGAAAGGAGTCATTTTGGATTAATTGTAGAAATAGGGAGTGGGTACCCTCCCTACAGGTGAGTGAGATTTACGATATCGTGTTATTAATATCAAACCATGTTTTACCGTTTTCAGAAATGACATGATTTATCCGTGTGAAAAATGATATTGCTAAAGGTTTTGATAAATGTTTTGTGATAAATGGAGTGTCTGAAAATGAGTTGATAATATGCATCCATGTGAATTGTTAAAAATGATATCGTGCCATGTTTTGAAGTTCTGAAACATGATTTCTGTTATATCTATGCATCTTGGCACGTTCGATTGATAATGATTTGGTACTTGGACTGAGAGTCCATGGGAATTGACGGATGTGATATAGTCCCTAGGGGACAACCGTAGCTACGGAGGGCGTTTGTTGAGGCACCCATTGTGTCAGAATACGCTTCTGCAGGAGGTATCCCCAAACGTCATGTTTTTATAGATCACGGACTAGCCCAGTTGAACCGAAAGGGGAGGGCCGTCAGAATAGGCGGTCTAGCACTGGGGGAGGCCCGTGGCCCAGATTACGGACTAGCCCAGTTGAACCGAAAGGGGAGGGCCGTCAGAATAGGCGGTCTAGCACTGGGGGGCCCGTAGCCAATGTCGGGGTAGAGAGCTAAATTTGAACTTCAATGCATTTGAAAAACCTCCGATACGCCTGTCATTGGTCGTGGTAGACCCTTGCTGGGAACGATTTTCTGGCCAGCTCTATTGATTTCTAAAAGTGATCTGGATGCATATGAATGGTTTGATATGTATGCTTGAAATATAATACGTTGTTTTAAAAATTTAATGTAAATTTGAGAAATGTATTTATTATTCTGATTTTGACACTCCATGTTCACCACATATTAATTACATGATATCAACCCCCCTCACTCACTGAGTATTTCCCAATACTCACCCCTCTTTAACATCTTTCAGAGGAAGTTTAGGCTTGCGATAGAGATTGGAGCTTGGGGAGGGCCTACCAGCTGGCTTTTGTAGGTATACATCGTGATGTATAGTCATTTTGATCTGAATTGAAATCCGAAGAAAGGAAGACTTGTACAATTCTTTTGGTACGGATTTAATTGATACTTGTTTCCTGTATAGGAACAAGTATTGATGGAATTCTTACGTGGTTTGTTGTTTATTTTCTCTTCTCCCATTTTTGGTAAAAACTCATTGTTTGAGTGGGACATTTGGTTTGTAATATTGAGAATGGTTATTTTCTTTTGATTTCACGAAGTCTTGGACAATTCATATCGTTTGGATCTTACGGACGTTTGCTTGATTTCTTCAGGCAAGTGTTAGTAAGATCTTACGACTATGTTTTGGGACTTCCTGTTTGTTAAGTGTTTTTCTTATTCTGTGAACTTGGAAATGGCTAGGATGGCCATATTGTGTGTTCGTGCATGTACAGGTTCCCTCTCCCCGATTGTGTGTTGATGCGAAATCGTGCATGTACAGGTCCCCTCTTCCCGATGTGTGCTCGTGTGTACAGGGATGGACCGGATGAGTCCTTCCATGTGTATTGTTATGTGATGTTTTTCTGTTTTTGATGATTGGTGTAGAAAGAATTATTGTATTGTTTTTTGATAGCCTTGCGGAGTCCCGGTATATGGGGAGGTTCTGCCCGTGTACCGAGACTACGCGGCGGTTGTCGCGTGGTCGATCCGAGGATCGGGGAGTGACAGCTTTAGTGGTATCAGAGCTTAGGCTCACGATTTTAAAAGTTTGATGGTTTTGGAATGTTTTTAATTGTTTACAAATGTCCCGAAAAGTTTTAAAGATTTTGAAGTGTTTGGTTTTTGAAAAAGGTGTCCTTGAGAATGTACAAGTCTTCCATGGATTTCTTAGGATATTGGGAATGTTCTTTTAGGGGGTTAACTATTAGTTTTGTTTAACCCTTTGAATTTATCATATCCTTTTTGCCTTGTAGTACTATGCCTCCCCGAAAGAGAATGAGGAACGTGAATGAGATTCCTCCACCGGAGCACGAGGATGAGTCGTTCTCGCATGCTCTTCCTCCTTCTGTCTCTACGCACCCGGCTCCTCCCACCGGGGGTTCTACTCCTCCTTTCGCCGCTCTTCAGGAAGTCGTAGAGTGGTGGACGACCTTTGGAGCACAGTATCAAGTTCCACGGCCGATTTCAGCTCCATCGGCTCCTCCTTCAGTGTCGGTTGCTACTCCTAACACCCCGCTAGCACCTCCTCCTCCGGTTGTTACAGCAGCCGATCGCCCCAATGTAGAGTTGTCCAAGTTGATAAAAGAGGCGAGACAATTTGGGTGTGAGACCTTTGCGGGTTCTTCTGATGCTTCTGTGGCCAAGGAATGGATTGGCCGAATCCAGGAAACCGTCACCGACATGGGATTAAGCGATGAGAGGAAATTATGGGTGGCGGTGAAGCTGTTGGATAAGGGTGCGAGGACTTGGTGGGAGAATGTGAAGGGAAGGACTCCTATTACTCCTACATGGACAGATTTCCTTAGAGCTTTTGAGCAAAAATACTTCACCCGATTCTATCAAGATCAGAAAAGAGAAGAATTTTTCAAGCTATCTCAAGGAAGCAAGACCGTATCTGAATATGAGACAGAGCTGAGAGAGCTTGCCACTTATGTTCCGGAGTTTGTGAACTCCGAGGAATCCCTAAGCTCAAAATTCGAGTCGGGGCTGAACTTGAACATCAGAGAGAAAATGCCTATCACCAAAGGGCACACATTTCAAGATGTTCTGGATATGGCCTTAAGGGCTGAGAAAATGGTAATAGAAAGGGGAAAAGTTCGAAAGCAGGGGAAGAGGAAGAGGCCCAGTGGTTTCATACCGGGCCAAAGTTCTAAGAAGAATAGAAGGATGGGCTCCTTCGGTGGTGGATCGGTTTCAGGACCGGTTGGCTTTCCTCAAAGCCAACGCGTGTCTCAATTTAAAGCCCCTACCTTTAGTACTGTTTCGGGAAGCCAATCAACGGGAAATAAGAAGGAACAGTGCAAGAACTGTGGCAAGTTTCATCTTGGGGTTTGCCAAGCACCCAAGAGGTGCTACCACTGTGGAAAGGAGGGCCATTTCCTCAATGGTTGCCCGGAATTGGGACGAGGAGGTTAGATAAGGCGGGATCACCCTAGTGGATTGATGGGAAACCAAGCAAACACTCCTGTTCCACCTTTAGCTGGCACACCACGGACGGGGACAGGGAGCAACACTGTAATTGCTTCAACTAAGTGTCCATGAGCTAGGGTATAGACCAGAATCTACGCAATGACTAATGAGGATGCCTAGAACAACCCTGACATAGTCTTCACAGGTAAATTTCGTAGAACCCAAACTTGATGTATTAGAATATTATGAGATTTTGATTGCTTAATCTTGAATTTTGAGGTATATTAGAGACTTTGCATGTTAATAAGGTGAATTGAGGTGATTTTGATAATTGATGATGAATTGATGATATTGAGGATTTTAAATTCTGATTATATTCGGTTAATTTTGGAATTGATCCTTATTTTTCGTATGTATAAGTATGATGAAAATTTTTGGGGTTGATGTTCGTGTTTTAATTGATACTAGGTCTAATAATTCTTTTGTGAGTAGTGAGTTTGCCATGCATTCGAATAGACCCTTAACCCCACTCGAAGAGAAATCATTAGTTGTCACTGAGAATGGTTGTATAGCAACACCGTGTTCAAGACTTATGAAGTAGAGGTAAGAGGAGAAAATAATACTCGTATTTGGTTTACCTAACCCACATTGGTAGTAATAAGATGAGATGCAAAACTTGCATAAGAATCACACCTATGAGTTAATAAAATTGTCTAAGGGTAGACGAGCGCTTTACAATAAATACATAGATTGATAAGGTATAAGGCAACATTGGTTGTGAAAGGATTCAATCAAAAATTTGATATTGATTTTAATGAGATGTCTCTTTGGTGGTCAAAATGTTCTCTATCAGAGTTATTTTGGGTTTAGATGCTAGTGCAGGTTGGGGGTTGAATAATTAGAAGTGGAAACTGATTTTCTTCATAATAACTTAGAGGAGGTAATTTACATAAAATAAACTAAAGATTTACATCAGGCAGGATATACATAAGAGATGAAGAACTTAGAGGCAACAATTGTATTGTGGACTAAATGCATTTTTATCTCTATTGAGGCTGCATTAATTGGAGAAAATTAATTAGCATGGGGGAAGATAAGTTATTTAATAAAGATGATTAGTTGGAATGTTAGTGGTTTAGGGGACAGAATGGAAAGAAGAAAGGTTAGAGATACTATCCTTAGGGTTGCTCCTAATATTGCCCTTGTTGAGAGGTCCCACTGTTGAAGATTAAGGACTTTAGACCTTTTAGTCTCACTACTATATATCGCATTATGGCTAAGGTGAAAGCTAATATGTTGAGATTATGATTCCATTTGTTGTAATCGAAGTGCTTTTGTCAGTGGGAGATTTGGTATTTTTGAAAATATTTCTTTGGAAAGAAGTAATCTGATTTCAAAAGCAGGAAAACTTGTATATTTGCTAAGCCGATCAATTTGGAGTTTTTAAGAGAATAGGAAAGTTGTATTGAAAGCACTGTAGGCAGATGAGAAGATTGTAATGTCTAGAATGTAAAAGTGATAAATATAACAGACACTAGAAGTGGTTATTACTTTGAGAATTTGGGAATATTAATGCAAAAACCGAATAATATGGAGATATATGTACTAGATTTGATTTGGATAGAATATTGGTGATATTGCATAATACTAAAGTGATTGAGAATGAGCATGATAGAAATATCTTGATTAAAAAGCTATCCGACTAAGGATTGGAGATTTAAAACTTAGAAGCATTCAGGTATTGTCAATGGATTAAATTTTCTCATTTAGTCTAGGTCGTATTGAGGTTGATTTACATGTCGTCATACACCAGTCTGAGGATATAAGGATTTTCTCTATCTTTGGATCTGCAATTGATATGGATATGACATGGTAGTGGACATTTCTTATTAAAGGTTTCTTTTGAAAGATAATTTAAGGAATTTTGTTTTGGAGTCTTGATAGCTTAGTTATTGATTCTGAAGGTAAAATAGTCCTAACATATTTTAAGAAGTATTTGCCGGATCCATTTCATGTGATTGAAGCTTCTCTGATAGAATGAAATTCAGACCTAAGTTTTAACGTGCAGCCTGTGTTAATACTAGATCGGCGGTTTCAAACAGTTGACAAATAAGTAGATTCCTATAGTTAAAGTGTTGTGAAGAATATAATCAACTAGAAGAACAGATTTGGGAGACTGAAGAAGCAATGCGGAAATAGCACCTGTAGCTCTTCGGTGTATAAATCGTATTTTAAACTTCGAGGACGAAATTTGTTTTTAGGGGGTTAAGTATTGTAACACCGAAAATTCGGTGTTAGAAATGTTCTGTGAAATATAGTAGAAAAAATTTTAAATTTTTGGTATAATTGAAATGCCGTGTTGCAAACTCATAGTGCAATCTATTATTCATAGATTTCGAAACTTTAATATAAGGAGAGCATAGGAGTATATATATTTATATATATATATATATTTATTATAAAAAAAAGGGGGGGACAAAACGCAGCAAAACGCTGCGTTTTGCCCCAAATGAGGATTAGGGCTAAAAGCCCTAATCCCTCTTTCTTCCTCCCCTCTCTTTCGTCTCTCTCGCTCTCTGCGCTCTCTCAATCTCTCCCTCTCTTTGCTCGATTGCCATCCTTCGCCGCGCCACCCTCACCGACCACCGCAAGCCATAGCCGCCCCCTCTCACCGCCTCTCTGTCTCTCTATCTCTATTTCTCTCTCTCTTTCACTTTCGGTCTCAGTGTCTTCTCTCTCTGTCGATCGAACGGTTCCCTCTCACCCTTCGTCTCCAAACACCGCAGACAGCCCGTCCCTCTCTACTATTTCCCTCTCCTGCACGTGAACGAAGCTTCTTTTCCTCCCTCATCTGCGCGCGACAACTCACAGAGTCTTCTCACTCTCTCCTCCACTCGCACGATGCTCTGCACGAGCATTCTCCTTCGCGAACCCACCCTAGACCAGCAATAAATGGACATCTGAAAACCCTAGCTGCGACTATGAGATCCGGTCTGCATAGGTGAGGTTCAGTCCTTAACCCTAATTTTAGGGTTTCAAATTTTCTTAAAAATTAGCTTTAGATTTCTGAAATTGACTTTAAATTGGGAGCTTTGCAGGTTTCAGAATGGAATGAGAAGACAGTTGGATGAAGGTTGCGAACTGCAAAACACCCTAGGTGAGGGATTTTCAATCCCTTCAATATTCAGACTATTCAGTTGAATTTAGCTTGAGAATAAGTGTAGATATATTCTGAAAATATGCTAGATCCGTAGGAAATGCTTTATTCTTGAGAGTTTGTATGAAATTATTGAGGTTAGGTCTAGAAATTGATGTAAATTGGACTGCAAAGCATGATTGAATGTCTTAGAGAGTATTAGAGTTTTGTTTGATTGGTCTGTGTAGTTTTCCTTGAGATTTGAATTGAAATTAGCATGAATTAAATTTGGATTATGTAAATTCGGAGGAAATTGGTAAAATTGAGGAATATTGGAAATTTAAAGTCGTCAGTGATGGAAATGATCCTAGATTGATGGAACGAAAATTTAGGAACGTGATTGTGCAAATTAAGGCTATTTTAAATAAAAAGGAAATTTGAAAACCCTTTAATAGAGCCTTAATTGATGATTATTTGTGTTGATTGGTTTAGGTCGACATTTGGAGACTCGAAAGGAGTCATTTTGGATTAATTGTAGAAATAGGGAGTGGGTACCCTCCCTACAGGTGAGTGAGATTTACGATATCGTGTTATTAATATCAAACCATGTTTTACCGTTTTCAGAAATGACATGATTTATCCGTGTGAAAAATGATATTGCTAAAGGTTTTGATAAATGTTTTGTGATAAATGGAGTGTCTGAAAATGAGTTGATAATATGCATCCATGTGAATTGTTAAAAATGATATCGTGCCATGTTTTGAAATTCTGAAACATGATTTCTGTTATATCTATGCATCTTGGCACGTTCGATTGATAATGATTTGGTACTTGGACTGAGAGTCCATGGGAATTGACGGATGTGATATAGTCCCTAGGGGACAACCGTAGCTACGGAGGGCGTTTGTTGAGGCACCCATTGTGTCCGAATACGCTTCTGCAGGAGGTATCCCCAAACGTCATGTTTTTATAGATCACGGACTAGCCCAGTTGAACCGAAAGGGGAGGGCCGTCAGAATAGGCGGTCTAGCACTGGGGGAGGCCCGTGGCCCAGATTACGGACTAGCCCAGTTGAACCGAACGGTGAGGGCCGTCAGAATAGGCGGTCTAGCACTGGGGGGGCCCGTGGCCAACGTCGGGGTAGAGAGCTAAATTTGAACTTCACATGCATTTGAAAAACCTCCGATACGCCTGTCATTGGTCGTGGTAGACCCTTGCTGGGAACGATTTTCTGGCCAGCTCTATTGATTTCTAAAAGTGATCTGGATGCATATGAATGGTTTGATATGTATGCTTGAAATATAATACGTTGTTTTAAAAATTTAATGTAAATTTGAGAAATGTATTTATTATTCTGATTTTGACACTCCATGTTCACCACATATTAATTACATGATATCAACCCCCCTCACTCACTGAGTATTTCCCAATACTCACCCCTCTTTAACATCTTTCAGAGGAAGTTTAGGCTTGCGACAGAGATTGGAGCTTGGGGAGGGCCTACCAGCTGGCTTTTGTAGGTATACATCGTGATGTATAGTCATTTTGATCTGAATTGAAATCCGAAGAAAGGAAGACTTGTACAATTCTTTTGGTACGGATTTAATTGATACTTGTTTCCTGTATAGGAACAAGTATTGATGGAATTCTTACGTGGTTTGTTGTTTATTTTCTCTTCTCCCATTTTTGGTAAAAACTCATTGTTTGAGTGGGACATTTGGTTTGTAATATTGAGAATGGTTATTTTCTTTTGATTTCACGAAGTCTTGGACAATTCATATCGTTTGGATCTTACGGACGTTTGCTTGATTTCTTCAGGCAAGTGTTAGTAAGATCTTACGACTATGTTTTGGGACTTCCTGTTTGTTAAGTGTTTTTCTTATTCTGTGAACTTGGAAATGGCTAGGATGGCCATATTGTGTGTTCGTGCATGTACAGGTTCCCTCTCCCCGATTGTGTGTTGATGCGAAATCGTGCATGTACAGGTCCCCTCTTCCCGATGTGTGCTCGTGTGTACAGGGATGGACCGGATGAGTCCTTCCATGTGTATTGTTATGTGATGTTTTTCTGTTTTTGATGATTGGTGTAGAAAGAATTATTGTATTGTTTTTTGATAGCCTTGCGGAGTCCCGGTATATGGGGAGGTTCTGCCCGTGTACCGAGACTACGCGGCGGTTGTCGCGTGGTCGATCCGAGGATCGGGGAGTGACAGCTTTAGTGGTATCAGAGCTTAGGCTCACGATTTTAAAAGTTTGATGGTTTTGGAATGTTTTTAATTGTTTACAAATGTCCCGAAAAGTTTTAAAGATTTTGAAGTGTTTGGTTTTTGAAAAAGGTGTCCTTGAGAATGTACAAGTCTTCCATGGATTTCTTAGGATATTGGGAATGTTCTTTTAGGGGGTTAACTATTAGTTTTGTTTAACCCTTTGAATTTATCATATCCTTTTTGCCTTGTAGTACTATGCCTCCCCGAAAGAGAATGAGGAACGTGAATGAGATTCCTCCACCGGAGCACGAGGATGAGTCGTTCTCGCATGCTCTTCCTCCTTCTGTCTCTACGCACCCGGCTCCTCCCACCGGGGGTTCTACTCCTCCTTTCGCCGCTCTTCAGGAAGTCGTAGAGTGGTGGACGACCTTTGGAGCACAGTATCAAGTTCCACGGCCGATTTCAGCTCCATCGGCTCCTCCTTCAGTGTCGGTTGCTACTCCTAACACCCCGCTAGCACCTCCTCCTCCGGTTGTTACAGCAGCCGATCGCCCCAATGTAGAGTTGTCCAAGTTGATAAAAGAGGCGAGACAATTTGGGTGTGAGACCTTTGCGGGTTCTTCTGATGCTTCTGTGGCCAAGGAATGGATTGGCCGAATCCAGGAAACCGTCACCGACATGGGATTAAGCGATGAGAGG
Source organism: Dillenia turbinata (assembly GCA_037126225.1). Classification (NCBI taxonomy): domain Eukaryota; kingdom Viridiplantae; phylum Streptophyta; class Magnoliopsida; order Dilleniales; family Dilleniaceae; genus Dillenia; species Dillenia turbinata. The sequence goes on from JBAMMX010000017.1 coordinate 10,730,245, forward strand.
AAATTATGGGTGGCGGTGAAGCTGTTGGATAAGGGTGCGAGGACTTGGTGGGAGAATGTGAAGGGAAGGACTCCTATTACTCCTACATGGACAGATTTCCTTAGAGCTTTTGAGCAAAAATACTTCACCCGATTCTATCAAGATCAGAAAAGAGAAGAATTTTTCAAGCTATCTCAAGGAAGCAAGACCGTATCTGAATATGAGACAGAGCTGAGAGAGCTTGCCACTTATGTTCCGGAGTTTGTGAACTCCGAGGAATCCCTAAGCTCAAAATTCGAGTCGGGGCTGAACTTGAACATCAGAGAGAAAATGCCATATTGCTTGATTTCTTCAGGCAAGTGTTAGTAAGATCTTACGACTATGTTTTGGGACTTCCTGTTTGTTAAGTGTTTTTCTTATTCTGTGAACTTGGAAATGGCTAGAATGGCCATATTGTGTGTTCGTGCATGTACAGGTTTCCTCTCCCCGATTGTGTGTTGATGTGAAATCGTGCATGTACAGATCCCCTCTCCCCGATGTGTGCTCGTGTGTACAGGGATGGACCGGATGAGTCCTTCCATGTGTATTGTTATGTGATATTTTTCTGTTTTTGATGATTGGTGTAGAAAGAATTATTGTGTTGTTTTTTGATAGCCTTGCGGAGTCCCGGTATATAGGGAAGTTCTGCCCGTGTACCAAGACTACGCGGCGGTTGTCGCGTGGTCGATCCGAGGATCGGGGCGTGACTAGAAGTATGAATGGTTATGAGAAGTTTAGTCTAGCAGATAGCGGAAATTGGTGACTATCTGGTTCAGTGTTAGTGGAGTGCCAGTATTGATGAAAGGGAAATGAGGGATTAGCTGAGTGTAGTGAAAGTGAAATGAAGGCAAGGGAGTACCAGATTAAAAGATTGGATCCTGCTATATTGCACTACCAGAAATTACGACATGCTCCTAAACTATCTGCTAGTCCAATATGGGAACTGCTTACTGGTCGTCCTTGTGTTCCAGGTCCGTGCTCTAGAAAATCCTTCGGTCGTGCTCTACCTTTTATCCTCCCCCTCCCTCTTTTGCTCTTTGGACTTTCAAGTGATGTTTCTTCCCTTTGAAGGAAAATCACTAGCTGTCATTGAGATTAGAGTTGATGGTTTTGAAATTAATTAAATGTGATCATGGATTTTCACCTATGCTTTGAAGTTGCTAGGCATGCATGTATAGAGGGGATTAACACTTCCCCTATTATAATGCCCCTCGTTGCAATTGAGGTCCTGGTGGAGTCTATATGAACTGGAAAATAGGGAAGAAGAAGTCGTCGCCCACTGAGATGGTAGTTAAAAAATTTGTGCAAAGTTGCTTTCATGGAGAGGGAATCCTGTAACTTTGGGGCTTGAGGGGCTTCAACATGCTGGTTTTGCCGGTTAAGTGCTCCAAGGTGTTGACAATATCATGGGTTCCCAAATGTTGTAAAGCACCTCAACCTGTGAACAGATCCATTGTTTTAGTGATAATTCGAAAAATATGCACAAGGTGGGGATCCAATGTTGTATTTTTGGTGGGGCAGTATAAATGCTGATACAACTGGTAGATGTGTTAGCAGTGATGGGATTGAGGATGCCTGGCAGCTGAAGATGATGATGGCGGTAGCTGAAACTCCTAGTTTGTCATGGCAGTTGGTGGTGGTAGGAGGATACATATGACTGGAAGCTGACTTTGATATCACGATCGTGATTTTGGATGTTTCTTAGGGCATGATTACTGTTAATCTAACCTTGACTTCAAAATGGATGCTGTGTTATGTGTCTGCCACTATGTTGGATAAGTCACTCCCTTAGCCAGCCCTTCATGTCGATATGTCCAGAGATGTATTCACTTTTTTACTACCTTTCAAATACTTCATCAACACTGCTACTGCTTGGTTTTTAGAATTCATGCATTCCTGGTTGTAGATATATCTAAAATATTTTAGGTAACATAATTCCTTTTAATGGTCAATTTCGAATGATATTGATGGCTTATTTGCTAAGTTTGAAGTACATATAGGCATAGATTTTTAAAGAACGAGCCAGTTTATTATAGTGTAAGGAGAAATTTACATTATGCGAGTTCAGATTTTTATCAGATAGTGAAACCAGAGTCATTTGTCTGTTTTTTCATCCCTATCCATGCTTCATAGTAAGTTGTATTAGATGTTAAGCATCAAACTGTGGATGTTCCAGGTGGAAGACATGGTGGGCATGGTTTGCCGGTGGTGGTCATTGAATATTGTAGTATGGACAACTTACTTTGCCCCTTGCACAAAACTTATTGCGATATGGAACTTTATTGACTCAAAACACCATGAGACTCAATGCCTCTTTGGGTGGTAGATAGCTTTATTGCCTAGTTTCATCCTCTGCAATATCTCCTTATTATACAACCACTGAAGATTGTGATTTTGCTGGAAATCCTTTGTGCTGATTAAAAATATTCCTGGAAATTCTGTTATACGTAAAATTTGTGTGTCACAATTTGTCTTATTGCCTCTCTCCCCTAGATGAATATCCTTCATTAGTTTAGGTGGATATGAGATTTAAATTAGTTCTATAATTATGATCAATTTTATTATATTAATCTGATATTTTATAATAAATTTTTCAATTAGATTGTTAGAAGTCTTGATAAAGGAAATATAAAAAAATATGGAGAAAATTTATAATAATTTAAGAGATACAACTGGGAAGTCTGAAAATAGAACGCTCTACAAGATCTTAAAGTTGTTAATATTTGAAGATTTTCACATATCGAGAATTTAGTCTATTGTATCATTCTAAGTTTAGAAGTTTCTTTTTTACTTTCTCAAATTAGTTGGTATTTTTACCATTAATAATTATTTGAAATTTAGAAATCCTTATTCTTGGGAACTTTATTTAGATTAGATTACTTTCTCTGCAAGAAAAAGAGAAATTGAGGGCAACAAAGAGGCAACCAGTAGGAGACGTGAATTATATATTCTCAAGAAGGGTTGTTGGCTGCGTGTGCTTCTTTTCTCCTTTTCAAGAATAAATATTTTTTTTCTTTTATTTGGAATTCAATAGACAATGTATTCTACCATGGGTGGCTAAGTTTATTTTTTGATTCAAGAGAGATTTTATTTGAATTGTTTTCACTATAAGGTTACGTGCTTCATTAAATTTTTTGCCCTTTAATTCAAATATTTATTAGTTTTTGGTTTATTTTATACGAAAGATTAGTAGTGATTAATTGACAAATTAATTCAATATTGAATCTTTTATAACTATCCATGACTTTAATGATTCGTAATTGTCATGAATAAATGGTACAAATAATAATTAGATTATTTATATGTATGGCTTTTTAGTTGTCCCGTCCCAACCCTCAGATCGAATACGTGACAACCGTCGTGTTATCCCAATATATGGATAAACATATCCCGTATACGAAGGTACTGCAAGGCATTCATCAATATCCATCTAATTTTTCAAAATAATCCAACAAAATTCAATAAACCAACAAATATTCATCACACGATTAAAAGACTAATCCAGTCTATCTCTACTCAAAACATACATGTATGAGGTTATCCCAGCCGTTCAAATCCAAATACATGCATAATGCCACCTCAGCCATTCCAATCACATGCACAAAGCCAACCTGACCATCAATATCCAATCACATGCACTCAAAATAAAATAAGTCCCTACTCAAGCAATCCAAATCAAATCAAACAAAAATAATTCCCAAGTAAAATTTTGGAAATCAAATAGTTTCTCAAATCAAACGAAATTCAAAGTTCAAAATCAACAAGAGTAGTGTTTAAAATAGTTCTCCAAAATGGTTACAACCAATGCCTTCACAAGATCCACTAATACCTCAAAATATAACCCAAAGAAACCAATACCCGAAATAGTCCTCAGATTATCTTCGCTTCGGCTCAAAACAAAAGCTAAACTCCAAGCTAAGAGTTCTTTGTAAAAATGAAATGAGAGGAATGAGTATAAACAATACTAAATAAGTGGAATAACAGATTATGCAATGAATGAGAGGTGAGTGTTGATATATCAAATGATAATTCAAAGAAAATCATTTTTTATCATGTTCAATTTATAAATGTTTTGCATGAATATCAAGATTTTCCATTTAAATTCAGATGTTACAAATAAACAAATTTTATGCATCCAAGTCATATTATAGTTCTCAAACAACAAGGATTGCCAAAATTATTTTGTCCGATAATGGTCTACCGTAACAAATAGCGAATCCGTCAATAGTTTTTCATACATTTCACATTTATCAAATACTCCAACCTTAACGTTGGCTCGGGACCTTCCTAGCGGTGCAACCAAGTTAGCCCGATGGGACAAAAGAGGTGTCTACCGGGCTCGACTAACCCCCCTGTCTAATAAAAACCCTAACCACGTTGCCTTGTCGAGCCACACCATGGTAGGAAATGACTATAGCCATTAATAGGAGTTCAGACTCAAACTCCAAACCAATAATACACCATTGCATACTCAATCAATACAACAAATGTGTCAACATTTAATTCAACAAATTTTCAAATCAAACAATAATCAATACATCGCATAAAATATGGCACATTTATCATTTACAACAATTTGGATGCATAACAATATTAAATTTATGTATAAGGACATTCCACACGCACAAAACATTTCAAAATTCTTTTTAAAATTATTTTAAAAAAAATCAAGTAAAATAATTTTACTCATTTAAAGCATAATATAAAATTCACTCACCTCTTGGGAGGGTGAACACTCTCAATCCACAATTTAAAACTAAGTTAATTCCTCCTAATCTTCAATTGTCACAACCTAAGGCAATAAACACCATTTCACCATCAATCATAAACCAAATTTAGGGTTAATTTAATTTTCTCCTAAATTTTCCTAACCCTAAATTCCCAACATCATCAAATTTATATCCAAATCATTCTATCAAACATTATAGACCTAGGAAAACAATTTTCCTTTTAATATTTCTCAAAATTTCATCATTATACAAATCCTAAACCTAAACCCCCAAACTTTATTTTTCAAATTTCAACATAATAATTCAAATTCATGCTAGAAAAATATAAAATCTAAATTAAAAGAGCAAGATTACCTCTAGTGAAGCCTCAATTTTCGTCCAAACCCAAAACCTTAACTTTCACTCTCTACAAAAATCCCAAATTATAATATAAATTGCAATTTCATGCAAAAAATAGCACAAATATAAATTAAGAGAGGAAATTTACCTCTATAGAGACCACAAATTTCACCACTAGTTGAACCACCCCAAAACCCTAGGTTTTTCTCTCTCTTAAAAATTTTGAGTTTTCTCTCTAGATTCAACTTTCTAGGGATTTATTTGAGTATTTGGGGTTCAAATCAGGGGAAATTTGATGAAATTTGGAGGGAGAGAGGAGAGAGAGAGCAGCCGAGAGGGAGAGAGAGACGTGAGGTGCAGTCGGTAGCAGTAGGCAACGCGGAAGAAGAAGAGGAGAAGAAGAAGAAAAGAAAGAGAAAAAGAAGGAAAGAAGAGTGGGGGGAAAGAGGTGGTGGGGCCCACTTTTGACCTTTTTCTTATTATTATTTTTTTTTTTTGGTTTTCGGTATTTACATTAGCCAATATTTAGGTTTTACCTAAGAAAATCGATGGAACATAATTAAATAATTATGACTATCCTAATTATTTGGATTTTGGTTTAACTGTTTTCATAGAATTTAATACTATCATTACACTAATATGGAACGCTATCATGTCCAATTTATTAATGATAAGTTTTGACTAGATATCGAGTTTGGTCAATTAATTTAGGAAAATATAAGATTTATTATGGTTATCATAATAAATTTAAAGTTAAATGTTTGAATTTCAAGATAACTATTTTTAACTCTTGATCAATGAAACAATTGAATATAGTGAACTCTTGAATCTGAATTTGATAGATTGATTGTCATTCAATTTTTATTATTTTGCACTGTCAAAAAAACTCAACTAAACCAACCAATTTAGAAGAAAATAGATTTTCACTGATAGAATAGGGGGAGCAAAAGAGCCTGTCATCATGAATCTTCCAGATGAGTATATAATGCACGTTGGGTACTGAAGTCTCGTGTTATGAACGCACAATGGATATGTTAGATTTTAGCCACATTTTTAGGGGTATTGAGGGAGGATTAAGCTTCCTTTAAGAGTAAAAAATGTTAGTAGTGCTAATAGGTTTTAGTAAGTTGAAGAAGGGAAGAGATTTGAGGTGTGCTTGTGGGCATGGAGGTGATTTTCATGACTATCGTATCAAGAAAAGAGAAGACAGAGAAAGGGGAGAGAGAGAGAGAGAGAGAGAGAAACTAATTGTCATAGACATTAGTGGGGTAGACAGTATGGATAGAGATAAAGAAGTCATAGGTGTTCACAATTAAGGGTTCTTTTCGTAATTTGGGAGGGGAAGACTTATAATAATATAAATATATATTTATTTTTTAATGCGATTTAATTGATATTTTGTGTTTTAAATCAAGAATTGGGATTTGTTTGCCACAAAGGATGGAGATGATTCTAACTTTGGCTTAGGAATAAGGTAGAAAGCTAGGTATTAAAAACAAAAGTAAGGGTTGAGGTGGGTCCACTATCGATTTTTCTTATCAAAATCTAATAACATTTAATCCCTCCAAAATGCTTTTTTTTTTGCGCTTTACCAATCAACATCCGGCTTACCTGATTAATCTGCTTTGAGTATTGTGAAACCTATTTAAAGGTCACTTTCCTCCTATAAGCTAAATTAAGAACCAAATTCCCTATTAAAGTGGGCCCGACAACCAATTTCTAAAAAAGTATTCACTTATTCATTTATATCGTTGACTTATGTACATAAATCCAAGCAATCTCACCAACCCTAGCATCTCTAAACCCTAAAACAAGCCATGCAAACTCATTCAGCAATTACATTAGAATCACATACAATATTATAAATATGCACAAATCTACAGTGACATGTTAATTCACGACCAGTAAGTTCCTACAAATACTCGAACCACGGTTATTACATTCACCCTTCGAAAAATTCTAATCTTCGAATTTACAAATTATCCAAATAACAGTATTGAATACTGTAACCTTAAGAAAGGTGCATCACTTTGCCTATAACATCAGCTTATGGATATATGGGTGGGCAACGTGTGTGTTTATAGCATATACCCCAGCTTGTATTGTGACAACTCACTCTCTAGGCGTCACACCCCCCAACAAAAGGAGATAGACATGCAAATGCAAAAACAACTAATATGCTTAAAATGCAGTATTTGTAATTCTAATAATCACCCTCCCCATGTGTGATAATATGGAAGGAATATTTATAATAAAAGAAAAAAAAAATTGTTCTTTCGCAAAAAAAAAATATTGGCAAAGTATCTTATATTTAATGACTGTTTAGCCATCTAGGGTTAGCATAGAAATATAATAAAACAAATAAAACACTTTCATTATAAAACAAATTGACTACAATGACCCTCCTAAATGCCTAGCATATAAAAATAAGATAAACAAAATTATTCATAAGAATCTTCTTGGCCAACAACTATACATCTAGACATATAGTATAACTCATATCACCCAAAAGAATACGAATATTACATACCTTAACCAAAACAAAAGGTCAAAGATAAGTAGGGATCTAAATCCCTTGACTCAAAGACTTCTATACTTTGGTTCCCTTTCAGCTCTCGAAACACCTGAAGACAAGGATAACAAGATCAATAAAAGTTGAGCAAATACACGGAGGACCAATAGCATGCATCACAGGCATAGAATCCACGAGAAGATCAATATTATCACATAAAGTGCATGAAACATAATACTTGAATGTACCACAACTTCACATAGACAAAAGTACAAAGAAATATGTATTATCCTAAAGTATTCTCAAGAAAATGTGTGTGGTTATCACATCTTAAGCGTACATTCACAGATTCTCACGTTTCACCTACAGGCTTCGAAAGACTTTTGGAACTATATACATCAATCATGCTCCTCAACTTTCATAGGCATGCTCTACAAAGCTTTCGGAAATATATATACACTAACCATACTCCTCAAACTCATCAAATTTCGTCCACAGACTTCGCAAAGCTTTCAAAACTATATATACCAACCATGCTCCGCATGCTTCACCTGTAGGTTTCACAAAGTTTTCGGAACTATATACTCTAATCATACTCCTTAAGTTTCACCTGCAGCTTCGCGAAACTTTCAAAGGTAATTTTTGTGATCATATTTTTGCTTTATATTTTTTGTGATTCTCAAAATGTTATAGCTACTAAAACCACAAACTATGACCAAAATTTACATAAAAGTTGCAATCAAACATCACAATTATGTATGTCGTATAGTTTAGCAACTCATTGTACACCAAAGAACTATTTTAACAAATTTCCAATATAAGCAGGTTTTAGTAAAAGTACTATGAACTATAATACTCAGATTGAGATGATTTCAATTGTCATTTAAAGATAAGATATAAGGCTATAACTATTATGAAATAGTTCACATTAGTAGAGAAATGATTAGGAAAACTTAGCTAAAAGTCAAACTAAATGTGATCTTGAGAACTGTCGACAGAAGTCATGGAGCAGTCGACAGATTGGTTCAACTAAACAATATAACCTTCAACTCATAATGTTTATCCATCGACATATAACACTAGGATAACACATGTTAGTTGACTAAATCATCAGGATAGTCAACTAAGTTAAGCAAAACAAAGAATAAAATTAATGTAGCTAACTAACCCGTAAATTTTGTCGATTATTTAAAATCTGAACAACATAGGTAGTTAAATTAGTTGAATAATCCGTTGATCATGTTGACTAAATAACATTGTCCTGTGAAAACCATTCAATCTCTGACAAGTCTGTCAATAGATGTATAAGAAATGTCGACTAACAATTCCCAGACTTAGAAATTTTTTTGAAGTCTGATAACATAGTCAACTAACCCAAAAAAGCTGTCGACTAAATTTTCACACACTTAGGAAGTCTATCCTTGGTTAATAAACAAGTTGACAAATGACTAGGAGATGCCGACTAGATTCTCAAGAATTTAAAGAAAAAATTTAGTCGACGGATGAAAAGACTCATTCGACTAATAAACTTAAAAGAATTAAAGTCTCGTCTAAGTACTTACAAAGTATAAATTAGTTGACTAATATATGATTTCGGTCAACTAAATTTATTAATCGACAAATACTTTAGTCTGCATTCATCTCATTACAAAATATAATAGTCGACTAATATTCTAGTTCATTCGACTAAGTAAGCTAAGTTAGCCAAGATATAACTAAAGATAGTCTGCTTAATGTGAACTAAAACACACTCTAGTCAACTAAATACTTAGCCTTTCAACTAAGTAAGATCAATTAATCAACACGAGCCTAAAACAAGTCTAAACCTTAAAGGATTAAAGAATAACACAGTCGACTAAGAGCATAACACTGTCGACTAAAAAAAGACTCTAGTCGACTTATTTTGAGTTTTAGTCATCATATAAGGTACACTAACACATAGTAGTCAACCAAGATAGTTAAGCTTTCGACTAAATAATATAGTAATCTACTAATATGGCATAATAGTCGACAAATGTCTTGAAAAAAATTCAAATAATAGCCAACCAACCCGATACATTAGTCGACACTACCTGAGCAATTCAAATATTGGTTGACTAAGTATATGTTGCTTTAGACTAATAAGACACATCCAATGAGAACTCAATCGACTAAGATAAAAAGATAGTTGACTGACTATTTGCAAAAAAAGAATTCTAGTTGACTAAGTATAGGATATTGTCAACACCACAAGAATAAAATTTGAAATTCAAATTAGGGAATCAACAGAATATCTATATTAGTTGACACTTTGTTTCTAATGTTCATTTTGATAGAAAAGCAAACAGGTAGGGAAAAATAATAAGTGAATTTATTTGAGTCATTAATGTAGAATGTTCAAAACTCATCAACCTCAATGGCTCTTTGGATGAAAGGAGTAAATAAAAGTATAAATACAGGCTTCAGATCTTTGAATGGAAGTTTAGAGAGCATTCGCTACGATACTTTGCGTCAAGCCCCAACTCTCAGATCGAACACGCGACAACTACTGTGTTATCTCGAAATACGGATGAGCCTAACCTGTACACCAAAGTACCGTAAGGCCAACCCGACCATCCATAATCCAATCACATACACAAGACCAATCCGGCCATTCAAATCGAATTTCTAATCATCACAAATCATTTCATAAACAAACCAAAGAGTTCTTACTCAAGGGATTCATATCAATTTTCATAAAATATAATTTCTAAATAATTTCAAAGAAATAAAAGGCGGTCCCCAATTTAAATATATAAAACCATGTCAAAATCACATATCAAATAATCATAATACAAAGTAGATTTCAAAAATAGTTATAAAATTCGCATTCATTTGGGTCCACTAATAAATATCTCAAACCAAACAAAACTTTATACCAAAAGAAAGACCACGAAGGTGACCTCTCCAAGTCCGACACTCACAACTAGAAAAAAGGATATTAGCAACAGAAATATCCGTCGCTGATAATAAATATTCCATCACTAAAACTTTTTAGCGATGAAAAATTAGCGACGGAAATTCCATCGCTGAAAGTTATCTTGTTAAATTTAGCGACGAAAATATTTTCTTTAGAAAGTTTAGCGACGAAAATTTTTTGTGGCTAAAAAAATCTGTCGCTAATCTGTCAGTAATTTAAAATTGTGTGAAATTATTTTAGCGATGGATTAGCAATAGAAATTTTTCGTCGCTAATAATCCATCGTTAATCCATCAGTAATTTAATTTTATATTTTTCAAATTATTTCAAATTACCGAAAAATTAGCGATAAATTATTAGCGATGAAAAATTTCAATCGCTAATCCGTCACTGAAATTCGTGCACCCAAGGTGTACGCGGCCGCAAGCCCCTTCCCATGTGCACACCTACTCGCGCGCACTCGCACGCCGCTACCCACACCTGCTCACGCACACTCGCACGCCTGCCCGCCATCCCGCGCTTGCTCGCACGCCAATGCCCACACCAGCGCCACTGCTTTTTGTGTTGAAAAAATGCTCTCACCCAGATTCGAACCTGGGTTTTCAAGTATGTCTAGAATTATCTCAACCACTATGTCACAATGACTATGTGTTATTTCTTTTTTCTCTTTTACTTCTTTACTTTTTATCTCGCTCTCATCATTTAAAACACAATAACCTAATTTAATAAAAATACAAAATTATATTTCAGAAAAAAAACAATGCCCTAATTTAATAAAAATACAAAATACAAAATTATATTTAATAAAAACACAAAATTATATTTAATAAAAATATAAAATTATATTTAATAAAAAATATCCTAATTTAATAAAAATTACAAAATTATATTTAATAAAAATATAAAATTATATTTAATAAAAACTCAAGATTATATTTAATAAAAATATATAATTATATTTAATAAAAAACAATACCCTAATTTAATAAAAATACAAAATACAAAATTATATTTAATAAAAAAATAATACCCTAATTTAATAAAAATTACACAATTATATTTAATAAAAATACAAAATTATATTTAATAAAAATACCCTAATTTAATAAAAATAAAAAATAAAAAATTATATTTAATAAAAACATAAAATTATATTTAATAAAAATACAAAATTATATTTAATAAACAAAAAAACCCTAATTTAATAAAAATACAAAATACAAAATTATATTTAATAAAAACACAAAATTATATTTAATAAAAATACAAAATTAGATTTAATAAAAAACAATACCCTAATTTAATAAAAATACAAAAAACAAAATTATATTTAATAAAAATACAAATTATATTTAATAAAAATACAAAATTATATTTAAGAATAATACAATACCCTAATTTAATTAAAATATAAAATATAAAATTATATTTAATAAAAATACAAAATATATTTAATAAAAAATACCCTAATTTAATAAAATTACAAAATACAAAATTATATTTAATAAAAATACAAAATTATATTTAAGAATAATACAATACCCTAATTTAATTAAAATATAATTTTTTTAGGTCATAGCGATGGATTACCAACAGAAATAATTTCGTCGCTAATTTTAGCGACGAAATTATTTCTGATGAATTTTTCCTTCATTAATTTGTACGAAAAATATCGCCCGTGTTTTACTGATGGATTAGCGACAAAACATTTTCTGATGGATTTTTCAGTCACTAATTTGTGCGAAAAAATTTGTGCAAATTTCGCACGAATTTTATCGACAGATTAGCGACGAAAATATTTTCGTCGTTAATTTTAGCGAGGGATTAGCCACAGCATGTTTTCAGATTAATTTTTTCATTGCTAATTCCGTCGCTAATATGTCCATCGCTAATCCGTCAAAATTCTATCATTAATTAATAATGGATAATTATCCGTCGCTGATGCCATGTTTTCTAGTAGTGACTAGACGACAACAGATTCCAACTAAAATTTCTCTTTAAAAATGAAGGTGAGAGGGATGAATATAAATAATCTTGAGTGAGTGAATAAAAATATTATGAAGATAAATGAGATATAATTATGAATATATCAAATACTTATCTCAAAATCATACAATCATAGCCATAGAGAACAGAGTTTATCATCAAATATCAAATTTAAACAAGATTTCAACAAATCATAATATACAAATTATATACATACAGTCATAATAGCACGTTTTTCGAAAATTATGGGGTTACCAAAATCATTATTCTTGACAGTGGTCTACCACAACCAAGTACAGAACCGTTAAGGGTTTTCATGTTTGTTTCAATTCATAAAATACCCTAACCTTAGCATTGACTTGGATCTTCCCAGGGGTGCTACCAGGCTACTCTGAAGGGAAAACTTTAAAGGTACCTCTCGAGCGTAACTATCTCCTAAGTCAAATAAACGTCTAACCATGTCACCCCGTCGGACTTCGCACCATGGAGGGAATGACTATAGCCACTAATCATGCATACAGCACCATTTCACAATCATCACAACATATATCAAAATGTGTCAATAATTATTCTATGAATTCTAAATACATAAATTCAATCAAGTTATATTCAACATAAATCAATAAATATGACACATTATTTCCAATTCAACACATGAATACATTTTTTATTTCAAACTCCCTTTCAAGACACTCCACAATCATAAAACAAGTTGAATATCAATTTTTAAAGTATTTATAAAATCATTACAAAAATATTTTCTCATTTAAAAACATAAACATATATCCACTCATCTCTTAGAAGGGTAACCACTCTCAATCCATAGTTTAATATAAGGTAAATCCCTCTAACCCTTCAGTTGTCTCAATCTAAGACAATAAAGACAATTTTGTCATTTAAATACAGATTAATATTAGGGTAATTAAATTTTTCTCTAATTATCTCACAATCCAAATTTTCCTACACAACTATATCTTAAAAAAACTATCATATCTTGATCTACAAAACTTGGATTGAGGTGATTTCAGTTGGTACTTAAAGTTAAGACATAGGTTGATAACTTTTATGTTTACCATTAGACTCAATTCCAATCATACAAAAATACCCAAGTCTATGAATGTGTAAGTCATAAATTCATGACTCTCATCTGCGCAGTCACCGAAGAATTGCCATAACTTTCACTACACATATCGGATTTAAGTGATTCAAGTTTCAGCCCAAAAGACATCTAAATTCTAAGGTAAAGTCATTGCTAGAAATAGAGCATATAATAGAGCATTTCTATAGGATAGGTTTCTTTGAAAATTTATCAAAAATTTAATTCTCATCGAATCAATTTAAGTCATATGTCATTTTAAAAGCCTAGATGTCTAGTTTCAATAGGAATAAACCCTACTCCATTTACTATTATACAGAGAAAGTTATGATAAAAAAATCATAGCAAACTCAAGTTGTCTAGCTTATAATATTCATGACATCCATTCTATTCTCACTCTAAAATTTAAATACTTGCATAATTAACAAAAATCTAAGTTGAGAAAGATAATTTACCTCAAATTGGGTCACCAATTTCATCCCAAAATTGAGCCACTACAAAACCTAATTTTTCTCTCTCTATAAAAATCCCAAAAATTATGCAAATCATCAACGTAATCATAAATAACTCAAATATATGTCGGAATAGTATTATTACCTTGATTTGAGACATCAATCTCATCCAAAACTCAAATTTCTCAAAACGTTAGATATTCTCTTCCAAAAATTTCATAATTTTCACACTAGGGTTTTGTTTTAGGGTTGATATTTAGGTATTTAGAAGATTTAACACTTGAATTTGGATGTGGTTTTGATAATTTTTAGAGAGAGAGAGCGAGCCGAGAGGGGGTGAGAGAATGAGAGAGGGTGAGGTTAAGGGGTTTTTGGGGAAGAGAAAGTTGGGGGGAGAGAGAGAGAGTAAGGAAAAAAATTAAGTGGAGACAATTGTGGCTTTTGACCTTTTTTGCTTTTGTTGTGTTTTTTTTTTTTTTTTTTTGATTTTACAACACTTAACCTCATATAAAGAATTTCGTAATTGAAATTTAAAAGAAAATTATACATCAAAAGGTGGGGTGTTATTTTCACATCGACTCTTCAGTCTCCCAAGTTTTTTCTTTCACTTGCACATTCAACTCTTCATGAACTTCTAGATTCATCCCATTGTGAAGTAAGCTAGTAATTGAACTCATAAAAATAAATCTATAAAGTGTTGAACAATCTCTAAATTCATGAAGAAGTTTCGAGGGTAACATTAGCAAACTCGCGCAACAAGTGAAAAATCTTTAGGGCTGATCAATGTTAGGAGAATCAATGGAAAGAATAAAACCAGAAGGGATTAAGGCTAACATGAGCCTATGTTCAGAACCTCTCTCTCAAGGTTGACTTGATAAAATATGAGAAACATCTAAAAGAATAATATCACAATAGATATTCTTAGAATATATATCAAAATGTATGAGAATTTTACATTTTTAAGTCACAAGCAAAGTGGTATTGTCCACCTAACCAATATGTAAAGCATCTAGTAAGATTCTACTTTCCATTTCAATTTTTTAACAATGGAATTAGACACCGCATCTATGACGCTACCTACATCTACTATAACCTGGCATATTCTTGCCCCATATATAACAAAGGTGAGAAAAACACTAGTATATTTTGGACCTGTAATAGTAGACATAATACAACGTATTACCTATATCTAGCACTTATTGAACTCACCAAATCATACTCATCATCATCAAAGGGGCTGCTATAACAATAAAATTTGCATTTGTTCTATCCAAAAGTTCAAAAGGCTCATGTCCTGAGGTAAGGCCTCATTGAGGACAACAAGAAGCAAAGTAACCCCCTTCAATAGTTAAGCCACCAATATGGAATTGGCTAGAAATTCTGTCCTTAAAAGGAGTACACCCCACTGTGGCATCAAAGCTGACCCAAAAATAACTACCTCTAGAAGATAAGACTAGAAAAGTGTTGTCAAATTAAAGGACTATCCCTTAATATCAAGGCTGGAAGGCAGTACTAGAATAAGAAGTTGAAAAAGATTGCGTTTTTCATGACTTCCTAGCTTGAAAAGTAGCATGTCTAGGTATAGGAGTATTGAGAAATATCTTAATTTTTCTCAAAGCAGTGTGATGGGCTTTAACTAACTGATCAAAATTATCTAGTTTTACATGTTCTTACTCTCTTTACTTAGACTTTTAGTGAATTTAATAACCCTATCCCAAGGCGTTTCCTCACAAGCGTGCCTAGACATGAACTCGTAAAATTGACACTAGTACTTATAGTACTACTCAGCTCTTGCTTAGGATCTATCAATTGAGCAAGGAGTTGCTTTCGAAAAGTAGGGTAGAAGACACTTCTCTTTATGTTTTTACTTCATATGGTTGAAAGAGTGACGGGTTGTTGTCATGAACATTCTAAGATATTTTGAACATTTCGATATTAACGCTTAGCAGCACAAGTCAATTTTATTTTGCAAAGAGAACCTGGTGGCCATCAGACATGTCATATACTCAAAATGGTCAGTCATAGCTGCTAACTAGTCTAGGAAGAAATTACAAGACATCCTACTGTCAAACTTAGAAGCATCTACTTTCACCCCTTTTTAGGACTTCTCTGCCTAGTGATTTCCATTTGATTTCTCAACATATCCTTCTCTGCATCCTAAAAAAATTCGACTCTGTCCATGGAAACAAAATAAACTTGTTTAATTAAAGAGCAATATTTTACCAATGATTTTCATCATGCATACATATATGGACCACCATAACATGATCAGTCAATGCTTATAGTGTATGATCGATGCACATATGTCTCAAGGTGACATTTCATCACTCCAATCATACATATCTATGAGTGGGACCGTTATAACTAGCAGTTCTAGGTCTAGATGCCACTACTGAATCAATAGGGTCTAACATCCTGCGGCTAAACAAGTTGTAACTTCAAATAGGGTCCTCGGTCACCACTGAATAATTACTTATGGAGGGATACTCACTTAGGGAAAACTCTATAAATCAACAACCCTACCATATATCCCTTTTAGTTACATAATGAGCTAATGACAGTTTCACAAGAGTGTACTAGGTTTTGGTCCAATTGCTCAACCATCATAAAATATCAAAATCTATTTTTCTAAGATCGTAAATACCGATAAGCTTAATGGTCAAAATAAACTACAAACTCACAGTAAGTAAATTAGTGGTGTTACTAACATAAGTCTTACCAAAACATAGAATTCTAGATCACAAGTCGAATGACATACCCTAGAATCATAGAATTTCACATAGAAAAATTTCATAGGCATTCCAATCTTGGTTAATAACTATTCTGATTTCCACGTGTAAAGCATCACACTCATCAACAAAAAACTTCTCAAAATTGCAATAGTTGTCAAGAATTTCACTTATTAAAAGGCTTTTTGTGAAAATTTTGACCACTCATTTATTTGAAATTCACAATTTCTTTATTGAATGCCTACTAATATAAGCTTTGGGCATGTTAGTTGTCTTCTAAAGAATGATTTTACAAATATAATGATCAAATACCATCAACTTACTAATCCTCTAATAAGACTAAAATCTGATAAACCAATCTTTGGCCACTATAGCAGTTGATTAATCCAATATACATACAAAATAGCTCATATTAACAATATCCTTACCATCGACATCTTTTAGATTCTTAAGTTCTATATAAAATAATCTAATAAAAATTCTCAAAACTAAAAACTAGGATTAGCCCTTAACTCTAAGGTATGCTATTTGTAAGGGAACACATTTACTAAATTCATCAATATGTTTAATAGTTCTGCACATAACCATTATCAATAATCAAGGTGTTGTTGCATATTGCTTACATGACATATTTTTTAATTATTCTTATGCTAATTTCATCATCATAAATGTTGTAAATGAGATCTAAATAATATTGATCCATTCCATAATAGATGTGAAAGAAAAGAATTCAACACATGGCCCTTTTAAAGCCTTCATTCCCCAAGAGGCTTAGAAACTAGATTACCTAAATGAGTAGGTCTAATTGCATAAAAAGAATGGAAGGCTAATCAAATGCAACACGAAGCAAGTAGTGCCACAGTATCAAAAAGTCAGTGATTGAGACTTTCTAAGAATCCTATCACATGATATCTATGAATGAATACAATGATTATCGTGCCAATAAGTTTGGCACGTAAGAAGATAGCTTCTAGTATCAAACTCTTTAAGGTAAAGAGTTTGTCTTCATAGAAGAATATTGTATGCCGATTGTCGTCTCTTTGATAGCCTATCAACCTCCTTCATTACTTCTTAACCCGATTCAAACCTTACACACAAGAATACCTCAGAGTTCACAAACTCTGGAAAATGTGTAGTTAGCTCTTTTAGCTCCATCTCATACTCCACTACCGTCCTATTCCCTTGCACTAACTTGAAGAATTCCTCCCCCTTTTGGTCTCTTTAGGACCAAGTGTGATACTTTCCTTCGAAAGCCTTAAGAAATTCTCCTCAAACAGGAGGAGAAGAATCCTACCTCCCACATTCTTCCAGTAAAGTGACTAGCAATAATTCTTCATCAAGTGGGGTCATGAGTCAGTTAGAGTGCTTAACAAACCCCATACTTACAAATGCGTTATTAGACCCCATGTCAATCAACTCCAAAAATACTCATCATACCTAATAAAATAAACTACAAACATTTATCAAAGCATAACAAATACTCACAAAAATGACACCTAAAAATATTTCATCTTATATCTCAATCATAAACACTTCCACATTGATATGCCAATTAGGCATGCACACCAAACTCTTAGCATCAAAGTATAGCCCAGAGGCCAAAATTACTACTAGGTCCCCCACCATTTGATCAAACAAGCCATAATCAAATGAGATCCTTGATCACAATCAAGTAATTATTTACCGGGCAATACATCACTTGAATTGTGGAGGTGTAGTAGGAGAAATCCCAAGTTTTCCTCATTCTTCGTCTAGGAGGCATAACTCTACAAAGAAAATCCAAGCTTAATAAATAGAATAGTAACTAAAATAAGTGCTTAACTCCCTAAAAAAATATTCTTAACTTCCTAGGACTCATGGGAGTCTTTTAAAATCATTTGAAATGTTTTGAATATCAACTTTTTCAAAATAATTTGAAAATAATTGAGAACCCTTAAAATATTTAAAAAACTTTTCAAACGTTTTAACACATTTTCAAATCGAAAAACTAAACTCTCATACCAATAAAATTGTCATGCCTCAACCTTCGAATTGAGCACGCGACAACCACTGTGTTATCTCGGAATACGAACGAGCCTAACTTGTACACCAAAGTACTGCAAGACATCCAATTTTCAAAATAATTCAACAATTCCAAGAAAACCAACATACATACAATACATAGACAAGGACTATCCCAGTCCGTCCTTGTTCAAATGCATGCACAAAGCAAATCCGACCATCCATAATTGAATCACATACACAAGACCAATCCAGCCATTCAAATCGGATTTCCAATCATCACAAATCATTTCATAAACCAACCAAAAAGTTCCTATCCAAGGGATTTATATCAATTTTCACAAAAAACAATTTCCAAATAATTTCAAAGAAATAAAAGGAGGTCCCCAATTTAATTATATAAAACTATGTTCAAATCTCATATGAAATAACTATAATACAAAGTAGGTTTCCAAAATAGTTATAAGTTTGCCTTCATTTGGGTCCACTAATAAATATCTCAAACAAAACAAAACTTTATACCAAAAGAAAGTCCACGAAGGTGATCTCTCCAAGTCCAACACTAGACGACAATAAATCCCAACTAAACTTCCTCTGTAAAAATGAAGATGAGAGGGATAAATATAAACAATATTCAGTGAGTGAATAATATGTTATGAAAATAAATGAGGAATATTTGTGAATATGTCAAATACTTATCTCAAAATCATATAATTGTAACCATAGAGAATAGGGTTTATCATCAAATATCAAATTTAAATAAGATTTTAACAAATCATAATATATAAATCATATGCATCCAGTCATAATAACATGTTTTCCAAAAATTATGGGGTTGCCAAAATCATTACTCTCGACAATGGTCTACCGTGACCAAGTGTGGAACCGCTAAGCATTTTCATGTTTGTTTCAACTCACAAAATGTCCTAACCTTAGCATTGGCTCGGGTCTCCCCTGGGGTGTTACCAGACTAGTCAAAGGGTGGACTTCGGAGGAACCTCTTGAGCGCAGCTAACTCCTTAGTCAAATAGACTTCCAATTACATCGCCCCATCGGGCTCCACGCCGTGGAGGGAATGACTATAACCACTAATCATGTTTACAGTACCATTTCACAATCATCACAACATATATCAAAACGTACAAATAATTATTTAATGAATTCTAAATACATGAATTCAATCAAGTCATATTCAACATAAATCAATAAATATGGTACATTATTTCTAATTCAACACATGGACGCATTATTCATTTCAAATTCCCTTTTGGAACACTCTACAATCATAAAACAAGTTGAATATCAATTTCTAAAGCATTTATAAGATCATTACAAAAATATTTTCCCACTTAAAATCATAAACATGCATCCACTCATCTCTTGGGAGGATAACCACTCCCAATCCACAGTTTAATCCAAAATAAATCCCTCTTAACCCTTAAGTTGTCTCAACCTAAGACAATAAACACAATTTCATTATTTAAATATAGTTCAATATTAGGGTTAATCAAATTTTCCTTCATTTCTCTCATAACCCAAATTTTCCTACACAACCAAGTCTTAGAAAAACTATGATATCTTGACTTACAAAGCTTGGATTGAGGTGATTCCAATTGGTACTTAAAGTGAAGATATAGGGTTATAATTTTTGTGTTGACAACTAGACTTAATTCCAATCACATAAAAATACCCAAGTCTATGAATATGTTAGTCATAAATTCATAACTCACATCTATGCAGTCAACGAAGAATTACCATAACTTTCACTACACATATTGGATTTAAGTGATTCAAATTTTAAATTAAAACTAAGACATAGATCTACAATTTTTATGTTTAACATTCAACCTAATTTTGCACAGAAAACATCCAAATTCCAAGGTAAAGCCACGACCATAAACAGAGCATTTCTACAAAACAAGTTTTTTTGAAAAATCACCAAAAATTCAATTCTCATCGAATCCATTCGACTCATATTTCATTTTAAAGATCTAGATATCTAGTTTCAACAGGAATAAATCCTACTTCATTTACTATTATGCAAAGAAAGTTATGATCGAAAAACCACATCAAGTTTAAGTTGTCCAGTTTATAACATTTATGACATCCATTCCATTCTCAATCTAAAATTTAAATACTTGCATAATTAACACAAAACTAAGTTGAAGAAGATAAATTACCTCAAATTGGGTCACCAATTTCACCCCAAAATAGAGCCACCACAAACCCTAATTTTTCTCTCTCTACAAAAATCTCAAAAATTATACAAATCATCAACATAATTATAAATAACTCAAATATATATTGGGATAGTGTTATTACCTTGATTTGAGACATCAATCTCATCCAAGACTTAAATTTCTCAAAACTCTAGATTTTCTCTCCCTAAAATTTCATAGATTTCATACTAGAGTTTTATTCTAAGGTTGATGTTTAGGTGTTTGGAAGTTTTAACACTTGAATTTGGGAGTGGTTTTGATGATTTTTAGAGAGAAAGAGAGAGCCGAGAGGGGGTGAGAATGAGAAAGGGTGAGGTTGAGGGGTTTTCAAGGAAGAGAAAGTGGGGTGAGGGGGAGAGAGAGAGAGAGAGGGAGAGTAAGGAAACAATAAATAAATAAAGTGGAGGCGGTTGTGGCTTTTGACCTTTTTTGCTTTTTTTTTTTTTTTTTTGGTTTTACACTTTGCTTTACATCTACTAAATGTTCTAATTCATTTAATCTTTATTATTCTTGTTATTTTCTTATTGTGAGCTACAAAGAACATATCAAACCAAAGAGGGTCAAATTTGTACTTATTTATACTGGTCTGAAATTTGTGATTAATCAAGAAGACACAGGTCTTCTAAGTCTAGGAACTGTTAGTTTCTGAAAGAAGAAGCAAAGTCCGCTTTGTAATTGTTAGAGTTTAGAAAGTGTCAAGGTTGTAACATTTGATAGATGTAACTAGGACCTGTATGACCTAGTCATTTGTACTATTTGAGTTACAAATAGCAAATAGTGAAAATCTAGGTGAAGTTTGTGAATGGATGTACACCAAATTGGTGGAACCATTATAAATCCAGTGTACAACCATTTCTTTCTTTGTGTTTGATTATCTATAAAGCTTTATTAAATTAACCAAAAAAGGTTATGACAACCTGTTCACTCCTCCCCTTTGGATTGTTAGATACGATTTCTACAATTCGTATGAGAGCTGGTGTGCTGATAGAAAGCCTAACAACTTCAGTTCCAAAGATCTTGATGGCACAAACTAGAAACAGTGTACTATTTGAAGCATGCTCAATAAATAGAACATCACTTTTCAATGGCAACAATTACAGTTACTGGAAGTAAAGCATGCGAAACTTCATTATTGCACAAGATGAAACCTTATGGGAAATTATTGAAGAATGGATTGAATTCCCAATGGAAAAAATAGATGGAGTTCGTGTTCTTGTGAAAATGAAGAATAAGACGTGGAAGAAAAGAAAACTTACAAAGCAAACTACAAGGCTATAAATTTGCTTAATCTGGCACCAAGTCTTAATGAATATAACAAAATATCATCTTATATAACCACAAAGGAGATTTGGGAAAGGCTAGAAGCAAC
Organism: Dillenia turbinata; assembly: GCA_037126225.1. Classification (NCBI taxonomy): domain Eukaryota; kingdom Viridiplantae; phylum Streptophyta; class Magnoliopsida; order Dilleniales; family Dilleniaceae; genus Dillenia; species Dillenia turbinata. The sequence continues at coordinate 10,752,633 of JBAMMX010000017.1, forward strand.
TTACAAGGGCACTGATCAAGTCCCGAAAAATAAAATAGGCACTCAAAATGAAAGATGAAGAATCAGTGATATTTAACATAATAACAAATGAACTTAAATTGTTGGGTAAAGGCAAAAGCCAGGAGGACATAGTGACAAGGTGTACAGATGCATGCCAAAATCCTGGGAGCCCAAAGTGACTACTGTTGAAGAATCAAAGAAGTTAGACACTTTAACAATGGATCAATTAGTAGGTTCACTCATTACACATGAAAATAAAACAAAACGCCAAAGGGGCAGAGAGTGAAACAAAAGCAAAGTCAATGGCTCTCAAGGTAAAAAGTGAGGAAAGCACCTCTGGTAGTGGAGAGGATGATGAAGACATGGCACTACTCACTCAAAAGTTTAGAAGGTTCATGATAAGGAGAAGGAATAGAGGAAGAGGTGACTTCAAAAAAGATGAAAAGAAAGAAGACATTCTATGAATGTAAGAAGATTGGACACATCAAGGAAGATAACCCACAACTCAACAAGGTCGAGAAGAAAGAAAAGAAATACAAGAATAAAGCATTAACTACATAGAGTGATGAAAATAGTCGCATTGTAGAGGAGGAAACTCAAGAGGAAGATGCAAACCTCTATTTTATGGCATTGGAGCATCACAAGGAAGAGGTATCATCCTATAACTCTGACTCATTTAACTCTTTTGAATTTGAAACTGAACTATCTATTAAAGAATTGTATGAAGCTCTATTTGAATCCTTAAAGGACCTTAAGAAGTTTACCAAAAAGAACTCATCTTTAAAGAAATTATTAAAAGATGTAGAAGATGAAAAAGATAAGTTGAAAATTGAAAATGAAAAATCGAAAGAAAAGTATGAAAGCATATTAAAGGATAGGGAAACTCTAAATGAAAAAATAGAAAGCAAAACCCTAGAGGCTAGTAAATTAAAGACAAAGTTAGGTGATCTTAAAATTACACTAACCAGCAGAAGAGAGAGAGAGAGAGAGAGAGAGAGAGACATGACACTATGAATGAGACTACTACACAATCAATACCTGATGAGCTTAACTTAGAAAAAGATAAGAGTAAGAGACTTCATTCACTTCTGCACAAATTCATACAAAGACAAAAAAAAGGAAAAAAAATAGACTTGATGTTAGGATCGCAAAAAGTTGTAGCTTAGGTTATAATCCTACAACAACACAAAAGAAACTTTATAGTTTCTTTATACCTAGTTCTAGCAATATAAAAGCCAAAATTAGATGTTATATATGTTTGAAAATTGGACACAAGGCAGAACACTGTAAATTAAAGAAAAAGATTAATAAAAATAATTATAGAAAGCCTCCTACACAAGAAAAATGCATGCACTGCCATAGGATAGGACATAATGAAAAGGTATGCTGGTTTCAAAATAGAGTACCATAATGAAATGGATACCTAACGATCAAATCACAAATTTTTCCTTGACTAATGCTGTTGGACCCAAAAGTATTTAGGGTACCAAAGTCTTGAATTACCTTTTGTATAGATACGTCTCTGAAGTGAGTGATCCCAAAACACCTGGTTCTTGGATAGTGGATATCATAGGCGTATGACAGATGATGCCTCAAGATTCAGCAATCTAGAAGAAAAGAATGGAGGTAAGGTTGTTTTCGAAGACAACTCAAAATGAAGAATCATCAACATTAGTGATATAGGTATATCTCTGACCCAAGTTGAAGATGTCTTTTAATAAAAGGCAAAAAGCATAATTTACTTAGTATTAATCAGATCTGTGACAAGGGTTATGTTGTTTTATTTAATTACGATTGTTAGAAAGTCATTGATAAATCTAGTAAAGAAGAAAAGTTTAAAGGGTCTAGACAAAGAAACATTTATGTGATTTATCTAGATAACTTAGAACATTCATGGTAGTGAATCATGATAATGCTTGATTGTGGCATACAAGATTAGGTTATGTAAGTATGGACCACATTTTCGAAATTAGTTAGAAAAGACATAGTTAAAGGTCTCCCTAAACTAAAATTTGAAAGAGATAAACTATATGACGCTTGCATGAAAGGGAAGCATACTAGAGTATATTTTAAACTTAAAAATATAGTAACAACAAGCAAACCCCTAGAATTTTTACATATGGATTTATTTGAACCTACAAGAACTTAAATCCTAGGAGGAAAGTATTATGGATTTGTCATTATAAATGACTATTCTAGATACACTTAGATTTTATTCTTAGCTAAGAAAGAAAAGGCATGTGAAGCTCTTATCAGATTGCGTAAAAAGATTCAAAATGAAAAAAGATGCTCAATTAAGAACATTAAAAGTGATCATGAAAAAGAATTTGAAAATAAAATAATGGAAGAATTTTGTGAAGATAGTGGAATAAATCAGAACATTGGAATAAATTAGCTCTTAGGACACCACAGTAAAGTGGTGAAGTAGAGAGGAAAAACAAAACATTGGAAGAAATGGTCAGAATAATGAGAGGCTGTTAACACAGCTTGTTATATTCTTAATAGAGCTTTAATTAGATCCATACCAAAGAAAACTTCATATGAGCTCTACAAAGGAAAGAAACCCAACATAGTCTATTTTCATGTATTCAGTTGCAAGTGTTGTGTATTACATAATGGTAATGATTCACTAGGAAAATTTGATATCAAAAGTGATGAAGGTATCTTCTTAGGGTATTCAACTACTAGCAAAGCATATAGAGTACACAGTAAAAAAACTATGGTAGTGAAGAATCAATACATGTGAAATTTGATGAAAATGACCAAATAAAGAAGAAAAGTTTTGATGATGAAGCACTAGAAGAAATAATCAAAGAAATTGAAACTATAGAGAATATGGAAGGCAAGGAAGAAACGTTGGAGATAGACGAAGAAACTAAGAAGGAAGAGGAAACACTACCGAAACAAGAAATTAGGCATCCAACAATCATGAAGTCTGTTAATACTGAAAATATCATAAGAAATGTCAATTATGGAGTTAGAACAAGATCTGCCTTACAAAATAAATGTGAATTTGTGGCATTTATATCTCAAATCAAATCAAAAAATGTAGAAGAAGCATTGGAAGATGAAAATTAGATTTTAGCAATGCTAGAAAACTCAATCAATTTGAGAAAAAACAAAGTTTGGAATTTAGTTCCTAGGTCAAAAGATCAATTAGTGATTGGAACTATATGGGTATTTAGAAATAAACCAGATGAGTATAGTACTATCACTAGAAATAAGCATGATTAGTAACCAAATAATATATCCAAGAAAAAGGTATAGACTATGATGAAAGTTATACACAAATTGGTAGATTGGAAGATATAAGAATACTTATTGTCTTCTCTTGCCTTATGAAATTTAGATTATTTCATATGTAAGTTAAAAGTGCATTTCTCAATAGTTTCATTAATAAGACTGTTTTTATTGAACAACCCCCTGGATTTGAGGATCATAGGCACCTAGGTCATGTGTATAGATTCTCAAAGGCTTTATATAGACTCAAACAAACATAAACTACTAAATATATGCCAGTAACCATAAACATAAGCTACTAAACATAAGCTCATAAATCGTGGACTTAATAAACATAAGTCGGCTTTATGTGTTAATGAAAGAGGATGATTTCAGGGTTTTAGACATGGGAACTCTTCTGTAACTACAAAAATAGACTCTTGATAAGCAAATGAGTGTTTTGGATCATCAATAGGCATAAAGAAGAGGCGGTGGATAGAGTTCTTGACGGAGGAAGAAATCGTGGATAGTAACTAACAAATTTAAGAAATGAGGGCTCGAATTGATTTAATAAAACCATAATTTGACCCCAAAGGTTAAGAAAATATGATTTTTTATATTTATTTTGATATAAAAAACGTAATTGTTAGATACCGGTGGTTTATTTAAAAAAAAAAAAAACATGAGTGTAGAAAATGAAGCTATTAAGCTTGTCATTAATGGTGAACTATAATAATATCAAAGTAGATACTGAAGTTTGAAGTTTCTTGTTGTTCAAAATCATGTTTTAACACCACAATCAAGTTTAGAAAGTTGGGAGAAATTAAAATCAATCATTAATTGTGACCAATAATATCAGACACAATCATGACATCTTATTTATGAGCAATTATATCATACAAAAACATAGGTAAAAGTTCACATGTATCATCAAATTAACAACCTATATGATTCATTAGTCTAAGATCAACCATAATAAATCCTTCATTATGATACCTACCTACTCATGGGTAGAAGATTAACCTTTCCAACAACATACTCAAACTCGTCTAAATAGCCTCTAAACCTTCCACTAAGAACAGAGCAAAGTGTAAATTATCAACACATTAGCATACCTAACAAAACATGTTGTGTAAACTCGCCAATAAAACCATGCATGCACACAAGCATCACATAAAGTAAAATACTTTTCATCCATTAAACTGACTTTTTTTTTTTTGATTGCGTAGGAGTTGTGAAAATTGTAAAAGTATATACGCTCACGAAGATTCGAACACTCGAGTTTAGGGAAAACACTTAAACTAGAGCCTTTTACCATTCGTGTGTCCCTACTAGATTAAATTTCGACTTGCTAAAAATGCACTAAACATGAAATTCAAACAATGAAGCATGTTATAAATGCCATCACACTTTAACAAGTATACAATGTAAGATGCTTTTTAATTTATGCTCAATATCTAGAAATTTTACTTCAATTTGGCTGCTAATCAAAACCTAAAACACAAATCAACACCTTAGATCACAATACTAAAATACAACTTAATCTTAATCTTAACCTTAACTGCAAAATTCAACCACCAATTTTGAAAAAAAAATGCATTTTTTGCCGTGGATTTGAACAAGGACCGGGTGTTTAAAAGATTGATAAGGCTTTCTCTAGGGTTGAAATGGTGGTGGTTGTAATATTGATGAGTTGTAGAGAATAAGAGATTTGAGACAATTTAGGGTGTAGTTGTGGGTAAGGAGATGGTTTTCCAATTATTGCACGAGGAAAATGGGAAGGTAAGAGAGAGAGAGAGAGGCGACAAATGTCAGTTGTAGATTTTGTTGATAGTGAATTGTTGGGATCATTATGTATTTATATGCTGATTATTTATTTATATGTTCAAAAAATAAATAAATGTGATAAAAATAAATAATAACACGAACATGAAAAATAATAGAAATGAGCATGAAAAATAATATTAATATTTGAAACAAAATATAAAAGAGAAACAATAATACTTTATTAACAATTTTTTGATTTATTGAAATCAACATCTCCATTACTATAATTTTTATAAATTTTTAAGTGACTCTAAACTCAAATTTTCTCTACGCCCTGACCATTGAATGTTCGAAGCGAGCACATCAATCTAAAAGTTTCTTTTCTATGTATAGAAAAAATCTAATTCCCTTGATAGCATTATATCTCACATTTGTTTTAGTTTGAATAAAAATTAATATAACATTAAAATGATATTAAAAATTTTTAATTAAATAATTAGAGTTATAATTCAGATCAAATATTACATTACTTATCGAATCTAACAAAAATAAATGATTTATTACTTTATCATTGACTTATATCAACAATTGTATATGACACTCGTAATCAAAATCAGATAAATCAAATTTACTATCACCTTTTAAATTATTTAATTTTATTAAATTTCTCATCAAAAAATATTTTAGAGTATCCAACTTATATTCTTAAACAAGTTTTAATAATATTTGATATGGTAAAGAATTATACCATTAAATTTAGTTTCTAAATAATTAATTAAGATGAAGGGAAATATCTTATACGACTTACCTAGTCTATATTATATATATATATATATATATATATATATATATATTCCAATTAACTAACATTATATTCATAATTGATGAAAATATTAACTCGGCTAAAAATATAATAAAAATAAAATAAAAAATCTCTCTATATCGTCTGCTACTCTCTTCCGTCGCACTTTTTCCTCTTTTCATAGCACGATGGTGTATTCTCTCTCTTCCTCTCTTTGTTTTTTCCTCTGTTTTTTTCTACTTTAAACTGGACTCTCTCTCTCTCTCTCTCTCTCGCTCTCTCTTCTCTTTGTTTGATGTAGCCGCGTGCGATTTCTCTCTCTCATCCCCCATCATCTGAGGCGGATAAGCCGGTGGGTGTTGCAGATCTAAGATATACACTGCCGCCCTCTCTCTCTCTCTCTCTCTCTCTCTCTCACACGGCCGTACCTTGCGTGTGGTGCATATCAAGCTCTATTTTTTTTTTCCTCTTTCTGGGTTCCCCCCCCCCTTTTGATGCACTAACTTTTCGGGATTCATAATTTTTTTTGGTTATTTCGAGAACTAATTTGAATCTATGTAATCCTTTTGGGGATTTGTTGATTAGTAAGTACCTGTCAGATTTTATCATCCTCCCTTCTCTTGCCCTAATTTTCTTTTTCTGGTTCTAGTCTCTGACCTAATTTCTTATCTTGCTTTATTTTCTTTTCTTCTCATTTACCCTCTAAAAATGCAATCTTTTAACATTTCTATCTTTTTTAAAATTTTTATTTGTTCTGTATCTTTCTTCCCTTATTTTTCTGGGGGAGTTGGTTGACTTGTGTTAATTGCACTTATTTGTTTCTGGTTTTGTAAAGCCCTATTCAATTTCTTGTTTCTGTTTTTAGTTCCACAAAATCTGTTTGAAATTTGGTGTCTGAATCTTCAGATCTTGGCCTCATATGCATCTTCAACAAACACTCCTTGATTTATTCCTAAAAAGATTTTTTAAAAACGAAAAGCACTAAAATTGATGTTTTTCAAAATTATTTATATCCTGGTTTTGATTGACAAGGAAAAAGAACAATCTTTTCTTAATTTTTGAAGCAATTCTTTGTGTCATATGTTGCTAATTTCTTTTTTGGTAAAATTGATACCCTTGTTTTAATTGACGAGGAAAAAGAACAATCTTTAAAAGAAAAATTGAAGCAATTCTTTGTTGTATATGCAGCTATTTATTTTTTTGAAGGTAAAGTATCATGTTCTTGATTTTATTTTGGTTTGCAGGAAAAAGGGGGAAGGGAGGGTTTACAGATGGAGGAAGAGTGTGAACTGAGGAGTTGGGATGAACTAATCCCAGATGCACTAGGGCTAATATTCAGAAATCTTTCACTTGAGGAGATTCTTACAGTGATTCCTAGGGTTTGTAAAGCATGGGGAAGGGCAGTGATGGGGCCTTACTGTTGGCAAGAGATAGACATTGAGGAGTGGAGTCGCAGATGCAGGCGTGAGGACCTTCATAGAATGCTTCAATTGCTGATCACAAGGAGCTCGGGCTCGCTTCGAAAGCTATGTGTCTCTGGTCTTCGTGAGGAGTCCACTTTCTCCTTCATTGCTGGCCAGTAAGAACATAAGTTTACCTCACTGTTTTATGCAATTAATTGGCTGAAATGGTTGTGTGATTTACTTTATTTGGTAGAATGATCTTGTTAGCATTACATGTTTAGTCCATTTCTAGGAGAATAGTCTTGAAATCATATACTGGCCTTAGGATTTGAGAATCATAGTTAATGAAAATGAGAATGATACGGAGATGTAGTTCTGTTCCTTTCAAAGAGGAAACCTATTTGATAACCTAGGTTCTGTAAGTTGTGATAAATCAATCATCACTGTTAGATTTGCTGTACAATTTAGGAAAATGGTTTTGGGAAAGGAGGGAAGGTAGAAATTGCTAAATTGATACAAGTCACCTTCACTTTCTAGGAGAATAATCTTGAAATTATATACTGGCCTTAGGATTTGAGAATCATAGTTAATGAAAATGAGAATGATATGGCAATGTAGTTCTGTTCTTTTGAAAGAGAGAACCTATTTGATAATCTAGGTTCTGTAAGTTGATAAATCAACCATCATTGTTAGATTTTCCGTACAATTTAGGAAAATGGTTTTGTGATAGGAGGGAAAGAAGAAATTGCTGAATTGATACAAGTCACTTTCACTGTCTACTGGGTTGATGCTATTTCCTTCTTGTTGTTGAAGTGGTGGTATGATAAGCTTGCTCAATGGAACACATGGATACGAGTCTCTTATTCCAGTGTATCTCCATTGCCATTGTTTAATGATATCTATTAAATTGGCTATTTTCTTCTTTCTTTTTTGTGTTTATTTCCTTTGTTCTGGTTGCAAGTGCGAAATCTCTTCAGACTCTGCGGCTGCCAAGAAGTGAAATTAGCGACTCCATCGTGGAACAGGTTGCTGAAAGGTTCTCTACCATTACTTTCTTGGATGTGAGCTATTGTGGAAAAATGGGAGCGCGTTCTCTTGAGGCATTTGGAAAGAATTGTAAGGGCCTTACAGGTTTACGGCGGATCATGCACCCATTGGAGGTCATTGACAAACTCTCACAGGATGATGAGGCTCTTGCAATTGCAGCCACAATGCCAAGGCTCAAGCACCTCGAGATGGCCTACCTTCTTATTACCACTGAAGCTGTTCTCCAAATCCTGGAAAACTGTAGGGAGCTGCAGCTATTAGATGTTAGAGGTTGTTGGAATGTGAAACTTGACGACAAAATTGTCAAGAACTTCCCTGGCTTGAAGGTGGTTGGACCTCTTGTTGTAGATTGCTATGAGACAAACGGTTGGGATGATTGCTCAGAATACTCTGGTACTTCCGGCTACTTGGCATGGGATTTTGTTGCTGGTGATTTGGAGGATTATGATGATGAAATGTCTGATGGAATTTGGGAAGATGAGCAAGCAATGGAAGAGCTCGAATTGAGGTTCTATGATGGGTTTGGTGAGGAAAATGAGTTCTTTGATTGGCCCCCCTCTCCTTGAAGGTTTGTGTGTGATGTCTTGATGTTCATGGACACATTGGAATATAGAGGATGTGTTTTGGTTATCCTAAATTAGTTTTCTCCTCTATTGCCGAGATCACAACTTGTAGAACTTGAGGTTCATGAAGTGGAAAAAGAATTAGGACAGCAGATCTCCTTCTCATTTAGAGGGTTTTGTTGCTGCCCCTTTCAGTGCTTGGGACTGTTTCCATTACTTCTAAAATGCGGCATTTATATGCAGAGCGAAGATAAAAGGAAAAAAAAAATGTGAAAAAAGAAGAAAAGTTACTGCCTATGCTTGAAATGGAGATGTTAAATGCTTTTAAGAATGTATATATTCTAAAAAAAGCTATGTTATGTGACTTTGTACCTTACACTGTAAGGTCTAATAAAATAGATATGTTTCTTTCATCTAAGCTGGAAAATGTGGACGGTAGTAAGGTGCAAATGCATGTGAAATATTGAGATTCCTTTTATTACCATATTAAGTGTGGGCCTGAAAAATTCACTGTTGTGCTTTTCTGCTGGCTCTATTTTTAGGGATGGCTTAATCTCTTTTACAGCATGAGCCTGAGTAGCTTCAATTCAAGCGGTGTGGGAATCTGTCTTTGATTGAACAAGAAATATTTATTTATTTATAAATAAATAAATAAATAAGAACTACTATTTTTTTTCTAAGCATTTGAATCATACTTACCATTTATTAAATTATACAATTATAGCACTTAGAAGTAACAAATGCTTTACCATTAAATTAGGGTTTATCCACTCGATTTTGTGTGTATAGAGAGATATATATATATATATATATAATTTTTTTTATATAAAAAAAGAGATAAAGGAGGATGAAAGTAGAGAGATTTTATCGCTTGAATTATCCCAAATCAAAAAAAAGAGAATGAAAGTGAAAAGATTCTACCATTTGAACTATTTTTAAAGAATGAGATATATATTAATATTACCTTCTGTTATTAGAAGAAAAATATAATGCAGTGGAAGGTAGGGGGTAGAAATTGCAGAGAAGACATGATTGAATTTGGAAGTGATATATTGAGGGAAGAATGGAAAGTGATATTCCATAAAAAGTTGTCAAATTGGAATATTATTCAGACTTCAATAAGCCTGTATTGAGAAAAGAGTGGATCGAAATCATGAAGAAATATGAATGATTGATTATCCATTGATTGAAGTAGAGATTTGTTTAACATTTTCCTATTTGATTATTAGTCAATCATGATTTGGATTTGATAAAAAAAATTCTGATTTCCTAATACAGTGCTTAACATTCTTGATTATCCCATCGTCAAATATTCCAACACAAGCACAATATAATAATTAAGAGGTAACAGTGAATTCTGTGCATGATTGGAATTTTTGCCATAAATTTTACAAGAATTAATTAATTTTGTTGTACTATATTCTAGTCTACTATAATTGAAAATGGGTCTTTCAAAAATACATCACAATTTCAACAATATGATTTATTTACTTTTTTTAATTTTATCTCAAATTTGAAATCTTTAAAAATGAAGGAGATAATATTAATTGAATTATAATTTATCATTATAAATTAATCTTCTAATTTATAATCTTTGTGAGAGTTGATTATTATTATTATTATTATTATTATTATTATTATTATTATTATTATTATTATTATGTTTTACACCATTATAGAAGCAACTCCTCTTTATGCACAATTCGACCCTTTTGATAAAGTGGACTTCATTGTCAACTTTCCGACCAATAGAAAGCACAGAAAGGTTATTTGATTTATTATTTATTTATTTATTTATCTATCTATTTCCTTTGATGTGTTTTGTTAGGATCGGCACAGGACCAATAGGAAGTTAACCAAAGAACTTTTTGATAACCCAAAAGACAAATAACAAAATATAGAATTTAAATTAATAAGGAAAATAAAATGACAGAATTTAAATAAAGAAAAAGACACAAAATATACGTGGTTCGATCAAATAGACCCACGTCCACGGGTGAAAGATGAGCAAAATTTCACTAAAAAAGAAGACTACAAATGTCGTAAGAAAGTGTTCTCAGACTCCAAATGATCACCATACAAAATAGATAATAAAAGCAAATCTTAAAAGATCGCAACGTCTTTTTTTAAACTCAGTTGTGCTGAGATGTTTTAAAATTAAAAACAAAGCACATATACATATATAGAAAACTAAGGTGGCTTCTTCCAGCAAAAGGCGATGTGGGATTGCAGAGTCATTAAAAATGGGTTGCCTTTTCGATGTGGGATGAGTCATTTTAATAAATCTTCACCTTAACAAATCCCAACATTAACAAATCTCAAATTTTCAAATCTTAAAAGTATTTCACCTTCTCCACAAAAGCCTTAATGGGCTAATCAACATAAACGGATACAAAACAAAACAAATCCAAGCACTGTTTGAACTTGTAGACTGAAAATAAGGCTTCATAAACAAATCCGCAAAATTGTCGACTGAACTCGAACAAACTAATGCACATATCATACTGTCAACTGCACTCAAATATGGAACCTGTGCCAAATCCTCCTCTTCAAATATCTGAGTAGCAGATAGCCAAAAATGGCCAAAAAACGGAGTACTCGCGAACTTTGCATTTTTCATGCTAAAATTTTCAAAATAATTATTTTGGGTCAAGAATAATTCTCCAATTTCACGATCTCCCTCAATTTTCAAAACCAAAAATCTTCTTAACTGCTCCCAAATTTTGAATACCAAATTCACTACTTAACTACAACTTCAAAGTGAATATTTCTGACAAATTCTTGGTAATAATAAGTATGTTAGCAACATAAGACAACAAATAAACAAATGACACATCACTGAACTTTCAGAAGAAAACAAAACTGTCAAACATGTTTATCAAATAACCATCAATGAATGTCAACAAATACCTTAAACCTTCCTTAAACTGAATATAAGATAGTCTCCACAAATCTGAACAAATGTCAGAATCAGACACTGATGATGATAAGACTGCAACTGAATCAAAAACAGTAAATCCCTGCAGAGAATACAATTTACCAGACCTGCAAGCTTTCATAACAACAAGAGCACTATAAAACATATTTATAACTCCACCTTAAGCTGTGTATCTGCATCCAAAATTCTCTAAGGTGCCAAAAGAGATGAGATTTTTCTTCAAGTCAGAAAATTTCTCCATTTCTCCATCTGTCACAACACAGCCTCAGCAATTTTAGTATTTTTTTCACTAAATTTTTCCTTTTGCTTATTTTTCAACTTAAAACAATTAGACTTAATGTGCCCCAATTTGTGACAATAATTGAACACTAAATTGTTATGTTTAGATTTATTATTCTGAAATTCCTTTTTATCAGTTCTGCTTTTAACAACCAAACAATTGGCTTGACCACTGTTAATTTCCTAAGTAATATCTCTATCAATCTGCTCCTTAGATTTTAATGCGGATTTTATTTTCTAATACGAAATGGTTTTTTTACCATAAATCATAGTATCACGAAAATATTTAAAAGATTAGGGAAGAAAACACAATAACAAAAGAGCCCTATCCTCATCATCAATTTTCGAATATATATTCTCCAAATCCATGATAATAAAATCAAATTTATCAAGATGAGAAAGTATAGATATACTTTCTGTTATACACAACAGATACAGAGTTTGTTTCAAATAAATTTTGTTTTCGTCTGTCTTCTTCATATACAAAGTTTTGAACTTATCCCACATAGCCTTAGTCGTGGTCTCCATAGCTACCTCCCGCAAAACCTTATCATAGAAATTCAAAATAATTCTAGATTTCGCTGTTTTATCTATCACAGCAAATTCTGAATCTGTCACATTGGCTGGTTTAGCCTCTACTCTCTGTAATGCCAAATCAACTCCGTCTTAAATCAAAATGGTCTCTATCTTAAGTTGCCACATACCGAAGTTGACATTCCTGTTGAATTTCTCGACCACAATTTTTGTTATTATCATGTTGTCAAAAATAATTGTCCAAAAACTTCCTTAAATAGCTTAAAACTCTGATATCAGTTTGTTAGGACTGACCTAGGACCAATAGGAAATTAACCAGAGGGTTTTTTGACAACCCAAAAGATAAATAATAAAATACAAAATTTAAATGAATAAGGAAAATAAAATGACAGAATTTAAATAAAGAAAAAGATACAAAATATACGTGGTTCGGTCAAATAGACCTACGTCCACGAATGAAAGAGGAGCAAAATTTCACTAAAGAAGAAGACTACAAATGCCGTTGGAAAATATTTCTAGGCTCTAAATGATTACCATACAAAAGAGATAATAAAAACATATGTTAAAAGATCACAATATCTTTTATTAAACTAAGTTGTGCTGGGATGCTTTAAAATTAAAACAAAACAAATATATATATATATATATAGAAAACTAAGGTGGTTTCTTCCGGCAAAAGGCGATGTGGGATCACAGAGTTATTAAAAATGGGTTGCCTTTTTCGATGTGAGATGAGTCACTTTAACAGGTTTAGTAACAAAAGGTTTAGCGTCCTAAAGTAAACAGTGAAAATTCATGTTTATTTTCAAATGGGTAATTTTTATTAGGTACAACAGGTATCATGATTCTCTTTACATTCGAGTACAGTTGACCAACTATCAAAATAGGGATTGTTCTTTTTTGAATTGATCATATGTGAGTTTGAAACCCTAGATGAGCAAGAGCAAAGGGCAAGCTATATGCAAAATGCCGAAGGCCCCAGATATTGGAGTATACATGATTTGATTTTATTTGAATTTTTATTATAAGAATTTTCATTAACAAGAATAATAGCATATTTTGTCACTTTGTTGGTTGAGATTAATACAGCATGTTGAGTGATGTTTATGGTACAACCTTAGTTAATAGCAAGGTTTCCTACCTAGAAAGCTGATCCAGTTATTGAGAAGGTTATTGTGAGGAGATTCTAAAATTGAAAGTTGTTGGGGACCTTTTCTGCAAGAAAAGAAAATATCAGAGATGAGAGAAGGAAAAGGAAGGGAAGAGAAGACTGGTTTTTCAAAATATGGCTTTCATTTCTATCTAGACATCAAAAAGGCTGAGGGAGATGGAGATGCCTTTGGCCAAAAGTCAATTTTATGGGACAGAATCTTTTACCTTTCGAGGTGTCAGGACAGGACTTAAAAGCTGTCTTTCTTTGACAACAATCCCCACAGACACTCAAGATGATAGTGAAACCATTCTCTCTCTCTCTCTCTCTCTAACATCTCATCAATTTGTCACACACAAGTATTAAAAGTAGCTAATTATAAACAAATTTACCAAAAAACCTTGTGTTCTCTCTCTCTCTCTCTCTCTCTCTCTCTCTCACACACACACACACACACACATTTCCTTCTTTCTTTTCTCCTCGCGCTTGGGACATTCCGACCGGCCGATGTCCCGGGCTTCATACCAACTTGTCCGACTCAAGCTATTGAAAGTCTCTGATCAGAAGATAAAACTCTCACAACATAACCTATTCGGTTTCCAAATCTTTTTCGATATAATCTGTTTATTATCAAATTTCAAACTCAAAATTTTAATTAAAAAATTTAAAATCTTAACTATTACACCATTGGTTATATATTCTTGATTACCACATAAATCTCGAACAACCTCTTGTAAATCCTGTTTAACATCAACTTCGCCCATTATTGGATCTTAGAGTACAATCTCAAAAGAACTTGAAGCAGCTGCTCTACGTAATATAATTTGGAATATAATTTATTTTAAAGAAAATTATTATTTATTTTTCCCCTCAAAAGATTTTCTAATTTCATCCCAACCATAATCGTGTTATTCTTTTTTAACAGGAAGTTGTTACTCATTTTTAATAGAGGATAAAACCCATTTGCCACTGTAATTTCAGATCTCATTCTAATATAGTAATTCTCAAGCTATTATGTTTATAGAAGTGGCTCCAAAAGAATGGATACTTTGTACAGAGTAAATTCCACAACTAAGGTGCCCATAACAACTGACTTTATCAGTAGAGTTGAATTGTCGCAATTGCAAGCTTGAGAGTAGAGAATATAGATAGGTCAAGCCGTATGTAACTCTTCCCTCCCTCCCCAAACTTCTGCCCCCAATAACACTCGGGGCAAACATCATTTTATATATCAATTAATAATAATTTCAATTTCATCCTATTGAAAGTAATCCCTCGACCACCAATAACTTATGGATCTAATAACAGAATACTAGACTCCCTTAATTAAGATCTCTTGAGAATAAAAAAATAGGTGATAGAAAAACCAATTACTAAATTGAGTTTCACAACTGCCCGAACTGAATTAGCCAAACTTTCAGATGCCCGTGATCAAGTACCCAAAAAAAATAAAAGAAAAATAATAATAATAATCCCTCGACTTCACCTAAATCTGCCGAAATTTTGGACCCCAAGAGTCACAGTGACCCAAAAAATACAAACTTTACATAATTAGTCCTGCTCCTACTTTCATATTCAATCTACCTCCTGAGTCTCAAAATCAGCATGTTATAATCGAATATACATATATATTATATATATGTATGTATGTATGTAGGTTCGTATGTATGTAAAAACCACCTCATACTAAAATTATCCCCTTAAATAGGAGCTAAAATTTGACCCACTAAAAAGGTTCAACGGGTCAAAGGAGTTGTCCTAAAATGAAAGTGACCATGAATAAGAATCACTTAAAACTTTTAATTTCATAATTAAGATTTTTTTCAAAACCAGAATTTTATCAAAACGTGGCATAAGTAATATCAGACTACAGATTTTCCCACAAAAGTACAGGGTTCTAATAAATACCTCACATTCCCCCTTCAAAAATAAATAAATAAATAAATAGATCAAGGGGGTATTTATGCCAAGAGAGCTACCTCACGAGTGAAGCAGCAGAGGAGAGGATGGAAACCTTACAGCAAAAGGGTCCACAAAACAGTGATATAGTATGGGCACTGCAACTTGCAAGACTAAAACAAAAGGAAAAGACAAAATGGACAAATGCCATTGTGTACATGTTTTTCTTAGCATGAATTCTTCCCTCCCAAATCTCGAAGAGAAAGTACAATCTTGATGCATTCATTTCACACATCTTTAAATTGGACAGAGAAAAAAAAATTCCAAAAAAAAAAATGGCATGTAAGAAAACCATATAGTCCAATAACATGTGAACCTCAATAATGCCATCAATTATGCCATCGTAGTGATAGTCTTGCAATAATGTGTATGATGGCCAAGATTTTCAAACTCCAAAACAGCAAACATTTATTTCTGCCCATAACTATTAAGGTAGAACACAAGTTCACAAAGGACCAGTCCAGTACAGGATTCTTCCTCTGCATGAGCTAAAGCCAAGATTTTCAAACTCCAAAACAGCAAACATTTATTTCTGCCCATAACTATTAAGGTAGAACACAAGTTCACAAAGGACCAGTCCAGTACAGGATTCTTCCTCTGCATGAGCTAAAGCTTTTGCAACAAGAGTTTTAAGAGTTGCAAGGAACTCACAGTGAATATTGTGCCATTTGTGCCATAAATACGGCTAGCTCAGGCAAATGTCTGCTAATTTGGTGCAAGGTTAGGATTTGGAGCCCCCATTTTTGATTAATTTACATCTAGATATCTTGGTACCGCCTGATGATTTAGAACATAGCAAGTTAGACCGATAAGTGTCTTCATCTTCAATCACAGGAGGGAAACTCCATGTTCCCATAGAATATCCAGAAATATTGCCCCCTACAAAAAGAATCGGGTCAATTTATGGAATATGGGGGGAAAAGGATTAAATTGCAGTTATTCATGTTCTAACTCTGAAGGAATTTACCTTCCATGGTGGCTTCTTCACATCTTCTCTGATAACGTGAAGCCAATTTGGGATCCAATGTTTTTAATAACCGTTGATACTTCTCTTCAGCATCAGTAATGCACTCAACCTTAAAACAGAAACTTTGGAAGGGTTAAGGGCAATTTGGTTGGACAAAAAATTCTGATAACATTTCATGCAAAAAAAAAAAAATGATAAATTTATGAACCTAGGTTTGTTGACAATTTAGGAAACACTGATGAACAGCTTTGATATTGCTACTATTCCAACTGAGAGTCAAGAAGCTAATTGCCTGCTTTCTTTGAGGTATAAAACCTGGTGATCAATTTTAGGCAGTTATCCTTTCAATGTTGAAAGAGATTTCTGAAGATGAAAATCAGATCTGTTAACCATCTCCCTAAAGAGTAAACCGAACTTGTACCAAGTGCACTAGTTTAAAATAGTGTGGAGAATTGTTAAAATTGGAAGTCTGAAATTAATCCTTCATCTGTTTTCCATCCGTCGATTTTCTTAAGCCCAAAGAAAAAGAAAATGAAAGAAGGATTTCTGCCAAGGAGTTTGCATATCAATCAAATGGCATTAACTGTTGCATATTTGGTTCAGCATGTGTGAATAAGATCAGAAAACTTGAAGGTAACAGCCAGTGTAGCTGGAAAAGTCTCTTGACTGTGATACTAGAGATCTAGGATGAATCTCACTTGTAGCAGGCTGAAAAGACCCACCAGCATGATACCAAAGCAAGTGTTAGGGCAGCTCACCAGCACGATTTGTGCTTTTGAAGCTCCATATACTCTGACAAACATCCGTAGGATATTGAAACTATTCTCTAGGACATCATCCTGCACAGTAAATTAGAATTTGTTCAAACAAGAGATTAATTGAAAAGTAAGAGGAAGTCGGAAATTTGTAACTTTGATTGAAAGAAAAAGACTAACCTCATAGTCAAACCTGCAGTATCATCTCATCCTGTTATTAAAGCAAATTGTATTATGCTTGCCACAATTCAGAATGCCTAGGAATGGCATATTCTCTTTGATCACAATGACCAAAGCATAATAGCCCAAAAGTAACACACAAAATAAAGTGGCCAAACTCAACAAAGGTACTCAAGTAGTCCACACCACCTGAGTTAGCTCAGGATCTTGCACCTAGCCAATGCATATCCAAGCTCATATACATGCATGATCATTAATTCTCAGTGCAGTTCAAATTTGCATAGATTACTTCAAGCTACAGAACAACTTAACAAGAAAACTCTATTTTATACCCAAAATAGATTAATAAGTCAAGGAAAAGAAAATTAAACAATTGGGAGAGAAAAGTAAAGTACCTATGACGGGGTGGAACATGTAAATTGGAACACGCTTATTAGTGGTACTTACAAATCATCTGACACCTCAACAAGGAACTCCGAGATTGAGAGAAAATTCATATGCAAGTCATTAACCTTCAAAACAGCTTCAAAAAGAAGTGTCAAGCTCATGACAATGGACTTAATAAGAGCCTCATTCAAGAAACAACGAGGCAAACTGACATTGGTGCAATAACATCTCTTTATTGTTTATAAAGATTAACTTGCATTTCATTCATAATGCTCAATTTCTTTTTTTTTTTTTTTGTCTGGCATCGGAAGAGTATGGACTTTCATGTCAGTTCAAAGAAAACATTAATTAAAACTAATTAGGACTCCTGTGTTTGTGATACAGAACTTGGTTAATGGTACAATGATTTAAAACATCAATGTAACTCAAATTTCTTGACTGAGGCATGGTGAAAAACAGCTGCCCTGTTATGGGAAAAGGAATGACCAAGCGCTCAAAGTTGCATGACTTGGATATGGATCAGGCATGAGTTCCTACAATATACCACTGATATGAAATACCGGCAAGCATCTACCCATGCACATGCATATAAAGGAAAGAGAGGCTACCGTTTGTCCAGTCAACCGATACAAAAGAAGATTCAGCACCCGATAGTCAAAGGACTTCAGATGAATTGCCTTCATCACATCTTCAATTGAAATCTGAGAAGCACATTATGCATGGAAAAGCACATATCAAGAACTTCAATTAAAATTGGGTGCTAGAGTTTTACCGCACAAGAAATAAAGACCACATGAAATTGAGCACAAGAAAATAAAAATAACAACAACAACACATTTAATTGAAATTCTATTGAAGTTTATGTACTTCAAGAGAGTTCATCTTGGCCGATACATGCTAAATTTTCGCATTCCACAGACATATCGGCATCACCATAACATGTTTGCAAATATTTGGATGACTAAATCTTCTCAGATACCATAAAAAGGACATGAACATTGACTTTATTTTATTTTATTTCCAATAGAAAAGAAGATATCATTATTACAGCCTATCAGAGTAGAAAAGAATCTGTTCTCCCTCTGATTTCTAGAAAACTGAGAGGACCAAAAAAGAAGGGATCAAGGTCAATATTGAGACAAGCCATAAAGGATCTCTACCCGATAGTCAAAGGACTACAGATGAATTGCCTTCATCACATCTTCAATTGAAATCTGAGAAGCACATTATGCATGGAAAGCGCATATCAAGAACTTCAGTTAAAATTGTGTGCTAGAGTTTCACCACACAAGAAATAAAGACCACATGAAATTTAGCACAAAAAAATAAAAACAACAACACATTTAATTGAAATTCTATTGAAGTTTGTGTACTTCAAGAGAGTTCCATCTTGGCCTATACATGCTAAATTTTTGCATTCCACAAGCATATTGGCACTATAACATGCTTGCAAATGTTTGGATGACTAAATCTTCTTAGATACCATAAAAAGGCCATGAACATTAATTTAATTTTATTTTATTTCCAATAGAAAAGAAGATATCATTATTGCAGCCTATCAGAGAAGAAAAGAATCTACTCTCCCTCTGAGTTCTAGAAAGCTGAGATAAGGACCAAAAAAGAACGGATCAAGGTCAATATTGACACAAGCCATATAGAATCACACTACACCCTGAAAAATTCATAGGCTTTTTCTCTTAAAACTAATGTCTTAAATTTTGTGAAGCAACCATCCATTTTGAAAGTTCAAACCTGTGGAGTGAGGTGTTTGTATTCTTTTTATATCTTAACAATTTTTCTCTCATACCATACACACAAGTTCTCCTGCTCCTGCTCAAGCCCAACCTTGTGGTAAAACTTGAAATGAGGATGTCCTGCTCTAAAACAATACACTACTTTTACATGTGTCTTGAGTGTGAAAAAGAGCATGGTTGGAGCCACTATGTCATGCTCTAAAACATTTAGGGGAGTCTTAAGATATAAAATAATACAAACAGCTTCTTCAATAAGTTTGATTTTTTTTTTTTTTTTTTTTTTTTGGTTATTTCACAAAATTCAACATGACACAAATCATGTTTTAAACCAGATTTAAGATCAACACAAAAGTTCCAAAGGCCACTTAAAGAAGAAACCCTCATAACTCAAGATCTAGAACACAAATCAAATATATAAGACAACAACAAGATTCCCCACAAATTTTCAAGTCAAGGGACCTAAGGCACATTGCCAACTGACTTCCAATGTGCAGTTGCACGCCTAGAGAACTCTAGCAGCCTCGTCAGCATGCATCTCATGTGCCAGCCTCTATTTGACTTTAAAGACCCCATTTTTTCTTCATCTCCAAGCCACTGCATCTTCTCTGTTTTGCTGCACTTTTTGAGTTTATTCCAAGAGCTCATAGAATATGAACTGAATAAGTCCTCGAATTCCAAATCATTGACATGCTGCATAAATTCATTGATTCATTGCCTAGTCCCGCTCCTCCATGTTACCACAGAACAGACATTGCTTCCTTGTTCCTGGCCATCTCAAATAAATCAGGAAAGAGGTCCTTAAAATTGCCAGATCCACACCAGGCATCATTCTAAAAGGGGAACCTAGCTCCACCCCAAAAGTACACTGCATGAACAAAGATTTCCCATCCACTCCTAAATTGCTTTCCACGTGGTCACCTTGTGAGGCCGAGAAGCCACTTTTTTTCCATCCTCCAGTAGTTACTTTCCACACCAAACTTTATCTAAATCACCTCTCTAGAATATCACTCTCTACACCATAAACCTCGAGAACCATTTTCCTAGCAAGGCCTAATTGAATATTACAATGGACCCAATAGCCAAACACAGCCTCTTAACTAGACAATTTATTTCTCACCACCACAAATACTTCAATGGAGACTTCAGTTCTTTTGGCTACTGAGGAGTTGGAAAGAGAGGTATAAAGTAGACTGAGATGTTTAGCTCACGTACTCTATATAAAAGTCAATTTTCCGCCCATAGACTAGTAATTTTTCTAGCATCTCACCAATCTTTTCTCCAGTTTTTCCACCACCATTTTCTCAAATGGCTTTGTCTTTGTGCTTGGAGCAACACTAAGTACTTAAAGGGGAGAACCCCACCCCCCCAAAAAAAAAAAAGGTGCCACCAAGAATGCCACTATTACGTTAGAGCCACAGGCATGATCTCACTTTTTGCCAACCTTTAGACCTGATAGAACTTTGAAGCGAAGGACATATCTGAGATATAGCACTTACCTTATTTCCACATCACAAAGCATAATTAGAGCATCTGAAAACATAATTAGGAAGTGCTACAAACCTCAATGCCTACCATGATCTAAAGCCCTCAGCATCATCTCTAATTTGGAAGAAGCCAAAGAAGAACCATTGATTAAAACTGACACAATAGTGATGCACTTCCTAATCCACGTTTTCCATTTCGCTCGAAATTCCATTCTCTCCAAAATGTAAAACAGGAGATCTCGGCAATGTAACACATTTTCTCTGCAGCACATCTATTCTGGATAAAGCAGAGGCCTACCTTATTGAGTCAAAGGAAATTTTTATTTTTTAACATCATATTGATGCTTAGAGAACTCAAAATTTTTAACAGCTTTCATCACTAGCTCATAAATTTACCATAAAGATCTCAGCAAGAAAAAACCTATTAGGGGCAAGACTGCAACCTTATTTCAGCTAGTTTTAGCATCTCAGTTTTTCACATTGCGGCAGTCCGTTACTGACCCATCAAATATCAATCTCCAAAAAAAAAAAAAAAAAAAAAAAAAAAAAAAAAACTAGCCACAAGATATTTTAAGCTTTTGCTACTCTGTGAATGTCTCGTGGAAAGCATAACCAATGCTGAAGCAAATGGTTAACAAAGTAATAGAAACATTGTGCCACTGAATAACTCTTGATCAAATTCGGGAATGTCTGAATATATTTTTAAGTGAAAAGCAGCTACATATTTGACCACTCTATCAGCACAAACCTTGATGCTTGACAACAAAAAATCCTGTTCCTCACCTCGGTGGAAAGAAGGAATAGATTTCCATCATAGCCTAGGCCCAAAGGGTACTCAATGAGTTGTACAGTATAACCAGAATGTGAACTAATTCCCATTCTGTATCATCAGTCCCACATTTTCGAAGTCTTTGCACCTCTCCTCCAGCCGCTTATCCTAAATATACTAGCCAAAGATTCACTGTTCCAGGATCCTTCTAATGCATTCAGATTAAGAAAACAAACAATTGACTTAAAAAGAATAAAA
The DNA here is from genome assembly GCA_037126225.1 of Dillenia turbinata. NCBI lineage: Eukaryota > Viridiplantae > Streptophyta > Magnoliopsida > Dilleniales > Dilleniaceae > Dillenia > Dillenia turbinata. The sequence goes on from JBAMMX010000017.1 coordinate 10,774,848, forward strand.
TCGGCTCAGCACATAAGCCATAGAAATTTCCCCAATACAGTACCCAGTTTAGGATACATCATTATGGTGTTACAAGCCTTGGTAGAGATTTTTGCAAGTGTCAAACTCATATATAATGTGGCTTCTCAGACTGCCATAAAAACATAATTCTGGTCTCTCATCAGAGTACCATCTTTCTAATATCAAATAACTCACAAAAATTCAACTTTAGTATTTCATTAGAAAGATCATGCAAACAATTATTTCTGAGATACATCCAAGAAGCACATCAAATTAATTCCAACTAATAACTGTAGTACAATTTCATTTAACGAAAGGCATCACAACACTGTACCTCCTTTTTGCTCACTAACGCATGGCATAGCTTTCTTTCTAGGGCCCAGTACTCTTCCCCACATCTTAACTCTTTTTCCATTCTGCAACCAATGTTGTAAATAAGAAATAAGATGTTTTGACATTATTTCACTAACTATTCCTAGTCCAAAAAACAAAATCAATGTGTACCGCTTAGTCAACAGCCCATGATGCTCAAGTAGGGAAACAAGAGGCTCAAAAGGGTTGCCCTTTATTTGTTCCATGGCGTTAAATTTTGTTTTTTGATAAGCTTCCTGGTTGATATCACATGGATTTAGAGAGAGCTATTTTACAACTGAAATAATTTTGTAGAGACCCCTCCTAAAATTACTATCTTACCTGAGAAAATTCTCTTTCTTGAGGATCAACTGAACTGGTTGTTACATGCATCATTTTCTCGTTTAAGCTATCCAACTGTGTGAGTTTATAAAGGGAAAGGTGATGAGGAAGAAAACCGAATTTCATAAGTTAAGATCCACAAGGTAGAAGTAATCAACAATTACAAAAAAAAAGAGGGGAAAAAAAAAGAAAGAGAACTAAGATTGAGCATTTTGGACACATGACAGCTTAGTTCTACATGTGAATAATCTCATAAAACTTTTGCAATAGATTTCAGCGTGCCCCAAAAATGGACATCATTGTATCCAGTAATTCCCCCTGATTTTCACAAGAAATGTAAATCTTGCCTCTAAATTGTGTATGTAACTTGTTTTCTTCCTCTTTCTTCCATCTTCAGCAAAAATGTTTCAAGTTTTTGGCAATAACTAACATTTTTAGATGAAACATTTTGGTTTTGACTTCTCCGTTCTCTGATGATCCTCTCTCACGTGTTTTTTTCACCAAAGAGAGGAGAAAGAGAGACACGGGTCATGTGACTTGCCGCTAGCTTGGATGATATCCCAACTCTTTCCACTTACAAGGCTGATTAACTTTAACTTGAAAAATTTTGAAAGGTCATTGACAAAAATAAAAGTGCAAAGTGATGCAGGAATTTAAGATTTGGGATGATGAACAACAAAGTAGAAAAGTAAATAACCTAAAGAATCACACTTGGCATTTCCCGGAATCAGTCACTAGAAGAAGGCATCACACTTCCAAGGCTTAGGGAACCCAAAAAAATTTTTGCTAATGAAATTCTAAGTCTTATTATTTCCCTCAATTAAAGGTCAGTCTTGACTAACCTTAAGAAAATAGAAATTATTATTAAGACCAAAATCTCGAAACTCCTAAATAATTCTAAACTAATTTAAATAATAAAGGAAAATAGAAACTACAGCCAAAATTAAAATTTAGAAACTCTTAAGTAAATAACTACTGAAACATAAAAAATCCACTAATAATAGAAAATAAATATTTTGAAAATCTTAACCCTATTCTTGCTATTCTTGAGCTACATCATATTCTCCCCATGTTAAAAAACTCTCCTCCTCGAGAGTTTAAAACTCTTGATCATGGTGGCAGATTCCAAACATCAAGGTAGCTCAACAAAAAAGGCATCAAGGCAAATCTGCAAGTATCACAAACTTACGAATACCTCGATAACAACATAAGTGCTCACCATGGAAAATTAGACAAATGTAATTAAATAAATTAACATGAGGTCCATACCTATGAATAGCATGAAAAAATTGTGAAGAAATACAAATGGAAAATTGAGGATGAGATGGAAATTGTTTATCCATCGTGAGAAAATCGTGATTTTCACTAAGAGACAGAAAATCAACTTTCCTTCCAAAATTTGCAGCCTTTTCAAAGTTTACAACAAATTCAATTTTAAATTTCTTTTCCTCATTCGTGAGTCAATGGGATCTAAGTGCTTGATATCTAGGGATTCAACAAAAGGCACGCCTTGGCTTAAACTCTTCAACATATGGTAAGGCCTAAAATTTTAAGGTGAGACTTGAAATTTGGACTAAATTTTTTAGGTCTTAAAGAAATACCTTGGGAAGATATTATAGGAGTTGAATTTTCTTTCAAATACGACTAAGAATTAAATACGTAAGCAAACTCATCACATCTACAAAATGACTTAAGAACTTTCTCATATTTGTCAATGTAGTTATCTTGCACATAAATATAGGAATGACATTCTACATATGGATCATCATAATGAGTCCTCACAAGAATATTCATAGTATAAGAGGGACTATAATTATAATAAGCCATAAAATATGAAATAAGAATCTAATGGACCACATTGCAATTTATTCAATTTAAACCTAAAAATAAAATTATAATCCAAGTTTCCTATAGCAAGAACCATACCAAAAATTCAGAATGGGTATGAATCAAGCTGAAATTAAACTGCAAGGGGCTGGGATGGATCAAAATCATGTAGAACTGTAAGAAAATCCCCCACAAAAGTGTCAGACTGGAGGTGAAACCCAGTGAATACCAGCAAAATTGTTTCAGCAGATCTGAACCAGTATCAAAATGAACCCAAGAGTGGAAAAGGACATCAAAACAAATTGGGAACATGAACTGATGTGCTTTTCTTCTGCTGGAGTTCTTCCCCCCCCCCCCAGCAACAGACTGTGACAATAGAGCAGTAACATGAACAGTAATCCATGAACAATACCCCATAGACAGTAAACTGTAAACAGTAACTTAAGGAAGATGGCAGCAAACGATGGTTTCACAGTCTGATACCAAATATGATGCAGTAAAATATGATGTAGGAATTTAGGGTTTGGAATGATGAATAACAAATTGGAGAAATAAAATAACCTAAGCAATCAGACTGGGTTGCTAGGAATCACTTACTAGAAGAAGGCATCACACCTCCCAAGTTCAAGAAAACTCAAAAGCAATTTTTGCTAATAAATTTTCAAGTCTTATTATTCCCCTTAAATAAAGGTTATAAATCTTAAATAGACAACCTTAAGAAAATAGAGACTATTATTAAGAATAACATCTCGAAACTCCCAAATAATTCTAAATTAATTTAAATAATAAAAAGAGAAATTACAACCAAAATTAAAATTTAGAAACTCCTAATTGAATAACTATTAAAACCTAGAAAATCCACTATAATCAAAAACTAAATATTTTGAAAATTTTTCTCAATACTAAAGAAATAAAACTGTGTTCTTGCAATTCTTGAGCCACCTCAAAAGGGTTAATTGAAAATAGGCCTAAACAGTTATTTGTGGTTTTGGCCTTTTCTATATTACCATGTCTATCTAGGAGCAAAATGTCTACAATAAATGATGAAAAGTTTTTCCTTCAAATTGTGATGAAAGGCGTCAAAAGATTTTTCTGCTTGACATCATCAAGTTTTATTTAGCTTCAAGTTCACCCTTAAGCTCACTTGTTTGTCTGGTTATCTCACATTGCTAACTAGGTCCCATGAGCTAATCTTAAGCTGATTCTATTTTTACACCAGGATTTCTTTCTTTTTAACTTATCAAACTTGCTCCCTACATTCCTTCGTAACTCTTTTTCCCCTTCTTATTATATATTTCTTTTTCTATCATTATATGCATATTAAATTTAAAAATATTCAAAGAGGCTCCAACCCCTGAAGTATCATCACATCAGCAACCAATTGCTCATTTTGTGACCAGTGCATCAAAGTTACACGCCTTGAAGATAAAACTATTATACTAGCCCAGATTAGCAAGACTGTTGCTGCATGGGCATCTCCTCCTAGAAAACCTCCAAAAATGAACATCATAACTAATTCCTCTTTTTGAATGTGCAATGCCTCAAGATCTAGTTGTGCATACACACATCAAACTAGCTTTCATCTAGAAAGATGGCAACATGAATACACCCCAAGAGAAGAAATCCAAAAGAAAGGATCAATGGACATTGTATTCATTCCAAAATTCTTACTTGGTAAATATAGCTTTCGGTAAATGAAAGCACAGGTAGGTATTTGAAAACTGATTGTGGAGTGTTGACATCCATGTCATGAAACATGAAATATGACCTGCACTGCCAAAGGAATTTAAAATGATTTGAAGCAATTTCTGAATACAAAGATCATTTGAAATCATAAGATAAGATATATTTTCATAGATGTCTTAGAATTGCATTTCTTGCACAAAGAGAGCAAAGAAACACATGGCACTGCTTGTATCTAGCACTGATACAAAGCAGATAGTCATGTAGTAGCATAAGATCATTTGTGCAGTAACATATCAGTAAACATGATAAGATAAAACTTGTGTGACCTAAGCAACAAAATTCAGCTAAACCCTTCAGGTTTTACTATTTAGATGAGCAAATAAAAAAAAAGGAAAGAAAGAAAGAAGAAAATAAAAAAAAAAACAACAGAGAGAATTGCTTACAAAATCTTCTAGTGTAGAATTTGCCCTCTGCATCGCATCAAGTTCAACCATAGCCAAATCTTCAAAATGACTTTGCACAAAACCAGGGTCACTCTTATTGTCATGGGAAGTCATGGAAGTATCTTCAACAATACTGGGTTGGCAACCTGCAAATGGATTTAGCTATTAGCCAAAACTCCAGGAAACTAATATCAGCAAAAAAACTTGCAAATTTTCTAGGATATTGCATTCTTAATTTTGGTGAGCTCTTTCATATTATCTTTCTAAAGTAACAAATCCATATATAGCACATAAATAAATGGTAGAATTGCTTTCAGCAAGGCAATGCTAAGATTACAAGTTTACAAGATGAGGCAGAACCCATAATCACATAGTATATAATAAGAACTGAAACGCGTGCCCAACCTTGCACCATGTTGTGCTTTTCAAACATCAATTTAACAATTAAAATATTAAAGATAAGAGCATTGCTATTCTTACAAACTCACGAAGCCAATAGAAACTCTATTATACCTTTGTTTCATTAGGAACAGTCCAATAAACATAAGTGTGAAATAGTAAAAGTAACTCAAAAATTTTGTTTTTGAATGGATTTTTTTTTTTTTTTTTGTCCTTTAGTAAAAGGCTTACCCGGTGCACAAAGTGCTCCCTGACTTAGTGCGGGGATAGGAGTAGGCTGAATGTACACAGCCTTCCCCTCGCATTTTTGCAAAGAGGCTGTTTTCATGCTTCAAACTCATGACCTCGAGGTCACCAAATGAGCAACTCCCGTTGCGCCAAAGTTCACCCTCTTTTTTGTCCTTTAGTAAGTTTATAATTTGTAATGAAAAATAAAAATTAGTTCGTAGGTATAGAGTTATTGTACATACAAAATATGCACATGGTGTATGGCTAATGAAGCTTGACAAAAAAATCAAAATTATATAGAGAATTAATTTGTCTTACATGATTAATTACTACATTTGATTCAACTGTTACTCGGTGTTAATTTTCAGTTTTAGAATATTAAATCTTAAATCATATATTTCATATATTTCTACTATAATGTGGAAAATTGTAGAGCTAGGAACTGATATATTTTAGCAATATCACGGGAGTGTACAATGTGCGAGTTGAATTCTTTAAGAGAGCAGGATGATAAGTTAGTGACGGAGTATTTTTCAATCCTGAAACCTGTTTATGAGGATTTGAATGTTGCAGCCTTTATCTACTAATGTTAAACAGATGCAGAGAAAAACAGAGGAATTGTTGGTAATTGGGTTCTTATAAAGTTAAGGAGAAAACTTGATCAGAGATATTGGGAAGTTGACAAATTCCCTCACTCGCAAAAGTTTATACTAGAGTAAAACATCCTCATCAAAAGGCACTTATGTACATGAGAATAGATAAAGGTTTGAAGAAAGCATAAAGATTGTGGCAAAGATGGACATTGTGGTGCTTAGTGTTGGGACATGGTTAGTAACCCTCCAAGAACAGCTAATGTAGCTAGTTTTTGTAGAATTGCCTATAGAATCATCTAATGGTGGTAACGCTGTGCTTTCAAGGGAGGAATTTGCCAAGTTACTCGAACATCAGTTGTCTTAACAAGTCTTAACTCCCATTGCATCTTTCCTTAGATAATCAACTTTTTATATACATAACCACTTAATTGCTCACACAAAATAACCATGGTCAATGGATCCACTGCCAGTGTTAGTGGCATTAAGTCTATTCAACCATTTCCCTTTTCTTATTGTCATAACAACTTAATTGCTCACATAAAATAACCATGGTCAATGGATCCACTGCCAGCGTTAGTGGCATTGAGTCTATTCAACCATTTCCCTCTTTTATTGTCAACCACATAATGCTTACACGAAATAACCATGGTCAATGGATCCATTGCCAGTGTTCTTCGCATTGAATCTGTTCAACCATTTCCCTTCTTTTTATTGTCATCTATGTTGTATTGCTAGATTGTCATTCAATCTTGTCATTATGAGTGAATTGACTAAACAATAGAACACCCAATCATCTCTTTTCCCGACTAAACAATAGAATCTATTCAACCTGTCTTGGGGTTTGGACAAGTTGTGTTAATTATATTAAATAAACAACATACAAGAAAAATAGCTTTGGTCAGACTTACAAAACGTATTCCTAATTTAAGGATAATTGACAACTGCTAGATAAGAACAGTCAACAGTAGGTGTAGCAGAACCTAAACCTTGCAAAGCTATTTATTTTGTAGATTAGATTATTAAGAACAAGCAAGAGTCTTGTTTCTGCGGGAGGTAGCTGATTGAGAAGGGATTCTCATGATGATTTTGATAGGTTCAAGCTCGTGGCTAAGGTCAATGTCTGAGATACTGTGACATATGCGCCTATTAGATATGTAAGGCATATTGTTCATCTCAGGATTCACTTGCATTATCTAGGAATAGGATTTCTGCCTGCATAAATGCACAATGTTGTGTGGTTTGTGATTACATTTTTATTTTATATTATTTGCTTTCCTTCAGCTGAGATTTCTATTGAGTTCATGAGAACACCTCGAATGTGAATCTTCAAACTGACACTGAAGTTGTGCCCAATAACTTCCAAGCACTGATATGGGGTTCTTTCTAGAAGTGTTTGTGCAACTTCGTAGCCCCAAAAAAAAAATAATAATAATAATAAGGATAATGTGGGAGGGGGATCAAATCAAGAAATGCATGACTAGCTCAAAGAAGAGAAGCTTGAAGGTCTCAAGATGCAAAATAAATAAGTAAACAAATATTGAACTGCTGGAAAATCAGGTGAGGAAGATGATTTGGAATCCCCAAAAGAAAAGGTTTTTGCTTGAGGTCCCAAAAATCCACCATGCTGAACCACATGTTACCAGACCAACCACAGAAAATTTACTTTTTAGATCCTTGGGTGGCTCAATGTTAACTTCCTTTTTCTTTAAAAAAAAAAAAAAAAAAAAAAAAAAAAAAAAAAAAAAAACACCAACTTGCTTGGTTCAGCTTGGGAACCTATCCAAAACCCCAACCAGAACAAAAATGCTCACCCCTGAAACAAGAATATCATAAAGAAACTAAAAACAAACATGGAAGGTGACCAGGTGGAGTATAAAGAAGGCAAAACAAAGTTGGAACTGAAGAAGCTAAAAATCCCACAATTGAAACTTAAACCTGACCTTGTCCAGTAAGCCAATGCTGCACTTCGACCAGAAATGAAGTGGAAATCTGTCAAGGCACAAATCAAAAGCATTGCAATTGTATCTGATTGATAAAGGAGTTTAACTAAAGCAACAGTTTCTTACACGAGGCAAATTTTCAGAAATCAAGTGGCACTTCTCGTCCATATCAAGTGCACCGCATGGTTGCATCTTCATCATATCACATTCAAACATATCAAACATCAGCTTTGCAACAAAGAATTTTTTTCTTGTTACACCCGAATATATCATAATGCATATTCCAAGGAAATTAGTTAATTCCATGTTGGATAAGCACATTAAGAACATTAAGTCAAATATTTAAATGAAAAGGGAAAACAAAAACAGCAAAAAAGGACTACTGGAATTTTGGATAAGTCACAATTTCTCTTTAGTACTTTGTGAAGGAGGCTTGGAATGAGTGCTCTAGTTAGGGGTAGGACTGCAGCAAAAATAGTGGCCTAACTGAATTTTGCACAAGGGCAAACTAAAAAGAACATCATCTTTCAACAAATCAAAGATTTGGACAAACAGATCTCAAGGATTATCTTCAAGAGGATCAATTGATTGAAAAAGGTCATCTCAAGGATTGCTCTTACGCAGATCAAGTTAGGAGAGGAGATCAAATAAATGGAAAAGATGAACAAATTGGGTGAAGGAAAGCGATTGCTGCACCGGATTCTTCGGGGAATAGCTAGATGAAAGGAGAAAATAGCACTCAAGCAAGGAACAAATCAACAAGGACAGGTTATGGGAGACCCTAGAGCTTTTCACAAGATCACTAACGTCCATGAGATCATTGAGGACTTTAGACCTTTGAGAGTGGGATTGCTCAAAGCCCAAATACCAGTAGCTTGTGTTTGGTTAAACATGGGGGGTGTTTGGTAAGAGGATTTGGGAATGAGGAATGGGAATGATACCAAAAGATGATGTTTGGATTAATACTATGGGAATGAATATTTTGAGATCATACCCAAAAATTTAGGAATCCACAAAACCCGAGTAAAGTGATGGATTTTATTAGAAACCCACATTTGATTCCCAAATAACTATTTACTGTCACACTTATCCAAAATTACTCATTACTCTCCACTTTTACACTTTCCTTTTTTATTTTTTTAATAATATTATCCATTACTCATATATATATATATATATATATATATATATATATAACTAAACAAATAAAAAATATATATAATATTTTCATTATTAAGTTAATTTTTTTTTTAATTTTTGAAAAGGATATAAAGTTTACTTGATAAATTCATATAATATTTATTTTTTTTCATTATAAAATTTCCATTAAAGACGATTTTGCAAGAGCGTTTCAATATTATTTGGATAAGTCGACGCCTCTTCCCACACACAGGTGGCTTGGAGCTCTTGCAGTTACCACAATTTATGTTTTGAGGGTTTACTATCTTCAAGGTTTCTACACTGTGTCATTTGGACTTGGGATACATATCTTGAATCTCTTGATTGGGTTTTTGTTGCCCAAGGTCGATCCTAAGTTGGAGGTTTTGGATGGGGCTTCATTGCCAACTAAGGAGTCCGACGAAATCAAGCCTTTTTATTCACCGCCTTCCAGAGTTCAAGTTTTTGTATGCTATAACAAGGGCTTTCTTCTGACCTTCTTTTCCATCTTTGATGTCCCTGTTTTCTAGCCTATACTACTATACTATTGGGTTGTCCTCTTTGGGCTCACAATGAAGTGCCAGATCATGCACATGATTAAGTATAAATATGTTCCATCCAGCATATGGAAGCAGACTGGTGCAATGGACAGATACGTGCAAGGTTGGTGCGTCTGAGTTATAGTATTCACTATTTCAATAATAAATCCTTTTTTTTAGATGAATCTTGGCGCAATGATTGAATTGCCCCTTTGATGACCTCGAGATCACAGGTTTGAAGGGTAAAAACAGCATCTTTGCAAAAATACAAGGGGAACACTGCGTACATATACGCTCATTCAAAGCCGACCCCAATTATTGGGACTAAACCTCTTGTTGTTGTATTATAAAATTTCCATTGCACATTACTTATACAATATTTTTATAAAATTATCCATTACTCATAAATATATATATAATTAAACAAATAAAAAAATACAAAATTTTTATTATTAAGTTACTTTCTTTTTTTCTTTTGTTTTTGAAAAAATATAAAATTTATTTGATAAGCTCATATAATATTTATCTTTTTCATTATAAAATTACTCATTACTCATATATATATATACATATATATAAAACTAAACAAGTGAAAAAAATAAAATTTTTACTATTAAGTTACTTTATTTTTATTTTTGAAAACAACATAAAATTTACTTGATAAACTCATATAATATTTATTTTTTCATTACAAAATTAGCCATTACTCATTACTCATACAATTTTCATTATAAAATTACATATTATTCATACATATTAAAAAAAAAACTAAACAAGTGAACAAATATAAAATTTTCATTAATAAGTTACTTCCTTTTCTATTTTTGAAAATGACAAAAAGTTTACTTGATAAATTTATATAATATTTATTTTTTTCAAGTGAAATTAATTTCATATAATATTTTAAAACATTTTATTTTAAATTATTTATGGTTTTTATTGTGCATTGGACAAATAGAAAAATTGAAAAATTGTTAATTCCTATTCTAAAAAAAAACCAACCAAACACTAGGTATGGTAATAATACTCATTCCAATGTACTGAACCAAACAGATGAATTGGAATGATTCCGTCCATTCCGATTTCAGAGGATACGATTTCGATTCCGATTCCCAGAACTGAACCAAACGTCCACATACATCAACAAATGAAAAATGTTTAGAAATTAGTTTAAAGATAGATAAGAAAAAGGCACCTAATCATGAACATTTCACCTTGGCATATGTGAGAACCATGTTAAAAGAGCATCTCATTCCACTTTGGCTATCTACAGGAATGATCCTCAGAATAAAATAAACTACGATTATGGTCTAGATAAGAAAAAGGCACCTAATCATGAATGTTTCACCTTGGCATATGTGAGAACCATGTTAAAAGAGCGTCTCATTCACTTCAGCTACCTACAGGAATGATCCTCATAATAAAATAAACTACAATTATGGTCCTAGTTTCTTTACTAATCTTTGCATCAACAGCTAAAAAAAGAGTTTGCATGCCAATGTCAACTAACAGGCACACCAAGAACTAATAACCAAAAAATCCTATTTTTCCACCCATGATCTCTGACAAATATGATTCAAGTGTATAGACTGCATTTCAAACGGACAAAATTATTCAAGAAGGCATTTAACAGGGAACCCTGGATGATTACAAGATTCAAAGGTAAACAAAGGGAAACTTGCAGGTGTAAAACAGTTGTTTAGGATACAAACATGACTTAGAAAATGCACGCCATGGAAACTAATTTACTATAATGTATGAAAAAAACTTTTATTAGGCTTTTCACAAGGGGGGGAAAAAAAAAGAGAGAGAAAACAAAATATTAGATAGACTTCAAGGCATGCACATAGAAACTTAAGCTTTTGAACTGTACATACTTATGCAGGTCCTGTTGTACATCTATGGTAAAAGTAGTTTCAGTCATCGTATATTCATAAGGGTTAATACATGTCCAGAGAAATTTTCTCCAATATGCTGCCAAGTCGTGTGAAAAACACAATTGTCTTAAGGAATATGGCGTCTCTTTGCCAACTCTTCAGCAAAGAACACTAACAAGGACAAAGTGAGAAGAACTTATTGGAATCTTACTGCAAGGCCCTATGAGTAGAACTGGCAACCATGCATCAAAATTCCTGACAGTACTAAGCCCTGACCTTAGAGAACTAGCTAAAAAAGCAAGCAAGAGATCACCAAAATAGGCAACATCTAAATAAAACAAAAGATTTGAGAACCAAAATGAAAGGACATTAGGCAATAAACCCAAAAAGTTGGACAAGGGACTCTCCACACCATAAAAAATATTCCTATGATCCTTGCATACTAACCAAAAGAATTACAAAACTGAAAATTTGGACAACATCCCGAACCCCTGCCACAATTCACTATTCACACCTTTATTAGCTACCCATAAATATGGAGAGAAAATGCAAGCTCCCAAAACCCAATATCCAAGATGATGAAGCAACAGTGATCCTACCTAGTCACGATCTCAGGCATCTGTTCACCACCCTTCTTTAGTCAAGATCATCAATCTGCCTCAAAACAAGCAACTCTAAGAGGCGCCAAAAACTTTCATATTGCTTTTTACAGGAAGAGGAACAAAATCTATGATAACCTTGAACCACAAAAGTCTAGTTTCCTTCTAAACCTCCAAGTCCCTCCTACAATGGGTAGTCACCCCTTCCAAAATTGTAAGAGAAGCTCTCTAAATCCCAGCAATTTTTGCATGTAGTTAAGGGCACGTTGCCCAGGAACGAGACAAGAAAATCAACCATAGCCCTTTACAACTGTGAGTATAACTGAGAAGCAATGTTCTGGCTGAAGTTTTGCACCAAACAGCAAGGCGTAAATCAAAAAGAAATCCACCGGTTATACCATATCGAGCACCAACTAACACACCTCGAGAAGATGTTTGTTCCACCATAAATCTCCATAGTGACCTCCTCATAAAGCTTTGCCAAACTCAACTAACGATCTTATCCATAGACTTCCCATAAGAATTGTGGAATTTTATCCTCTTGCAGTTAAAACTAGGCTAAAAGTTGTGAACACACTCCTCCCAATTACTTCAGAAATCTTGCTAGCGTCAACCACAAGGCAGTTAATTGTTAGCTAAGGTGGTGCTTGGGTGCAGTCTCTTACAACCAAGAGGGGGGAAAATATATATATATATATTTCAAGAGACTAAAGCATGAGACTGGTATCTTATATTCTTCTACATATATACTTAGAGTAGATTTTCAATTTTTCATTGAATATATTGAATAATAGATAATAGATTGAATAAGAAATATAAATTTTAATATAGCACGACCTGTGTTGCCCAAAATAGAATTGCAATAAAGGAGGAGACAGGATATATAGATAGATAGCTATATTTTGCACGTATTTAATAAATACTAAATACAACCTTTCTTACAAATTTCAATCGTACTTTATTTCACAAATCTTTAAAAAATAAAAAATAAAAGTATCTTTACTCTCTAAAAAAATTGTTTCTTGAACAATGGAAACCATGGAAAACAGTTAAGTGCTAAAAAATTTAAAAAAAAAAAAATCAACTCTATTTTCTAATAATTTTTTCTTTATCTACGTGAACATATTAAATCCCGAGTTTGTTTATATTTCCAGTATCGAATCCAAGTGGGACATAGAATAATAAGATGATGGTAGAAATTGAATCACTTTGATGTTCTATATGGAACTAAAACTCCATATGTTCAAGTGACAGAATTCTGAATTCTGTTTCCACAAATCTTTTCTTCTTTCTTATTTGCATCTCTTCAAATTTAAGTAAAAAATTATCCTTTTCACTCCAATCCTACCTATTTCATACATTTCATATATGGACTTGGATAAAAATTTCTTGTGATTTCCTAAATAGAATATAAACGATTTGCATTCTCTAACGTTTTAAATTAACAAGTAGAAAATGAAAATGGAGCTTGTTTTGCTCTTGTGGCATGGAAGATAAAAATTCTTGAAATGTAGAAGAATAATTCTTCTGTCTATTGAATTAGAAATTCAATTTTATAAAGAATAAACAAAAGATAGAAGGTTTATTGCCCCTCTTGTGGCCTTTAATTTTCTGTTGAACCTCTACACTAGAACATTCCAAGAATTCATCTATCCGTGGTTAGCTTCTAAAGGCAAACCCAAATAGAATAATTATTAGCTTCCCAACATTGCCAGTGTAATACAATTAACAATGAACCCCATTGGGATGAGCTCACTCTTTGACAAGTTCTATCTTTCAACAGTTTAGACATCTTAAAACAGTGCCAAATTGTTTAACTATGGCATCACAAAAGATGATGGCGTTCTCTAGAACAGCAATTTGGACACTTGGATAGCTCCCATCCTAGAACCACTCAAATCCAAGACTATTCAAATTCATCAAAATAGTGATGGATATTAAAGATGCCATCTAACTTTGTTGGTATAGTCTTTTGGGCTCATAATAGTGATTTGGGATCAAATATTTCCTTCAATAGGGCTGGGATGGTTATAGGATTGGAGTGTCACCTTGAATCCTTTTCCCCTTTTTGTGATAGCATGCCTTAATTCCATTTGTGGCTCTTTCCCCTTGTGATTGATAATAGGCATTTTACAGCACCAAACTTACTACAGTAATTGTATTCCAAGTTTGATAAGAATTACATTTATTGTGTTTCCTATGCTAAAGAATTCACTTCATGTATGTTATCTAGAAAAAACTATACAACAACAACCTGAACCTTAATCTCAAATTTTGAGGTTGGCCGTCTGATAGATAAATGTATGAGAGGAAAAAAAAACATAAAATTAAAATTTAAAAGTAAAAATAGAGAAAATAACACTAAAAAATAAAAAATAAAAAAAAATGAAAACAAGATAAATAATAATTCATAATTCATAAAAACTTAAAATAATGAGAGATGATTTAATTGGTTCGGATTCTCATACGCTACTCATTTCTATCTAAAGCCATCTCCTCAATTACATCCTCTTGACACTCATATCTTTACAAATAATTTGTATCCAGATTTTCAATGGTCTACCCCAACGTTTCATTAAATCTCCTACATTTAAGGTTTCACTCTCCTAACTGGTATATTTTTGGGTCTCCGCTACATATCCAAACCACTTTAGGCGATGCTCTCACAGCTTATCCACAATTGAATTCACTCCCTACTTAGTATGTATTTCTTCATTTCTAATCATATCTCTTCTAATTTTACCGCACATCCATCTGAGCATTTTCATTTCGACTATATCCATTTTATACTATTGTCATTATTTAATGGTCCAACACTCGATATCATACAATAATATAGGTCTCACCGCAGTTCTATAAAACTTAACATTCAACTGCAATGGCATCGTGCGATCACAAAAAACTCTAAATATATTTCTCTATTTCATCAAACCCGCTTGGATCCTATGATTCACTTCCTTATCTATATTACCATCATTTAAATAATGGATCCAAAATATCTCAAACGTTCACTTTTTGGTACGTCATGTCCTTGTAACTTAATCATTTCTTCATCATTCTGATAACTGCCACTAAACATACACTCATATACTCAGTTTTTGGTCTACTCAATTTAAATCCTCTAGATTCTAGTGTGTCTCCATAACTCTAATTTAATACTAATACACTCTCTAGTTTCATCGACAAGCACTATATCATCTGCAAAAAGTATATACAATTGTATTTGATCATGGATACTCTTTGTGATTTCATCCATCAATATTACAAAAATGGGGTCTTAATGATTTTGATGAAACCCAATATTAATTAGAAATCTATCACTTAAACCCCCACAGGTTCTTACACTAGTAACAGCTCCCTCATACATATCTTTAATAAAATTAATATATCTCAAAGAGATCTCCTTCTTCGTCAACGCCCCTACAACATGTCTCTAGAAACCCTATCATATGTTTTTTTTTAAGTCAATGAAAACTATATGCAAGTCTCTCTTCTATACTGTAAATATCTCCATCAAATGTTATAACAAGTGAATGGTTTTAGTGGTGGATCATCCTTGTATGAATCCAAATTGATCCTGAGACATACTTACCGCCAATCTCAATCTATTCTCCATCACTTTCTCCCACAATTTTATAGTATGACTCATAAGTTTAATTTCCCTGTGATTAGAAGAATCTTTTGTCTTTTTTATTCTTATATAATGGTACAAGTGTGCTCTCCCTCTGTGCTTGGAACATTTTCTTGATTTGCCAGATTTTGATAAAAAGATCCATTAACATCCCTATCCCTATTTCACCCAAATACTTCCACACCTCAATAGGGATGTCATCGGATCCTATAACTTAATTATTCTTCATTTTCTTTAAGATCTCTTTTACTTCATGAGAGCGAATCTTGCGTTTAAAAAAACTATTGACCTCCTCTATAGGTATCGCGATATTGTCGATATCTCTCGTATCCCTCAATATTAAAGAAATTATCAAAATAATTTCTCCAACGTTTTCTTATATGCTCATTCCTTATAAGAACACTATTAGTCTCACTCTTAATACACCTAATACTATTTAGATCTTTTCTCTTCCTCTTCTTTATTTTGACAATTCTGTAAATTTCTTTTTTTCCATTCTTAATTTTTTGTTTCTTATATAATTCGTTATACACCTTACTTATTGATTCATTATGTCCTCATTCCTTACAAGGACACTATTAATCTTACTTTTAATACACCTAACTCCATTTAGATCTTCTCCTTCCTCTCCATTAGTTTGGCAATTCTATAAATTTTTTTCTCCATTCATAGTTTCAAGTTTTTTATATAATTCATTATACACCTTATTTTTTGTTTCGTGAATAATTTTCTTTACCTCTTTTTTTACCATCTTGTACTTTTCAAATGCATCGCTATCTCTCTTATTTTTGAGGTTTGTACAACACTCTCGCTTCGTTTGTATAACAATTTGAACTTTTTCATTCCATCACTACGACTCCTTGCCTATTGAAACCCGACCCTTAGATACATCAAGAATCTCCTTACCTATATTCTTAATATTATTAGATATTTCTATCCAAATGATTTCTGAATCATCATTAACGAGCCAAGTTGCTACTTGAATTAATTTCTCTAAAAGTCACTACTTTTCTTCTTTCAAATTCCACCACTTAAATCTTAACTCCACAAATTGGTAATACTTTTTTTGTCTTTTAGACACACGCACATCTAAAACTAAAAGTCGATATTGAGTTGCTATACTCTCCCCCGGTATAACCTTACAATCCTTACAAGTCATTCTATTGTCTCACCCACTTTTATATGTAATTATGCGCGACTCCCTTTTCTTGAAGAAAGTATTTACGAGAATCAAATCAAATGTTGTGACAAACTTTAAAATGGTAGCCTCCCACCTCATTCCTACTATCAAAATCAAAGTTTCCACGTACGGCTTCAAATCTCTCATTATTCCCACCTACATGTTCATTTAGTTCTCCTCCAATAAATAACTTCTCCCCACTTGGTATAGTTTATATAAATTCATTTAAATTTTTCCAAAACTATTATTTACTAATTGCATTTACACCTATTTGAAATGCATAAAAACTGAGCATATTAATTACGTTTTCTTCACTAACTTAACAAGTAAAATTCTATCTCCCTTCCTTCTTATCTGTTGAAAATAGCAATCATCAAACTCACCAAGTTAGCACTCAAGTCTTGGCTCCTCAACAACCACTCAAAGCTCTTAACAACCTTCTATCAATTATCAGAGAAACAGGTCATGAAGCTCAAAATATTAGCCCAAAATTGTTGCCAAGATCTGGTCTAATTGTGCCCAGAAAATTGGTCCAGAATTAAATCAGAAAACTGGCTCAATTTGGACCAGAATTCTTTCCAGATCAGGGTCCATTTATGGCTATGATCTGGGCCTAAAATATGAGCATGGGCAGCAACTAAATGCTGCCCATTCAGGCCCATTAAAGGGCCAGTTAGACAGGCCCCAGTGGCTAGCACAAGATAGCCGTTGGGAGCTGCCAATAGCTAGGAGAAACTAGCCGTTGGGAATCAGCCCAACGGCTAGTTTCCGGACTTTTGGAAGAAGGAGCCTCACTCTCTTTCTCTCCATATATTTTTTCTTTCTTACCCTCTCCATAAAAGGAAAAGCATGCTGTGAACTCGGGCATGAAAAAATGTTGAAATCTTCTTGTAAAATTCATGAGGCAAATATGGCCTACCTTATGTAAGCACTCTTGAGCAATAAAATTCAGTTGTTTATCATCAGCCAATCCTTGCTTTCTACTCTTTCTTCATTATCTCCGCTACATTCTCTTGTAAATCCTTATGGACAATTATTTTTATTTCATTTTTAGTTTTATCCCTACCTATGATTCAAATCTTATGGCCATAAGATTTTACTACTCTAACATTCTCTCCCACCCACTTAGTTCTTGGAGACACATAATATGAATCTTTCGTCTAGTCATTACTTTTCCTATCTCTCCTAATTTACCAGTTAAGGATCCTATGTTCCAAGTACCGAGATGAATCCTATCTTCATGGACTAACTTCTTAACCCGCACCTGTCCATAAAAATACAGAAACCCTTACCTATTTAACACCACATCCAGGCGGCAATACAGCGCATTGCTTCTAGACAATGTCCTAGAGGCCCTTACTAAGTTGTCACTACAGCCAGGATCCGATGCAATACGTTACTAAGAAGGGAATGCCCCAATGAATTTCCTATGGCTGTCTCTCATTTTGGTTTTCACAATGATTTTACGTTGGTTGTCAATCTATCACAACCCTCCTTCTTTACCCGAACATGGGACCAGCCATGGTGGAGTTTATCTATAAATAACTATATCTAAGTTAATTCTTCAAGCCTAAGAATACAAACCTAGCCCCTTCAGAGCTACTGTCGCCTTGCCAGAGCATAATAAGTTGGAAAAATATTGCTGAAAAATATAAAAAATAAAATCACTCAAATCACTCGAGTATTGAACGTGGAGGCAGTCTCTAATGTGCTCACCTCCCCGATCATCACAATCGTCTTCAACCAAATTTATGAGGAAGTAGCACTCAACCTGCAGATATCTTCTAAATGTTCTCACTCTTGAAAGAGCTCCACTTATCCCTGGGGAGAGAATAGCTTCTCACAAAGGGGGGTAAAAAAAAAATGCAACCGGCAGAAGGCATGCATGAGATGGCAAGAGTGGGATATGTCACACAAACACTTGTAGAAATGACCATGTTAAACACAACAAGATATAACATTCTGTAACTCATGATAGGGTAAGCATTTTATAATTCTGCCATGTGATCGTGTCCATGTCTGTGTTTTATAGGCTCTAACCCTACATCTAAAAGAGGGCAGATGTTGGTCGGGTGCACCAAAGTAGGCCCAGTCATACAAGAAATTTATTCAGAGCCCTTGTGGTCTCCTCATTCCCCATATAATTCCTTCAAAGCAAGTTCTAATCGAATACACTAATATGCATTCTCTTATTCCTTAAAACCCAGCACGGCTATGGAGGATACGATACATTTCAAATTCTTATCCAAGCCCATTTATCCATCCTCAGAATTGTGCTATTTGGAGTCTAAAATGGCTTCCTATGTTGTATATATGCTATGCAACCATTCATATGGCTAATTTAATCCAAACATAAAGACTATAAATTGTATCATGTTCAAGAATACTAACCCAATGCATTTAAACTTATATCATTTTATGGCACAAAATTCCTATAACAAAAATTAGAAAATATAATATAAAAACCCTAAAAGTTTATATTGGGAATAGGAGTTTAACAAATGAAGATTAATAGTGGACAGAAGGGATACCAGAAAAAGGATGAAATGAGCGAGGAAGCGTTCAGAATCGGGAGTGTTATTGGAAGAGATAATGCGTTTCTCTGTACCCTTCGATTTCATCAACATCAACACTCTCTGTACGTCTTCCAGCTTTCTCAGAGATTCCATCTCTCTCCCTCTTCCTCTCCCTTTTCCTCTCCCTCTTTCCACAGAGAAGCGCAATTCAGGTCTGGTCTGATTTTGGTTTTGAGAACGACCCGACCCGTTTTCAATTATTTAATTAGGGGAATTCAATTATTTAATTTAAGGAAAATCAGTCTAAAGTCCCTTCGTTGCCGTTGTGGAATAAGAAAAGAATCAAACAAAATACCCTTGTTATGTGTTTTAAAATTCAAAAATTCAATTATTTCAAATAAAATCTAATAACGAATGAATACTTTGAAAAAATTAGATATATTAATTTCTAGTTATCCAGACTAAAAACTATTTTATTTTAATTAAAATCAAATAATATTTACAAATAAATTATAAATTTGAACAATGTTATATTGCTTATAAATATTTTTTATAATTATGTATTGGATATATAGAAAACATTTACTTGCTAGTTGCTTATAGCTTCCTTCCCAAAAAGTTCACTAATTTAGATGCAACTATAAACAAGTCAACATAGAAAAAAAAAATTATTAACAATTAACGAATAAATACATATATAATTATAGAAAAAATATTTATAAGTAATATAAGAGTGATCGGTTTTATTATTTGTTTGAAAAGTTTATTTTTTTAATTTTTATTATTTAATTTTTATTACAATAAAATATTTTTATAAAGTTTTAATAATTGTAAATTAAATCATTCTAATTTTTAGAAAGTAATAATTAATAATTTACGAACTACCCATACCCGTCATTGATTGTTTCCAAACATGTTTAGGATCCTTTTTAAGGACTTAATTATTACGTATTTTAAAATTTAAAAA
Source organism: Dillenia turbinata (assembly GCA_037126225.1). Taxonomy (NCBI): domain Eukaryota; kingdom Viridiplantae; phylum Streptophyta; class Magnoliopsida; order Dilleniales; family Dilleniaceae; genus Dillenia; species Dillenia turbinata. The sequence goes on from JBAMMX010000017.1 coordinate 10,795,124, forward strand.
TTCAAGCATAACAAAATAAAATTTAAAAAGACTATTAAAAATTCTAGGTCAAAGTTCAAATACATTACATATAATTTGCTTTTAATTAAACCCATCATCTCAGAAAATATCCCAAGATTAAATTATCAATAAAAATTCGATTGTTGCTTGCAATTGCAATGTAATCAAACCTTCAACTAGGTTGTCAAAACATACCAAAATTTTACTCACGTAATTATTAATTAAAAAATTTTAATATTGAAAATAAATTAATTTTTAATTTTTTTGCAATATACATATAGAGTGTTTGGATGAATGCCTGAATCAAGCACAAGACACTTTTTTTTTTCCTCATGTTGGGTTAACAATCAAATACTTGACTTTTGCGCTATTAGATTGCATAAGAGTTATGTGGGCTTACAATTCCATAGGTGCTGTCAAAATTAACTTTAGAACTATATAATAATTTGGGAAACCTCAGCTTTCTTCTAATCTTAACTAATCTATATTTCTACTTGTAATATTTTTTTAATTGAATAAGAAACAATGTTAATAAAAATTATAATTTTTTTTAAATAAAAATAAAATATTTTCTAAAAATTATATATGTTATCGTATTAATAATTTCTTTCAATTTTTTTTTTTTTTTAAAATATCTGCCTAAATTTAGCTCATCTTAACCTTAATTCTCCCATCAGGCGCTTGCCCTTATTATCCCAAAGGTGTCACTTTACCATTCCTGCTGGAAACAACTGGTTCTATTTCTAGATTAACAAAATGACTGTGAGGTGCACATCCAGATGCAAGGACAACCAAAACTCACACCACCAATCTGGTGATTGCAAAAACATGTGAACACTGGTGCGAATAACTTCATTATACAACCTGGTTACCGGTGCCATATTTATTAAAAAAAAAAAAAAAAAAAAAAGACACCTCTCTGTTCTCTACTTTGTACAGTCCCACCCTTTAACAAAATAGCCGAGAATCAGGGGCCTTCTCTCCCTTTTTCTTTTTCAAATAATGTTCTTCTCTTCCCTCTATTATCCCTCATATCCTCCTCCATTCAAAATTTGAACTCGCTCATTGAAAAGTATAGGTTCACAGTTGCCTTGAACTGAAGAAGATCAAGAGGTTTAATTTCAAAATAGAAGCCACCAAGCAAATTTACCCAAGTTTATAGCTGAAACACTATACCCAGTCATTGCCTGCACCCTTCTGTCCTGGCATAGCCTAGGTCCAAGGGATTTCTGTCTTTTTTGGCAACTCTTTCCCAGAATTACAAGCTTCGACTGTAGCATGCTTTTTGATACTTGCTCTCTTGTTTTCCCATAGTTTCCCAGACTTCCCTATTGCAAGAATCAGCTCAAGTTGCTTTCGTTGTTGTTCCTGCAGCAAATATGTCATTTAAGTTAGCAACACAGGTTCCATTCACATTTGAGAGTCAGCATCTTATCACCATCACTTGCATTTAAAACCAACTGATGGCAATCCAGGTTTCTTAAGCGGGACCAACATAATAGGTATCTTAAAAATGAGAAACCAACATCTAGTAGTAGTGGATGACATAAAATGCTGATCAAAAAGTATATAATGTCAACAAAGAAAGCCCAATGAAAGGGGGAGAAGGACCGCAACCACTGAATTCATACACCAGTTGCATGCATGGATTTGGATGCAATTTTCATTTGCAGTAGTTCTTCAAGCATTCTGCTGTCTTTTGCCTAGATACATAATATTTAAAACAGTTAACAAAGTTTCAAGGGAAAGGGTTTTCAGAAATTATAATGCTCTTTACTCAGTCTTGGTTGAAACAAGTAAAGAAAAGAAGTCACTTGGCGCTCAAAGATTTTGCTAAATACATAGGGTTCAATGTGGGCAACTTGTAGACAATCATACTTTTCCTTTTTCCAACTCTTTTTATTATATAAATGAAAGGTTTCTTCCAAGATTTAAATTCAGGACTTTAGGCAAGATGAAAGCAACATGACCGCAGGCTCTGCTACCCCCCACTCTAAGCAGCAAGTGTGAACATATAATATTTTCTGAACAGGAATATTAATTTCAGCATTCCACACAATCAAGCTGACGCTGGCATGTGGAAGGTGCACTTTTGATCCCAATAAATAAATTCTTGTTCAATTTTGAAGCTTAAGCTGCTATCTCCATGTGCAAATGTAGGTGTTTATTTATCAAGACTTAGTACAAAGTTTCTGCATTTGAGCCAAAGAAAAAAAGGCCTTTCAGTAAGGATGAATTTGGTTTTAGGCATTTCAAAAAGTTCGAACAAGCTTACATAACGCAAATAGCAGCATGAGGATCATCAATACATTCCCCACCATAAAAAGAGTGAAAAGGCTATTAAGTATTGCAGTTATACCAATCTTAAAATTTTTCACACAATGTGACTTGGACCATTCAGTGGAGTGGATAAAAAATTTCAAAGCCAGTGTGTCATCACTTCAAAAGTAGCAGATAGATTAAGCCTTTAGGGACAGCAATGTAGTGGGATGGGAATACCTAACCCATTTCGAATCCATCTAAATTAGAAGTTATTATAAGTATACCCATTCCGATTATAGAACTAAGAACCTGTTCCAAGATGGGGGCAACCTCATCATGAGCATGTGCAGATGAAACAATGTAAAAGTAAAGAGCAGCAAGAAAGTTACAAATGAGAGGACCTATTTGTAGAAAACCAGTTAAGGAAAAAAAAAGACAAAAAAATAAACAAGAAGAAGAAGAAAAAGGATTTCAATGGTACAGTGCACTATCAAAACAAGATTAAAAATTTCTAAATAGCTTGAACTTTGGACCCTTTTGGCCAGGTAAAATTCCATATATGAACAAAGCCAAAAACTAGCAATAAGATCTGAAACAATACAGACTCAGAATGCCATTTTGGCAAAAGAAGGAGATCTTCCAACAATCATTATGTAGCTAGGTAATAACAGTTTGTGTTCGCATGATTGTAACATTTCTAATCAACCTATGAAACACCAAAGTCAAAAGTTAGTAACCAGCAGCCATGAGGAAAAGAAAATTCTTTTATTGAGATAAGGCGGGCACATCTGAAAACAGGGGAAGGTGACAGATAGAAGACAATGTATGGAAAAACACTAGCCCGAGCTTTAAATGTGATGAAGCCCAAAAAATAAATAAATATATTTAAAAAAACCATTAAAATGATCTGGAAATAAAATGCAAATAGAAAGACAGCAGATGACCATGACAATCAACTGGGGTGCAGTGTTGAGACTCCATTGCTTGAGACTTTGTGGGCACATGCAAGTGCCTGTGCACACAAATGACTGCAAACCAGGTTAACACAGAACTTATATAAGAAGGAATTGTTTCAAAATAAACATAGTAACAGTTCTGAATAAACCGTCCTTGCCACAAGCAAGAAACACAATTTTGCTGTCTAAACCTTCTTCAGTATAACATGAAGACACTATTTCATAGATTTCTAGCACAACACGTAAGCATAAAATGGAATAAGAAAGAAAAGCAAACTTATTATGTACTTTTCATCTAATATTATGAGTTCTATTGTTTAGATAGAAGTACTAAAGAAGATGCAAGCTATTTATATAAATGCAATGTAGCATAGACGTGTACATTAAGACCCACTCCTTTCCCAATCTAACATCTAACAATTAGTAGTTTTAACACAAGGTGTTATGTTTATCTCAGCAAGGCCAAAGCGTAGTTCAAAGCATCAAGATAAGGATATCATGTACTGTTATTTTAATTTTGTCTTCATGGTTGCGGCCTTTTTTTTTTGGGGGGGGGGGAATGTGGTCAAGTGAAGTAATAAAACATGACATAGGAACGATATCAACTATTCATCATACCAGTAAATCTCATGTTACTAAGCTTTAGTATCTCATGAATTCTAAGCACCACAAATGATCTATGTCCTCAAGTCATCAGAAAATCCGGCCAGCACATTATGCTCTACAAGCATCAGGGTATTGGAATGAGTAGTTAATAGTCAGCTGATCAAATCATTTTACCTGCATTGCAAGCAGAACCTTCTGAATCTCACTAAGCTCCTTTTCCAGAATGTCTTCTTGCACTGCTAATGCTCGAGTGGCCTCGGAATTCTTCTGAGCTAAGGCTGCAGTCTTCAACCATAATACAAGAAGTTACAGATAATATCAATCCAATGACAGAGTTGAATATAAATTTCAAACAGTTGAATACTTTTTTAGTCCATGGTGTTCTTCATACATGCATCCAGATTTCAAAATAAAGAAGATAAGATTTAATTCTTTATAAAAATAAAAGGCAAAGTGTGTCATTCACCATTATAAGCATCCTAGTTCATGATATACATTATGATATACATTAACAGATCGAAGAAGTGAAACAGCATGTCCTTAAAGGAAGAATGAGAGGTTTAAATGCCTTTAAACTTGCTTCATCTAAGTTTCCACTAAATTGTCTCATTGTCAATCTTAGGCCCTCAAGACCTATCTAAACCCCCCCCCCAAACCATACAAGAAGAAAGAGATGGTTAAAAATGAAATATCCTGTGTCAACACTCAAAATCTGTGATCTATATGGCAAACTCAATCTCCAATGATCACTTCAGAGAATTTCGCTGAATCTATCCACAGGATAACCAGTCCAAGTTTTAGATTGTCAATAGTAGAAAATAGCCATTGCATGCTCAACCTTATTCTTGAAATGAGTTGGATAAATATCATCATGTTCCCATGAGTATGTCTCCTTGTCTCTGATTTGACATGGAATACAATTCAAAGCAATTCCATTGAGCGAAAACATATGCACAATCCTCAAATAATGATTATTGTGTGGGATGGAAAAAAATGTAGAGCCATCAATAACCTTAATGCCATTGCAATTTGATCCTTCCATGTTTATAATCATAAAAGCTGCTACAGATAGACCCTGGTTGAATGAGAGAAGTTCGGCCAGAAGGTCTCCCGAGTCTGTAAATGTCTTCAATAACTGATGAAGTCCATAAGATCTCGGATTGGCACTTGTGTTGAGGATCCATTATGATAAGTGCATTACAAGAGGATCAATTTTTACTAATAACCCAATACATCCAGTCTAAACAAACCTTTTGATGAGAACCTTTGCTTCTTTTGGCAATGACCTGATAAACCTTTCATTTAACTCTAACATCTTCAAGTATGGCCATAATAGATGAAATGGTAAGCCTAAAATAGAACCATCATTTAGTATATATTTTGAGAGCCACGAGAAAACCTGTAAGCTCCAATGTATGACTGTCCTGGTTATATCTCTCATGAATCTAAGTCATTAATTCCTCATTCAAACATGGATAAAATGGATAAATCACCATACGCAAGGGATGAGATAGTTGAGAGGTATCTTCGAATGTGGAATTCTACTAACAAAGTCCGCAACAGTGTTTTCTATGCCTTTAACATGTTTTACTCTAAATTGATATTATGAAAACCATTGTACTAATAGTAAAAGTTACGGTTGAGGAAGATTTTTCTGTTTGAATTTTAATGCCGAACTGAATGCTAATATGTCCATTTTTTCAGTAAAATCATGAGGTAAAAGATAAAATTCAAAATTTTGAATTCATCGCTTTACCGCAAAGATTTCTTTGATGGTCCAGTGATAGTTGAGTTCAATAGTTCTGAAAGAATCACTTTTATATCCACGGATGTGCTTGACTTTATCAGGGGTTTCTTCAATTACGATTGCACTCCAAAAACGATCATTTCCGTCTGTCTTCAAAATTCTTAGACCTGATCCCAAAATTTTAAGAGACAAGAGTTTAGTAGTAGATGTGTTGAGATGTTTCACTACTTTTGTGCACTTGTTGGACCATAAGGGAGAAAATTTCTTGAGTTGAGTCGAGAGAACTTCGGTGTATTTTTTGATCTTTTCAATAAATGGAGCCATGTTGTTAACTATTCCAAGAAATTACTAGACTTGTGTTCTTGTAGTTAACTCATCTGGAAAATCTTGCAAAAGAACAGCAATATGCCGCTAAAGTTGCATCTATTCATCTTTAATTTTCATTCCAAGAAAATCAATCTCCTTTTCTCCAATTATCTTAAGAGCATTATTCCATGATCAATCATGAGTTAAAGGAATTTTTGAAGAAGTGAGAGGTGATTCTCAATGGTGTCTGAAAATAAAAGAATGCCATCAATGCAGATAAGAATATTTGGGACCACTGATCCATAAATCCTTAGCATTGCCTTTTGAAACTTTGAAGGTGCAGTCTTGAGTCCAAATGGCATCACCTTCCATTGGTAGTGATGATCTGGAATGTAAAACGCTGTTTTTGGTCTATCTGTAGGAGAGATTCCAATTTTCCAAAATCTTGCCATTAGATTAAATTTATTGAAGATTGTCACATGATCGAGATACTGAAACAGTGATTCCTTTTTGGGCAAGAGAAATTTATCATCTACCAAGAATTGATTGAGCGGCTAATTGATAACCAATCTAACCTTTCCTCTTGTTTGCTTTAATTGCTTGTTGACATAAAACGCTTGACAAGCCCATGGAAAATCAATGGCTTCTATGAGTCTTGCTTTTGTAAGCTTTCCAATTATGTGAGTGCTAATTTCTAATGATTTGATTTCGTCCCTGGATGAGTAACTTTTCTCATAGTGGTATCCATGAGTGATTTAAATGGTAGGTTAACAAAAAATTCTGATCTCGTCCAAAGAAGTGTGGTACACTTCTTTGTAAAATCTTCATATGACTATGCACACGATCGATAATTTTGGATGTTCGTATTTTGGAGAATGGATATGAATCCGTGGCATGTTGAAAAGTGCCGAAGATGTCACTTCCATTGTTCATATGGATTATGTGATCATCTCCTCACAATTGCCACAAATTAGAAAGCTATCTAGCTTAATCTATCAAAGTATGTGTTCCAATACTTGCCTCATTTTTTAGCACCTTATATTAAATACCGTATGGCTTCTCCAGTGTTTCGCCTCATCCCCTACCTTTGTAAATTCTTTCCTTCCGCCTGTCATTCTTAGATTCCTTTGTTATCTGTTTAAATTCTATGTCAATTCTTCAATGCCTTAAGCTTCCAAGTAAAATGAGATGCAACAGGCCGACAATAAATTTATCAACAATATGGTTTCCCGTGTGACTTTCCAGACATGAACTGCATACAAAATTAAATAACACTCAACTAAGCCTTAGTCCAAATTTCATTGGGGTCGACTATATGACACCACTTTACACATTCAGCTCAACTGAAAGTCATTCTGGGCTATACTTTTCTTTTTTTTGTGGGATAATAGGAAGGCTCGAACTCAAGACCGAGAAGGGACGGTGCCACTTAAGCTAAAGCTCATTGGCAAAATTCATGATTATACTTTTCACGCTATCTATTCGAGTACATATTCATGATTGTTCGGCAAAATTCTACATTGGCTGCCAATATAAAGCAACTCTTCTCAACCAAAGCTTGTAATTAAGATGGAACAAACTTGACTAATATAAGATACCATTTTCTAATCTAACGACATGATATATCGGCAAGGTACTAATAAAATAAAACCATTTTACCTCAGCAATGGGCTCCTTCAATGCCTTCCGAGTAACCTGGAACCGGATTCCCAATTTCTCAAGCTGCCTCGACAAAACCCTAATTATGGTTGCAGAGCTCCTAAGATCCTCCTCCAACTTTTCAATCCTCTTAACAATATTATAATTCGCACCACCACCACCATTACCGGACGTATTGGATACCCCTGAAATCCGCCTCCATTGCCGTCTTCGAATCATGACTCCAACCGCAACAGCAGCCACGAGCAATACACCCTGCCACACCAAAACCCTAGAGGCCAATGGCTTTGGCGCCAAATTGGCAGCGCAACCAAGGGAAACAATAGCCGATACAGACAAACAGAAAGATTCCAAAACCGAAAGAAACGTATCGAAATTGAAATTATCAGTGAAACTCTCGCAGCTTGTGGTGGTACTCGCATTACCATCTGATTCGGAGACTCTGATTTGCCATTGCCAGTGACGAAATTGGTGAAATTTGAGAGATTTAGCGGTTGAGAACTTATGGAAATGTGGAAGAGGTTTAAGGTGGAGAGAGAAATTAGGAGTAAAGAAGCTAGGAGGATGAGGAGATGTTAGGAGATTCTGATGGAATGACATTGTGGGTGGATTGTTTAGGGTTTTTAATTGTATTGATTGCGGGGGAGTGTTAGGGTTTTGATTGAGAGGGAAATGGTGGAGACATAACTATTTGGGAGAAACGAAAAGGAGTGGACTAGGTCTGACTGTGGAAATGGAAGAAGCAGTTGAGTTGATGCCTGATGACAAATCTTCTGTTAGGTTTTGCAGATGGCCAAGTTTTCGTCGATTTTTCCAACGTTATATTACCCCCCAGAAATTATACGGTATGTTGGAAACAATTCTTGTTTCTTTCAAGGTGCTGGCATCTTTGGATCAAGTTAACAAATTTCCTAAATTTTTGGATATTTTGTTATTTGCATATGAGTTTAGTGCAAGATTTGAAAAATAATAACATAAAAAACATAAAGTTATATTACCATGCTAACTCTATACCAAAATAAGAATTAGGGGGGGTTTAGTTTAGTTGTGGGAATCAGAATCAGAATCATATTCTCTGGAATTAAAATAGACGGAATCATTCCAAATCATATGTTTAGTTCAGTATACTGGAATGAGTATTATTACTATATCTAGTGTTTGATTTTTTTTTTAATACTAATTAATAATTTTTTTTAATTTTACTCTTATTCTAATATACAATAAAATTTATAAATAATTTAAAATAAACTATTTAAAAATATTATATGAATTAATTTCACTTAAAAAAATAAATATTATTGAAGACACAATAATAAACAATATAGAGGGAGTGAATATATACTTTTCAACACTTTTTAAATTTTTTTAATTTTTGAATGAAAATTAAGAAGAATAAAAGATGGTTTCACTTTCTCAATATATGTTTACTTCTAAATTTCATTTGAATTTTTTTTTTTAAATAGTATATAACTAGTTTGTTCATTTGAGTGTTTCACTCGAACACTTACCATTAAATTTATATAGGAGTTAACAAACCTAATTTATGTTTTATATAAATACCTTTTAAATTCAGATCAAAATATTCTTTTTTTTTTTTTTTGATATTTTACAAATATTTAGAGGTAAAACGGAAGTACAATAGATGAAATTTTGATTTCAAATAAATTGTTAAAATTCAGAAAGGAAATATAGCATAGAAAGAATTAAGTTCATACAAAATCATTATTCAATAATGTTCACAGATGTTCAAAATATATTAAAAGATCCTTTTAATCTTCTCCTATGATGTTGTATTTATAGGTTTGTTGAAAAAATTACTGATGAGTTTTATTAGATGCATAAACATAGGTCGTTATAGCTCATTAATTGCTCAAAAAACTTTTTTGAGTAACTAATCATTACTCACATCGAGTCGACTTATTATTTTTCTCAGGTCAATTGTCTTTTAAACTCTAAATAGTTGAGGACTAGTGTGAGTTGACTTCATATACCTGCCAAGTCAACTTATACTTTAATCTAGTTGAACATTTTTGTTTTGCTACTTGTACAAGTCGGTATATGCTCTCTTTGGGTCGACTTTTGCTTATTAGTACCTAAAACTTTTTTTCATTGTGGCATATGGAAGTCGACTTGTGTTCTTCTTCATATCAACTTCTATTTGCCGGTACTAAAGCAATTTTTACTTCATGGATTATGTAGGTCGACTTGGTATTGCTTTCTTATCGACCTGTACTTAACGGTGCTTAAGAATTTTTACATTGTGGATTTGTGTAGGTCAATTTGAATTTATGACATGTTGACTTAGTATCACTTGACTTAGCATATTTTTCATTTTGGCTTATTCAAGTTGATTTGGTTATGCTTGTAGTCGACTAATGAGTGTTATGTGAAACTTATATTTTGTGTAAGTTGATTTGAACAATAGTCAGGTCAACTTATACTCAATGACCTTTGAGCTTTTCACTTAGATGCATGTGTATATATTGACTATGTATAATGTCTAGATCGACTTTAAGTGAATGATATTTAAAATAATCTAAATCTAAAATGTGCAAGTCAACTTATACAATGTGTAAATTGACTTGGACTTAAACTTTAAGTCCTGGCTTGTGTCCCGAATTGTCTTATCTTTGGCTTGTATCCTAACTTGTGATTCAATTTGACTTCCACAATTTTTGTTTAAGTATTGAAGTGACAAGTCGACTTATGACTATATCAGATCATTTCATTTTGACCATTAGTCTTTTAAATTTTTTACTGTTAGATGTTCAAATTTATGACTTCCTTAATGTTTCTATAGAAAAGGTTGACTTCTGCTTTAGGCAAGTTGACTTGTTTTCATACTCATATTTAGATAGTTTCTGATGGGACGTGGACCAAAAGCTCAAACCAAAAGAGTCAATTCTCAAAAAAGCCCACGAATGGCATTCACAGACTTGTATCTGACAATCGTCATAATAATCTACTGAAGGGTCTCAGTCGTCTGGATCAATCTATTGAAGGGCCTTAGTCATTCGGATCTCCCGAACGACAAGGCCTCAGTTGCCCAAGTCTACCGAACGATACTCACCGAGCGAAGACAGTCGCTTCGATCAGGTAAACAAATAGCAGCATACCAATTGGACGAGTCCCGATTGACCCTATATCGGTCGAGCGACCAAACGACAGGCAGCACCCCTAACGATTCTAATGGAAAATCAGAACTTCCTTAACTTCAGTCTCCTATTTCATAACGGCATATCCCAAATCTTTCAAGTAAAGAAAGCACCCCTATTTAAAATGGTAGTTCCACCGATAAATAAGGATCGTAATTAATTCATAGAATTAACTCCCGAAAATCCTGGATCAGTTCGATAAGGAAGATAGGGTTGAAATCCCCCGACGACGCACGTCTCTCAGATGTATAAATCATCCCTAAACTCTGTGGGAACAGACTAGAGAAGTTTCGGAGGAAATAACCTTCCCTCAACTCTCAGTCTGTTTTTTTTAATAAAAAACCACTCTTTACTGATTTGGGCGTCCGAGCCTCCTCGCTGGAACACCCTTCGATGGTTCTTTGCAGGTGTATCCACCCATTGACGGTCACTGTTCGAGTCAAGAAGGAGTTGGTATCTGTGGAGTTATAACCCACCTCCAACAGATTGGCGTTATCTGTGGGAACAGACTAGAGAAGTTTCGATCATTTCGATAATCATGCCTCTAAGGACTAGAGCATCTTTGAGAGCCACCCCTGCTATAGGGGGCACATCCCTATGCCCGCCGAACCTATCATTTCCCCAGTAACGAATCCTCCAATTCGCGATCCTGTGTTTTCTCCCCGATCGTCCCGTTTGGAGTTAATTCCGCAACATGCAACCCAGGAATGACAAGTCATGGCCTCGGGAACAGAACAGGCAGACCAACCTCAAATGGAAAGATTAGTGTCTGGAATCCAAAGAATAAGTAAACAGTTAGACGGACTCAGTTGAGCTCTCGGGCCAGACAACTACTCATTCGTTGCGAAATCCGAATATAAGCAGCCACCCAGACGAGAATTCCCGGAACCATCGGCGGTCTCCCAATATGACCCCCAAAATCTGAAAAGGCAGATTGAACAGCTCGTGGTCGCCGAACTTAAAAGAGTGGGCATGAAGAATACACTCTCTAAGCGAATCGCCATTCGATGCAAAGATCTTGTCAGAATCAATGCCAAGGGATGTCCTTCTACCTCCCATGGAGCGGTATGATGGGACAAGTGACCCCCGCGACCATGCTGCCCATTTCATAACAGTTATAGTCTCCAGAGACCTTTCGGATGCAGCGATGTGCAAAAATTTCCCCACTACCCTTAAGGATAATGCTCTGGCTTGGTTTAATTCTCACTCACCGTTCAGTATCAAGAGCTTCGCATAGCTCCGACAACAGTTTGAGACTCATTTTGTAATCAGTTGAAGAGCTAAACGAAAATTCACATTCCTCCTATCATTGCGACAACGGAGGGAGGAGCCTATCAGAGATTTTATGGAGAGATTTAAAATAGAAATGTTAAAATTCCCCGCTTTGGACCACAATATCACTTTGGCTGTCCTCCTAACGGGTTTACGTTCTTCTGATATGAATGTCTCTATCACAAAGAGGCCCCCAACAACCATCCAAGAGTTTTACTCCCGAGCGGATAAATATATTACCGTAGAAGAAGCAGAGACATTCGATTGACAAGGTAACCGCCTTAGCAGAAAAGAACGCAGCTAATCAACCCGTTAACCCTCTCCGAGAAGAGGCAAGCCAGGAGTTCCGCCTTCACAAAGGTTTAGCGTCTATACTCCGCTGAGCGAGACCCCAAGTCGGGTTTTGTATCGAATAAAGAACAAGTCATATGTCAGATGGCCCCTTCGTCCGGCGGAAGAAGATCCTAAAAAAGACAAGTCTAAATACTGTCATTTCCATCGAGACTACGATCATACGACCGATGAGTGCAAAAGACTCAAGGATGAACTGAAATTCTTGGTCCGTAGCGGAAAATTACAAAGTTTATCAGTACGGAAGGAAGAAATTTACCTTCCCCTGACAAGTACAATACACTACGGGAAAATGAGCCACTTCATAGGTCTGATCCCAGAATGTCACGAGAAGAACCAGGAGGGGTGATCCTCCAAGTCCACAGTGAAGACGGTTGGAACGAGCCATACATTCCCACTAGTATTTGTCTGGCCTATGACCCGGACTTCCCAACAATTTTTTCTTGATAAAAGATTCCGCTGTTTTCTACTACTTGTTGACTACAGGCGTTTCAGGATTTTTAATGTCCAATGAAGAAAGCATTCCCCGTAAGGTCTCAGTCGCCCAGACCTTCCAAATGAATGTATCATTAAGTTGGAATAAAACTCCTCGAACGGGCGGATACGAAGGTTTTTAACCAATCAAATGGTCTCAGTCGCCCAGACCTTCCGAACGAATGTTTCATTAAATTGGGATGAAACTCTCCGAATGGGTGGATACGGCCCTGACTCCTAAGGTTTTTAACCAATCGAAGGGTCTCAGTCGCCCAAACCTTCCGAACGAATGTGTCATTAATTTAGGATGAAACTCCCTGAACAGGCGGATACGGCACTGACTCCTAAGGTTTTTAACCAATCGAAGGGTCTCAGTTGCCCAAACTTTCCGAACGAATGTATCATTAAATTAGGATAAAACTCTCCGAATGGATGGACATGACCCTGACTCCTAAGGTTTTTAACTAATCGAAGGGTCTCAGTCGCCTAGACCTTTCGAACGAATATGTCATTAAGTTGGGATGAAACTCTCCGAACGGGCGGACACAACCTTGACTCCTAAGGTTTTTAACCAATCAAAGTTTCTCAGTCGCCCAGACCTTCCAAACGAATATGTCATTAAGTTGGGATAAAACTCCCCGAATGCGCGGACATGGCCCTAACTCCTAAGGTTTTTAACCAATCGTAGGGCCTCAGTCGCCCAGGGTTCCCGAATGAATATGTTATTAAGTTGGGATGAAACTCCCCGAACGGGTAGACACGACCCTAACTGTTTTTAACCAATCGTAGGGCCTCAGTCACCAGGACCTCCCGAATGAATGTGTCATTAAGTTGGGATGAAACTCCCCGAATGGGCGGACACGACCCTAACTTCTAAGGTTTTTAAATAATCGTAGGGCCTCAGTCGCCCGGGCCTCTCGAATGAATGTGTCATTAAGTTGGGATGAAACTCTCTGGACGGACGAACACGGTCCTAACTCCTAAGGTTTTTAACCAATCGTAGGGCCTCAGTCGCCCGGGCCTCCTGAATAAATGTGTTGTTAAATTGGGACGAAACTCTCTGAACGGGTGGACATGGCCCCAATTCCTAAAGTCTCTAATCAACCAGTGTGCCTTAGTTACCTAGATCCCCAGAATGAGTGCATCACCAAAGTTGGAATAAAATTCCCTGGATAGGCAAACACGACCGTGGAAGTCCCCCACTGAACACCAGATCCTGATTAGTCAGGTACACCATCGAAGAACGAAATTCTAATCAGACCAATGGATAAAATTCTTGAGAGTTTTTTACTAAAAAATCAATACACCCCAATGAGTTAGGGAACAAACATTCCCTCAGAAGACACAAAAGTACAAGAAATCAAAGGAAGCGCTGAAAGCAACTTAAGCAGAATTCGAACCCACTGACTTCTCAACAAGAGGAAGAGCTTCGTATTGCCTGACTTCCCGGAGAATTTCCTCGGCACACTTCAAATGTTCGAGCAGCCTACGTTGAGAAAGTTGAAAGTTGACAGCATTTTTGGCAGCGGAAGCCTTGAGATCAGCTATCTCTCGTTTGGCACTCCGAAGAGACTCCTCCTGAACGCGAGCTAATATCTCAGCGGCTGTTAACCGCGCCCCTCAAATACACGCCTCTGCTTCTAATTCTTTCTAACGAGCTTGAGCCAAAGTAAGGTCTTCATGAATACGCTTGATCTGCTTATCTTTTTCTTCTTTGATGGTTTTCCCTTGATTCTCCAAAGCGTCCCTCAGCGCCAGCACTTGGCCACCCATACGAGAAAACTGCTCATCACGCTCTGCTCTCAATTTCCTTTAAAGCTCAGTCAAGGCCGAGACCTGAAAATAGGTGAGCTTATTAGAGTCGCTGAGTAACAAGAACCCAACGTAGTTTGAATGAAAGAGATACTTACCGTAAGACAGAGAGAATGGATGACCTTGTCAATATGATCCGGAGGTATCGATCAAAGAGCAAGTTGCAGAGGGAACTCGAACCGCTCTGCCAGTTGTAGCACCGCTTGAGGATCGATAAAATTAAATTGACGACTCCCCACACCGATCGCCACTGACCCCTCCTCAAAATCCTCCTCCTCTAACATTGTGAGTGACTCAATTCGAATGGGCGGTAGGGTACTACACTCACACTCATCTGGTATATCTTACAGGAGATACCCAGACTCCTGAGAAAACTGTCCTGACGTTCCCTTTGAAGCAGAGGGAGAAACATGTGTTACCAGGACCTCTTCTTGCCGCTGAGAAACAGGGTACGGAGCACTTCCAGTTGTCTCTAAGGGGCCCTCCTCTAGAGTACCTTTCTCGCCAATTTCGATGGACGTACCAGGAATCATCGGGCTATTGACTGGCAAATCATCTTGTCTCAGAATATACCGAAAATAGTTCATATCCTCTAGTTTTCGCCGACCCTCCTTCTTCTGCAAGAAGACTAGATGGTCTAGCTTTCGACCTTTTCTGACAAGACTCGACAAAAAAGTCACCCGCACTCCTCTTCCCGTTAGGTCGCATTTCCCGATCGATAGAAATCTCCTTAAGAAGATGAGAATCTACTACCGACGCAGAATCCACCCACGATACTCCCTGTTGCGCCAACAAAAGGGGCCTAGTGATCCGTCTCGACTCACCCATAAGCAAGCCAAACAATACCAACATTTCATCTTCCACCAAATCATCTACCCACAAGCTCCTACGGTGGGCCTCACAATAACGGGCCACAGCATACAAAAAACGGAAGTGGCGAAGAAGAGATTGGATTTTCTCGTTCAAAAAAGGCACCTGGTTGGTGTCCGGATATACAGAAAGGAGATCCCTGTTCAGAAATCTGATGAAAAAAAAACTTCCGCATCCAGTATTTATCCTGAGACTCACTATAGAAAAATTTTCAGCGAGACTCCCGGCAGGTTTGAAGCTTATACCAACCGTGAGTAGACCTTTTGGAGCTATATCGCCCTAAGGAAAATAGAACCCCTAAAATCTCCAAGTCGAAACAAATACTGAAAAACCCCAACAAGGAAATTAGGGTAATCACAAATCGTCAAGCACTTGGGATAAGCAGTGAGGGGTGAATGTTCCAATACCTTAAAACTCCGTCAATGGGCCCGTATATGGAATCTTCAAGCCGTATTTCATACACTGTTTGTACATCGGGACACAACTCTCAAGGGCAAGATTCGCTCTATCCCCTTTGTCGGGCAATACGAATTCGAAATCGTTTTTGAGTGACATTTCCTTTTAAACTTCTATCAGATCATAGTGCTCTGAATGTTGTCTATGCTACGCGATCAGGAGACGTTTGTCGACATTTTTGTTGGAAGAGAAAGCTTTTTGAAGAAAAGGGAGAAAGTGGTATTTTCTAAGGAACGTAGACTCTTACGAGGCGTGTGGGAGATAGTTTGTGAAAATCGAAGCGGCAAAAGTCAAATTAAAAAGAGATATTCCTTTTTTGAGAATTGCCACTCATGACACTTTTTTTTCAAAAAAGACCATGAGTCAGGGACAAATGATGGGACATGGCCCAAAATCCCAAACCAAAAGAGTAAATTCTCAAAAATGCCTACGAAGGGCGCTCACAGACCTGTATTTGACAATCGTCACAATGATCTACTAAAGGGTCTCAATCGCCCGGATCAATCTACCGAAAGGCTTAAGTCGCCCAGATCTCCCGAACGACAAGGCCTCAGTCGCCCGGGTCTACCGAACAATACTCACCAAGCGAAGGCAGTCATCCCGATCGGGCAAAGAAATAGCAGCATACCAATCGGATGAGTCCCGATTGACCATATATCAGTCGAGTGACTAAACAACAGGCAGCACCCTTAACGATTCTAAAGGAAGATCAGAACTTCCTTAACTTCAATCTCCTATTTCATAACGACATATCCCGAATCTTTCAAGTAAGGAAAGCATCTCTCTTTAAAATGATAGTTCCACCGATAAATGAAGATCGTAATCAATTCATAGAATTAACTCCTGAGATTCCCAGATCAGTTCGATAAGGAAGGTAGGGTTGAAGTCTCCCGGCGGCACACGTCTCTCAGATGTATAAATTATCTCTAAAGGTCTCAAGACCAGGGACGCACGCTCTAAGCCTAACACTCTGGGCATACTTGTCATAGGAACAACCTTTCCTCAACTTTCAGTCTGTTTCTTATAATCAAAAATCACTCTTTACTGATTTGAGCGTCGGTGCATCCCTGCCGGAGTACCCTCCGACGGTTCTTTACAGATGTATCCACCAATTGACGGCTACTGTTCGAGTCAAGAAGAAACTAGTATCTGTGGAGCCATAACCCACCTCCAACAATTTCAATGTATGATTTTTTAGTTTACTTGACTAATCTATTATTTGAGTTCAAATGGATTATAGCTCTCGGTTGTTTTATATTCAAGTTGACTTGACTAATATTCTATTTTAGTTTAGAGATTGATCTTTACTCAACAAGTTAACTTGATCTCTAAGTTAGTCAACTTGATTAATCTTCTATTTGTTTAGATTACTGATCTACACTTGACAAGTTGAATTACTCCTTACATGAGTTGCCTTATCCAAGTCTGTAATTTAGATAAATGATTCTATAAATTCTTAAACTTATTCTAATTTCTTCCTAATTAAACTTTTATTAATTCAACTTATCTTACTCATCATCTAAGTTAGTTTTGCTCATAAATTAAAACACATTTTGCGAACAATATTATTATAATTTCTTCAAAATATTCTTTTATAATCAAAATTTAATAGTTTAATATTACTTCAAAAAATATGTTATAATCCTTCAATATTGATCCAAAATATATAATTTGCAAACTTTAATATTTCTTTAGATTTTTACTAAAATATGTCAAAATTTTAACATGATTAATTTTTTTGATGCAAAGTGTTATTGAAATGTAAAAGTTATAGTGTGCGGCTATGATGTATGAAAATTTCTCAATACTATCGTTTTCCCATTTCAAAAACGTTTCCCATTTTCGATATGATTCTGAAATCTTTCAACGCGCGAATTAATTAATATTTATACAAAAAGTTTTTATATTTTCTATATTTACACATTTTTTATATTTAACGAATCATTTATTTAGTTATTGTTTTTTTATATTATTTATCTTATAATTAATAATTACATATTCGATCATTTTAGATTTTTATTATAAAATATGACTATTTTATTATTTTCATAAAATAGTTAATATTTAATAAAAATACTTATATTTTTTTATAATTATACATTTGTTGACATTTCCATTTTCTATATTTTTATAAATTGCTATTTTCTAATATCGTTTCATATTTATTTTTGCTTTTTCGTTTCTGTACAACCTAGGTGTGTGGTATAATTTTTTAAACTTCAAGATGCAAAGTATTATTAGAGTAAACATTAAAATGTAAATTATAATTTATTATTTTGTAAATACCAGATACATTAG
Source organism: Dillenia turbinata (assembly GCA_037126225.1). Classification (NCBI taxonomy): domain Eukaryota; kingdom Viridiplantae; phylum Streptophyta; class Magnoliopsida; order Dilleniales; family Dilleniaceae; genus Dillenia; species Dillenia turbinata. The sequence goes on from JBAMMX010000017.1 coordinate 10,813,348, forward strand.
TGTGATAGCTATTAAATTACTGATTTGGTTGTCAAAATTTTGCCCCTTCTATTTTATTTATTTTTTTAAAAGATAAATTATCTGAATTATTCATCTTCAAAAACATTCCTTCTTGTGTTAGATTTTTAATATATTATTTGAACACAGTTTTAATATGTAACTCATTGTAACCTTATAAATTATTAGAAACTTTACACATTATCAATTACACCATGTACTGCAAAAATGCTAGGTATAATCTATGTTGAAATTTTAAATATTTGATTTAGGATTCGGCATGGTCCTATCTTAACTAAAAACATATATTTTAAAAAAATATTGATTCAAAAATACGGGTTGCATTATATATTATTATAATTTTAAAATGATAATTACTTATATTTTTAACATTTTACGACTAAGATGTAAACTACAATCAACTCTAATTTAAGCATCACCAACAATAACGATAACAATAATAAATTAATTAATTATTAGTTAATAAAAATAAACAACTTAATTCAAGCATATTTTTGAACAAAAGTGCCTTCCGGAAAATAGTGCCAAAGAAATTAATATTAATATATGGTTTCTTTAATGTGTTTTTCGGTAATTTTGTCACTTAATGTAAGCAACAAGAGAGAAAATGAAAGGAATTCAAAATTCAAAGTTCATGAAAAACCAAACTCAGAACATTACGCAGATCAAAAGGAGCAAACATGAGAGACTCCTGCAAACTTTTCTCACTAGGGAAAAGTGGGGGAAAAAAGACAGGTTAGACACAAAATTTCTTGCTGTGGTGATTAACTTCCATTAGGAAAAATCGAGGGTGTGGATGATATGATCTTGCTCTATAGTATCATAAGGGTAGGAGGCATCAGTCGTGCATCTCCCTTCCATCAGAAATTATCTTCAAAATGTTTGCTAAGCAGTAAAATAAACAATATGGCTGCAGTGATAGCCCTTTCCAATCTAGTTTCCTGCAGTAAAAAGTTAACTTCATACATTATTGAAAAGGCCACAGTTTGCCAGAGGGAGAGTTGGAAAGAGAAAGCAACAGGCTGAGTTCTGGAGCAATGCCGGCCAACGCTAGTACTTTACATTTCTAGTCCTGAAAAATAGACCCTGCACGATAAAGTCTTATCCAAATTCAGCTCAAATACCCAACTTCCAATAGGGAACAACATATTTGCAGGTCCAATATTCAAAAGTTGGAGCTCTGCCCATAACAGGGGCAAAAAGGATGCAGTAATCATTGGCTTGGAAGTATGTTGGGATCAAGCTGCAGATTTCTTCTTCTCTTCTTCAAGACGCTGCAGCTCTGCCAGTCTTTGTTGCCACGCTCTTTCCCTTGCCACTGCTGCCATCTTGCGTTCTATCCTCTTTTCATTTTTCTTCCTCTTTGCCTCCTGCATCTGAGCTTTTCGCTTCTTTGCTTCAGACTGCAACAGACAAAACATTTCAGATGAGTAAAAGCATAATCTTTACATTAATGAAAATAGGATAGGAGTATGCTTTTCAATCTTTGCAAATATTTATGACAAATTAGTATTTAGCGGTAAAACAATTTCAAGATGTTGACAATACAAAAAACCATGTTGAGATAGCTGCTAAAGTTTATTCCCAATAGCCAGCATTTCCAGTTATCCATTCAAGTTCCAAGTCTCAAAATAGCCAAGTCAGAGTCAGCTTTAAGAGTCCTTTTCTCCGGGTCATCCCTTTTAGGGACATAAATAGCACCAAATGTTCTGTTCGCAATTCAGAACCAGAACTAGACTTGTAAATCATAGCTCTGCCTTCTCTAAACAAGACCAAACCACAATGATCTAATTTCTCTCATCTTATCCAGAACCAGAACTACTCTCAAGTTTTGTCCTAAATATAATTCTAATTTGACCTTTCCTTGTCAAACCACTGCAGCATCCTCACCTCTACAAGACTTGTAAATCACAATATGTCCAATGCAATATTACATGTTAAATGTCTTCAATATCATTGAAGACTTTGACATTGCATTCATTTGTCCATAAAAGACAATACGCACAACTACCTCCCCCATAGACATACATAGTTCCAATAATATCTCAGGTCAGCTCTCCTTGTTTCGCCTTTCATATTGAACATCCCCAATGATCTATATTTTCCAAAGGATTGGTGGAATATGAAATCTGTGAGTTTGAAGGAGGATTGCTGCAACTGTTGGATAACAAGTAAGCTAAGGAATCTAACCAATCTAACTTTTGTAGTTTCACATCCCAAATTCCACAGAACTTTCCTTCACAGGTGGCCGCTAATCCACCGAACAGAAGCTAACATTTAAGTAATGTGAAAAATGTGCTCCCATCCATTTCTGATGGAGGCAGGGATCTGTCAATACAACTAGTTTAATAGTTGATCCAGGTGGCACAGGCAGCAGGTAAGAGTAGAAATTCTCTCTTCTATAATCATAAACCTCACAAACCCCCATAAGATCATTAAGTACAAAGTGAAGACCACTCAAAAACGGAAGAAAGAAATAGAAAAAGGTCCTGACCTTAACAATTTGGTATCCTAGGATTTCACAAGGAACTGCCTTTTTTAAGTAAATATAATGCTTCTGTGTCCATCACCAATGAAGCACATCCCATATACATACTCATTATAACAAGAAGGTTGATGAACATTAGATGAAAGATGTCAACTTGTGGGTAGAAAATGGTTTCGGAATTTAACATGGTGCAATGGAAAGCCAGAATTTACCTTCTGAGAAGTTAGCTTCATGTCAGTTGGGCATTACTCCTATCACAGGTGCAATGAAGCTATTAAAGGCACATGCAACCCTAGGATGCTCCCACAGGTGGAGCTGCAGAATGGATATAGAGACCAGCAACAATTGGGATAAGATCAAAAAAAAAAAATAAAATAACATAGAAAAGGAAGTATCAATAGACTAGCAAAAAGGAGCTGAACATGCATCCCACCGGTCCAGGATAAAGGCCACTCAAGGGTAATCTTTACAAGAAGCTCAACACCTAAATCCTTCAGTACAGTACTCCATATAAAATGGTAAATGAAACAAAAAGTAAGCTGGAAATGATAAAAAAGTATCATTCAAGTTGAGGGCATCACATCACCACCAAAAGCTTTCCTTTGGTCATAGTGGGTGGAAGAGACTATCTTTGGAACTTTGGACCAAGAATGAAGAACAAATCTAAATAAAAAGTTCTAGCAACACAAATCAGTAGAGATTGGTTGTGCCCTATAATTTAGTCCTTCAATGTTTCAACTCCAACTTGCAAGCACCTTGCATAGAACCATTCAACATATTATTATAGACATTGTACTTCAAAAATTTTTCTACATCTGGTTGATTTGAGACTTGAGAGAAATACCAATAATAGGTTCTAAAGATAATGAGAGACGATTGCATTCCCCTAAACCACTCACAAGACTTGGTTCTCTGCAACCAATAACAATAGGGAAAGCCATGTAGCAAACAAATACATGCACCAACATATATTCCAAAATAAACTTTTCCTGTCAAAATTGCAGCAAAGAAAAATAAACAAGTGCAATAAGTCAATAACCACAAGAAAGGGCTATCAAACTAAAGTAATCTCAAACGAAAGTGTCCAGGATTATCCTAAGTCTAAAAAAAAAGAAGCAACAGGCTTTGGCGACTGGTGCAGAAACCAGTAGAGAATGAGAAAGACCAGTGAGAAACACAGGATGCAGGGCAAGAAGATCAGAGAGGAAGGAATTGAGAGAGAGAGAGAGAGAGAGAGAGAGAGAGAAGAGACATAGAGATGAAAAAGGAGGCAAGACAGCAGGGGACAAGAGGATGGGAGAAGAGCTGGGGAGAGTGGGCAGACGAGGGAAAACATTAAATGAGTAATTCAAACTCAAATACTCGTCTAAACACCAGATCCCATCTCCACACCATGTAGAAAGGCAGGGAATTAGTGTCAAATCTTTCATCATAGGATTCAGTCCAAACAGGATTACACTATATCAGTCCTAAATTTGCTTCCAGTATTAATTGCTAAATTTAGGAACCATAAACAACCTTTTGGAGTTAACATGTTCCAATCAAACCGATCATAGATCCGTACTTACTCTCACTGTGCTTAAATCTAACTATGCATAAATCAAGCACCCCTTCACCAACCAATAAACATAAGGTCATTCTTTGACCAACCTGTCTACCAATACTCCCTCACTAGGTCACTTTCTTATTCTCTTCTTGAATCACTTGGTTTCAACACCTGACACAAATTGTTAAAATCTAATCCTACTTGTACAATCTTCAGCTCTGAAGACAGCAGCACCAATTCAAAAAAGCTTTACAATTTCAACCCAATTCAATAAATTCCAATCAGGAAAAATTCCAATGTCGACACTGACAACATACTCTGATTTTTTTTTTTTTTTAATTACCATACGTGTAAGAAAATTCAAAATAAGAGTCCAAAAACAGAAAAATAAATGGAGACAATGGCTTCTTAAAAACACATACCAGTATGAATGCCCTCCGCAGCCGCCTTCGCTTTTTCTCATTTCTTAGCTTAACACTCCCCTCATTGGGGTTGTTTGGACGAATTGGCTGGCCAGGTACATACTTTACCCAAGCATATGGTCCTATATAAAAATGAAAAAAAATATATAAATAACTAAAATATAATCCTCAAAATAAACGCTTATAAGGTAACCAACAAATCGTCAAAACTTATCACAATAAAGCCTATGGTCCTATCAAAAAAGTAAAATAAAATAAAAATTAGACATAAGATAATCAATCAGTTCTAAAAAAAAAAAAAAAGAAAGACACATCTTTTGAACACAATAAGGTACAATATTTTAGGAACATATTATAGTACACAATTTCTAAAACTTTAAATTGTTGTCAGTCTCGTGATTGTGCTCTATAGATTACAGCTAAAAATTAATTCGGCATCGCAGCAATTAACACAAAAACAACTCTCAGACGTTTCCATTACAGATTCCTCACATGAAATCATCAGTATACATATAACAACATCAATCAATTCCCAAAATTTCTTACGACTAAATCCAATTCCACATTGCATTTCTTAAACAGTTCATCCAACCTCAAACAATTCTACCGTACATTCACATTTTGAGTCTGAAGGAGGGGGGTGGGAACACTAACCTGGGGGTCTCAAGCTGGCACGCTTTCGATGGGGTTTATCGCTAGGACGTCGCTTAGGGTATCGAGTATCTGTCAAGCTATCATAGCCACCGGAAGTCTGTAGCAACGAAGAGAATCGGTGAAACTGAGAGAGACTGCAACGGAGATCAAATTTGGGGAAAGGAGAAGAAGTCGATGGAGTCAGAATGTGAGATAAGGTCGACGAACGGCATAGCAGCGTCCTTGAAACTGGTCTGATAATCGACCTTAAGGCCCCAAACGCCATCTCTCTCTCTCTCTCGCTCTACACCAATTATCTTAACGTTAGGGTTTTTGGTTTTAGAATGAGACGGAGGGTTTCGCATTTCACGTGGAGCTGATGTTATTTTTGTTCTCTCTTTAGTTGTTCAGGTAAGACTTTACGTTTCGAAAATAATTTTCCCTTTTCTTTCCTTCCATTATTATTTTTGTATGAATCTAAGTTAATTTTTCAAATAAATAATATAAAAATAAAGAAATATATTTTATTAAATTGTTTGATTGTGCTTCCATTTTCTATTTATTATTTAAAGGTTGCTTTTGGTTGAATTTGTAGTGTCCATTTAGAATATTAGATTAAAATATAGATTAATATTGCAAATGAAGTTTATGATAAGAATTTTATTAAAAAAAACGGCAGCAAATTAATTTTAATGTTGTTGTATGGGAGGTGGAGAACATTTGCTTAGTTTCAAACCATTTAAGAAAGTTATAAAATATTGAAAAACCAGTTGTGACAACAGAGAGGTGAGTAGGTTGTTTGGCGATTTTGAAATTTTTGAAATTTGAAAGAGAATTTATGAGAGGATAAGAGAGATCGACATAAGTAATTTATAGTGGTTTCACCTTCTCCCACGTACGTACACTCCCAGATTTCACCAAAAAATTTTAATCTACTATTTTCTTTCAACATAGTACAACAAACTAATTTGCATAGGTGCCGATCAAATCTCATAAGAGTTTTACTTGAACACTCACCATTAGCTTACAACAAGTGCTACCAAATCCAACTGTTTCACTTAGACTCTTTAAACTCTGACTAGAAAGAACCCTTTCTTTCTGTCTTTTACAAGACTATGAAGTGAAAACAATAATACAATTTGAAATTTTAGTTTTAGATATGATCGTTAAAGCCCAGGTAAAAATACAATAGAAGAGAATTTGAAACTCACAAAAGATTTTTATGATGATTGAGTTCAATGCATATGGCAAAAGTTGTTGATCTTTAGTTGGTGTGTTGTATTTGAAGCCTTGATGAGGATATAGTCAATGGAGATCATTTAATGCATAAATGTAACCGTTGAGATGATTTATTGCTTGAATAGCCTTTTTGAACAATTAGTCGATACACATAATGAGTCAACTTTCTCTTTTCATAAGTCGACTGATATTTGAATTTTAGTTTATTTCTAGTTAGCGTGAGTTGACTTCCTTCATGTGATCAGTCAACTTCCTCTTGAATTTGTTTAGATTTTTGTGTTTGGATCTTCATGTAAGTAGACTTACTCATCTTCTAGTGTCGACTTATATCTTTCTATACTTAAACTTTTTCTTTAGTATCTTGTGCAAGTCAACTTGTGTTCTTTATTGAGTCGACTTGTTCCCTGTTTTGCTTAAACATTTAATTTATAGAGCTTGTGCATGTCGACTTACATCCTTTCTTGTGTTGATTTAGGCTTGGTGGACTTAGTCACTTTCACTCCTTACCTTATGGAAGTCAACTTGGATTTCTTGATGAGTCGACTTTGTGCTTATTTCTGTTTAAGTGTATGTGAAGTGTGCTACATGCAGGTTTGCTTACTAGTGATGGTGTGTCGACTTAGTGTTACTTAACTTAGTATATACGTCATTTGGCTCCGTGCAAGTAGGTTTGTTTATGCATGAAGACTAGGAGAGTGTTGTATGTCGTGCAACTTTCATGCAAGTCGACTTGTGTTATAGTGCAAGTCAACTTGTCATAGTGTCTCTTGAGCTATAATGCATTCTAGACATGTTGTGTCAACTTACTAAGTTTCCTATGTCGACTTACAAAGTACTAGTATTTTGCTTGTTAAGTTTGTTTTGCTTTATACAAGTTGACTTGTATAAAAGTATGATTCGACTTGTCCTAATATCCTATGAGTTTGCATATATGTGTGTCGACTTAGCATGTTTCCTGTGTCGACTTAGACAAAGTACTAGTACTTTGCTTGCTAATGTATGCAAGTCTTATACAAGTTGACTTGTACATGTTGCGAGTCGAGTTGTCTTAATATTCTTTAAGCTATTTTATGTTCTGCACATATGTGTGTCGACTTATCATGTTTGGTATATTAACTTAAAGTAAAGTACTATATTTTTCTTGTTTCAGACTTAATTTTTGAGGGTAAGTTCTATGCAAGTCTATTTGGTCAAGGTGTAAGTCGACTTGACCTAGTGTCTTTTGAACTATTCTATGATCTGGACATGTGTATGTTGACTTACTATATTTCATGTATCATCTTATGCTTTTGTCTATTAAAAAATTTCTAAATCAAAGATCAATGAGTTGACTTGGGGTACAGTGCGAGTTGACTCATACTTATGTCTTATGAGATATTTCAAGTCTATTCATGTGCATATCGACTTAATGACTTGGGTAAGTTGACACAAGTTTGAATCCTTTTGAAATACTCTTAAGTCTGGACTGTGTATATCGACTTAGTGTTATGCGCATGTTTACTTGGCCTTGCGTCTTAAGCTCTTTGTCCTATGTTATGACTCGTGTCATAGCATCTGTCATGGTTTGTGCCATAGCTCGAGTCGTGGTATATGTTATGACCTATGCTATGATTCGTGTCGTGGCATGTGTCATAACATATATCATGTTCATTCATGTTTAAAGTCCTTATAGTATAAGTCGACTTAGGGTGACATGAATCAACTTGCCTTGATGCATGATTTGAGTTCTAAGGTCTAACCTATGTCTTGACATTTGTTATGGCTCATAACATGCCCTTAGTGCTTGATGCATTTTCTAAGTCTTTATAGTATAAGTCAACTTGGGTTGACATGTAAGTCGACCTGCCCTAATGCATGACTTAAGTTCTAAAGTCTGACCTATGTCTTGACACATGCTATGGCTCATAACATGTCCTTGGTGCCTTTTGTTCTGTAGCCTAACATGTGAGTCAACTTATTCTTCGTGAAATTTTCTACATGTTGAAAGTGTAAGTCAACTTATGACTTATGATAGGTTAACTTGACCTGTATATGGCATGTTCAATTTTTCATTTTGACTATTAATCTTTTGAATATTCGACCATTATAATTTTATATGTTTGACCATACTATTTCATAAAATGAGCGAGTCGACTTATGCTTTTATGTATGTCGACCTGTTCTCTAGGCCTAACTAATTTTTGTTTCACAGAATGAATATGAGTTGACTTGGATAACCTACTATCTAAGTTCAATCTGCCAATAATATATGATGAGTCGACTGATGTTCCTTTGTGAGTTGACTGACTTATCATTCTATCTAAATTTAAAGGTATTTTAAAATTTAGTGAGTCAACTTGTGCTTGAGAGTGAGTCGATTTCTTCATGTCTGAGTTTTATTTCTTCATGTCTGAGTTTTAGATATATGAATTTATTCATTCTTAAACTCATTCTAATTTCATTAGTCTAACCTATTATATTCATCTTATACTCAACTTTGCTCATCTTCAAAACTCATTTTGTCAACAAAATTTTTGTTTGATAATTTTTACTTCTTTTAGTATAATTGCAACTTTAGTAGTGGTGTTGGATTGACAAAGTAATAATTATTAGATCATGGAAAGTGAAAAAAGTAAAGAATTGAAGAGATATAAAATTGTAAAAACAATTGTAAAACTTGGCCGACGCCTTCTCTCCTCAGGCTTTTATGGTGTGAAGTGTTTAGAAAAAAAATGCCTCCGTGACAGAGATTTTTTCCAATGTATTCGTCCTTTTGGTTGTTCTTCCCTTTGGAGAGGCCTCCTTCGGGTCCAGGAATCGCTTTAGAAAGGGTTGTGTTAGAAATTGGGAGATGGGACGAGTATTCGATTCTACGAGGACAATTAGGCTGGTATAGGTCTTTTGGCTTGGAGGATTTTTGACTCTATAGGAGTATTGGTGAGCAACTTCATTACAACTGGCAGACATGGACATCTTTGGTCTTATTAAATCTTTCCAGAGCAAGTGGTGCTCAGGGACGCAATTATTTAATTTTGGTTTAACTGTTTTCACAAAACTTAATATTATCATTATATTGATATGGAACGCTATCGTGCTCGGTTGATTAATGATAAGTTTTGATTGGATGTTTGATTTAATTAATTTAGAAAAATATAAGATTTATTACAGCTATCTTGATAAATCTAAGATTAAATACTTGAATTACAATATAAATATTTTTAACCCATGATCAGTGAACAATTGAATGCAGTGAACGCTTGAATCAGAATTTTGATAAATTGATGTTTTCTTCAATGTTTATTATTTTGTAATTGTTAATTTATTTTCTTGATTTTTAGGTTACTAATTTAATCGAAAACCCCCCATTTTTTATTTTTGTCATTTAACTAAGAAATTAACTTAATTTAGTTTCTGTAAGATTCGATCTGGTACCATTATTGCTACAAGTTTGTTTGCATTGGAGGAATTAGTATTAATTTTGAGGGTTTCGACAAACCCGTCAAAATTTTGGCTCCATTGCTGAGGAACTACTTTAATTTCTTAATTTGTACTTTTTACTTGTTTACTATTTTTTGTTTTTTGAAGAGAAGGAAAAGATGACAATTCGCAAAAGGACTTTGAAGGAGTTAGCTGCACCAATTTTGAACAAAAAATTCTTATGCATCGAGTACCCAGCTCCTGAGGTGGCATTCGAACTCAAATTTGGTTTGATTCACTTCTAATTTTTCATGGTCTTCTAGGTGTGGATCAACATAAATATTTAGAGGAATTCCATGTTGTCTACTGGAGCATGAAGCCCCAAGGTGTGACCGAAAATCAGATAAAATTTAAAGCCTTTCCTTTTTCTGTAAAGGACAAGACAAAAGATTGGTTGTACTATCTATTTTCTGATTTGATAAATACATGGAATGGAATGTACAGATTATTTTTGGAAAAATTTTTTCCTGCAACTAGGGCTGCCAACATCAGAAAGGAAATATGTGGAATTAAACATATTAATAGAGAGACATTATATGAATATTGGAAGAGGTTCAAGCAACTCTATACTAGTTGTCCACATAATCAAATATCAAATCAGCTCTTGATACAATATTTTTATGACCGACTTCTACCCATGGATTAAAGTATGGTAGATGCAGGCAGTGAACGAGTTTTGGTCAATAAAACACTGGAAGAAGCTAAACAGTTGATTTTGAATATGAGAGAAAATTCTCAACATTCAGAATGAGAATAGATGGAGCTACAAAACGGGTTAATGAGATAAGTCACTCGAATCTTGAAAATAAAATTTCTGAACTAACTGCTTTGGTCCATCAATTGGTAGTAGGGCAATCATAGGCAGCTAAGGTTTGTGGTATATGTTCAATTTCTGGATATCCTATGGATATGTGCCCAACATTGCAAGAAAACCCTTTTCAACAAGTAAATGCTATAAGAAGATTTCTTGGTCAACCTCAATGCGCGTATGATCCTTTCTCCAACCATTACAATTTTGAATGGAGAGATCATCAAAATCTGAACTATGGATACCAAGGAGGACTGACAAGATATCCACACTAACAGTTTAACAGACCACTACCAGCACCTGAACAATCTTTTACTTCAGGTATGTCTTTAGAAGATATAGTGAAGGCTCTCGCAACAAACACTCAACTATTTCAATAGGAAATGAGATCTAGAATTCAGAGTTTGGAGAACTAGATTTCCCAACTAGCGACCTCAGTTAGCAGGTTAAAGGCACAAAATTCTGGAAGATTGCCATCATAAATGGCAGCAAATCCCAAAGAGAACGTTAGTGCAATAATGTTGAGAAGTGAGAAGAAACTTCATTTGATCTTTACTCCATCTAAGAAGGTGGATAAAGGGAGGAATGTGAAAAAAGAAGATGAACGCATGCATGAAAATTCAATCAAGGTAATATCCAAGTCTTCTTTGCCTAATGCTCCTAGTACAATTATACCACATTTTTCTAATATGTTAGAGAATTCCAAAAAGGAATAATATGAGAAGGAGGTTAAGAAGATAAGAGGTGATAAGATGGATGAGAATGTGTCTGATGTCATCAAGAGAACTCTATCTAAAAAATGTGCAGATCTAGGTATGCTCACTCTACCTTATGTTATTGATAAGAAAAAAAATTGAGTATGTCATGCTAAACTTAGGAGCACCCATTAATGTAACACCGATTTTTTGTGACTAAATATCATGTACTACTCTTGATGATTCTAAATATATAAACATCCTTTTGAGACATCTATTTAATTATCTATTTATTTATTTTAAGATATCGCCTCAAAATCGTTAAAACCGAAAATTTTATTGGTGAGCCGAAAAACATCTTGGAAAGCGTCAACAAGGCCTAAAGAAGTAAAAAATAGCTAAGAGAAGGCCTACACACTTAAATAAAAATATTTAAATGAAATTTTACATATTTAAGAAATTTCAAACAAAATTTTATAGGGACAAAAAATACAAATTGTTAAAAGTTAGGGGTTTAAATGCAATTAAGGAAAGTTAAGGGACTAAGTTACAAACCACTCAAGGATGGACAATTAGAGCCAAATGATTGGTCAAGAAGGATAGTGGCCACATAGGATTTTTCACATTCAAGAAAGCTCATTGGATAGAAATTTATGCATGAAAACTTATTGGGTAGAAATTTTTAAATGAAAACTAACTAGAATAGCTTGTTCTAACTTTTGACACCTCCTCCCCTTGACATGGACGTCCAAAGACACTTGGTGGAATGCATGGAGGTTGCTTGCATCAACAATTGCATGGTTTAAATGCTAGGACAAGTGGAAGGTTGAGATGATGTATGGAATGATCCAATGGTTAAGAAAATTTGGCTAGATTTATAAAAGAACTTGTTTAAAAAGGGTTTGTCTCATTTTCTTCATTCAACTCACCCCTTGCACGAAATTTATAGACTTCACTTCCATTTTTGAGTTCAACTATGGAGCCAAAGAGGTAAGAACATTTTTAGAAATTCTTGAATTTCAATTGAAAGTATAGAGGTATTGTATAGGAAATTTATTTTTATTGTGATTTGATTTTACTAAGGTGATAAAAAATTCAAGGTTTCAAGAAAATCAAGATCAAGATGATGGGTATTAGTTAGCAAAAGATCATAAAAAGGAAGGTAAAATACTCAAACTTGAAGTCTTTACAAGTAGTGAAATTAAATATATATACTAGCACGCTAGATATGAATATTTCAAGTTGAGGAAACTGTAGTAATTTCATGATATCTTATTTTATGATGCTTGAAATTTAGATTAGTTTATTTCTGGTAAAATTAGACTCTCTAAGCTTTAAAATGAGCTATAGTGCAAAATTTTTCATTAAGAAATCGATTTTTGGAAGTTTAGCATGTTTCACAAATTCTTTTTCATGTCCTGTGTACGACTAGTAATTTGTATGAATTTTTGAGGTATCTTATGAAAGGAATTTGGAGAAATGTTAAACATGAAAGTTTTAGATCTCTGTCTTAGCTTTAAAATGAGATAATATTCACTTGAATCGGAGTTGTATACAGAAATTGATGATATTTTTACTAAAACTGTGCAGAAGTTGTTCTGAAACTGAAATTGAGATGAACATTAAATTTTATATAAATTATATATTTAAAATCTGAGGATGATCAAAACTAGAAACTTTTAGATCTATGTCTTATCTTCAATTTGAGATAAGAATCACTAAAATTGGAGAAGGATACTAGGAGATATGAAATTTCTCCCAAAACTGTACAGAGTTGGTTTTAGGAACTTAGACTGAAAAGTGATATATTTTTTTATAAATTCGTGTGTTCAGGATTTGAAAATGGTCTGAACATAAAAGTAGAAGATATATGTCTTAGTGTTAAAAGAAAATTTGAATTATTTGAATCCGATCAAGATTTTAGAAGATATCATGATTTTACTAAACTTGTGCGTTATAGGCTTGTAGAAAATTTTCTCTAAGTATGAAATTTGAGATTTAATCTTATGAAAGATGATATTTTTATATGCATATTATAATACAATGATATAATATTGAATTAATAAATGATATTGTTTAACTTAGGCTTAGGGTTCGAGGGGTAACTCGTTCGAGAAACGAGGATAGTTAGGGGGAGTGGCGTATCCTCCCCAGTTGAGGTGAGTGAGACGATCTATTCTTGACTTTAAATAAAAAATAGTTTTGATTATGATTTTTATAAATAAATTTTGAAATGTTATTTATAAATGTTTTAGTGTTTGTGGCATGTCTTGAAATTATGTTATGTGAAAATTGCATCATGATATTATGATAACTTGATAGTGCCGTGTTTTTTTTTTATTACGAGTAAAGATTTATGAATGATGATATATGACACATGTGTATGATTATGAGATGATGCATAGTGGCTATAGCGTACTCCCTACCACGGGATTGACCCGATGGGGTGACGTGGTGGGGTAACATCAAAGAAGGGTTTGAGTCCCTGTCTCTGGGCAACGGATCCAATAGACGAGCACCCGTGAGGACCGTGTCAACACCAAGGGAAGGGGGAAGATATATGTATTTCATTCTTATGATATTATGGTGACCCATTGGTGGATTTTACCTTAGTTAGGCCAAACTATGGGTAAAATACGTTTTTTTGACACCCTATTGATGCATAATTGATGATAAGAATGCATATTATTTTGGATTACACGATATATTTGCAAATGGATGAAATGAAATTTGAAAATGATGTTTTGACTTGCCACTCTCACAAATTCATTTATTGTCATTATATAGTCATTACACCTCACTCACTGAGCATGTGGATTATACTCACCCCTCATATTAATATTTTCAGTTTATACTGTATTTGACATACATTGACGTACTACCCACGAATTTTATTGAGAGACGCTACCGGGTAAGTGACCATACCCATCTTTGTTTACGTTTGGACCATGCATATAAATGCTATATGAAAATTGGAGTCAAATGTTTTAAAGAAAATTTTTATTGAAAACTATCTCTATTTTTTTTTAAATATTATGCTGTATAATTTTGACATCTTCCGCTATATGATTTTGACTTAGGATGTCAAGTTGGATTAAAATATTGGTCATAATATTAGTCTTGCGTCACCTCGATATGCGAGTAGGGCATACCCATGCTTCGAGGAGTCGCGGCGGTCTGTTCACGTGCTCGACCCGCGGGTGAGGGCGTGACAATTAATATCATGCCTCATTCAATTTATAGTGTTCTAAAATTGAGCCCCTTAAAGGAAACATGGGTTGTTATTCAGTTAGCTGATCATTCTTATGCTTATCCGGAGGGAATTATTGAAAATGTTTTGGTACAGGTTAATAAACTAATTTTCTCAACTGATTTTTACATCTTAAAAATGGAAAGAGACACTATCATAGATTCAACTCCACTTCTATTAGGAAGACCATTCATGAAGACATCAAAGACTAAAATAGATGTGGATGAGGATATTCTCTCCGTCGAGTTTGACGGCGAGATTGTTAAATTTATTATTTTTGATCCTATGAAGTACCCAAATGAGTGTCAATCAATTTGTTCTGCTGATATTATAGATTTAATTGTGCAGAAAATTTGTGAAGAAGAATATGATATTAATTTTGAATTGAATGCATAATTAGATACAAAGGGAGAGTTATATAAGGCTGTCAAGTTAAAGTTGAAGACTCCTTGAATAGAAACAAGTAGAGAACATCGAGTATAATGGCGTTAAATAATTACGCTTGTTGGGAGACAACTCAATATTTTTCTTGAGTTTGATTAGTTTGTTATTTGATTTCTTATTTAATTAGGGGTATTTGATTAGTGTTATTTGTTTCTTCTTTTAATTTTTGTAGGTGCCCAAGATGGAAATTTTAAGAGATGTAATTATTCAATCCAAGAGACAAATAGAGGACAATTGAGAAGTTGGGCAGGAGCACTCCTTACCTTAAGGCATGATCACGCAAAATTCAGAAAGTGAATTTCACATTGGGCAGAAGCAATCATCTCCTTAAGGTGTGATCATGTTGAATTCTGAAGTGAATATCACAATGGGTAGAAGCAATCCTTTCCTTAGGACGTGATCACATGATTTTCAGAAGTAACTTTCAAAAGTGGGTAGAAGCAATCCCTTAAGGCGCGATCATGCAATTTTTACCCCAAAAAAAAGAGAAGGGGGCAAGAGAGAAGGGAGTCCACAACCTTGATTCTTTTTTTTTTTCGGGACTCTCCTTTCTCCTTCATAAAAATTCTGCAACTCCATCGATCATCGATCATTCACCTTCATCAAACATCATCATCATCGATCATCATAGATCGAAAGCCTCTCCTTCACAAATTCCCTGATTAAAACCTTAGCCTCGTGAATCACCATCATTAATCATCACCACAACTGTACAATCTATCGTGAAGCCTTAATTCCTAATTTTGCCGAAGCCCTAATTTCATCAATGGGGAAGAAAAGAGTTGCTGGGCATAGGTATGGTCTTCATGATCACCAACTTGTTTCATTACCATCCAAAGTTCCAATTTGTTGAAATATCAAAGTCTAAAGACAAAGAAAGTATGAAATAAATTCTGAATTTATTATAAAACAATGAGAGAATACATTGGTGGTTAAGAGCATTGAATCATGGTTTTGGGGGATACTATAGAGCTCTATTTATAGAGAAAAGGAAAAAATAGCCAGTAGATAGAGCCTTGAAGACAATATGACCGTTGGAGCTCAAACCCCAAGGAATTCCAACAGCTAGTTTTTTGATTGTTAAAATATTTACTGACCAAATTGCCCCTAGCTATTTGGGTTTGCTTTCTGGACTTTTCTCCATACTTTTGGGCTTCCTTGGGCCTATTTTTGAATGTATTTTGGCTGGTTTAGGCTACCCAAATGGGCCATGCTTGCTGGACAATGTAGGCTGATTTCTGGGCTTCTAAGTAGATGTACTTGGTTGGTGATGAAGATGGGTTGAGTTATCCTTCTTTTCAACACTCCCCCTCAAGTTGGGCGCGTAGATGTCGATAGTGCCCAACTTGTTCATGATTTCTTGAAGATGTACTGTAGTTCCCCCTTTTGTAAATATATCAGCTAGTTGCTCTTTTCCTTTGATGTGGGGAGTGGCTATAAGTTTTTCTTCCACCTTTTGTCGAATGAAGTGACAATCAACTTCTATGTGTTTAGTCCTTTCATGGAAGACCGGATTGGATGCAATATGAATGGCCGATTGATTGTCACAATACAAGTTGATTGGCGTAGAAACATTGAACCCTAATTCCTGTACTAGGGCCTTCAACCATACGTTCTCGCTAGCCGCTGATGCCATTGCCCTATACTCAGCCTCCGCACTCGATCTTGACACCACATGCTATTTTTTGCTCTTCCATGCTACCAAGTTGCCTCCTACGACCATGCAGTACTAGGTGGTTGATCTTCTATCCTTTGAATCGCTTACTTAATCTGCATCACAAAAGCCTTCAATTTGGGAGCTTCCATTGTTTTTCATCCAAATACCTAGTCTGGGAGATTTCTTGATGTAGTGAAGGATGCGCTTAGCTGCTCTCCAATGACCCTTCTTTGGAAAATGCATATATTGACTAATTTGGCTCACGGCGAAGGGTATGTCTGGCCGAGTGATGGTGAGGTAGATCAATCGTTCTACAAGCCTCTAATATCTCTCTATGTCCTCAAATGACTCCTTATCATCTACTAGAGGTCCAGTGGTGACAATAGGGCTACAAGCTGGTTTTCTTCCTAGCTTTCCTGTTTCCTGCAAAAGATCAAGAGCATATTTCCTTTGGGATAGAATTAGCCCATTATTACAATAAGCTAACTCAATTCCTAAGAAATACTTTAGTCTCCCTAAATCTTTAATCTCAAACCTAGAACTCAAGAAATTTCTAGCTATATCTATTAAACGTATGTCATTTCCTATAATGATGATATCATCTATGTAAACTAAGGTTATGACTATTTTATCATTGTTCTTTCTAATGAAAACAGATGAGTCGCTATGGCATTTAACAAATCCACTACTAAGGAAAGCATGGCTTAATTTTCCATGCCATGCCCTTGGGGATTGCTTTAGCCCATAGATAGCCTTACGTAGCTTGCACACGTTTCCTCCTTGTTGTTGGAGCCATTGAGGAAGTTGCATGTACACTTCTTCTTCGAGATCTCCTTAAAGGAATGCGTTTGCTACATCCATTTGAAACATGCTCCATCCATGGTTCACCGCAAGAGACATCAAGACTCTAATTGTGTTCATTTTGGCGACGGGAGCATAGGTTTCCTTGTAGTTTATCCCATAAGCTTATGTAAATCCCTTAACCACAAGTCTTGCCTTGAACCTTTTGATTGACCCATTGCTCTTGTATTTGATCTTATACACCCATTTGCATCCTACAGCTTACTTGCCTTTGGGTAGAGAGGTGATTTCCCAAGTACCATTCTTGGTTAAGGTATCTAGCTCCTCCTTCATTGCTCTTCTCCACCTTGGATCCTTAGATGCTTCGTCAAATGTCCTAGGCTCCTGTTCTTTATCTAAGCCACTCAAGAAGGCTTGGTGGCTCAAAGAAACATGTGAGGTAGTATAGCAATCGGAAATGGGATGTGATGTTACCTTTGAGTTATAATAAACCCTTCGGTTGATCCATTCCGATGGAGGGACCCTAAGTCTCGTGGATCACCTAAGTTGGGGAGGTGGCTCATCGGGCTCAACGGATTCATCTACAACTTGTTCTGAAGGCTCCTCTTGTTCCGTTTCTTGCTCTCCCCCTGAAGTGTGAGCTGTCTCCTTTTTCATGGAGTTTGATCCTTCTTCAATACTTTGGGAGTGATCATTAGTCTCTTGGGAGGTGCCTTCTTCAATCGATGGAGATGGTTGATATGAAGGGAGTAAGAAATTCCATGTGCTAGAAGAATCTTCTTTGCTTGATGCTTTAGGTGTTTTTTCTCCTGCAAAAAAGAATTCTTCCTCTAAAAATATCATATCCTTAGATGTGTATGTTCGGTTAGTACTTGGATCATAATACCTATATCCTTTTTCAAAAGAAGCATAACCTAGGAATAGGCATTTTCTACCCTTATGATCTAACTTATCCCTCTTATGAGATAGTATATGAATATAACACACACAACCAAATGTCCTAAAGTATGTTATCTTAGGTTTCCTTTCTAAAAGCATTTCTAGAGGTGACATGCCGTTTAATACTTCAGAGGGCATTAGATTTATAACATGGACAACCGTTTTGACTGCATCGCACCAAAACTTTTTGGGTACGTTTGCATAGAACATCATGGCTCTAGCAGTTTCCAAAATGTGCCTATTTTTCCTCTCGGCTACCCCATTTTGTTGGGGTGTGTAGACACAAGACATTTGATGAATAATGCTATGATCTTTGAGAAAGTTCTCAAAGTTGTGGCTTGTGTACTCCCCCCATGATCTGATCTAAGGACCTTTATATTGGCATTATAAAGTTTGGTTACATATTTTACATAACTCTTGAGAGCTTCAAGAGCTTGATCCTTGCTGTTCAAAAGGTAAATCCAAGTGTATCTAGTCTTATGGTCAATGAAAGTAATGAAATATTTGTATCCTAAGTGTGAGAAGATAGGAGAAGTCTAAATATCAGAATGCACTAAATCAAATGCATTTTCATATATTATTTCCGAACTTGGGTACATGGTTTGGGTTTCCTTTGCCAAAATACAAGCTTTACAATGTCTATTCTCAAAATTTAAAATTGAAAATAGACGTTTTAAAGCTCGATCACTAGGATGTTCTAATCGCCCATGCCAAAGAGACGAGTCTTCCTTGACGCGAGCTGTGAATGCATGTTGTTCTTGATCCATAAAGTAAAGGTCTCCTCTTCTAGTACCCTTGCCAATCAATTGATTCAATTGATTCGACTTGAGATCCTGAAAAGAGATAGAATTTGGATAAAAAACAACTCTACATTCTTGATCCTTAGTGATTCTCCCTATGGACAACAAGTTTGAAGTAAGCTGGGGAACATATAAAGCATTAGTTGTTTTTCCAAAAATATCAATTTCCCC
Source organism: Dillenia turbinata (assembly GCA_037126225.1). NCBI lineage: Eukaryota > Viridiplantae > Streptophyta > Magnoliopsida > Dilleniales > Dilleniaceae > Dillenia > Dillenia turbinata. The sequence continues at coordinate 10,832,715 of JBAMMX010000017.1, forward strand.
AATATGGCTCACTTTCAAATCTTGCCCATTTGCCACCCGAACTATCTCATGGTTAGGGAGTTTTTTAAAACGTTTGACTTTTGATTTATCCCTAACCATATGATGATCGGTGTCCGAATTAATGAGAAAATTTTCAGAATTTAAATGAGTAGGGGATTTTTGAATTGTACCAGCAAAGGGGGTGAGTTGTTGTAGCCTCTTTGTTGCATCTTCAAGAGTGGCTTTGAGGGCTGCTATCTCGACCATAGAGGGTGTTTGAGTGACAGCTTGTTGGGCCATGGCATGAGGGCTGGAGTTTGAAGAAGTGAGGACAGCACTTTGATCTCTCAGCTTAAATGATTTTGGCCTCAAGTGTGGATGCAAGTGCCAACATTTGTCTTTTGTATGACTCTTTTTCTTGTAATGAGAGCATACATCTCTTTTGAGCATTTGAAGCACCTTGGCAGCTATGAGTTCTTCTTGGGCAGCCACAAAACCATGAACTTCCACCCTTTGCTTTGAGCTTTCTTCAATCCGCATGCTAATCTCGGCACGTTGAATCATATTTTGAACCTCTCCAAATGAAGGAAATTCCTTCATTCGAAGTATTTCTTGCCGAAGAAGTGTGTATGACTCATCTAGTCCCATGAGCAAAGAGAAGATTTTGTCTTCCTCCCTTCTTCTTTGAATCATCTTTAAATCGATGGAGTCCGGCCGAAGAGTCATTAGCTCATTCCACATATCGGTGAGATCTCCAAAATATTGAGGAAGTGACTTTCATTCTTTCTTGATGGTTGCAATTTGCCTTTTGAGTTCGAAGATTTTTCCAAGGTTGGACTCTTGACCATAGAGCGAGAACATTGTGTCCCATATTATTTTTGCAATTGGAGCACATGTCACCATGGCCTTGTGAGTTTCATCTATGGAGTTGAGAGGTAGAAAGAATACATGATCGACCCTTTTCTTCCGCTCTCTAAAGGTTGGGTCGGAGTCTTCAAGTGGCTTATCAAGAATGTGACCCTCCAGATTGCGAAGATTTAGAGCCCTTCTCATCACACTAGCCCATTGGTAGTAATTTCATCCTTTTAATTGAATGGATGAAATATTTTGGAATTGGGTGATGTTGATGGAAGGTGAAGGGTCACCCAACCTTGAAGAGGGAGGGATCGAAGTTTACTCTGATACCATGTTGAAATATCAAAATCTAAAGACAAAGAAAGTATGAAATAAATTCTGAATTTATTGAAAAACAATGAGAGAATACATTGGTGGTTGAGAGTATTGAATCATGGTTTTGGGAGATATAATGTGGCTTTATTTATAGAGAAAAGGAAAAAATAGCCAGTAGATAGAGCCTTAAAGACAATATGACCGTTAGAGCTCAAACCCCAAGGAATTCCAACAGCTAATTTTTAACTATTGAAATATATACTGCCCAAACTGCCCCTAACTATTTGGTTTTGCTTTCTGGACTTTTCTCCATACTTTTTGGCTTCCTTGGGCCTATTTTTGAATGTATTTTGGCTGGTTTAGGCTCTCAAATGGGCCATGATTGCTGGACAATGTAGGCTGATTTCTGGGCTTCTAAGTAGATGTACTTGGTTGGTGATGAAGATGTGTTGAGTTATCCTTTTTTTCAACACAATTTGACAAATAAGAGTCACGACCCCTTGCGGAGACCCAATATCACTTTCATCCGAGGACCAACCTTCTCCATCCGTGACTTCTTCCATGCAATTGTCTCCACCCACCCCCGCGGCTTCTTTACAACAGCATCACCTGCTTCCCAAAAGCAAACACCATCACCCTAGGGGAGTTCTCTCTCTTTTTTCCTATCTTTTCATTGTCATATTTTTATATATTGCATTGAGTGATTTTCTGAGATTGGTTTGTGAGTTTCTTTAGCATTATGCCTGTGAGGTTCTTTAGCATTATGCCTAATTTCTTACCTTTTGCATACATTGAGGACAATGTAGAATTTATGTGTGGGGGAGGATTTTTATGCCAATATCATTGCTTTTATTTTCTTTGGAATTTTGTACTCTTTTGATTTTTCTTTGAGAATAATTTTGAATTAATATATGTCATTGGTTTGAATTGAAATACATGAAAGAGACAAGTGTGATTAGTTATTTTGGATAAAATTGTTTTGAGTGTACCATTGATCTCGATGATTGAATTAAATGAAGATGTAACAGATTTAATACAAAATTGAATACTTTTGTGAGTTTTTGAGCCTTAAGAGTATACCATCATCATTGTTTTAAATTTTTCCTTAATGAGTGTTTATCAATCATAGTATATTTATTCTAGAATTTACTTTGCTATGCATTTTAAGACCATATCCATAAGTTCATACATTAATATGATGGGGGCATTTAGGTTTACCCCTTTTAGCTCTCGAAAAAAGACCTTCTCATGCATATTAATTCCCCTAGTGATCTCATTTAAGTTTATACCTCTTTTTCTTTGTTTATAACCTCATTAATTGACACATGACCTTCTTTTTTATCCTTATATCAAAAAAAGCATATGATTAGAGTATGAATGAGTGATTATTTGTAAAAGGAAATGAGGTAACTTTATTTTAGGGATTGTTTTTAGGGATTAAATCATACGACTTGGGTAATTTGTGTATGCACTATATCTTCATTTATCTTCGAGATTGTCTTAAAAAATAGAAAAAAAAAAACAAAAAAAGGGCAGAAAGAAAAAAAAAAAAAGAAGAAAGAAAAAAAAAATCCCAAAAATTGAGATTGAGGAATTTGAAAAAGAAAAAAATTTTCAAAAATTTTGATCGAGAAATGAGATGGCCTTGATTGAGATATTTTTCTTTGGGTTGATTGTACTTCATGTTATCGGATATGTTTGATAAGGGAAATGGTCTTGTATTCTTTTAGGGCATGCTTCTTTCGATATATACATGACATACACATTTATCCTCTTATCCTATCTTTACCCAAGCCAAGTTACAACCCTTATAAAAACTCTTAGATTTTTGTTTTGAATTCATATAATCAGTGGTGGAGATTTGATAAATAAGCAAACTTATGGTAATAACATCCCATGTTTTGATTCGAGAACTATTGATAAATTCTCTTAAACACTTTGAGTGTGTAGAGTGAATTCCTTGTGAGGGTATTGGATCTTGATACATTGAATTATGATGAGATTATTGAGTTTGATGGGATGCTTATGTTTTCTCTTATGGTTATAGTACTATGATCACTTGTTCTCTGAATTTTTGTTTTCGCTTGAATTTTTCAATGTGTGCTGACTTCGGATTGTTTAAAAATTAATTGAAGGAGGGAAAGGAGTGAAGAGGAGAATAGTTGTGTGGCATTGGTCTAGTGAATGTTTGAGGACAAACATTAGTTTAGTGTGGGGGAATTTGATAATATACAAAATGTTAAATTTATTATTGATATTATAGTATGATTTTGGATTGGTTAGTGCTCTAATGGATGATTTTTATGATTTTTTTTTATTTTTTATTTTTAGGTGATTGAAATCAGAAGATTGGGTCAAAATGAGCTTAAGGAAGCATTTTAGAGTTTAATGGTTCAAGACATCAATTTGGGTTTATGAAGAAAAGAAGAAGCTTGACAAGAGAGGATGATTTTTTTTGGATAGTCTTAGTTTAATTTTTTATTTTAGTAGGATTTTTAGTTTAAGTAAAATTTTTTTTAGGAGTTAAAATTTTTATTTTGCCTATTTTGGAGGAGCAATCCTTAACCCTTGGATGATAACTCTCCTCTGACCTAGAGGACAAAAAAGGAAGAGCATCTTGCATGTCACTTTATCTTCCAAGAGAAGGGGACGTCTCCTATATATACAAATAAAAAGGGGCCGGTTGGTGCTACTTTGCTTTTAGGTTTTAGCATTTTTTCCCTTTCAATATCATTTTTATTTCTTTTGTTGAAGATTTCGATGGTAACCACCATGAGTGGAAAGTTTGTTTTTTTCTGATTTAAGGTGAATTTTCATTCGATTATCTTCACTGTGAGATTATGTGCTAATTTAATTTCTAACCCTTTTAATTCAAGTATTTGTTGGTTCTTTATTTTATATGAAAGTCTAATATTGGTTAATCTAATAATTTAATTCAATATTATTCTTTCTATAACTATCCAGCATTTCAGTGATCCGTAATTATTATGAATGAATGGTACAAGTAGCAATTAGATTATTTATGTTTATGAGTCTTTTCCCAGTATTCATGTTTAACCTAGGGAATCAATGGAACGAAATTAAATAATTTCGGCTATCCTAATTATTTATATTTTGGTTTAACTGCTTTCACAAAACTTAATGCTATCATTATATTGATATGGAACGTTATCGTGTCCAGTCGATTAATGATAAGTTTTGATAAAATACTGGATTTGATCAATTAATTTAGAAAAATATAAAATTTATTACGACTATTCTGATAAATTTAAAGTTAAATACTTAAATTGCAAAATAAATATTTTTAACCCGTGATCAATGAACAATTGAATATTGTGAACTTTTGGATCGGAGTTTTGATGAATTGATTTTTTCTTCAATATTTATTATTTTTCCATTATTAATTTATTTTCTTGATTTTTAGGTTACTAATTTTATTTAGGAATTTAATTGAAAACTCTCCATTTTTTATTTTTGTCATTCAACTAAGAAATTAAGTTAATTTAGTTCTCGTAGGATTCAATCTGATACCACTATTGCTATAAGTTTGTTTACATTAGGGGAATCAATATTAATTTTGAGAGTTTTGACAAATCCGTCAAAATTTTTAGGGCCATGTTGATTTCCAGAGATCCTGATAGGTGAATGGAAAGAGTGGAATTGCAAGTGTCACAACCTCTACATGGACTTTATGTAATCAATGTTCTTTGTGTATACGTTTTGGGCCATTTAGAAAGCTCGATGTAGGTGTGTGTTTGAGAGAGTGGATTTCTCCCTAAAGGGCGTCGCTATGGCTACCTCATGATATCTTATAGAGTGATGTCTCACTTTTATTAGAGATTGGAAAACTCACCCCCACTCGAGTATTTGGGTTCATTGGCCTCCCTTCCTCAGGTTTTTATAAATGGAACATAGATAGAGCATCAAGTATCCTAGTTTAGGTGGCAGGTATAGGTAATATCATCCGTGATGAGCATGACCTTTGGGTCTGTGGCTTTATGATAAATATTTGGGTGGCAAATTTTTTCATAGTAGACTTAAGTAGTATCTAGAAGGGACTCTACCTTCTTATCTGAGCAAAACTCTTTTTGCCTATCCATGAGATTGATTCTACTAAGCTTGTAGAGGTCCTCTCATTTGAGGTGGCTCCCTTCCACCTAGGGTCTCATATCATTTGTGGATGCCAACAACTTATTTGGTAATTTTTGATCCACAGGGTATTGTTTATTTAGAGAGAAGGGAATAAGTGTACCGATGCTCTAGCTAGACTGGGACAGACAGTCTTGCCAGGTTTCCATGAGTTTTTCTCTCTTCCTAATGAAGTGTACCATTCCTTAAAATGAGATAGTTGAGTATGACTCTTTTTAAAAACTAGTTCTGTCTCATGTATTAAAAAAAAAAGGAATCCTATAAATTGAGATTTTTGAATTGATATTGTCTATCATTTTTTTTAAGTGTCAATTCAATATGGTAAATTAATAAATGGAAATGATGGATGTAGTACATTCTATCAAAATTAGAAATCTAGTAGGATCTCTCCAAACATTGTGCAATTGAAATTAAAGGGTGACAATTCAAATATTACCTGTGTGCGAAAATTAATTATATATCTTATTTAGAACTATATTGTAATATGTTTTTTTTTATTTCCTATTATACAATAACAACAACAATTAGAGTATTAATCTCAAAATATAGGGTCAGTCATGAGAAACAAATATAAGATAATTCAAATAATAATAATAATAGTAGTAATAATAATTAAAAACATACACACACACATACTACCAAACTAAACTAATAATACGAGAGGTGATGATTTAACTTACTCTAATTCCCTTACGCTACTCATTCCTATCCGAAATTATCTTTTTAGATAACCTCTTAACTATCATATCTTTGTGAATATATTACATCCATATTTTTAACGGTCTAACTTGTCGTTTGACTAAATCTCTTATATTTAAACTCTCGTTTTTCTTAACTGGTGTGACTTTGAGTTTTCATTATATATGTCCAAACTATCTCAAGCGATAATCTCGCATGTTATCCACAATTGAGCTCACCCCTAATTTAGTGTGTATCTCTTCATTTCTAATCCTATTTTTCATAATTTTACCACACATCTATCATAACATTCTCATTTCAACGATAGCCATTTTCTATTATTATTATTGTTTAATGGTTTAATATTCAGTACCATACAGTAGTGTAGATCTTACTGTCGTTCTATAAAACTTTCCCTACAAATGCAGTGGTATCATGCGGTTGCAAAGAACTCCAGATGCACTTCTCCACTTTATCTAACCCGCTTAAATTCTATGATTTACATCCCCATCAATGTTGACATCGTTTTGAATGACTGACCCTAGATATTTAAAACGTTCACTTTTCAGTATATTATGTCATTCTAACTTAATCGTTTCTTTATCAATATGGTACTTACCACTAAACATACAATTTATATACTCAGTTTTGATTGACTTAATCTAAATCTTCTGAATTCTAATGTCTCTCTCCATAACTCAAAAGGAGAAACAGCGACAAGCCTGACGGGTGCGATCATACCAGTACCAATACACTCGATCCCATCAAAACTCCACAGTTAAGCATGCTTATTTGAGAATAGTACTAGGATGGGTGACCTCCTGGAAAGTCCTCGTGTTGCACCCTCTTTTTTTTCTTCCTAAGATTTCTTTTCTCTCCCTCTCTCGTTAAATCGGCTCACTGGACGCCGTTTTTAAACCTTGTAATTCACGTCAAACACGATTTAAAGTGGGCCTGATACGATTAGTAATCATGTCAACTTTTGCCAATACGAAAACGACCCGGTTAATAAACATTTTTTCCTGCTGAAGTGAAGCAGTGTTTATAGAAGAAAAATAAAAGATATAGTGCGAAAAGATCTGTTAATCTAAGAGCGTAATCATAACTACTCTAAAGTTATTATTATTATTATTATTATCAATTTCTTCCGGTCACAATGATTCGTTGGGTCCGTTGACAATCGCTTTTCGAAAATTTATTTCCCAAAGGTAAGATCATAATTCATTTTGAAATATAAAATTATTATTATTTTCTATTTTGAAATCCCCGGAAGATAAAATTGTTGTTATTTTCTTTTTTTCGGAAAATAAGATTACTACTATTTTCCTTTTAAAATTTTTCGGAACATGACGGCGCCGGGTGGGCACAAAAGAAGGAACAACGACAAGCTTGACGGGTGCGATCATACCAGCACTAATGCACCGGATTCTATCAGAACCCCGTAGTTAAGCATGCTTGAGCGAGTACTAGGATGGGTGACCCTTCTCTCTCTCTCGCTCCCCCTCTCTCGTTAAATCGGCTACCTGGACACCGTTTTTAAACCTTGCAATTTGCGTCGGACATGATTTAAAGTGGGCCTGATATGATTAGCAATCGTGTCAACTTTAGCCAATATGAAAATGACACGGTTAATAAACAGCTTTTCCCGCTGAAGTGAAGCAGTGTTTATAGAAGAAAAAGAAAAGTATAGTGCAGAAAGATCTGTTAATCCGAGAACGTAATCATAACTACTCTAAAGTTATTATTATTATTATTATCAATTTCTTCTGGTCGCAACGATCCGTTGGGTCCGTTGACAATCACTTTTCAAAATTTATTTCCGAAAGGTAAGATCATAATTCCTTTCGAAATATAAAATTATTATTATTTCCTTCTTTGAAATCCCCGGAAGATAAAATTGTTGTTACTTTCTTTTTTTGGAAAATAAGATTACTACTATTTTCTTTTTATAATTTTCGGAACATGACGGCGCTGGGTGGGCACAAAAGAATGAACAATGACACCGGACGAGTGTGATCATACCAGCACTAATGCACCGGATCCCATCCGAACTCCGCAATTAAGCATGTTGGGTGAGAGTTATACAACGATGGGTGACCTCCTGGGAAGTTCTCGTGTTGCACCCCTCGTTTTTTCTTCCTAAGATTTCTTCTCTCCCTCTCTCTCTAACTCCCCTCTCTTGTTAAATCGGCTCATTGGATGCCGTTTTTAAAACTTGCAATTCGTGTCGGACTCGATTTAAAGTGGGCCTGATACGATTAGCAATCGTGTCAGCTTTTGACCATATGAAAATGACACGGTTAATAAACAGCCTATCTGACAGAACTGAAACAATGTTTGTAGAAGAAAAATAAAAGTTATAGTGTGGAAAGATCTGTTAATCCAAGTGCGTAATCATAACTACTCTAAAGTTATTATTATTATTATTATCAATCTCTTCCGGTCGCAATGATCCGTTGGGTCAATTGACAGTCGCTTTTCGGAAATTTATTTCCGAAAGGTAAGATCATAATTTCTTTCAAAATACAAAATTATTTTTTTTTTTGAAATGCCCGGAAGATAAAAAAGTTGTTATTTTCTTTTTTCCAGAAAATAAGATTACTATCATTTTCCTTTTACAATTTTTTGGAACATGACGGCGTCAGGTGGGCACAAAAGGAGGAATAGCAGCAAGCCTGACGGGTGTGATCATACCAGACTAATGTATCAGATCCCATCAGAACTTAGCAGTTTAGGGAGAGAGTAGTATTAGGATGGGTGGCCTCCTGGGAAGTTCTCGTGTGGCACCCCTCTTATTTTCTTCCTAAGATTTCTTCTCTCTCTCTCTCTCTCATTCTCCCTCTCTCATTAAATCGGATCCCTGGATGCCATTTTTAAACCTTGCAATTCGCGTCGGACACGATTTTAAGTGGGCCTGATATGATTAGCAATCGTGTCAACTTTTGCCAATACGAAAATGACACGGTTAATAAATGGCTTTTCCCACTGAAGTGAAGTAGTGTTTAAAGAAGAAAAATAAAAGGTATAGTGCGAAAAGGTTTGTTAATCCAAGAGCGTAATCATAACTACTCTAAAGTTATTATTATTATTATTATCAATTTGTTCCGGTCGCAACGATTCGTTGGGTCTATTGATAGTAGCTTATCGAAAATTTATTTCCAAAAGTTAAGATCATAATTCCTTTCGAAATATAAAATTATTTTTTTTTTGTTTTTTGAAATGCCCGGAAGATAAAATTGTTGTTATTTTCTTTTTTTGAGAAAATAAGATTACTATTACTATCCTTTTACAATTTTCTGGAACCTGACGTGACGGCACCGGGTGGGCACAAATGGAGGAATAGCGACAAGCCTAATAGGTGCGATCATACCAGCACTAATACATCGGATCCCATCAGGACTCCGTAGTTAAGCGTGTTTGGGCGAGAGTAGTACTAAGATGGGTGACCTCTTAGAAAGTTCTTGTATTGCACGTCTCTTTTTTTCTTCCTACGATTTCTTCTCTCTCTCTCTCACCCTTCCTCTCTCGTTAAATTGGCTCCCTGGATGCCATTTTTAAACATTGCAATTCACGTCGGACATGATTTAAAGTGGGCCTGATACGATTAGCAATCGTGTCAACCTTTGCCAATACGAAAATGTCACAATTAATAAACAACTTTTCCTGCTGAAGTGAAGCAGCGATTATAGGAGAAAAATAAAAGGTATAGTGCGAAAAGATCTGTTAATCCAAGAGTGTAATCATAACTACTCTAAAGTTATTATTATTATTATTATTATTATTATTATTATTATTATTATCAATTTCTTCTGATCACAACAATCTGTTGGGTCCGTTGACAATCGCTTTTCAAAAATTTATTTCTGAAAAGTAAGATCATAATTCCTTTCAAAATATAAAATTATTATTATTTTCTTTTTTGAAATGTCCAGAAGATAAAATTGTTGTTATTTTCTTTTTTCGGGAAAATAAGATTACTATTATTTTCCTTTTACAATTTTCCAAAACATGATGGTGATGGGTGGGCACAAAAGGAGGAATATCGAGAAGCCAGATGGGGGCGATCATACCAGCACTAATGCATCGAATCCCATCAGAACTCCGAAGTTAAGTATGCTTGAGCGAGAGTAGTACTAGGATGGGTGACCTCCTGGGAAGTTCTAGTGTTGCACCCCTCTTTTTTTCTTCGTAAGATTTATTCTCTCTCTCTCTCTCTCACTCTCCCTCTCTCATTAAATTGGCTACCTGGATGCTGTTTTTAAACCTTTCAATTTGCGTCTGACACGATTTAAAGTGGGCCTGATACGATTAGCAATCGTGTCAATTTTTGCCAATACAAAAATGACAAGGTTAATAAACGGCTTTTCCCACTAAAGTGAAGTAGTGTTTATAAAAGAAAAATAAAAGATATAGTGCGGAAAGATTTGTTAATCCAAGAGGGTAATTATAACAACTCTAAAGTTATTATTATTATTATTATCAATTTCTTCTGGTCGTAACAATCCGTTGGTTTCGTTGACAATCGCTTTTCGAAAGGTAAGATCATAATTCCTTTCGAAATATAAAATTATTATTATTTTCTTTTTTTGAAATGCCCGGAAGATAAAATTGTTTTTTTTTTTTTTTTTTTTTTTGCAAAATAAGATTACTATTATTTTCCTTTTAGAATTTTTCGGAACATGACGGCACCGGGTGGGCACAAAATGAGGAACAGCGACAAGCCTAACGGGTGTGATCATATCAGCACTAATGCACCGAATCCCATTAGAACCCTGCAGCTCACCGTGCTAGGGCGAGAGTAGTAATAGGATGGGTGACCTCCATGAAAGTTCTCGTGTTGCACCCCTCTTTTTTTCTTCCTAAGATTTATTCTCTCTCTCTCTCACTCTCCCTCTCTCATTAAATCGGCTCCCTGGACGCCATTTTTAAACCTTGCAACTCGTGTCGGACATGATTTAAAGTGGGCCTGAAATGATTAGCAATCGCGTCAACTTTGGCCAATACGAAAATGACACAATTAATAAACCGCTTTTCCCGTTGAAGTGAAGCAGTCTATCTAGAAGAAAAATAAAAGGTATAGTGCGGAAAGATTTGTTAATCTAAAAGCGTAATCATAACTACTCTAAAGTTATTATTATTATTATTATTATTATTATTATTATTATTATTATTATCATCATCATCATCAATTTCTTTCGGTCACAATGATCCGTTGGGTCAGTTGACAATCGCTTTTCAAAAATTTATTTCCGAAAGGTAAGATCATAATTCCTTTCGAAATATAAAATTATTATTATTTTCTTTTTTAAAATGCCCGGAAGATAAAATCGTTGTTGTTTTCTTTTTTTAGGAAAATAAGATTACTATTATTTTCCTTTTACAATTTTTCGGAACATGACGGCGCCTGTAGGCACAAAAGAAGGAACAACGTTGAGCTTGATGGGTGCCATCATACCAGCACTAATGCACGAATCCCATCAGAACACCGCAGTTAAGCATGCTTGGGTGAGAGTGGTACTAGGATGGGTGACATCCTGGGAAGTTCTAGTATTGCACCCCTCTTTTTTTTTCCTAAGATTTCTTCTCTCTCTCTCACTCACTCTCCCTCTCTCGTTAATTCGGCTCCCTGGACTTCGTTTTTAAACCTTGCAATTTGCGTTGAATACGATTTAAAGCGGGCCTGATACGATTAGTAATCGTGTCAACTTTTGCTAATATGAAAACGAAATGGTTAATAAACAGTTTTTCCCACTAAAGTGAAGCAATGTTTATAGAAGAAAAATAAAAGGTATTTGCGGAAAGATCTATTAATCCAAGAGCGTAATCATAACTACTCTAAAGTTATTATTATTATTATCAATTTCTTCCGGTCGCAACGATCCATTGGGTCCGTTGACAATCGGTTTTCGAAAATTTATTTCCAAAAGGTAAAATCATAATTCCTTTCGAAATATAAAATTGTTATTATTTTCTTTTTTGAAATGCCCAGAAAATGAAATTCTTGTTATTTTCCTTTTTTTGAAAAATATGATTACTATTATTTCCCTTTTACAAATTTTCAAAACATGACCGCGCGGGGTGGGCACAAAAGGTGGAACAACGTCAAGCCAGACGGGTGCGATCATACCAACACTAATACACCGGATCCCATCAGAACTCTACAGTTAAGCATGCTTGGGCGAGAGTAGTACTAGGATGGGTGACCTCCTGGGAAGTCCTCATGTTGCACCCCTCTTTTTTTCTTCATAAGATTTCCTCTCCCTCTCTCTCTCACTCTCCCTTTCTCGTTAATTCGGCTCCCTGGACGCTATTTTTAAACCTTGCAATTCGCGTTGGACACGATTTAAAGTGGGCCTGATATGATTAGCAATCGTGTCAACTTTTGCCAATACAAAATCGATATGGTTAATAAACAGCTTTTCCCGCTGAAGTGAAACAGTGTTTATAAAAGAAAAATAAAATGTATAATACGGAAAGATCTGTTAATCCATGAGCGTAACCATAACTACTCTAAAGTTATTATTATTATTATTATCAATTTCTTCCAGTATCAACAATCCATTGGGTCTGTTGACCATCGCTTTTCAAAAATTTATTTCCGAAAGGTAAGATCATAATTCCTTTCGAAATATAAAATTATAATTATTTTATTTTTTGAAATGCCCGAAAGATAAAATTGTTGTAATTTTCTTTTTTCCAGAAAATAAGATTACTATTATTTTCCATTTTCAATTTTCTGGAACATGACGGCGACAGGTCGGCATAAAAGGAGGAACAATGACAAGGCTACCGAGTGCGATCATACCCTCACTAATGCACTAGATCCCATCAGAACTCCACTGTTAACCTTGCTTGGGTGAGAGTAGTACTAGGATGGGTGACCTCCTCGGAAGTCTTCATGTAGCACCCCTCTTTTTTTCTTTCCAATATTTTTTCCCTCTCTTTCTCTCACTCTCACTCTCCCTCTCTCGTTAAATCGGCTCCTTGGATGCTGTTTTTAAACCTTGCAATTCGCGTCGGACTTGATTTAAAGTGGGCTTGATACGATTAGTAATCGTGTCAACTTTTGCCAATAGAAAAGTGATACGGTTAATAAACAGCTTTTCCCACTGAAGTGAAGTAGTGTTTATCGAAGAAAAATAAAAGGTATAGTGCGGAAAGATCTGTTAATCTGAGAGCGTAATCATAACTACTCTAAAGTTATTATTATTATTATTATTATTATAATTATTATTAATTTCTTCTGGTCGCAACGATCCATAGGGTCCGTTGACGATCGCTTGTCGAAAATTTATTTCCGAAAGGTAAGATCATAATTCCTTTCGAAATATAAAATTATTATTATTTTCTTTTTTGAAATGTGTGAAAGATAAAATTTTTGTTATTTTCTTTTTTTCGAAAAATAAGATTACTATTATTTTCCTTTTACAATTTTTCGGAACATGATGGTGCCGGGTCGGCACAAAAGGAGGGACAACGACAAGTCAGACGGGTGCGATCATACCAGCACTAAGGCACCAGATCCCATCAAAACTCCGCAGTTAAGCATGCTTGGGCGAGATTTCATCTCTCTCTCTCTCTCTCTCTCTCTCTATCACTCTCTTATTTAATTGGAAACCTGGATGCCATTTTTAAACCTTGCAATTTGCATCGAACACTAATTAAAGTGGGCCTGATATGATTAGCAACCGTGTCAACATTTGCCAATACAAAAATGACACAGTTAATAAACAACTTTTACCATTGAAGTGAAGCAGTGTTTATAGAAGAAAAATAAAAGGTATAGTGTGGAATGATCTGTTAATCCAAGATCGTAATCATAATTACTGTAAAGTTATTATTATTATTATTATTATTATCAATTTCTTCCGGTTGCAATGATCCGTTGGGTCCGTTGACAATCACTTTTCAAAAATTTATTTTTGAAAGGTTAGATCATAATTCCATTCGAAATTTAAAATTATTATTATTTTCTTTTTTGCAATGCCCGGAATATAAAATTGTTGTTATTTTCTTTTTTTCCAGAAAATAAGATTACTAATATTTTCCTTTTACAATTTTTCGGAACATGACGGCGCCGGGTTGGCCAAGTCTGACGGGTCCGATCATACTAGCACTAATGCACCGGATTCCATCAGAACTTCACAGTTAAGTGTACTTGGGCGAGAGTAGTACTAGGATGGGAGACTTCCTAGGAAGTTCTCGTATTGCACCCCTCTTTTTTTCTTCCTAGGATTTCTTCTTTCTCTCTCTCACTCTCGTTCTCTCGTTAAATCGATAACCTGGACGCCGTTTTTAAACCATGCAATTTGCGTCAGACATGATTCAAAGTTGGCCTGATACAATTAGCAATCGTGTCAACTTTTGCCAATACGAAAATGACATGGTTAATAAACTGCTTTTCCCGTTGAAGTGAAGCAGTGTTTATATAAGAAAAATAAAAGGTATAGTGCTGAAAGATCTGTTAATCCAATAGCGTAATCATAACTACTCTAAAGTTATTATTTTTATTACTATTATCAATTTCTTCCGATCGCAACGATCTGTTGGGTTTGTTAACAATCGCTTTTTGAAAATTTATTTCCGAAAGGTAAGATCATAATTCCTTTCAAAATATAAAATTATTATTATTTTCTTTTTTGAAATGCCTGGAAGATAAAATTGTTGTTATTTCCCTTTTTTCGGAGAATAATATTACTATTATTTTCCTTTTTCAATTTTCGGGAACATGACGGCGCCGGGTGGGCACAAATGGTTGAACGCGACAAGGCTAACGGGTGTGATAATACTAGAACTAATGCGACGGATCCCCTCAGAATTTCGCAGTTAAGCATGCTTGGGTGAGAGTAATACTTGGATGGGTGACCACCAGGGAAGTTCTCGTGTTGCATCGCTCTTTTTTTCTTCCTAAGATTTCTTCACTCTCTCTCTCACTCTCCCTCTCTCGCTAAATTGGCTCCCTGGATGCCATTTTTAAACCTTGCAATTCATGTCGGACATGATTTAAAGTGGGCCTGATACGATCAGCAATCATGTCAACTTTTGCCAATATGAAAACGACACGATTAATAAACCGCTTTTGCCGCTAAAGTGAAGAAGTGTTTATAGAAGAAAAATAAAAGGTATAGTGCACAAAGATCTGTTAATCCAAGAGCGTGATCATAACTACTCTAAAGTTTTTATTATTATTGTCATGCCCTGAACCGGGATCGTGAACAGCCGCCCATTGCCCTGGATGCCGGCTGTATTTTTACAAAAAATCGGGCAGAACCTCCCCATATTTCGGAAGTCTCCCATGTATAATTTAACCTGTATATTAACAATCATCCTGTCAAATAAATAAATGGTCATCCCGGTCTCTCCAAAATCAACCAATCTCATAGCAGACATCCATGACAATGCAAGGCTATAAAATTTACTAGCAGTCCTAGTCACAGACCTCTACTATCATGCCTAACTAGAGCATGAGCAGCTGTCACACCAAGCGGACCTAAAATTTATACAAATATACAACAAATTGCCAAGTAGAAAGTTTAAATATTTACAGGTGCCTCAATGTAAGTATAATATGAGAGTTTCACAAACAATGTCCATAATTTATACAGTCATCCCATAAAAATATACACGGCCAACTACGGACCTTAATATCAAGACCTCGCAGGGTCGATATAAAATAATGATTTCCAATTTCAGCTTAAATTAAATTCTCACCGTCATAGTATACCGAATCCACCAAAATGCTACCAACATCTCTAGAGCCTGTAGCGTCGCTCTTTCACAATAACCCTGTCTGAGGGAGAAAATGAGAGGGGAGAGTATCAAGGAAGATACCCAATGAGTGAGTGGATTAATATCAAGCACAAATAGTGTGGGTGAACCATTGGAGTGTTAAACGACATTATTCGTAAACAATAATTCATGATTTGCCGTAAAACATGGTATGTTTAGTAAAATGAACTCATTTAATCAATCACACGATATCATACATATATGCATCCATTTAAAAATCAAGTATCATTTTAGAGCAAGCCGAAAATGATCCTAGCAAAGGTCAACCATGACCAAGGACAGGCGCATCGGGGGTTTTATTATGCAAGAATGTTCAAAAGTAGCTCTCTACCCCGACGTTGGCCACAGGCTACTCCAACTAACCCGTAAATACCATATATATATATAACTAGCCGGCCATGTATGGAACCCCACCCAGTGCTAGACAAAGTCGTACTCACGTCCTCTTCGATGAGGGTCAACCGGATACGTCCACACACATGACGATCTGGCGGATACTTCCGGCTGAAGCATATCCGGACACAAGGGGTGCCTCTACCAAATGTCCTTCATAGCTACGGAATATTGCTATATAGTGGGGGAGTGGGGGGCACAACCCATATCATGGAATTATCAATCAGCCGGGCACGCAGCCCGCATGTATCACATCATCTCGTTGGCCGGGCATACAGTCCCATGCATCGTATCATAATGTCGACTGAGTGTACAACCCAAATAGTATATATAAATTCATTTAAAATCATGTGCTGATACATTTCATCAAATCATTTCAAATCAACATAGCAATGCAATGGTAGAATAGAAAACATTCTAGTTCTCAAATAATGGCACAATATTAATTCATTTCAAACCATGGATGTATAGTCATTGGAAACATAAATTTACGACACTCCAATAATCACAAAACAGATTTGAAATTTAATATCATACGTCGAGTCAATGCATATCAAAAGCATGTTTTATTGAAAACACGACAGAAAATAAGTTCCACTATTTTATGCAAGAGATTAGGGTCCCACTCATATTTTAGGGAAGGTGATCACTCCCTATTTCCATAATTTATCCGAATTGACTGCTCAAGTCTCCAAGTAAGTCAACCTAATCAAATCATCACGATTGTCATCAAATTTTCAAATATTTTAGGGTTTATCATTTTTCCTAAATTTGTACAAACCCTAAATTCTTCAATTTAAGAATATACTCTAATGTCATCAATTGTGTTTCATTTATAATTAAATAACAAAATCAAAGTCTAGTTCAATTCAACTCTAAAACCACTCAAAGTTGGAAACAAGCCTAAAATGACAAATTTCCTACAAAATAGAAAATTTTTGAAAAATCATACACTTTTCGATTTCCATCCGATTGTTTCAAACCATATGTCATGTTCAAGGTATGGAAGTCTATTTTCATAATACGGAAATCATATTTTGATTGCCTATATGCAGGACAACTTATAATGAAAAGACTACATAAATCCTTAACCTCAAATCCCAAATTTTGACTATTTTCATGCATACGTCAAATTAAACTCTAAGAGAAACCATTCTAATCAACTCAACATGATTCTATCATCCGGAACAGCTCAATTCCTATAAAATTCTATATTTAACCTAAATAATAACATATAATGTCAAATAACGCATTTCAAATCTACTCTAACATTCATCTTAACATATGTAATACATTCTTACTCTAAATTTACTCTAACTTCATCCAATGTATCGAAAGAATTAGTATTTTACCTCACCTAGGGTTTCCGCAGTCCACAACCCTATCGTCTGTGCACCTACAATCCTGCAATGTCTCCAAATTGAAACCAATTTTAGTAATTAAACCTAATTACCAAGGAAGTTTGAAACCTAAAGCTAATAATCAAAAACCGACCCTTACCTACGTAGAGAGGGAATACAGTCTTGGCCTAGGGTTTCGAGTGTCTCGCAATAGAGGTTGCAGAGGAGTTCTTGGAAGTGAGCATCGAACGCAAGCGGGCGAGAGGGGAAGAGACCGCGTGCTATCGCACGCGGGAGAGAGCAGAGTCGAGACCGAGAGAGAAAGAGAGAGTCGCGGGAGAGAGAGAATAGAGATAGAAAGAGAGACTGTAGAGAGAGAGAAAGAGACCGTGTGGTGGCCGAAGGTGGAGAGTGAGAGAGAAATCGAAGGAGAAAGAGAGGGACAGAAGGAGAAAGAGAGCGAGAGAAACAGCGAGGGATAGAGAGAGAAACAGAGAGGGAGAACCGAGAGTAAATAAAGAGAGAGAGAGGCGGTGGAAGGCAGTGGTGTGTGTCGGCGATGGTGGAAGGGCAGCGACGGAGAGGGCGGAGGAGGGCGAGAGAGATAAAGTGACGGGAGGGAGAAAGGGGAAGAAGAAAAAAAATCAGGGCTTTTAGCCCTAATTACATTAGGGGAGGGAAAACGGTGCGTTTTCCCTCTCTCCCAATTTTTTTTTAATTATTATTTATTTTTATATATATTTTTTTATAAAATAAATTTATAAATAATTACATGAGTAAGTAAATAAATTAATAAATGAATAAACATTCATATGTATTTTTGTACTCATTTTACACTGCAAATCGCGGATACGGATACTTTAAATATCCCAAAAATTTCAATTTAAAGACCCCAAAATCAAAAATCAATATAAATAAAAATCTCTTTATATGTATATATAAACGAAAGAATATTATATATATATTTCATGAACAGTACATTAGTACAGATACCGCAGTATCGGTGTTACATTTTCTAACCCCCTAAAAACAAGTTTCGTCCTCGAAATTAGAAGAAAGCTATACAACAAACAAATGGGGGTACTGTCTCTTTTTAGCTTCCTCGGGCTCCCAGGTTTCTTCCTCAATGTGATCACTCGACTTTAATCAACCCAATAGCTTTATTCCGGTAGAAATTGAAGAAATAAAAAGCCTAATTACTTGGATTTTTCCCATAACAACTTGATGGCCTCAATTCCTTTAGTTCATTTACCCTAACTGATTGAGCTATCATTAAATTTAAGAGTCTATGCTTACTAAATAACATAATCAAGGCTTTATTCTTCCATGTTTGAGTATTTTAAGAACAATTTACTAAAATAAAAAGTCACGAATAGTGGTAAAATTCTGGATCCATCCCTTTCAATTTCTTTCTAAAAATCCAGCTGCTTATTATTATATGAAAGTGGCTCCCAACATGAACAACAATAAGTCTTCCCTAGGGTTACAAGTAAACCTTTCATTAGGCAAAACTATATCACCAAAATGATTAAATCAACAAAACATCTCCTAGATAAATATAGATCTTCTCAAGGCATTATCGTATAAAATCTCTTTACTATCAATCATTCTATCTAAAGTAATATTAACTCGTCAAACAAAATAAAAACCTACTGAAGCGAATCATTTTCATCATAGGTACCTGCCATTGTAAGTCTCATTTATAATAATACTATCATGTTTTACTTGTTACTCATGTTTTACTTGTTATGCATAAATGTGCTTTTCAAAATTTGACCTTATCCGTTGCTAGAAATCAAAGTTCATGTTTCGAATCTAAGATTCTTCTAAAGAATATTAGGAAAGACTGGAGTGAGCATAGAAATTTCTTAGTGAATAGACGGCAATGACATATTGAGCATGAATGACGGATGAAGGTAGTTGTGCCAAATATATATAGAAATTCATTTCCGTATAATGCTAAAATCATTTGTTAAAAAAAAAAAACATAAATTCACATCAAATTTTCCATGACTCATATTTTCTAATTTAATAAACACTTTATATTTTCTTTTCAATAATTTTGGGGTTTGCCAAAACCATCCTCCTACCCATGGTAGTTGGTAGGATCCGCCAAGAAATTTTTTTCACAATGTTTAATAAAATACCCCATTTCTTTGGCGTTGGCCCGGAGTTCCATGGGGTGCCACCACGTTTTCACGGGATCCACTTGTGGAGGCTTCCCATCTCGCCTACCACCAAGCAAAATTTCTCAATCTCAGCCTTAGCCACGCTACCTCCATGGCCTCGATCCGTGGCAAGACTTAGTCTTTTTCTAGCACCATGTTACCACAATCAATACCAAAATCAATTCATGCTCAATGTATAAAATAGAGCAATATTTCGCAATTCATATGTGTATACAAACGTAACATGGTGCAAACAAATCTATATTCAATTCACGAGTCATGGATTTATCACAAAATTCATTTGAAGCACACCACAATCATAAAATATTTTAAATCTCTTTCAAAATTTATTTCACAAATCAATTTGAATTCATTTGCCCATTCACATGCAACATAGCCATCCATTCACATCTCCTATAAGGGAGTTAACCAAATTATCAACGAGTTGACCCAAATATCTCTAAATTTGGAAACAACTCAACTCAAAACCTCAATGAGTTGACCACCAATGAGTAATACTATATGTCCAGGGAAAAAGAATCAAATGACAATTTCCACCAATTTCAATCAAGGTATACAATCATTAGTAACACCATGAATACCTCAAGACATCAAAATCATCTCTCCATAAATTCATTATCATGCAATCATGATCGCTTAATATTTGAATTAAATTTTAAGAAAATACTAAATGATAACTATTTCCAATTTCTGTTTTCTCCTATCCCTTTCCAATGTCAAATCGGGATCAACCTCCACCAATCATCTATGAAAACAATATACATAGAAACAATCAAAATCAATATAATCTTATGTCTAATCATCAAAATGTCTTACCCTATAATAGGGTGTTAACAAAACTAGAAAGATTTTTTTTCAGTGGAGTTCTCAAGATCTCTCAATGAAGTTCCTAGGCAAATACTCCTTCAAAACCAACACTTTACCATAGCGAAAATTTATTTATCTATCTAAAAGTATCAATGGTTGGAACAAAGGAGGTAATAACAAGGGTGACATATGAGGGAATTCCTTACTCAAAGGCAAAAGCACGATAAAGACATCTGCTTAACAAAGAAATAAAAGAACCAAGTGAGTCAAAGGCTACGAATCATTAATTTCCTTATAAGGGCAATCTTCTCACGATTTCACTGCCATCAATGTTTTAGAATTAAACTAATATTTAATCACCCATAATATTTCCAACCTGTTAAAGTATATCCACATTAATCATTTTAACTTAGCCATATGCAACCATATTGGGGCCTCTGCATAACTCTCCATCTATTTTTGAATTTATTATTCAATACCTCCTTTTCATATTCCTATATGACTGCCAACAAGAACTAAATTTTAGATCTTTATATGCCACAATGGCTCTTCTTTACCCTAATAGTTCCACAAGTTTCCTTATCCAACTTTCAGAGGTCTTTTGAATTTATGATGCACTTGAAATCCTTTTAGTCTCACCTACCAGGGACCCATATAAAGTTTTTATCAACTCTTACTTCTAGACACTATACATAGGAATGATAGAACAAAATCTTCTTATGAGTCGGTATCTTGGGATATTTATATTTTGTCACAAGGAGTCAATGATCACGTGTTCTACACCTGATTTTGACTTACGCCATAAGACAAATGACTTGTAGCGTTTCACACTACCAAATATCAAATCACCAAGAAGCATGCTCAAATGGCACATTAAGAGATGTACATATGCTCTAATATATGCTACAAGCTAAATATTCATGATTATATCTTTATGTAAATGCTATTTATTAATTCTGTCCGCTTCCTCATTAGCAAGAGATGAATATAGAAACTTATACTATAATGCTGACCTAAAGAAGTCAAACGCTCATATTAGATGGGAAATACTTTGGACCAAGTGGGCAAATATTTGCATTGGTCTGTTACAAACATATCATATCATCATGAGTCAATATAGGTACAATCATGTACTCTAGACATCGTTTTTACTTAAAGATCTCTTAAAATGAAAAGAACCTAACGCCTTATCATTTACATGTACTAAATCCCAACATGAGTTCTACAAATAAAAATTCTCATATGGTACTTGTGTTGATGGATCATAAAAGCCTAGCATAACAACCATTTTATTATACTACATCATTTCCCCTTGAAGTGACTTTTACACTACAACCTAATTAGGCATCAAGATATTAGCTTAAAGGAATTTCTATAAGGGTACTCATTATCTAGTAATCTCTCTATTATCCGCAGCCTATACTCCTCACTCAACCCTAGATCTGTCAAGATCTGACGGATCCGATTGACCCAATGCTTAGCCGTTGTGGCATTACCGAGTCCAGAGAAGTCTGTATAACTTGACTGACGAGTTTCTTTGACCAGCTGAGTCAGCTCGTAGATGCGCCTAAGTGTAGAGGAGGTAGTATTATTCAAACTAGACACTATAAAAGGAACGGCTACCAGTGGAGGATCCAATACCACATGAGTAGGTCCTATAGGTAGGAACAGGCACGGCCGTAAGTGTCGGCGCTACCATCGATGGTAGTAGGGGTGGTATCTGAATCCAATGGGAGGTGTACCACTCATACACCTGCCTAAATACATCTAATGATGATGATGGAACTGTGGCTATAATAGCTGGCTGAGAAAGTGCTAGAAGGGCACACATGACGAGGAAACATTCTCGGGTATTCTAGATGTCTCAGGTACAAATCTAATATCTCGTTTAGTAGTCATAGCCTTACAAAGGAAGAACTTTAATTAGGTATGATTCAAGGATTAGGGTTAGTTACGAAGTAGCTAACCCCCTTTACAAAGGAAGAACTTTAATTAGGTATGATTAAAATAAATAAAATTATACGTTTAAGAACTGATTGAACTAATATGCTAGGTTAGATACGCACCGTATCTAACCCCCTAAAAAGAATAACTTATATGCTTAAGACCATGTACTGGGATCCCATGACTATAATGAAACACTCATATGCATTAAGGACTTTTAAATTATACTTGGGAATATTTTTAAAACTATTTTATCAAACACAGCTCTCAACCTAGGGCTCTGATACCAATAGAACTGTCATGCCCCAAACTGGGATCGTGAACAGCCACCCGTTGCCCTGGATATCGGCTGTATTTTTACAAAAAATCGAACAGAATCTCCCCATATTTCGGAGGTCTCCCATGTATAATTTAACTTGTATATTAACAATCATCCTGTCAAATAAACAAATGGCCATCCCGACCTCTTCAAAATCAACCAATCCCACAGCAGACATCCATGACAACGCAAGGCTATAAAATTTACTAGCAGTCCTAACCATGGACCTCTACTATCATGCCTAACTAGATGCATGAGCAGCCGTCACATCGAGCGGACCTAAAATTTATACAAATATATAACAAATTGCCAAGTAGAAAGTTTAAATGTTTACAGGTGCCTCAATGCAAGTATAATATAAGAGTTTTATAAACAATGTCCATAATTTATACAGTCATCCCATAAAAATGTACACGGCCAACTACGGACCTTAATATTAAGACCTCGCAGGGTCGATATAAAATAAGGATTTTAAATTTCAGCTTAAATTAAATTCTCACCGTCGTAGTATACCGAATCCACCAAAATGCTACCAACATCTCTAGAGCCTGTAGCGTCGCTCTATCACAATTACCCTGTCTGAGGGAGACAATTGGAGTGTTAAACAACATTATTCGTAAACAATAATTCATGATTTGCCATAGAACATGGTATGTTTAGTAAAATGAAATCATTTAATCAATCACACGATAGCATACATATATGCATCCATGTAAAAACCAAGTATCATTTTAGAGCAAGCCAAAAATTATCTTGGCAAAGGTCAACCATGACCAAGGACAGGCGCATCGGGGGTTTTATTATGCAAGAATGTTCAAAAGTAGCTCTCTACCCTGACGTTGGTCACATGCTACTCCAACTAACCCATAAATACCATATATATACATATAACTAGTCGGCCGTGTATGGAACCCCACCCAGTGCTAGACAGAGTCATACTCACGTCCTCTCCGATGAGGGTCAACTGGATGCGTCCATACACATGACGATCTGGCGGATACCTCCGGCCGAAGCGTATCCGGGCACAAGGGGTGCCTCTACCAAATGTCTTTCGTAGCCACGGAATATTGCTATACAGCGGGGGAGTGGGGGGCACAACCCATATCATGGAATTATCAATCAGCCAGGCACGCAGCCCATATGCATCATATCATCTTGTCGGCCGGGCATACAGCCTCATGCATCGTATCATAATATCGGCCGGGTGTACAGCCCAAATAGTACATATAAATTCATTTAAAACCATGTGCCGATACATTTCATCAAATCATTTCAAATCAACATACCAATGCAATGGTAGAATAGAAAACATTTTAGTTCTCAAATAATGTCACAATATTAATTCATTTCAAACCATGGATGCATAGTCATCGGAAACATAAATTTACGACACTCTAATAATCACAAAACAGATTTGAAATTTAATATCATACGTTGAGTCAATGCATATCAAAAGCATGTTTTATTGAAAACATGGCAGAAAACAAGTTTCACTATTTTATGCAAGAGATTAGGGTCCCACTCACATTCTAGGGAGGGTGATCACTCCTTATTTTCACAAATTATCCGAATTGACTCCACGAGTCTCCAAGAAAGTCAACCTAATCAAATCATCACTATTGTCATCAAATTTTCAAATATTTTAGGGTTTATCATTTTCCCTAAGTTTGTACAAACCTTAAATTCTTCAATTTAAGAATATACTCTAATGTCATCAATTGCATTTCATTTATAATTAAATAACAAAATCAAAGTATAGTCCAATTCAACTCTAAAATCACTCAAAGTTGGAAACAAGCCTAAAATAACAAATTTCCTACAAAATAGAAAATTTTTGAAAAATCATACACTTTTCGATTCCCATCTGATTGTTTCAAACCATATATCATTTTTAAGGTATGGAAGTCTATTTTCATAATACGAAAATCGTATTTTGATTGCCTATATATAGGACAACTTATAATGAAAAGACTGCATAAATCCTTAACCTCAAATCCTAAATTTCGACTATTATCATGCATACGTCAAATTAAATTCTAAGAGAAACCATTCTAATCAACTCAATATGATTCTATCATCTGGAATAGCTCAATTCCTATAAAATTCTATATTTAACCTAAATAATAACATATAATGTCAAACAACGTATTTCAAATCTACTCTAACATTCATCCTAACGTATGCAATACATTCTTACTCTAAATTTACCCTAAATTCATCCAATGTATCGAAAGAATTAGTATTTTACCTCACCTAGGGTTTTCGTAGTCCACAACCCTATCGTCCGTGCGCCTACAATCCTGTAATGTCTCCAAATTGAAACCAATTTTAGTAATTAAACCTAATTACCAAGGAAGTTTGAAACCTAGAGCTAATAATCAAAAACCGACCCTTACCTACGTAGAGAGGGAATACAGTCTTGACCTAGGGTTTCGAGTGTCTTGCAACAGAGGTTGCAGAGGAGTTCTTGGCAGTGAGCATCGCATGCGAGCAGGTGAGAGGGGAAGAGACCGCGTGCTATCGCGCGCAGGAGAGAGCAGAGTCGAGACCGAGAGAGAAAGAGAGAGTCGCGGGAGAGAGAGAATAGAGATAGAAAGAGAGACTGTTAAGAGAGAGAGACCGTGTGGTGGCCGAAGGTGGAAAGTGATAGAGAAATTGAAGGAGAAAGAGAATGACAAAAGGAGAAAGAGAGCGAGAGAAACAGCGAGGGATAGAGAGAGAAACAGAGAGGGAGAACCGAGAGTAAATAAAGAGAGAGAGTGGCAGTGGAAGGCGGTGGTGTGTGGCGGCGATGGTGGAAGGGCAGCGACGGAGAGGGCGGAGGAGGGCGAGAGAGATAAAGTGACGGGAGGGAGAAAGGGGAAGAAGAAAAAAAATTAGGGCTTTTAGCCCTAATTACATTAGGGGAGGGAAAACGTCTCTCCCAATTTTTTTTATTATTATTTATTTGTATATATATTTCTTTTTTATAAAATAAATTTATAAATAATTACATGAGTAAGTAAATAAATTAATAAATGAACAAACATTCATATGTATTTTTATACTCATTTTACACTGCAAATCGCGGATACAGATACTTTAAATATCCCAAAAATTTTAATTTAAATACCCCAATATCGAAAATCAATATAAATAAAAATCTCTCTATATGTTTATATAAACGAAGGAATATTATATACATATTTCATGAACAATACATTAGTACGGACACCGCAGTGTCGGTGTTACAATTATTTTTATTATCATTTTCTTCCGATCGCAACAATCCGTTGGGGCCGTTGATAATCGCTTTTCGAAAGTTATTTCTGAAAGGTAAGATCATATTTCCTTTCGAAATATAAAATTATTATTTTTTTTTGGAAACGCCCAGAAGATAAAATTGTGTTATTTTCTTTTTTCCAGAAAATAAGATTACTATTATTTTCCTCTTACAATTTTCCAGAACATAACGGCGCCTAGTGGGCACAAAAGGAGGAACAACGACAAGCCTGACAGGTGTGATCATACCAGCACTAATGCATCGGATCTCATCAGAACTTCGCAGTTAAGTATGCTTGGGCGAGAGTAGTACTAGGATGGGTAGCCTCCTGGGAAGTTCTCGTGTTGCACCCCTCATTTTTTCTTCCTAAGATTTATTTTCTCTCTCTCTATCTTGTTAATTCGGCTGCCTGGACGCTGTTTTTGAACCTCGCAATTTGCGTCGGACACGATTTAAAGCGGGCCTGATACGATTAGCAATCGTGTCAACTTTTGTCAATATGAAAACGATACGGTTAATAAATAGCTTTTCCCACTGAAGTGAAGCAGTGTTTATAGAAGAAAAATAAAAGGTATATTGCGGAAAGATCTGTTAATCCAAGAGCGTAATCATAACTACTCTAAAGTTATTATTATTATTATTATTATCAATTTCTTCCGACCGCTACGATCCGTTGGGTCCGTTGACAATCGCTTTTCGAAAGGTAAGATCATAACTCCTTTCGAAATATAAAATTATTTTTAATTTCTTTTTTAAAATGCTCGAAAAATAAAATTGTTGTTATTTTTTTTTTCAAAAAATAAGATTTTTATTATTTTCCTTTTACAATTTTTCGGAACATATCGGCACGGGGTGGGCACAAAAGGAGGAACACCGACAAGCTAGACGGGTGTGATCATACTAGCAATAATGCACCGGATCCCATCAGAACTCCGCAGTTAAGCATGCTTGGGCGAGAGTAGTACTAGGATGGGTGACTTCCTGAGAAGTCCTCGTATTGCACTCCTCTTTTTTTCTTCCTAAGATTTCTTCTCCCTCTTTCTCTCACTCTCCCTTTCTCATTAATTCAGCTCCGTGGATGCCGTTTTCAAACCTTGCAATTCGCGTCAGACACGATTTAAAGTGGGCCTAATATGATTAGTAATTGGTTTAACTTTTGCGAATACGAAAATGATACGGCTAATAAACAGCTTTTCCCGTTGAAGTGAAGCAGTGTTTATAGAAGAAAAATAAAAGGTATAATGTGGAAAGATCTGTTAATCCATGAGCATAACCATAACTACTCTAAAGTTATTATTATTATTATTATTATTATCAATTTCTTCTGGTCGCAATGATCCATTGGGTCTGTTGACAATCACTTTTCGAAAATTTATTTTTGAAAGGTTAGATCATAATTCCTTTCGAAATATAAAATTATTATTATTTTCTTTTTTGCAATGCCTAGAAGATAAAATTGTTGTTATTTTCGTTTTTTCGAAAAATAAGATTACTATTATTTTCCTTTTACAATCTTCCGGAACATGACGATGCCGGGTGGGCACAAAAGGAAGAATAGCGACAAGCCTGACGGTTGCAATCATACCAACACTAATGTACCTGATCCCATCAGATCTCCGTAGTTAAGCGTGCTTGGACGAAAGTAGTACTAGGATGGGTGACCTCCTGGGAAATGCTCGTTTTGCACCCCTCTTTTTTTCTTCCTAAGAATTCTTCTCCCTCTGTTTCTCACTCTCCCTTTCTCGTTAAGTCAGCTCCCTGGATGCCGTTTTTAAACCTTGCAATTAGCGTCGGACACGATTTAAAGTGGGCCTGATACGATTTGCAATCGTGTCAACTTTTGCCAATAAGAAAACGATACGGTTAATAAATAGCTTTTTCTACTGAAGTGAACCAGTGTTTATAGAAGAAAAATAAAAGGTATGATGGAGAAAGATGTGTTAATCCATGAGCATAACCATAACTACTCTAAAGTTATTATTATTATTATAATTATCAATTTCTTCCGGTCGCAACGATCTGTTGGGTCTGTTGACTACCGCTTTTTGAAAATTTATTTCGGAAAGGTAAGAACATAATTTCTTTCGAAATATAAAATTATTATTATTTTCCTTTTTGAAATGCCCGGAAAATAAAATTGTTGTTATTTTCCTTTTTTCGAAAAATAAGATTACTATTATTTTCCTTTTACAATTTTTCGGAACATGACAGCACGGGGTGGGCACAAAAGGAGGAACAACGACAAGCCAGACGAGTGCGATCATACCGGCACTAATGCACCGGATCCCATCAGAACTCCGCAGTTAAGCATGCTTGGGCGAGAGTAGTACTAGAATGGGTGACCCACCCCTCTTTTTTTCTTCCTAATATTTCTTCTCCCTCTCTCTCTCACTCTCCCTTTCTCGTTAATTCGGCTCCCTGGATGCCATTTTTAAACCTTGAAATTCACGTCGGACACGATTTAAAGAGGGCCTGATACGATTAGCAATCGTGTCAACTTTTGTGAATATGAAAACGATACGGTTAATAAACAGCTTTAAGCGCTAAAGTGAAGCAGTGTTTATAGAAGAAAAATAAAAGGTATAATGTAGAAAGATCTATTAATCCAAGAGTGTAACCATGACTACTCTAAAGTTATCATTATTATTATTATTGTCAATTTCTTCCGGTCGAAACGATCCGTTGGGTCCGTTGATAATTGCTTTTTGAAAATTTATTTATGAAAGGTTATATCATAATTCATTTCATAATATAAAATTATTATTATTTTATTTTTTGCATTGCTGGAAAGATAAAATTGTTGTTATTTTCTTTTTTTTTTCAGAAAATAAGATTACTTTTATTTTCCTTTTACAATTTTTCGGAACATGACGGCGCGGGGTGGGCACAAAAGGAGGTATAGCGACAAGCCTGACGGGTGTGATCATGCTAGCACCAATGCATCTGATCCCATCAGATCTCCGTAGTTAAGCGTGCTTGGGCAAGAGTAGTAATAGGATGGGTGACCTCCTGGGATGTGTTCGTGTTGCACCCCTCTTTTTTTCTTCCTAAGATTTCTTCTCCCTCTCTCTCCCTTTCTCGTTAATTCGGCTCCATGGACGCCGTTTTTAAACCTTGCAATTCATGTCGGACACGATTTAAAGTGGGCCTAATACGATTAGCAATCGTGTCAACTTTTGTGAGTACGAAAACGATAAGGTTAATAAACAGCTTTTCCTGCTGAAGTGAAGCAGTGTTTATAGAACAAAAATAAAAGGTATAATGCGGAAAGATCTGTTAATCCATGAGCGTAACCATAACTACTCTAAAGTTATTATTATTATTAATATCAATTTCTTCTGGTCACAACGATCCATTGGGTCCGTTGACAATCTCTTTGCGAAAATTTATTTTTGAAAGGTTAGATCAAAATTCCTTTTGAAATATAAAATAATTATTATTTTCGTTTTTACAATGCCTGAAAGATAAAATTGTTGTTATTTTCTTTTTCCTGGAAAATAAGATTACTTTTATTTTCCTTTTACAATTTTTCGGAACATGACGGGGCCGGGTGGGCACAAAAGGAGGAACAATGACAAGCCTGACGAGTACGATCATACCAGCACTAATGTACGGGATCCCATCAGAACTCCGCTATTAAGCATGCTCGGGTGAGAGTAGTACTAGGATGGGTGACCTCCTGGGAAGTGCTCGTGTTGCACCCCTCTTTTTTTCTTCCTAAGATTTATTCTCTCTCTCTCTCTCACTCTCCCTCTCTCGTTAAATCGGCTCCCTAGACGCCGTTTTTAAACCTTGCAATTCGCGTCAGACACAATTTAAAGTGGGCCTGATACAACTAGCAATCATGTCAACATTTGCCAATACGAAAACGAGACGGTTAATAAACGGCTTTTCCCACTAAAGTGAAGCATTGTTTATGGAAGAAAAATAAAAGTTATAGTGCGAAAAGATCTGTTAATCCAAGAGTGTAATCATAACTACTCTAAAGTTATTATTATTATTATTATCGATTTCTTCCAGTCGCAACGATCCGTTGGGTTCGTTAACAATTGCTTCTCGAAAATTTATTTCCTAAAGGTAAGATCATAATTCCTTTTGAAATATAAAATTATTATTATTTTCTTTTTTTGAAATGCCCAGAAGATAAAATTGTTGTTATTTTCTTTTTTCCGGAAAATAAGATTAGTATTATTTTCCTTTTACAAATTTTCGGAGCATGACAGCACCGGGTGGGCACAAAAGGCGGAATTGCGACAAGCCTGACTGTCACGCCCCAATCTACGATCCAGAAATCGTGAACAGTTACCCGTTACCTTGGATACTGGCCCAACCGCCCCACGTATCCCAAGGTAATACAAGACGAATCATAAAACAGTTACATATATTTTCAAAAATCATTTTCCCAAATCATTTTTCAACTTAAAGTAATAAATATAAAGTTCTCATATATATATATACAAAGTTCTTAGTCAGTACTAGTATGAATTTCAATCGAGAGTTCTATTAATACATGTAGTCAACCCATATGATCAACTAATAATCTCAAAATACAGCGGAAGATAATTACCGTAAGCAGTCTTCGATACTATGTACGTCGAAATAAGTCAACGTGTCTCTCCAATGACTAATTTTGTAGAGATTTAAAAATATTGAGAGGTGAGTATAACCAAATACTCAGTGAGTGAGAAAATTCGTGATTTGTAAACAATAAGTGAGGTGAGGATGGAGTGTCAAAGTCATATATATATATGTATATCCATGCAAGACATAGTATCAAAATCATAACAATTTCAACACAGTTTTCCATTCAATCAAAATATATGCATCCAAAATCTCATGTCATAAATCGTAGGATCATGCCAAATCATATTCTCGGCAAAGGTCTACCTCGACCAATGACAAGCCACCAAGGGGTTTTTTTGTTTGTAAATGAAAGACAACCTCAAAATCTTAGCGTTGGCGTTGGGCCTCCCCAAGTGCTGGACTGAAACGTCATTTAGTCCTCCCCTTTCGGTTCAACTTGGCTAGTCTGAAACATAATATCATATACTCGCCACCCAACCATGTGGAGTGTTTGCATCTCGTGACATCGCAAACGTGCGACAATCTATATAATGAGACGCATCTGATATAGCATACGAGGCGAGTGTGTGTGGGACAACGCTTATCATATCATAGTATCATGGCTATAAGTACTATCCCCGATCTACGATCAAGGTAAATCTGGTACTAATGCCTGAGTACCTAGTCTCGTATCAAAATCATCAATAAACCAACCGTGCCATACATGTCGAGAAAAATCATGAAAATCCGATATAGTATATTATAGCATATATCATTAAAGTACATTTCATGATTTAAAACATGACACACATTTTTCATCAAAATTCATGGATGCATATTTTAAAATTTTGGAACACTCCATTTATCACAAAGTATGTTACTAGTCATTTGACAAATCCATTTTACAAATCATTTCATAAATCATGCTTTGAAAACGATAAAACATACTACTCCGATTCAAGTGAATTTTATCTCATTTTAAAGATAAGACAGAGACATAAAAGTTTCATGTTTAGAGTTTTTCCTAATTTTGTTTAGAAGTTATCTTAATATTTAAATAAAATTACTGGTCATGCACAGGACCGTGAATAGAACATCGATTTTTACTGTTTTTTCTAAAAATCACCATAATTTCATTTCTTAATGAAAAATTTTGCACCATAGCTCATTTTAAAGCTTAGGGAGTCTAGTTTTACTAAAACTAAACCAATATAAATTTTGATCATCATAGAATAAGATATCATGAAATTACTACAGCTTGCTAACCATGCTAGCTTACTTGAACAAACCTATTTCATGGAACCAATTTAATCCAATGTATACTCAAAGAAAAATGTATTACCTCTTTAATAAGATCTTGACATCCAAATATTTATCATCAACATCATCCTTTAGCACTTGATCACCACATCTTGCAAACACATATACATTAATATAAAAACCTCTACATCATACTAATACTATCTAAACAATTAAAATCCTATCAACCAAAGATTTTCCTTACTTCTTCAAAACCTCAAGTGCTTGGATGAACACAAGAAATTCTCACTTCCTACACTATAACTCATAGCCAAGAGGGTGAATGTTGAGAAGAAAATGAGGTCCAATGCTTGAAACAACTCATTTATGCAAACCTAGCAAAAATTTTGACCATTGATCCATTTCCATGCAAGATCTCTACTCTACACTTGTCCTAAGTCTTTCTCCCATGCAAGATTGCTTACAAACTACCTTCATGTACATCTTTCATGTCAAATTCATTCATGATGAATTTAAGTACAAAGAAAGGGGTTTTTGACCAACCAATGAGAATTCATGCAATGATTTATCAACCAATGAGGTTTCTCTGTAATGGAATGAGTTTAGGTGGTCACTATGTGTGCTCTTGGCCAATGGTTGATCTCCAATTGTCATTCAATGGTTGGTTTCGCAACTTAGTCCCTCAAGTATGTTTGCACTTTAGTCTCTAAATTTTCTAAAATTGTAAATTTGACACTATGTGATTTTTTTTTTTAATTTTCAAATTCACTTCTTTATATTTATACTTAAGTGTTTGGCTTTCGTTTTCCATTTTCAATAATTTTAGGGCTTGCCGGCGCTTTTCAAAAAAATTTTCGACTTACCGATGAAATTTTCGGTTTAAGTGATTTTAAAGGCAAAGTTTTATAAATTTCAAATCATGTGTCTCAAATGGATGCAATATCATATATATGAACGTGGGGAGAGCACATCATATACCGAGAGTCGGTGTTACACTGATAGGTGCTATCATACCATCACTAATACACTGGATCCCATCAGAACTCCGCAGTTAAGCGTACTTGGATGAGAGTAGTACTAGAATGGGTGACGTTCTAGGAAGTTCTCATGTTGCACCCCTCTTTTTTTCTTCCTCAGATTTCTTCTCTCTCTCTCTTACTCTCCCTCTCTCGTTGAATCGGCTCCTTGGACGCCATTTTTAAACCTTACAATTCGCATCAGACACGATTTATAGTGGGCCTGATCCGATTAGCAATCGTGTCAACTTTTGCCAATACGGAAATGACACGGTTAATAAACCGTTTAACCCGCTGAAGTGAAGCAGTGTTTATAGAAGAAAAATAAAAGGTATAGTGCAGAAAGATCTGTTAATCCAAGAGCATAGTCATAACTACTCTAAAGTTATTATTATTATTATTATCAATTTCTTCTGGTCGCAACGATCCGTTGGGTTCGTTGACAATCGCTTTTCAAAAATTTATTTCTGAAAGGTAAGATCATAATTCCTTTCGAAATATAAAATTATTATTATTTTCTTTTTTGCAATGCCTGGAAGATAAAATTGTTGTTATTTTCTTTTTTCCAGAAAATATGATTACAATTATTTTCCTTTTACAATTTTCTGGAACATAATGGCATCTAGTGGGCACAAAAGGAGGTACAATGACAAGGCTGATTGGTGCGATCATACCAGTACTAATGCATCGGATCCTATCAGAACTTCGTAATTAAGCGTGCTTGGGCGAGAGTAGTACCAGGATGGGTGACATCCTTAGAAGTCCTCGTGTTGTACCCCTTTTTTTTTCTTCCTAAGATTTCTTCTCTCTCTCTCACTCTGCCTCTCTTGTTAAATCGGCTCCTTGGACGCCATTTTTAAACCTTGCAATTCACGTCAGACACGATTTTAAGTGGGCATGATACGATTAGCAATCGTGTCAACTTTTGCCAATACGAAAACGAGACGGTTAATAAATAGTTTTTCCCTCTAAAGTGAAGCAATGTTTATAGAAGAAAAATAAAAGGTATAGTGCGAAAAGATCTGTTAATCCAAGAGCGTAATCATAACTACTCTAAAGTTATTATTATTATTATTATCAATTTCTTCCGGTCGCAATGATCCATTGGTTCCGTTGACAATCGCCTTTCGAAAATTTATTTTCGAAAGGTAAGATCATAATTCGTTTCAAAATATAAAATTATTATTATTTTCTTTTTTGAAATGCCCGGAAGATAAAATTGTTGTTATTTCATTTTTTCCGGAAAATAAGATTACTATTATTTTCCTTTTACAAATTTTCGGAACATGACGGCGCCTAGGGGGCACAAAAGGAGGAACAACGACAAGCTTGACGGGTGCGTTCATACCATCACTAATGCACCGGATCCCATTAGAACAACACAGTTAAGCGTGCTTGGGCGAGAGTAGTACTAGGATGGGTTACCTCCTGGAAAGTCCTCCTGTTGCATCCCTTTTTTTTCTTCCTAAGATTTCTTCTCTGTCTCTCTCACTCTCCCTCTCTTGTTAAATCGGCTCCCTAGACTCCGTTTTTAAATCTTGCAATTCGCGTCGGATATGATTTAAAGTGGGCCTGATACGATTAGCAATCGTGTCTACTTTTGCCAATACAAAAACGACACGGTTAATAAATAGATTTTCCCATTGAAGTGAAGCAGTGTTTAAGAAGAAAAATAAAAGGTATAGTGCGGAAAGATCTGTTAATCCAAGAGCGTAATCATAACTACTCTAAAGCTATTATTATTATTATTATTATCAATTTCTTCTGGTCGCAACGATTCGTTGGGTCTGTTGACAGTTGCTTTTCGAAAATTTATTTTTGAAAGGTAAGATTAGAATTCCTTTCTATTAGAATTAAACGTGACTCATACACGCAGTGGAAGCGATAAATAAAATTTCGGAACCGTAAAAGATTAAGTTTGCGATATACCTCAATCGGTGATGCAGAAAATCTCCAGCACCGCAAACTTAAGAAAATCTTTACGATCTACCTCGCTACCGAGATGATAATCACAAATCGAAAAATCGTCACAAATCCACGACGTCTCGACTCCTAATCCGGTGATATGAACGTCGTAGAAAAGCAATCCTTCTATTTTTTCTCTGGAATAGTTTTTTTCAGATCTCATATAGGTTAATTCAAAACCTATTTTTAATTATGCCAAGCCATTTAATCTCCCATGACTGATTTTTGGAAGGTGATTTAACACCGGGAGGCAAATAAGGAAATCTTCCTTATTTTTAAAGATGCCCCAACGTGGGCATTTCTTATTTGGAAGATGCCCCAATGTGGGCATTGATTTCTTTCCTTCATCTCCCACTTGCACACGAGAGCATTCTTACGATTATCTCGAAATCACAACTCATGCGATCTCTACACATCACCCTACTGGATTTTCATACGGAGTTGGACGTCGTGCGACTAGTGAGTATACCTGCAAATAAAAGACTTCTCGATGCACTTGTTAGGATGATCGAGTAGTCAACATCAGTACAAAAATAAAGCTTGCAGTACCCCACATCCAAGACTAATTACATCCATCGAGCTACTTTCCTCATCGAAAGTAATCCCCAGATATCGCTCGACTATGTATCCACTATTATGTTCAAATCCCTACATGGATGAACATAAAAGACCGGTCGGTGAATATAAAACAGTGATGCAATGTCAATTAGTCTTCGTTTTCCCAAACTTGAATCTATCAGTCCCAACTCAGCCGCTTTCCTAGACCTGTTCCTCAAACCTTAATTTATCTTCCGGGTCATTGGTAAACAGACTAAAGTAGCAAACACTGAATCAGATTCTCAAGAAATGACCAAAAGTAATAAGGGCATAAAAGATCCTACTCAATGGATCTCGGGTCTCACACAGTGGGGCTCAGGGATAAATATCAAGTCATTGTCTCAAATAATATATAACTCCCACTATCCCAAGTTGTCTTTTCACACGTGGTATGAAACACATGCCACAGTGTTATTCTCCCATCTCTCAAAAAAGGCATATGTCAGATTTCTCTAACACTGAGCAGGTATGGAGACTCAGTCTACACATAAGACTTTACCCAGAGATCTCAGAGAGAGTACCTCATGGACTATCACAAATCGCAGGTGATATCCGAGATCTCAAACCTGGCTTCTCACAGGCAACATGGATGTGGGTACATCCATGTCGGTCATATCGCATATGACCTCATCCTGAACACGTATTTGGGTGACTTATGTTCTAACAGAGCCACTCTCAAAGCCTCTTATAGCTAGAAGCTGTCTTATCCCCGCTCACTCAGAGCTGGAGGTGGTCACTCGTGTGAGAGAGTCGACCTTGCCTGCCTGACATATCTATTATCACATCACAAAATATATATATGACAATAAAGGCAAGTGCATTAAATAAAAATATAACACAAAAGTGACTGAATAATGCACTATAATCATATATATAGAAAATCAATAAGCATCAATGTCATCAAAAAGTACAAACTGAGAAATGTCAAAAGATACTCAAACCCAATGACTCTCTATGCCCTAGAAAGGAGTCTCTAGTAATGGGTTTGGTAAAGGGGTCAGCCACCATGCTGTGTGTCGAAATGTACTTGACGGTCACTTCACCCTTCTCGATGATGTCTCTAACGTAATGGTATCTGGTGTCAATGTGTTTGGTCCTACTATGAAACTTAGGGTCTCGTATGTAAGCGATAGCGATCTGATTATCATAATAAATCATTACTGGCCTCCCACTATCCGCTACAATCCCTAAGTCATCAAGTAGTCTCTGGAGCCAAACACACTCCTGAACTGCAACTAAGCATGCCACAAACTCAGCTTCCATCGTCGATAGAGCAACACAAGTTTGCTTCTTACTACTCCATGAAATGGCCCCGCCATTGAGCAAGAAAGCAAATCCCGATGTCGATTTGCGCTTATCCAAATCGCCTCTCCAATCGGTGTCCGAATAGTCCATAAGGCGCAAATCGCCTCCCCCGTAACACAGAGAGAGGTTTGCAGTTCCCTTAAGATATCAGAGAATCCTTTTCACTGCTCTCCAGTGATCCCTTCCAGGATTCGCCTGATATTTGTTCACCAGACCGACTGCATAACATATGTCTGGTCTTTTACACAACATTGCGTACATTAGACTTCCCACCGCACTGGAAGAAGGTACTTTATTCATTTTTCTTACTTTTTCCTGAGTTTTTGGACACATTTTTAGGCTCAGGCCTTCACCTTTGGTGATCGGAGTATCTATGGGATTACAGTCACTCATCCCAAAACGTTCGAGAATTTTCATAATGTAAGTCTCTTGTGAAAGAGCCAACATCTTTCTCGAGTGATCCCTCTAGATCTGAACTCCGAGGATGAACTCAGTTTCACCCATGTTTTTTATGTCGAAGCTGGATGACAACCACGTTTTGATGGCCATTAAATACTGAATGTCGTTCTTAGCTAACATTATATCATCCACATACAACGACAGGATCACAAAAGAGTTATCGGACAGAATCAGATAGACACAATGATCCTCTTCGACCATCGTAAAACCGTAAGATATCACCTCCTCGTGAAATCTTAGGTACCAATGCCTGGATGACTGTTTTAGGCCGTATATCGACTTCCAAAGTCGACAGATCTTATCCTCTTGACCTACTAGAATGAACCCCGGGGGCTGTTCCATGTAGATCTCTTCATCTAAATTCCCGTTAAGGAAAGCGGTCTTTACGTCCATCTAGTGTAACTCCAGATCCATATAAGCGACAATCGCCAAAAGTAAACAGATCGAAGTAAATTTGACTACTGGAGAGAAAGTCTCCTCGTAGTCAATACCCTTTGTCTGTGTGTAACCCTTGGCTACAAGACGGACTTTGTACCTCTCGATCGATCCGTCGGCCTTCCTTTTGATTTTGAGAACCCACTTGTTCCCAATGACCCTTCTTTTCTCAAGTAAGTCAACTAGGTCCCAGACCCCGTTAACCCTCATTGATTCCAATTCCTCGTGCATAGCCTGTAACCATTGGTCCTTTACTGAACCCTCGAGAGCCTCCTATACGGTCCTCGGCTCTTCTTCGTCCTCGGGAGTCACGATGAGGATCTCATCCTCGATCGGGAAACGACGATGAGGCACTTGTCCCCGACTACTCCTATGAGGAGAGAGAGCCTCCACACCTTCAGATGGACCGCTCCCATTAGGACCAAGATCCATAATCGGCTCTTGAGTCCCGCCACTGGGTTCGGCTGAGCCACTAGGCTCATCCATCTCATAGAAGGTGAAGTCTCGATCGATTTCTCCTCTCTTAGGGAAATCACTCTCAAGAAAAGTGGCATCACGAGACTCTATCTCAGTGACAGTGTCGTCCGTATGTTCTCCTAGGAACACATGTCCCTTGGACTGTTCAGAGTATCTAATAAAGATACACTTCTTTCCTCGCGGGCCTAACTTGCCGTACTGATGCGAGTAATCATGAACATAAGTGGCGCAACCCCATGGCCTCAAGTGGCTAAGGTTAGGCTGTCTCCCTGTCCAAAACTCGTATGGGGTGCTGACTACAGACTTCGTCGGAACACGGTTAAGGACGTAGGTTGCAGTTAACAACGCATCCCCCCAATAGGAGATAGGTAAGTTGGCTTGCGTCATCATCGACCTCACCATCTCCAACAGAGTCCTATTCCTTTTCTCGGCTACTCCATTCTGCTGAGGAGTAGCAGGAATAGTCAACTGTCTCGTAATGCCTCTATCGGAACAGAGCTCTTTAAATTGCTCAGACAGATACTCGCGTCCTCGATCGGTTCTGAGAGTTTTCACCCTCAAGTCTAGCTGATTTTCAACCTCGCTGATAAACCTCCTGAAGTACTCTAGTGCCTCAGACTTATGCGAGATTAGGTAGACGTAACCGAAACACGTGTAGTCGTCTATGAACGTAATAAAATACGTGGCTCCGTTTCGGGCTCTCACATTCATGGGTCCACAAATATCGGAATGAGCCAATTGCAATAGAGTCCCAGCTCTCATTGCTTTCCCAAATGGTTTTCTAGTAGCTTTGCCCTCAAGGCAAAACTCACACACGGGCAACTGGACCTTGGTTAGCGGGCCCAACAAACCGCTCTAGCTAACCGGGCCATCCTCTCTTGCCCTAAGTGGCCAAGCCTACTATGCCATACATTCACATCATCCACAACACTATCAGATGCGAAAGCAATAGGAGAAAAAAGAAAATTTTCATAGATGGAAATAGAGTCTAGTACATAAAGTCCCTCACGGACTAAACCAGAACAAATCAAAAGACTGTCAATGTCATAAATGAAAACTTTTGAGTTTCCTAACAAAACAGAATACCCAAATCATCTAAACAATGAACAGAAACGAGATTCCGTTTAATCTCAGGAGCATACAACACATCATGTAGATATAGGGCTTGGTTGTTCCGCAGCATCAGCTTGCAGGTACCAATCCCTCTAACTTCTACAAATGCTCCGTTCCCCACATATAGCCTCCTCGCATGTGGACTCAAACAACGGAATTCTACGAACGTGCTCCTATCACGAGCTACATGGTCCGTGGCTCCTGAATCTACAATCTATAAAGGAGAAGAGTTAGCGAGCATCACACTAGAGGACACATAACTCCAACCATGTAAAGAAGAATGACATACCTTTTGCTCGCCACACTCGCGTGCGAAATGTCCATGCTTGCCACACACATAGCATTGGACTTTGCTCTTGTCGAGCTCATTCTTCTTGCTTTTCTGCCCTTTGTTCTCGGTTTTGGAAGATGGCTTCCTTTTGCCTTGATCCTTGGGCTTCTTCTCATGTTTGCGCCATTTTTTTTTAATTCCCTGGGAGCTCTTACTTGACTCCGCGATATTAACATGAGTAGAAGTTGATTTACCAATCTCCTGACGCTCATCCTCGAGCTCATAGTGCCTAATCACGTCCCTGAAAGTACGAATACTCTCAGTGTGCGTGAGATAGGTTTTAACCACATTCCAGGAATTAGGCAAGGACTGGATCACACCCAGCATCTGAAGCTCATCAGTCATTGGCTCCCCCATACTCTTGAGAGAGGCGATTATACTTGACATGTGCATCAAATACTGTTTCATTGTATGATCGGGCCTCTTCTTGTATGTGATGAATTTATACGTTAACATCCTCAACTTAGGAGCTGACGCGAAGCCAAAGTGCTCTTTTAGAGCAAACCAGATCGATTTTGCAGTGAGATACTGTTCATAAATCGGGATCAGCTCATCGTGCATGCAGCTAAGAAGGATTGCCCTAGCTTGGCCATCATTCTTCTTCCATGCACGAAAAACCTCCTGATCCAATTTTCCTTGTTCTGTTGGAACCTCCCCAGGGTCCTCCATCTTGTGGCGAAGAACCTCCCCGAGTTCTTACTCCTCGAAGACAAACTGAATTTTACGGTGCCAAATATCGTAATTGTCACCATTCAGTTTCTCTCCCCTAACGAGATCCAAAATGACAGTCTTGGTAGTAGCCATGTCTCTGTCATACAGAAAATAAGAGACGTTAGTAATATATTGATGCTTAATTCACAATTTTATGTACCCTACGAATCATCAAAACCAAAATGACTTGAGTACAGATCCCAAGACGAGTGTATAAGTCAACGGACGCTGCACACCACAATTCGAGATTGCATCTCACCATTTGAAATAGGATTCGGTACATAAAAACCCACAATTAGTTATTTTTTTATCACAAAACCCTTAAAAAATCAGAAAATTCGAATTTTAGAATGACCTACGCGCCGCCGGGAGGGTTCACGTGCCACCAGGCTCCCAGCTGTGTGTCCGACGCGCCCTCACGCGCCGGGGAGGTGCCTGGGCTCGTGCAGGACACGCCTGCACGCGCCATGTGCACGTGGGAGCACGAGCCTAACGTGCAGGCACGCGGGCAACGCGCCTGCATGCGCGCGGCCTGCGCCTCCGGGTCGGATCCGGACGTGGTCCCGGGTCGGGACCTGGGAACCCGGTCCGGGTCGGTTTCTGAACCGGTTCGGGTCAGACCCCGGTCAGACCCGACATCTCACGCGCCTACGCGCGCATGTGATGCACGCTCCTAGGCGCTGTGCACTGACGCGCCTTTCTCGCGCGTGTTCTACACGCGCCTGCTTCTTCTTCGCCCGAATGTCTGCAACTCGGGTTTCTCCGACCCATTTCCGAAAAATTCAATTTCCGGTATAGAATATATGCAATATATATATGAAAATGTAGATCTAATAGAGACAAATACAGATCTACCAATTTTATGAACTGATTTGATCTAAATCTCGCCAAATCTGGGGTTGAAGGGTTGGGTCACTATTCACGGCCGAATGCTTCAACCGGAATTTTCATGGCCTAAACGTGCTCAGAAAATTACAAAAAAATTAGTTTCGTGTTCTACGTAAGTTGGGTAACACAGTGGTATAATTGGATTCACGAAACCCATCCGTGATCCGAACCCCAAATTTTATACCCTATATTTTTATACCCAAATTTTATTCCGAAAAATTATTTAAAATATTTCTAACATGCTTTGATACCAATGTTAGAATTAAACATGACTCATACACACAGCGAAAACGATAAATAAAATTTCGAAACCGTAAAAGATTAAGTTTGTGATATACCTTAATCGGTGATGCAGAAAATCTCCGGCACCGCAAACTTAAGAAAATCCTCACGATCTACCTCGCTGCCAGGACGATAATCACAAATCGGAAAATCGTCACAAATCCACGACGTCTCGACTCCTAATCCGGTGATATGAACGTCGTAGAAAAGCAATCCCTCTATTTTTTCTCTGGAATAGTTTTTTCAGATCTCATATAGGTTAATTCAAAACCTATTTTTAATTATGCCAAGTCATTCAATCTCCCATGACTGATTTTTGGAAGGTGATTTAACACCGGGAGGCAAATAAGGAAATCTTCCAGATGCCCCAACGTGGGCATTCCTTATTTGGAAGATGCCCTAATGTGGGCATTGATTTCTTTCCTTCACTTTCGAAATATAAAATTATTATTATTTTCTTTTTTGAAATGCCCAATATGCCCCAAGTGCCCAAGTGCCATCTCTCGACCTTTAAATATTTTTGAAAATTAAACTTTCCCTGCAATTTTTTCCCCTGCCAAATTCAATTGTTTTGATACTTGATGGGTTATAAATTCATCAGGTTATCTTTTCTTTTGCATTGTGGGACAAATGACCTTCTCCACTTATTTGTAATATCGTAAGCTACCACTTTCATAACATTATATCATATGTATGCATTTTAATCATTTTTTATATTTTGAAGATAATGACGGGTTCATGGAGTCATGTGCTTTATCTGTCATTAGCTTAATATGAGGACCACTCTAATCAAAGGAAAGCTACCTTAAATTCAGTAGTCTTTTTGTTTATACATTCGACCTTGGCCTTGTCTTCTGTTTGGTCCTATAAAATTATTAATATTGAAGATTATGTTAAATTTTTGTGAAAATTATAAAAAATGGCTTTGGATAAAATCTCTTTTTT
The DNA here is from genome assembly GCA_037126225.1 of Dillenia turbinata. Lineage (NCBI taxonomy): Eukaryota > Viridiplantae > Streptophyta > Magnoliopsida > Dilleniales > Dilleniaceae > Dillenia > Dillenia turbinata. The sequence continues at coordinate 10,875,081 of JBAMMX010000017.1, forward strand.
CCCATAATTTTCTTCTTATATTTCTTATAAATGTTTTTCCCTTTTAATCTATTTTCTTGTTTTTTCATATTATATATAGTGACTTACAATGTTAATAGTTTTCCCAGTTCATATGAAAATTATCTTAAGCAATTAATTTAACCATTTAATATTTTAATATAAGAAATTATGCAAGGATCTAGATGAAATGAGAGTAATTAGATCTCTCCTTTAGCAATGTAAGAATCCTTTTAGTCCCAGCAACATTTTATTTATCGCTACAAAAAAGTGCCCTTTACAAAAATTATCTTCTCTCCTGTTGTGTTCGAAGGAAAAAAAAAATAAAGATTAAATTTTAATGATTTTGTTAGGGATCCATTAATTTTAGCAAAGAAAAAAAAAATCTCACTAAAGTAGCCACCTTTAATAAGATACTAAAAAAAATTGATTATAGTTGACAAAAAATTAATTATTAAATGTCTATTTAAGACTTATAATTCAATATATACATAAATTTATATATTGGAGAGAGAGAAAAGAGTTATTATTATTATTATTATTATTATTATTATTATTATTATTATTATAAAAATATAATGAAATTAACAAAGAAAAGAAGAGCAGAAGTGCTCAACATACTTGAAAAGAAGTTTAATTGTTGTTTCAATTCAAATTAAATAGCGTTTTTTGATAAAAAAATAATATATATGTATTATCATTTTTTATTTCTTTTTCAGAGAAAATAATTTTTATTTGCATAACGTTATATTTTTTGATATCATTAAAAATATTATAAAAATAAAATAAAATGTAAGTTAGACAAATTAAAAGAAATTAAAGTTTTTCAAATGGCACAAGTAGATATATGAGTGTTTGGTATAGTTTTTAGTCGATGTTTTTGACTGTTTGACTTTTTCTGTAATAATGTATGTTTCGTAACTCATCTTACAACTAATTGAACTACCAAAAAGTTATCAGATAGTGCCCGTTTGGCATAACTTTTTTTTTTTAGTTTCTCTTCTTTTAAGGAAAAGCTTGCCAAATACTATTTTGAAAAAACTCTTTAAAAACAGTTTTTTTTTTTCTTTTTTTTTAATGAAAGAAGTAGACGTTTAGTAAAATCTACTTAGAGGAGCTTTTGCTTTTTTTTTTTTTTAAATCAAGCTTTTTATTTTTTTATTCCGTTTATATCCCCACTTGAAGAATATGAAATTTTAAATATATCTATATTATAAATTCATTTACCCTTATGTCCTCTCTTTTTCTTTAATTTTTAATTTTTACTTTTAATTTTTTGCTTTTTACTCTTTAATTTATTTAAAAGTTATGAAATAAGTTTGCTTTTAAAAGTAAAATTATCAAACAGCTTTTAACTTTATTTTAAAAATTCTTAATTTTTGTTTCTCTTTATAAGGTGAAGAAAAGCAAAAAATAAGCCCTATCAAACGAGCACATAAAATAGCTTTTTAACTTTTCAAATGCTGCTTCTACTTTTGAAAATAGTTTTTGTCATCATATTTTCAACTCTTTAACAATAAAATATTCTATGCAATTCTAAGGGTTAAAGCTAATATATTTGAATGGAAGAGAAAATTCAAATCAATTAGAATTTTATTTTAACCATAGATAATTATATGAAATAATTTTATATGATTCTAGAGGACACAACCTACATTATTAGTCCTACAATGAATAAAAAAAAAAAATATTCCGAACAAATCACTGATATTTCAACTTTATATAGGGTTTGGGCCATGAAGCTTAAGCCGCGAAGTTAGTTGATTGTTTTTATTTTTGTTGGAAATAACTGGGTGGGTCCGCCCATGTGGGTTGACCCAACCCTTTGGATTTTTTGAGTTTAAATTTAAATAAAGGAAGGGAATGGTTATTTTTGTAATGACCACCCCAACTCCCCTCTCTCAACTCTCACCAAAAGATGGAAAAACTTCCCTCATTTTAAAAAAAGTGTGACACTTCTTCCAATTATCCAAGTATGGATGTACGTGAATTGGAAAATAAGTATCAAAAAGGGAGAGTGCATTCTTTGGGTATACACAATAAGTGAGAGTTGAAAAATATAGTTTCTTCTCACATTGTGAAGAATAAGAAGAGGGTTTGAACAAATGTTGATCATTACCACTAAAGGCATTTGGATTGTGAATAATAAGGGGTGATCCGAATTCCTGACACTTTCTCGGCTTAGAATACCCATTTGTCAAAGAGGTAAGTGTTCCTAACCTAATTTCGATCTGGAGAATTTTTGCATAAAAATATTTTTGTTGGTTTGTACGAAAATCTTCAATTTTAATAAAATCCATTATCATGTGCTCAATTTACTATTCTTCCCCTAAACATAGAGTCACAATTTAACTCTTTTCATCAATTCATTGTCCTATAATGGCTCTATTAAGTTGGCAGAGCCAAGTTATTTGAGTAAATGAGAAATGTCACAACCCTGGTGAGGTCTTTGCTTAATGTTATCTGAACAACCAATTATGACAACTTAAAAGAGGTGAATAGGTTGTTTGACACTCTTGAGTTTTCTTAAATTTTGCAAAGAGTTGAGGAGAGAATAAGAGAAATTGAGATAGGCTATTTATAACAGTTCCACCGTCCCCAGTGTATGTCTACTTACAGACTTCACCTCAATTTTCTAATCCACTATTTTCTTTCAAAATAGTACAAACAACTAGATTGCATAGGTGGTAGTCAAACCTACAAGTATTCCATTTGAACACTCACCACTAGCTTACACAGGTACTAGTAAACCTTACAAGTGTTTCACTTAAACACTCATCACTAGTTTACACAGGTGTTAGCAAACCTAATTTGTCTCACTAATACAATCTAAGCCCTTGACCAAAAAGTCCGTCTCTTTTGGTCATTTACAAATATGTGAGATGAAAACAATAGTCCAAGTTTGAAGCTCAAGCTTCAGATGTCATCTTTAAGCTTACAAAATATACAACAACACAGATAAAATAAAAGTGCATAGAAGATCTTTTAATGTTCTCAAGCTCAATGGATGATTCAGAAGTTGTTTGATCTTCAATTTATGTTGTCTTTGTAGCCTTGATGAGGATATAGCCGTGAGAAGTCATTTAATGCTCATTTGTAGTTGTTGAGGGCGGTTGGGACTTCATTTATGGCTTGAACAACTTTTCTAAACAATTAGCCATTACTTACAATGAGTTGACTTCGTCTTCTTCATGAGTCGATAGATGTTTGAATTTCATAAGCTTCTGCCTAGGGTGAGACGACTGTCATCATATCATGAGTTGATTGCCTCTTGAATCTATTCAAAAATTTTGAGCTCGTACTCTACGTTGTGTCGACATAACAATTTCGTTGTGTCACATAACTCCTTCTTTGCTTAAGCTTTGCTCATCAGTGCCCAATACAAGTCAACTAGGCTCTTCATGTGTCTACTGCTCTTCTATTTTCCTTAAACTTCTTGGCTTGTGGAGCTTGATTGTGTCAACATAACTATTTCTTTGTGTTAATATAAACTTTTGGTATTTATTCATTTTTTTGCTCCAACCTTTGTGTGAGTTGACTTGGACTTCTTCATGAATTGACTTCCACCTATCCGTACTTATGTGTATAGGCAATGTGCACTGTGCTGGATGGCTTACAAAGTATCTTATGTCAGCTTAATGCATTTCAGCTTAGGTTATATGATAGCAATAATTTTTATATATTTGAATTATTTTATTTTATTTTAGGCTTTATTTATGATTTTTAGGACTATTTTGGACATTATTTTATGTTATTGTACTAATTAAATTCGTGGGTTTTTATTTAGGTGATTTTGGGCTCATTTAAGGAAGTTAAGACTGCATAGACAGTAGTTAGTATTTGGGCATAACTTTTTGTTTGGTTACGTTGGAAGGAAGATTTCGAGACCTATAAATCTTGTAAAAACTCCAGAAGCTAATTCATGCCAAAAGGTATATGAAAATTTGGATAAAGTTGCTGCAATGTTGAAAATCAAGATAAGGATGAAATTTTAAAATCTTGGGAAAGTAAGAAGATAATGTTTATTAAGAATAATTCTCCAAATCAATCAAGTTTCTAATAACTCACAAATTCTTGTTGATCTAGAGTTTTAATTCTATAAATAAGAGGCAAACCTCTAGGGTAGATACACATATATATGTCCATATAGATTTTAGGGTTTTATTTCTTGATTTCCTTTGTTATGTCTATCTCGTTTTTTTGTTCTTAAAACTCAATGGATTCTATTTATTGATTAATATTATGGTCTAAATTTATTTCTTTCCCTTAAAATTTAATGGTATGATTATTGTTTGATGAGATTTTATTATTGAATTTAATGCTTCAAGCATTTTAGGGCCCTAAGTTTTGATGATTTAAGATCAAATGCATGCATGACCACTATAATTGTAGGAGATTAGTCCAATACAATAAAATTCATGTAGGGTTATGAGATCGACGATGATTAATTCTGTGTGGGATTTTAGGGGAAACCTTAAATAATAGATATTTTGTAGAACTTAATGCAATTCGATTTAATCAAGATTGCATGACCATTAGATTTTGGCTAGTCAAATTGTGGTTTCATTATATGACCATTGGGTGAATCTAATTTAGAGAAATCTGTCATTATCAACAATGATTCTTTAGTTAATAAACTTAAGGGGATTGGAAAGATTTAGCCATGTGAAAAGATTAAAAATAGATAAAGTTGACATCCTAGAGTTTTTATTCATCGATTCAAGTTTTTAATATTTTCTTGATTTTTATTATCTTTATTATTAAGATTTGATTTGTCTAACTTAGATAGGGTAATTTATTGTTCATAGTATAAAATATTCTCATGGAAATGACACTTACTTCGCACTATACATAATACTTGATTGCGATATATTTTTGCAAAATCACCATATCAAAATCGTATATCAAGTTTTTGGTGCCATTGTCGGGGATATATTTGCATAACAACTAGAGTTAATCTTGTTTGAATTGGACATTATCTTTTATAATTTTTGTTTCTTGTTTAGATTTCTTATTTATTTTTTGTTCTTGCAATGCAATTTTTTAGAGTTTTCTTATTCATGTCCATACAGTTAGGGTTTTTAGGGTTTTTTTTGCTATCTAAAAATTAATTTAGGAATTAGGGTCAAATGACCACTTATTTCAAAGGATTTTTGGCTACTGAGTAAAACCTATAGCTTGCATAGGTACCACCCTATCTTTGCCAAATTCCATCATTTTTATAGGTTTTTTTCCCCATTTTTCTTTGATTTTTTCTTTATTTTTAGGGTTTTTTTTGATTATATTCTTAGGTCTTTTTTTTGCATTATCTTACTTTTTTTTTTTCTTGATTTCTACTTTTATATAGGTAAACAAATTTTCTTGAGTGGTTCTTATAGCTTATTTTGAATATCGAATTTTGAGCTCTTTTTGGTGTCGATACGGTGCATATTGTGATCAAAGAGTCTTGACCTACCCAAATTTGATCCTGAGATAGAGAGAGCATTGAGATCCATTCATAAACAAGCTACGGAGGTCAAGAAAGAAGCAATGGCTCTGGAGAACAGAGCTATGAGGGAGTATTTGATAACTAAACTTCAAGATATTTAGACTAGTATTGCACGACTTGTAGTAGAAGTGAATAACCTTGACACAATCAAGATATTTAGACTAGTATTGGCATCGTGCAAACAGATCAATTTGGCGGAGAGAACTTTAAAAATCCAAATAGCCATTTGATTTTTTTTTTGGAAATCAATGACACAATCAAGCTGAATGAAGTTAGTCTTGATATAATAAGGTTACGATTTTTTCCTTTCTCTCTTAGTAGAAAGATAAAGGCATGACTAAACTTATTCCCTGCTAATCATTTCATGAATATGGAGAATCTATCTCAAGCATTCTGAGCTAAATATTTTCCAGCTGGTAAGATAGCTAAACTATATAATGATATTACTAGTTTTAGGTAATTTGAGAGTGTGTTTTTATATAATGCTTGGAAGTATTTTAAAGATTTGATTGGGAGATGTCATCATGGTATACCCAATTGGTTGATTTTACAAACTTTTTATGGTGGTCTTTTGCATCCTGTTAAAATTACCATTGATGTTGTGGCAAGGGTACATTTATGAGTAAGTCTTACAATGAGACATGTGTATTACTTGATGATATGGTCTCTAATTAGTATGATGGGTCTAATGAATGTGAGAAAATCTGGTGTGGCTGAGGTCGATAGTCTTACCATGATTAATACAAAAATCGATTTATTGATTAATACCATGAAATATAATCTAATCAATACTATGACTAACCAAATTTGTGATACGTGTATTGATTCTACACACATGTTTTTTGAGTGTTCGTAGGTACAACAACAAATTATGCTTCAAATTTTGGCAGAGCTCCGAATAATCCTTACTCCAATACATACAATTTTGGGTGGAGAGTCCATCCTAATTTTTTATGGAGTCAAGGAGCACCACAAAGAGTATATAATCTATCAGGCTTTAACTTAGGGAATCCACAACTGCAACAGAACAACGCATCATGGGAAATGGCAATTGAATGGTTGGCAATGCTGACAAGTGAAAGGATTGAAAGTTTGACAACTGCAACAAATGAAAGATTTGAGAAGATTAAAAGTAAAATCGATCAATTAACTAATGTCTTTCATTCTTATGTGCCAGGTAGACTGCCAAGTGATACCGAGAAAAATTCTAAGGAGCAAGCCAAGGCAGTTTCATTAAGAAGTGGGAAAGAATTACAAGTGGAGCCAATTCGATCAAGGAAGAGGATAAATAAGTGGTTGAGGAAAAGAGCAAACAACATGAGAAGTCCAATGAACTGAATTCACAACAGGGAAGTTCCTTACCTCTGCATGAATATAACCCCCTGTCCCTTTTTCTAAGCATCTTTTGTGTGCTCACGCATAAAAGCAATTTAAAAAGTTTTTAGAAATTTTTAAGAAACTACATATTAACATTCCTCTTTTGAATGTAATCAAGTAGATACCAAGTTATGGAAAATTTCTCAAGGATGTGATCACTGACAAAAGGAAGCTGGATGAGGTTTTAACAGTCAAACTTACGGAGAAGTATTCTGCAATTTTTTTAAAAGAAGCTTCTGTTGATACACAGGGATCCAGTGAGTTTTTTTATCCTTTGTACTATTGGTTCTATTGACTTTTCTGATATTTTTTGTGATCTACATGCTGGAGTTAATCTCATGCCATATTTTATGTTTCTGAAGTTAGAATTAAAGGAATTTCAACCTAATAACATTTTTTTACAATTAGCTAATAGGAGTGTGAAATATCCAAGAGGCATAGTTGAGGATATTTTGATCAAAGTTGATAACTTTATTTTTTCTATTGATTTTTTCTGATGATGAGAGTACTTCATTGATTTTAGGTTGACCTAGTCTAACACTGCATGTGCATTTATTGATGTTTCTTATGGAAAACTAACTTTGAGATTGAATGATGAAAAAATTGAGTTTGATGTTTTTAATTCAATGAAAAGTTTTAATACACAAGGTCTTTGGAGTTGATTTTGAGCCTGATTGCATTGAGAGGATTATTGAATATGATTTGAATGTGATTTATTTTAAGGATCCTCTTGAAAATTACATTGCTCCTTCGTTGTTTATGAATCATAACTTTTTAGATAACGAACATGTTGATGCATGTGCTATTTTGAAAGAATCTTTTGGTGTCGAGGAAAGTGACAAATCACAGTAGTCCATGGTAGGCCAAAAAGCCTGTTAATTTAATTCAACGTTGAACTTTATACCAGGCAAGTTAAAGTCTAGATGGACCAGACCGATCTATGCGCCAGGTTGAAGTAAAGAGATGATGTTTGGCCAATGACAATAATGAAAGACATTTTTTAGGAGTCAACGAAATGTTGTTATGATTTTCTTTAATATATGTTTTTGTTGATTTAATTTACGTTTAAATTTTGATGGTATTTTATAGGTACATAAGAAACCCTTTTCACGAGAAGATAAAAAGTTGCTAAAGAGGAAGTTACGAGTTTATCTACTTTATTAGGGGAGTTTTTTGCTTTCTTTTATTTATTTTTGTATTTTATTTTGCACATTGTGGACAATGTTTGGTTTAAGTGTGGAGGGATATTGCATATTTGTTTTTTTTAGGAAATTTTTGTTTTTGAAAAATAGGAAATTTTGAAAAAAAAATTTAATTTTTTGAAAGATTTTTTTTTTTTGCGGTTTTATTGAATTTTTTCCATACCAATAAAATTTTCTCGAGCTTTTTAGTCCTTGTGTGTTACTTAATTTAAATTGGGTTTATGAAAGATAAGTAGTATTAGTGGTTATTTAATACATGATTAGCTATTCATTTTTTTATCGTTGAGTTGAAAGATAAACATAAAAGATTTGACACACCAAATTTACCTAAGTGAGAAATTTAGTCTTAAAGAGCAATTCATCGTACTCTCATTTTTTCTTGTTGGGCATATATCACACATGATTTGGTCATTCTAGAACTTATTTTATTATGCATTTTAAAACCACATTTTTTATTTTTATGCACAAAAATGATTAAGTTATCTAGATTTACACATTTTTGGCTTTTAAAAAATACCATCCCTAACATTTTATATCCCTTAGTTAATCTATTTGAGTCTAGACCTTTTCTTTCGTATATTACCCACATAATTTATCTCATAACCTATTTTTTTCTTACTTCAGATTTTGAACTCTAGTTCACTAATATATTTATAGTTGATAGTATGACATTATGTTTTTATGTATTATATTTATTTTATATATGTTGGACATTTATTTATGTTTTTAGGCTTTATGATGAAAAAAAGAAACAGCCAAATATGAAAAAGAGAAAAAAGTTCTGGTTGATAAAAAAAGCAAAAAAAGAAAAAAAAATTGTTCTTGTTATTGTTCTTGTTTGAGACAAGCAAATATTTAAATCTGAGGGTATTTGATAGCAATAATTTTTATACACTTAAATTATATTATATTATTTTAATTTTGGACTTTATTTATGATTTTTAGGTCTATTTTAGACTTTGTTTTATGATTGCACTAATTAAATTTGTGGGTATTTATTTAGGTAATTTTGGACTTATTTAAGGAAATTCGGTTCGGACAGATAGTAGTCAGTATTTTGGGCTTAATTTTTTACTCAGATATCAGATTGAGGTGATTCTTGTTGCATTGGAAAGAAGACTTTGAGTTGTGAGGACTCCAGAATCTAATTCAAGCTAGAAGTTATTCAAAAATTTGGATAGAGTTGCTATAGTGTTGAAAGTCAAGATAAAGATGAAATTTTCAAATCTTGGAAAAGCAATAAGATAATGTTTATCAAAACAAGTTTCCAAATCAACCAAGTTTCCAAGAAGCAATCCTCCAGGGCAGACACACATATACACGTCTACACAGATTTTATGATTTTATTTCTTACTTTTCTTTATTATGTCTAGCTAGTTTTCTTGTTTTTAGGACTCGATGGATATTGTTCCTTAATTAATAGTATGGTCTAAATTTGTTTCTTTTCCTTAAGATTTATTGGCATGATTACTGTTTGATGATATATTACTATTGAACTTAATGCTTCAAGCATTTTAGGGCCCTATGTTTTGATGATTTGGGATCGAATGCATGCATGACCAATATAATTGGAGGAGATTAGTCCAATATAATAAAGTCCACATAGGGTTATGAGATTGACAGATGATTAATTCTGTGTGGGATTTTAGAGGAAACCTTAAATTACAGATATTACATAGAAGCTAATGTAATTTGATTTAATCAAGATCGCATTACTATTCAGTTTTGGTTAGTCGAATTAGGGTTTCATTGCATGACCATTGAGTGAATCTAATTTAGAAAAATCTATCATCATCAACAATGATTCTTTAGTCAATTAACTTAGAGGGATTGAAAGATTTAGACATGTAAAAATATTGAAAATAGATGAAGTTGATGTCCTAGGGTTTTTATTCATTGATTTAAGTTTTTTAATATTTTCTTAATTTTTAATATCTTTATTATTATGATTTGATTTGTCTAACTTAGATAGGGTAATTCATAGTTGATAGTATAAAATATTATCGTGGGAATGAAAGTTGCTTTTTACTATACACAACATTCGACTATGGTATATTTGTCTGAAATCACCATATCAAAATCACGACTTACTATATGACATTTGGCTTTGTGTTTATATGGTTTGCTCATGCTCTTAGCTAGTGGTGTGTCCTGTGTCACATGTATGACCTTTGCAAGTTGACCTGGTCATAGTGTTTGTCAACTAGTCTTAATGTCCCATGAGCCATTCTTTATCTAGGACATGTTGTGTTGACATAACTTTGTTTTTATTTAGAATTTTTCTATGTCCTAGATGAGTGAGTCAACTTGGGATATATGGCAAGTTAACTAGTGCATATGTTGTGTCGACATAAATTTCTTCTTGTGTCGGCATGACTTTGTGTGCTATATGCTCTGTGCTTTATGTCATGGCCTATGCTATGGCTCATGTGGTTAATATGTTGGCTCATGTCATGACATTATGTGGTTTGTGTCATGGCATTTTGTATCGTGATAAGTGTCGTGGCATGTTATGGCTCGTGTCATGAACTGTGCCATGACCTATGAACTATAGAGCATTTTAACATGTTATGTCAACATATCATCCACACAAGCTTATACATAGAATTTTTTAAGTCCTGGACATGTGAGTCGATTAAGGTTATTAGGCGAGTCGACCGATGCCTATGTCCTATGACATGTTGTGTCCACACACTACAATAGTTGTGTCAGCACAAAGTAGCGGTACTTTGGGTGCAAGTCTTATGCAAGTCGACTTGGGGTAATACATGAGTCGACTTGGCTTATTGAGTAAGTTGACTTATTGCATTGAGCAGGCTGACTTGGTCTTATGCGCTATGTTATATGTCCTGGACCGTGCTATGCCTTGTGGCTCGTGGCATGTTTATATCATGCTTATGAATTTTTTAAATTCTTAACATGAGTTGACTTGATGTACCAAGCAAGTCAACCTGGCCTAATATAAGTAAGGTGTTATGCCTTGTCCTGTATCGTACCGTGTTTCATGACTTGTGACATGGCTTATGTCACTACATGTGTCATGACTCGTGTTATGGCATGCTTTCTGGCTCGTGTCATGACATGCATTCTAGCATGTATCATGATATGATTTGTGGCTCATGTGATGTAGGTGTCGTGACATGTGCTGTGGCTCGTGCTGTGCTTATATTTCTATGTTCTCATAGTGTGGGTCAATTTGGGGTAACATGTAAGTAGACTTGGCATGGTGCGTGACTTAGATTCTAGGGTCTGGCCTATGTCTTGTCACATGGTGTAGCTTATGACATTATGTGCTATAACTCTTGACATGTCATATTGCCTTATACCCTGTAGCTCATGGCTTAGTATATGTGTTGACTTGTGTTTCACAAAAGTTTCTAAGTGCTAAGTGTGATAGTCGACTTATCGTCTATAGCAGGTCAACTTGACCTTTATATGATGTGTCCTATTTTTTATTTTGACCATTAATGTTTTAAATATTCAACCATTACCACTTCAAATTTTAGTTTTATTGCTCTTTAGAATGAGTAAGTCGACTTGTGTTGCTTACTGTTTCAATTTAGTTTGCCTATGGCACGTGGTGAGTCGACTGATAGTCCTACATAAGTTGACTGACCTAGCATACTGTTTACATTTAAGGCTTTTTTGAATTTAGTGAGTCAACTAGTGCTTGAGGGTGAGTTGATTACTTTAGGTTTCAATTTCATGTATGTGTCTTTGATTATTTCTAACTCATCTTAATGTCTTCCAAACTAATTTTTCTTTAACTGAACCTTTTGTACTCCTCATATGCTCACTATAGCTCATTATTTGCACATTATTAAAACTCGATTTGCCAATATTATCATTTATAAATATCTATAGAAATAAAAATTACTTGAGTAATTGATTGATTAATTCTCTTTGTAATTTATTTTATGCATATAGTGTTTTGATGATGATCATGTGCATCAATTTGAAGAAAAAAAAAATGAACATACTGAAAATACATAAGCATTTGAGCACAAAGTGTTTAGTTCAGCCCACCAAGTGAATACCTTAAGTTTTGCCTTAAAAACTTAAGTTTATTCGACCTAGAACTTAGTCAGGTTGACTCATGCAAGGAAACAAGTCGACCCAAGCAAGGACTTACATAATTAGACAAAGGATTGAATTGAGAGATTAAGGATGAACCAAGAGATATCAGGTCGACCCATTGCACACTTAGACTAAGGGAAACAAACCTTAGGTTGACCTATTCACATGAAGAGGTTGACCGAGGCAAGAGATTACATGTTTTAATAAGCTATAAGGATAATTTAGGTCAACCCAAACAATGAAACAGGTCGACCCATGCTAAACAACACACAACGTTCTGAGAGCATGGTAGCTTAAGTCGACCCATAAGGATGCATAGGTCAACCTGCTCTTAAGGAAACTTCAAATAAGTCAACCAAATACTTGAAGCTATCAATCTAAGTCTTGTTTAATTGGATTAGGTCATAACAGGTCGACCCGAGTACAAACACAGGTTGATCTGATCATGACTTATGCAAAGAAACAAGTTGACACTTCAGTATACCATTCGACCTACCCTAAGTGATCATTTGACCTAGAGAACTTCAAGGTGACCTAAATTTTAGTTTAGAAGAAAACTTACTCATAGGTTAACCCATTAGTTTGAATAGGTCAACCCTAGAATATGAATAGGTCGACTCTTACGATTGAAAAGTTGACTTAGGTTTTAATTTAACAAAGATTTATAACATAGGTCCACCTATCTTTTTGGACATGTTAACCCTAGAGTAGTCATAAATCGACCCATGGATATACTCAAGTCGACCCAAGACTTGAATTATAGGATTGTTAATACATTGGTCGACCCATGAGGAAAGGAAGAGTAATCTTAGAATCAATAGGTTGATACATGGAGTTTTGTAAGTTGACTTAGGGATTGGTTTAACAAAAATTTATAACATAGGTTGACCTAAGAGGATCAACATGTCGACCTGATTAATGACACAAGCCGACCCTAGAATCACATTTGTTGACCTATACTAAAGCTTCCTTGTTTTATTATATTGACAAATTAACCCAAGAGTCCTAGACTATTGACTTAAACTTAGAGTAAGCAAAAATTACCTCATAGGTTGACCTAGAGAAATAGACATGTTGACCTAAAGACTCAAATGAGTCGACCAAGAGAATAGGGAGGTCGACCCACAAGGATAAATTATGTCTAAATGGTCACCTCAATTTAAAATCAAGTCGACCCGATTTAATTTTGACTTGTTGACCCAAGTTTGTCTATGAAAAAAGTAGATCTAATTATATTAGTGTCTAGAATTGATTTATTTTTTGTAATACTAATTGATAGGGTCTTATTGGTAAGTGATATAAGATCTCGTGCATTGGAACCTTTGGTTGTGGATCCAAATCCATTAGTACTCTGATAGCATCTAGGGTTTTTCGAATAATGTGATATCTCATATTGGGTAAATCCTTAACCCTTCTCACTCTTACTAAGACTACGAAATGTTCTTGTGAATTATGGCTAATACTAGGTATATAAGCAGTGATTTCAAATCCAAAGGTTAATCATACTCTGGCAACTTTATATAAGGCAGAGTTTGGTTTTTTGGGGTGATAGTGGAAAAGTTGACAGATAAGTCACATTTCCTACCGCTCTACATAATCGTACATGAGATTTCACCTCATACGGCTCCTTGTTCAATTCTTTCAAAGTCATTGGATCCTTTTCCTCATTTAAGAATCTCCTCCCTTCTTCCACTCCATCCCGAAGAGTAACTAGGACCAATTTAGTTACCTTTTCATGTTCCATTTGAACACTTCAAATTCCTTTTCTTGTGTCAAAAGAATAATAATATTTGACCCCGTTCATCAAGAGTGTTATTCTTAGTTTACATTTTTTCAAAGTTTTTTAAGAACTTTTTTGTTTTGAGATTTCTTATGTATGAGAAAATTAAGTAGTGGACAAATAAAAAAAATAAATTTCCATTTGCTAAGCAAATAGAAACTTCTTAAATGAAACTTATAAGAAAAATTTTCAAAGACACTAAAATAAATAGAGTATAAATAGAGTAAAGGAGTAAAATAAGGCTTTCTATTAGTATATAAAGAATTTACACGATATCTGATTTATAGATTATAGAAATCGATATCTTTTTTGATTTTGTCATCCAATCTAGGAAATCAAATGATTATTTGTTTCTTTTAACTATCGATATATTATTAAGAAATATGTTATTTGAATCAATCAATGAAGTTAATTTTCAAAAGTATCATCATCAAAATGTAGTTTTTTGAAACATCGTAATATACAGACGTAAATAATAAGGATCTTTTTTTTTGTCCATTTATACAAATAAAATATTATGATTATTAAGAACTCAACGTGGCCTGCCCCTCGTTATCCGATTCACGGGGCAGGTCACATTGAGTTCTTGCGCTTTCCTATCTATAATTCAGTTAATGTATTTACTACAAGGATGAACCTAACCTAGAATATGAACCGTAAAAGAAAATACCTATTAAACCAATCACAAGAATGCTAGTTATAGTACCTATTAGCCAAAGAGGAATTCTTCCAGTAGTATTGGCCATTTACCATACTTCCCTCCACATTTAATCAAGTGGTGATATTAAAGACATAAACAGTCATGGATAAATATGAGATGAGATCATTCCGAATGGGATAAAAGAGTTTCTGCTATTCTTTATTATTTTTATTTTATTTTATTTTTTCTTTCATTTTCTTAATTGAAGAAATAATTTGAAAATAAAACAGCAAGTACAAAAAGGAGTAACAAGCCCCAGTAGAGACTGGTTTGATTCAATTTAACATTTTGTTCGTTTGGGTTTGATTGTGTCGTAGCTCTATAATTCAGATTAGGTTTATCATTGGATGAATTGCATTGTTGATATTGACCCCAAAAAAGAAACGGTAGGTACAGCTAGTCTGTGAACAGCTAGCCATCACACTGTTCGAAAAAGAATAAATAAAAAAGAAAGAATCAGAACTGATCGATATATTTCTCCCAAACGAAAAGGAAATGAAAGATGAAACATAAATCATGGATCAACTAAGCTCTCTTAGAGACTTGCTTAAGAATAAGAAAGAGAAATCTCATGGAAATACCATATAATAAGGTTTGATCCTTATTAATCGGATTTTCGTCAAGGCATGGCCAAAGGTTCCATGCGTGCTCAAAGACGTAAAACAATTACTTAGAAATTCTTTCATACAAATGTGCATTCCCCACTTTTTTTTTGGACAAAATAGACAAATCCATTTTTTTTTGTCTTTTGAAATTTCTAGACTGGTAAAACAAATTTTTATAGATTTTTGACTAAAATTTATAAGTTGCTCTCTTTCACTCATATAAATATCTGGTTTAATTCATCAACTCGAATGATGGATCAAAAAAGAAGATATGGATTTCTTTCATTCAACTTCTTTCCTTGAAAAAGAAAATAGGAGAAACATTTATATTTCAATGAATCATACAAAAAGATATTGATAACACACATATGGCTAATGGTATTTCATAACTAATTGATTGAGCAGTAGCACGTAGACTACCTAAAAAGGAATATTTATTATTTGATTTGTATCCTGACATAAGAAGCCCAATGAGAGAAATACTTGAAAAGGAAATCCATAAAAAATACCAATACTAAGATTGGCTAGAACAAGGCCATAACCAAAAGGAATTAATAAAAAAGAGATTACTTAGTTTTCTTTTATTAATATTTAATTTCTATATTAATATTAAATATATAATGCCCATGCCGTTTTTCCTCGATGGATTCTTTCGATGGATACCGGGATTTATATTGGATTGGAAATAATACGAAATCTAGGAATTAGAATCGTAAGAATAAGATTTCCCTTTCGATTATTTCAGATTGATCGAAATCAATACAAATCAAAGTTGAGGAGAGCATAATCTTAAATCTAAGTGGTTAAGCATTCGAAAAGCTAAAGCACACATGATTAACACCAATAACCTTGCTTAACACACTACACAATGCATGCTTAAGTGTTTTATTAGACTACTCAAGCTTGTGCTATAGAAGGAAGTGCAACCATTGATGGATAGTTTGAGGTGTCAAAAGGTATTCATGAGCAATGGTTGAAACATTTAATTAAGAAGGTGAATAAGCATTAATGACCAACGTTCATCTTCACCTAACCTTCAACAGCTCTCTTGAATGCTCTTATAAATGCCTACAAAAAAGAAGATGAAACTTCCTTTGGAATGAATTTAGGTCTTGGATGTTTTGGAAAACATCATCGAATAAATTGAATGTTATCTGTTCCTTATTGAAAATAACACTCTGCCTTTTCAGTTCTTTATTTCATTTCTTGAGTGTAATTTACTGTAAGCTTATAATTCATTACATCTGGGGATTAAGTCTCATTGTTTGTAACACCTTTCCTAGTGTAATGAATGTATTAAGGATTGGTGAGAGATTCAATGTTTGTGTTTTGAGTGAGAGAATAGCAACCTATTGAGGTTGGGAAAGTTAGTATTCAGGAAGAACATTGTAAAGGTCAAACTTAAACCTTGAATCAAGTTAGTACTACCGAGTCAATAGTGAAAAATCCAGGAAAGAGCTTGGGAATGGGCTTACACCCGTTTTGGATGGAACTACTATAAATCTTAGTGTATTCTTTGTCTTCCTTCTTTATTTGTTCATACGTCCAATAGTTTAAGTCTCCAACATTCTGTAAATCCTTAAAAAAACTCAAAATTGCCATAACCTATTCACTCCCCCTTTAGGTTGTATTTCAATTGGTAGCAGAGTGGGTGTACTGGTGAAAAAGCCTAACATCTTCAATACAAAAGATCCTCAATGGCAATGAATGGAGACAATGTGCCCTTCGAAGCCTATTTAACAAATCTTGTGCCATTCTTTAATGACAATTACTATAGTTATTGGAAGCAATGCATGCGTAACTTTATAATCACATAAGATGAGATGGGTTGGGACATCATAGATGAAGGCACAGAATTCCTTACTGATGAAATTGATCATATCCGTGTACTTATGAAGATGAAGAACATGACACCTGAAGAGAAGAAGACATATCGACTGAATTGCAAAGCTGTCAATCTTCTACACCTAGCACTGAGCCTCAACAAATATAATCTAGTCTCTTTATGCATCACGACCAAGGAAATTTGGGAGAGACTTGAAGTTACATACAAAGGAATTGATCAAGTTTGGAAGAACAAGATCAGAATGCTAAAACAAGATTATGAAGCTTTTAAGATGAAGGAAGGAGAAACAGTTTGGGAGATGATGATTCGCTTCAACACGATTATAAATGAATTGAGGTTACTTGGGAAAGGCATCCCTTAGGAAGACATGGTGGACAAAGTTTTGAGATGTCTACAGCCAAAGGTCACAGCAATTGAAGAGTTTAAAAATCTTGAGACGCTAACCATGGATCAGCTTGTTGGCTCATTAATCACTCGTGAGATGAAGCTGAACATCAACGGGTCAATGAGAGAAAAGAAAGGAAAAGGAATAGCTCTCAAGATTGAGAGTGAAGAAAGCACCTCGGGCAGTGAAGATGGTGATAAGGAAGACATGGCCTTACTAATAAGGAAGTTTAAGAGGTTCATGATATAAGAAAGAACAAAGGCAGAACTAGTTTCAAAAGGCCAAAGAAGATAGAGGAAGTCATATACTATGATTACAAGAAGTTTGGACACATTAGAGTAGATTGTCCTCAGTTGAAGAAGCTTGAAAAGAAAGACAATAAGGAAAAAGGAAGGCTTTGCCAACTTAGAGCGATGAAGATATGATAGCAATAATTTTATACAATTGAATTATATTATTTTAGGTTTTATTTATGAATTTTAGTACCATTTTAAACCTTATTTTAGGATTTTACATTGATTTAATTTGTGGGTTTTGATTTAGGAAATATTAGGCTTACTTTCTAAATTCGGACCGGACAAATAGTAGTCAGTATTTTGTACTTGTTTCACTACACCAACGTTCGATTGAACTTTTTATGTTGGAAACTAGACTTCAAGACCTACAAATCCTGTAAAGAGTATAGAGGCTAATTTAGGTAGGAGCTTATCCAAAATTGGGCAAAAATTGGGCCAAATTTGCTACTACACTATTGAAAAGTCAATGCCATGCTGAAAAGGAAACTTGAGGATATTAAGGAGAGAATTTTGGGATTTAGTTCCTAATTACTTTAGAAGTCTCCAAGTTCAAGGAAGACGAAGTTTCCAAGTTTTGAGAAGGTAAGAGTCCTTGTCACACAACAACAACAAGTTTCCAAATCAAACACAAAACTCTAGTTTCCTAAAAACTCACAACTACTAATGTTTTTTTTTTTTTTTTTAGAGTTTTTAGTCCTATAAATACAATACCCCCTAGGGTAGATAGAGAATTTATTCCACTATTCCCTTCATCATTCCATGATTTTGGAATCCTAGTAGATACCTTCCACCTCCTTCGTCATATGCAAAAGGGTTGTAATGTTTTCTTTGATTTTTTCATTTTTCTTTTTAATGTCTAGTTAATTTTTTTTTTTTGCTCCTAGAACATGATGGATTTTATTTTTGATTAATTACAAGAATTGATTTTTTCCTTTAAGATTGATTGCATGATTATTGTTTGATTAGATTTTATTGTTGACCTTAATGCTCCAAAATGTTTAAGTCTGTATTTTGTATGATTTGAGATTGAATGCATGCCTAACCAATATAATTGCATAAGATTAGTTCGAATAATAAAATCCATATGATATTATGAACATGACCATTGGATTAATTTCATGTTTGGAGATTTAAGGGAAACGTTAAAATACAGATTTTCTATAGAACTTAATGTAATTCGACTTAATCAAAATTGCATGACATTGAGTTTGATTAGTCGAATTAGGGACTTCATTACATGATCATTAAGTGAATCTGATTCAGAAGAAATCTACCATTATCAATAATTATTCATTAGTCAATAAATTTAGGGGGTTTTGAAAGATTCAACTATGTAAAAGGCTAAAAATAGATAAAATCGATATTCTAAGATTTTTATTAAACTATTTTTTTATCAATTAGGGTCTTTATCATCTAGGGTTCTCATATTTTGATTTTAGTTTTCTTTAATATCTTTAAAATCTTGATTCGATTTGTCCAACTTTGATTAGAGTAATTTATACTTGGTAATACAAAATATCTTCGTGGGAAAGATATTTGGTCTTATCATTATATACAACATTCGACTAGGATATACTTATCTAAATTCATGGTATTAAAATCATGTAACAAGTTTTTGGTACCGTTGCTGGGGATATCTTTATCTATCAATTGGAATAATCTTGTTTGAGATTGGACACTATCTTTTATATTTTTTGTTACTTTCTTGTTCATATTTCTTGGTATATAGTCTTTTAGGGTTACATAGTCGCTGTTTATGGTTTAAATTTGGTTCGAATTTGGCAGGAATTTCTAGCTTCTGAGAAACAATTTAGGATTTAAGGTTCTGCGACCATTTGTTTTGAAGGATTTTGGGTTGCTGATAAAAACCCATCACTTTGCCACTAGCACCATTCTATCTTGGCCAAATTCTATTGTTTTTATAGATTTTTCTATTTTTCTTTGATTTTTCTTAATTTTTAGGATTTTTTGATCGTATTCTTGGTTGTCTTTTTGCATTACTTTGTTGTTTTCTCATAATTTATACTTTTATATAGTTAATATAGATTTTCCTGAGTGGTTCTCGTAGACTAATTTGAAAAATGAATTTTGGGCTCCTTTTGGTGTCGATATAATGTATGCTATGATTGAAAAGTCTTGACCTAGCTGAGTTTGATCCTGAGATAGAGAAGACCTTGAGAGCCTTTCATAAAAAAGCTAAGGAAGTCAAGGAAGAAGTAATGGCATTGGATAACAGAGCAATTAGGGAGTTTTCGATGCCTAGACTTCAAGATATATAGATTAGTATTGTACGACATGTAGTGGAAACGAATAATTTTGAACTAAAACCTAGTCTATTGGCATGATGTAGGTAGATCAATTTGGCAGAGAGAATTTTAAAGATCCAAATAGCCATCTGAAGGACTTTTTAGAGATCTACAATATGATTAAATTGAATAGAGTCAGCCTTGATGCAATAAGGTTACGATTGTTTCCTATCTCTCTTAGGGGAAAGGCAAATGTATGACTTAACTTATTCCCTGCTAATCACTTTAAAAATTGGGAGAATCTTTCTCAAGTATTCCTAGTTAAATATTTTCTACCTGGTAAGACAGCTAAACTATGTAATGATATTAATAGCTTTAGGTAATATGAGGGTGAATCTTTATATAATGTTTGGAAATGTTTTAATAAATCCGATTAAGAGATGCCCACATTATGGTATACCTGATTAGTTAATCTTACAAACCTTGTATGATTGTCTTTTACATTTGGTTAAAATTACCATTGATGCTACGACATGGATGCTTTCATGAGCAAATTATATAATAAAGCATGTGCATTACTTGATAATATGGTCTCTAACCAATATGATTGGTCTAATGAACATGAAATTCCTAGACATAGAGCTAGAGTGCATGAGATCAAGTTCTTAATCATGCTTAATGCAAAAATTGACTCATTGGTTAATGCTTCGAAAGCAATTCAAATTCAATACTATGACTAATTAGTTATTCTTGTGAATCATGTGGAGATTCTACTCATGGTTTTTGATTGTCGGTAGGTACGACAAGCGAACTATGTCACTAATTTTGGTAAGCCATAGAACAATCCTTACTCCAACACGTACAATCTTGGGTGGAGGAACTATCCCAACTTTTTATGGAGTCAAGGAGCACCACAGAAAGTGAATCCACTAAACTTTAATTTAGGGAATCCACAGTCAATGAAGAATAAGGTATCATGGGAGGTTGCGATTGAACGTTTGACAATAGCAACCAATGAAAGATATGAACGTTTGGCAACAGTGACTAATGAAAGGTTTGAGAAATTTGAAAATAAAAGTGATCAATTAATTAATGCCTTTCATTCTTATGTGCCAGGTAGACTGCCAAGTGATACTGAGAAGAACCCTAGAGAGTAAGTTAATGCAATCTTATTGAGGAGTGGGAAAAATTACAGGGGGTACCAAATCAGTCCAAGGATAAAAGGGAAAAACAATAGGAAAAGGAAGAGGTCTAAAAACCTACAAATGAGAAGGTTAAGACACTAAATTCTAAATAGAAAAGTACTTTACATTTGAGTGAATATAAGCACCCTATCCTTTTTCTTGGATGTTTTTTATGTGCAAATGTAGAATTTGAAAAATTTTTAAAAAATTTTAAGAAATTGCATATTGATATTCCTCTTTTGGATGTCATTAGACAGGTGTCAAGTTGTGGAGGATTCATCAAGGGTGTGATTACTAACAAGCAGAAATTGGAAGTCAAACATACAGAGGAGTGCTCTGTGATTCGGCAAAGAAAACTGCCGTCGAAACTCAAGGATCCAAGGAGTTTATCTATTCCTTGCACTATTAGCCAAACTGATTTTTCTAAAGTTATATGTGATCTTGGTGCTAGTGTGAATTTCATGTCTAATACCATATTATTTAAATTAGGATTAAAGGAATGTCAACCTACAAATATTTTTTTATAATTGGCTAATAGAGGTATAAAGTATCCAAAAGGCATTGTTAGGGTTGGCAATCGAGCATTATGAGCTGGGTTTAGCAAAGCTCCGGCTCGGCCTATTTAAAATTCTATAGGTCCAAGCCTGAGTTTGGCTCAAGAAAACTTGGAAAATCGAGGCTTGAGCTCGGCCTAAAAAAATTAAAAGGCTCTTGGGCTCATTTTCGGCTAGGCTCGAGCCCGAATTATCCCAAAAAAACCCACAGAGAGAGAGAGAGAGAGATGAACTTCACAGAACTGATCAGCCAAAAAAACCAAAAAATGAGCTGGAATTGTTTCGATTAGCTAGCAAACTCAACATCTTCATCGTTGGATTGATCATCATAGACAAAAAAAACCATAAACATTGTGACCATCCATTTTCCAACCTTTTCAATGCCCTTGCTTCATAATCTTGTTAAACATTATCTCTCTAATCAAAAACCCTAATTGTCAATTTGGGGAATTTTTAAATTGATGAGAGAGAACGAAAAATGAAGTTAAAAAACCCTAAAATCGGTCTGGAATTTTGGATCTAGGAGACAAAAGAAGGAGGGAGTGAAAATGGCATCATTTGGGGGATCAAATTGTCGAGTATTTCGGTGAGGAGTGAATCAGAGACATGAATCATTGGAATGCATGTCACTGCTCTCATTCAGTGGTTAATTCAAAGAATTAGAGAGGAAGTTAGGGAGAGAAACCATGCGAGTGCTTTTTAGAGAAAGAGGGGAGAGAGAGAGAGAGAGATAAAGAGAGAGATTTTGATGAGGGAGAAGATTAAGGAATATGGAGAGAGGGAGTAGAGAAGCAAGAAGAGGTACTAGTAATTGGCCTAATATGGCATTGCCAGAGAGCTACCGAAAAAGATTTACAGTTGGACTTGAGAGAAAGAGTGAATCGATCTGAAGAAGAGAAGGAAATGAGGAAAAGAGAGTGAAGAAGATGAGTCCAAAGAGGAAGCTTAGGGCTTAGAACATGAGGAATAAGAGAGAGAGTCTGAGAGATGGAAAAAAAAGTAAATACTGTGACATGATTGCAAGAGAGAGGACATGAGACGTCACTTCTATCATCTTTATTTTTTTAGGTGGGTTTTGTATACTTCTCTCCTCTCTATAAACAAAAAAAAAGGTTAAATATTTAATTTCAACTGGGCAGGGCCTATAACGGGCTGAGCTCATTGGCGTTTAAACTCGGCCCATAATTAAAACGGACCTAAATAATAGGCCCGACCCTGGCCTGACCCGAAAATGAGCTGAGCTTGGCCCTTTAAAATAGGCTGATCTTAGGCCGAGATCAGACTGGCTTGACTCAATTACCAGTCCTAGGCATTGTAGAAGGTATATTGGTTAAAGTTAATAAGCTTAATTTTCTTGTTGATTTTGTCGTCTTGGATATGGATGATGATGATGAGGGTACTTCATTAATTCTAGGTCGACCTTTTCTTGCCATTACATGATCCCTGATAGATGTTTATGTTGGGAAGTTAATTTTGCAAGTTAATAATGAAAAAATTGAGTTCAATGTTTTTCATTTCAAGAGAAATTTCGATAAATAAGATATTTTTAGAGTGGATTGCATTGATAAGATAACTGGACATGATCATGAACTTAATATTTTTTATTTTGGTGATCCTCTTGAAAATTGCATTATTAATTCGTTATATATAAATTATGACTTCCTAGACAATGAATATGTTAATATATGTGTTGTTTTGGGTGTGAATTAAAAAAAAATGGAGCCTTGATACAGGTAAAAAAAGGATATTGTGGTTAAATGAGTTGAAGGAATGGTAAATGAGGCATATGAGGATACGTGAATTTATAAAGAAAGGACAAAAGCATGACATGATGCAATGAATGGACATAGTTTCATTATTTATGAGAATGAAACAAGTTGCTAAAGAGAAAATTACAAATTTATCTGCTTTATTAGGGGAGTTTTTTGTTCTTTTTTGTTCTCTTTTGTTTATTTTGTTATCTTTATTTTTCTTGTACATTGTGGACAACGTTTAGTTTTAGTGTGGGGGGAGTGTGCATTCTGATTAAAAAAAACATTTAGGTTATTACTGAATTTTTTCATGCCAACTAAATTTTCTCGAGTTTTCTAGGCCATGTGTTTTACTTCATACATGATTAGCTATTCATCATTTTATGGTTGATTTAAAAGATAGAAATGCAAGATTCGACACAAAAATTTACCCAAGTGGTGATATTTGATATATTAGCAAGCCTAATTTTGTTAATTTGAGTGATATAAATACCTTTCTATAAAATAGAGTACATTGAGTAATTGAATCTTATTTTTCTTTATTCTATTGAGTGAATCCATTGTAAGGGTGGCTAAATTTTGCATTGTTCTTGATTTCAAAGAGATTATAGGAGAAACAATGGTTGCTCTAGTACTAAATGCTACAAAATATTGGTTGTCTTGATTGCAATTCCAGTTTGAACTCATCATATGCATGATTAGAATTTTGGAAAAATTAAATTGGTTTTAAAAGAAAATTGTTTCGTTATTTGTCTTGTTTAAAGACAAGCAAATATTTAAATGTGGGGGTTATTTGATAATAATAATTTTATACATTTGAATTATATTATTTTAGCTTTATTTATAAATTTTATGACTATTTTAAACCTTATTTTATGATTTTGTATTGATTTAATTTATGGATTTTAATTTTGGAAACATTGGGTTTACTTTCTAAATTCAGATTAGATAAACAGTAGTTAGTATTTTGGATTTATTTCTCTATTCCAATATCTGATTGAGGCAATTCTTGTTGGGTTATAAACTATACTTCAACATCAACAAATCTTATGAAGAGTCCAGAGGTAATTAAGGTTGGAGCTTGTCCGAAAATTGGGCCGAATTTGCTAATACGGTGTTGAAAAGTCAATGCTATGCTGAAAAAGGAAACTTGAGTATATTAAGGAGAGAATTTTGGGATTCAGTTTCTAGATACTTCAGAAGTCTCCAAATTTAAGTAAGAGGAAATTTCCAAGTTTTGGAAAAGCAAGAGATCCTTGTCACATAACAACAGCAAGTTTCCAAATCAAATACGAAACCCTAACTTCCTAAAAACTCAGAACTACAAATTCTTTTAGGATTTTTAGTCCTATAAATACAACACCCCTAAGGCAGAAAGTGCATTCATTCCACTACTCTCCATCATTCCATGACTTTCGAACCCTAGCAGTCGCCCTCTACCTCCTTCATCATATGCAAAAGGCTTGTAATGTTTTCTTTATTTTTCTTATTTTTCTTTTTAATGTCTTGCTAATTTCTTTTGCTCTTAGGACTCGATGGATTCTGTTTTTGATTAATTACATAGATTGATTTATTTATTTTTCTTAAGATTGATTGACATGATTATTGTTTGATGAGATTTTTTTTCATTAATCTTAATGCTTTAAAATGTTTAGGTTTGTATTTTGTATGATTCGAGATTGAATGCGTTCAAACAATAAAATCTATATGAGATTATAAGTATGACCATTGGATTAATTCATGTGTGAGAATTTAAGAGAAATCGAGAATATAGATTTTCTATTAAACTTGATGCAATTTGATTTAATCAATATTACTTGATCATTGAATTTTTCTTAGTCGAATTAGGGACTTTATTGCATGACCATTAAGTTAATCTTACTAGGAGAAATCTGTCATTATCAACAATTACTCATTAGCCAATAAACTTAGAGGGTTTTGAAAGATTTAACCATGTAAAAGGTTAGAAATAGATAAAATCGATATACTAAGATTTTTATCAAACCATTTTTTTAATCAATTAGGATTTTTCATCATCTAGGGTTCTCATATTTTGATTTTAGTTTTCTTTAATATCTTCAAAATCTTGATTCGATATGTCCAACTTAGATTAGAGTAATTCATATTTGATAACACAAAATATACTCATGGGATTGATACTTGGTCTTGTCATTATATATAACATTCGACTATGATATATTTATCCGAATTCATGGTTTTAAAAATCGTGTAACTAGATAAAACTGTTTTGAGAAGAATAAGCTATTGGAAAACAAGTTAACTTATGCTTCATGGATTTAAAGGAAGCTTAGCTTAATAAGGTAACAAACTCATTGAATTCTTCTGATTCTGATTCTGAAAGTGAGTTAATAACTAATAAATTGAATGAAGCCTTGTTAGAATCTTTGAAAGACCTTAAGAAGCTGCCTAGGAAAAACTCACTGATTAAGAAAACTCTTGCTGAAGTAGAGCTAAAAAGAGATAGATTTAGGGAAGAAAATGAAAAATTAAGATAGAAGCATGAGAACCTCAAGGTATAAAAGATGAACATGCACATTGAGCTAGAAACTAAGGCTATAGAGTTTCAATAATTAAAGATAAAACTTGAAAACTCAAAAATTAGTTACACTGAGGCTAGCAAGTCTAAAATAACTCGGCTGAAAGAATCATTAGATGAAGAGAAGAATAAAAACAAAAGACTTAATGCACTGTTACATAAGTTTGTTGAAGGACAAGAGAAGCTAGACTTAATGCTTGGTGCTCAACGAACTATTTATGATAGATTGGTTTAGGCTTTAATAACTCAACAAATCAAAAGATGCTTTACAGCTTCTTTGTATCTAGCTTAGAGTCTAGTAAAGGCATAACTAGATGTTATGTTTACATAAAATTAGGATATAAAGGAGAACATTGTAAGCTTAAGAGGAAAACAGTTGTAAGCAAAAGCAAAGAACCAACTAAACCTACGAGGTGCACATATTGTAGAAGGATAGGACACAGAACCAGTGCACGCTGGTTTAAGAATGAAACGTTTAAGAAAACTAAAATGAAACGGGTACCTAAGAAAGCAGTTAGGAATATTATTTAGATTAACTTAGTTGGACCCAAGAAAGCGTGGGTACCAAAGGCACAAACATGATTGATCTTCCTCTCAAGAATGCTTAAAGTCTAAGGAGGCTCTGGATTCATCATCCTACTACATTGATAGTAGGTGTTCAAGGCACATGACGGGAGATGCTTCAAAGTTCTCCAGCTTAGTGAATGCATTGCTTGTTTATGTTTGAAATTTAGCCTACTTAGTATTAGTCAATTTTGTGATGGAGGCTATATGGTTACATTTGATTTTGATATTTGCTTGATTGTTGATAAAGAAACTAATGAATCAAAATTCATTAGTAATAGAAAAGGAAATATCTATGTGATAAACTTAGAGGAGGTATAGATGAGTCATGTTTAGCAGCAATAAATCAAAGCAACACATGACTTTGGCATAAGAGATTAGGACATGCTAGCATGGACGTAATCTCAAGGGTAATAAGGAAAGACATTGTGAAAGGCCTTTCAAAGTTAAAATTTGAAAGAGATAACTTAAGTGATGCATGTCTGAAGGGCAAATGCACCAGAACCTCCTTCAAACCCAAGAACGTAGTATCCACTAGCAGACCTCCATAGTTCTTTCACATAGATCTCTTTGGACCTATTAGAACTCAAAGCTTAGGAGGGAAGTACTATGGTTTTGTGATCATTGATAACTTGTCATGATTCACTTGGATACTATTTTTAGCTAAGAAAGAGGAGATTAATGTTTACAACAAGTGATATGTCTTCATTAAGTTATGCAGAAAGCTTTAAAATAAGAGGGGATATCCAATTAGAAGCATTAGGAGTGATCATGACAAAAGTTCAAAAATAGGATAATAGAAGAATTTTGTAGAGAACATGGTATATATCACAATTTCTCAGCTCCACGGACACCTCAATAGAGTGGAGTGGTAGAAAGAAAGAATAGGACCTAAGATGAGATGGTAAGAACCATGCTCTGTGAGCATAACTTGTCTAAGTATTTCTAGGTAGAGGTTGTGAATACAAGTTGCTATATCCTAAATAGAGTGCTATAAGGGAAGGAGACCGAATATAGCTTATTTTAGATTGTTTGGCTGCAAGTGCTATGTTCTAAACAATGTAAGGATTCCTTAGGCAGGGTACTCAACATCTAGTAAAGCATAAGAGTTTACAACAAGAGAACCATGTAGTTGAGGAGTTAATTCATAGTGAATTTGATAAGAATGATTCCCTAGGAAAGAAGAGCTATGATGATGAAGACATAATTGAGCTTTCTACAGAACTAGAATCAATGGAAATAAAAGATACTAAAAAGGAAGAAATTGAATCAGAATAATAATTAAAAGAAGAAGAAGAAGTGATTTATCAAGAGCAAGAAGTCAGATATCCAGCGATTGGAAAGTGTGTTAACCTTAAAAACAACATAGGAAATGCAAGTTCAGGAGTTAAAACTAGATCAATATTTCAAAATCAATGTGAGTATGTAGCTTTTATCTCACAAATAAGGCCTAAGAGTATTGATGGAAGATGAAAACTGGATCATGGCATTATAAGAGGAATTGAATCAATTTGAGAGAAACAAAGTCTGGAACCTAGTTGCTAGACTAATGATCAATTTGTTATGGGAACTAACTGGGTGTTTAGGAACAAACTTGATGAACATGGTACCATTACTAGAAACAAAGAAAAATTAGTAGAAAAAGGATATAGCTAGGAGGAAGGAATTGACATGATGAAACATATGCTCCGTCGGCTAGATTAGAAGTAATTAGAATGTTTCTAGCATTTTCTTGCTTTATAAACTTCAAGCTATATCAAATGGATGTCAAGAGTGCCTTTCTTAATGTATTCGTAAATGAAATGATATTTATTGAACAAGCTCCAAGCTTTGAAGATCCTAAATGTTCTGATTTTGTTTTCAAACTAGCTAGGGCATTATATGAACTTAAACAGGCTCCTAGAGTGTGATATGAAAGATTAAGTAGTTTTCTACAAGAAAAAGGAATTCAATAAAGGAAAAGTAGATACTATTTTGTTCATTAAGAAAGAGGATAGTGACTTATTGATAATTCAAATATACGTTGTTGATATAATATTTCAAAGAACTAGTGAAAGGATGTGCCAAGAATTTGCAAAGAATATACAAACTGAGTTTGAAATGAGTATGATGGAAGAATTAAACTACTTTCTATGCTTACAAATAAAAACATCTGAGAAAGGAATTTTCATAAGCCATTCTAAGTTTACTAAAGAGTTAATTAAAAAATTTGGTTTTGAAAACTCAAAGGAAAGGACACACCAATGAGCACTAGTGTCAAACTAGACAAAGATAAAAAAGGAAAGTCTATATGTTGAAAGTTGTATAGAAGTATGATTGGATCACTTCTCTATCTTATTGCTTCTGGACCAAACATACAATCTAGTGAATGTCTTTGTGCTAGGTTCCAATATAACCTGAAAGAGTCTTATTTAGTAACAGTCAAGAGAATGTTTTAGATACCTCAAGGAAATATTGGACTTAGGACTTTGGTATGATCGAGAGTCAAATTTTCAGCTGCATGGTTATTTGGATTTGGATTCAGATTTTGCAGGATGTAGGTAGGAGAGGAAAAGCATCAGTGGTACTTACCAATTCTTTGGAAGCATGCTAGTGTCATGGTCTTCCAAGAGGCATAATAGTGTAGCTATCTTAACCATTGAGGCTCAATATGTTGCTGCTGGTCAATATATTTCTCAAGTCCTATAAATTATATATCAAATGAAGGATTATGGCTTGGACCTAGAATGCATTCTGATAAAATGTGATAATATGAGTACTTGTATCATTCAAGGACAAAACACATTGAAGTGAGACATCACAAAATTAGGCATCATGTGTTGAAAAATGACATAATTTTTGAATATGTGGAGACTCAAAGTCAAATTGCAAACATATTAACAAAGGCTCTAGATAAAACTAGGTTTTATGAGCTTAGGTGAGAGTTAGAAATGATAGTGCCTGAGAAATGATCAAGAATGTAGAGAATACAGAATGTTACACTTAGAAATTTATAGAAGACTGGACCTAATTGAAGTTTTAGATAGTTAATTCGAAAGAATTAGTAGACCTAGGTGAGAAAAGTTTGTTCGCCCGTGTAGAAAAATTTAGTATTTACAAAGCTTAAGTCGGCCATGTACAAGAAGATGTCGACTTGCCCAAAAGGATATTAAACTTAGTTCAAAAACTAGGTCGATCGTATGCCAAGAGATGTCAACCTACATAGCATATTAGGTTGACTTGTATAGAAGAATGTGTCGACCGATTAAGAAATCTGAACCTAATTCAAAGTCTAAGTTGACATGTGTACAAGGAGATGTTGACTGGCCAAAAGTCAATGAACCTGGACTAGGAACTAGGTCAACCGTGAGAAGGATCAGGTTGACCTGAGGATAAGTGATAGGATGACTTACAAAAAGACAAGTCAAGCCAAGGAGGTATGAGAGTCTGAGTTAAGAAGATCGGTTGACCGACTAAATTAAATATAGGCGGTCGACTTGCTCAAGGACACGTCGACCTGGTGATTTTGTTAAAGGGTTGTAACAATCTCCCTCTCTTCATTTTCTGATATATTCACTCTAGGCTCTTAAGCTCCCTCTCTCAACTTTTTTATTCATCTTCAAAGGTCTAAGGTTAGGCACACCATAAATGATCGAAAAACCACTAATAATCCCAAGATTCTTTAATAGCCATGGGCCTAAAGATAAGGATGCCTGTCACTAAGCAACTGATGATGGCAAAACCTTCCTCCTCTAAACCCTCATTCTCAAAGCCTCCCATGGAATTACCGAAGTTTAATACAAAGGATTTTCCCTCACTACAACATAATAAGATCTATGAAAAACTCTTTATTATTAGAAAAGTTAATTTTGTGAGATGATTGATTGGGAATTTCTTAAACTATTAAGTTTTAGGTACGAAGAGTTCTTGAGTTAATTTCTTTCCAATTGGTTGATTGTCCTTAACAAGTATGTGAATGAGAAATGTGTTAAAGGTTTTACAATAACATAGAAAACGTTAGTGATAAGGAGGATGATGAGAATAGTGAGAACAAAATCATGCTTGGTGAGTATTCGGTAGTGTGTGTATTCAAAACATTCTATGAGGGAATGATTATAGAGGTTAACCCTAGGTCCATCTGTAACGAAAATGGAATAGAATGGATGCCTTATAGTGAATGTGAGCCGTATATGTAATCTGACTTCTTGAATATTGTAAGAGTTGTATTTGACAACCTAAACTTGATTGTAGTGAGCACCAATGCCACTAATTTATGGTTTCATGAGAGAATTTTGCATCCGTTAGTTACCCACGTCTTTAAACCCATGGTAGGGAATCATATGATCATAACTAAAGAGGATTTTTGGTTGATAACATGTATTATAAGGAAAAAGAATCCTGACATGCATTTCTTGATTCCCCATTTCATGATGTTTGCTCACAAAGCTGAAAGTGGAAATTTTCCGTATGCTAGCGTGGTTACTGATATTCTTGGAGCAAATAAGATATATTTGAGGATGTGAATTAAGGTAGTATTGAGTATGAAGAATGGAATCAATACATCCTCTCTAATTAAGGCGAATTAGGTATGTGAGGAGAGTGGAGAATGGCTAAGAAAGTAAACCAAAGAAAGAAGAAGAAAGGAAAAAGGCCCATGGAAGAACAGGCTGAAGAAGGAGAAAAAAGAATAGAACATGGAGGAGCTTTGGCCATATACGAAGGGGGTTCATTTGGTGCTGAACATATCATCCTCGCGCTTAGCTTGAAGTCCAATCTGTCTCTCTCTATCTTTTGTACCATTCTTTGAACCCTCTTAGTGTTTTGATGATATTTAATTTTTATTGAAAACTTGTGTTTGCATTGTAAACTCCTGCTAACTTTGATTTGTTACAAACATGCTTTTGATCATGCTACGCCTATGAACATTTACCTTGAGATGATTCATGATAGCTTGAATGAGTTATAAACCTTAGTTTATATGTTTTCTTGATGATGGCTGGTTATTGATGCTCAATCATACAACAATAACAACTACAGTTTTAATCCCAAAATTTGGGGTAGGCCATGAGAGACAAATAAATGAATAAATAAATAAACCATAAAAAAGGTTTTGATTTAGTTTGTGTGGATTCTTCTACGCCACTCATTCCTATCGAAAGCCATCTCCCCAACTAAACTTTTAACTATCATATCTTTACGAATAATTTACATCTAAAATTTCAATGGTCTACCTCTATATTTTATTAAATCGTTTATATTTAAGTTCTTGGTTTTCCTAATTGGAGCGTCTTTAGATTTTCATTGCACATGCCTAAACTAGCTCAGACGATATTCTCACATCTTATCTACAATTGAATCAACTCCCTACTTGTTATGTATCTCTTCATTTCTAATACTATCTCTTCTAGTTTTGCTACACATCCTCTTAAACATCCTTATTTTATCTAAAACTATTTTATACTCTTGTTGTTGTTTAATGGCCCATCACTCGGTGCCATTCAATGGTGTAGGTCACTGTTGTTCCATAGAACTTCGCCTTCAAATGCAATGGTATTATGCGATCGCAAAGAATTTCATATACCTTTCTCCATTTCATCCAATCTGTTTGAATCCTATGATTCACACCCCCATTTATATTACCATCATTATGGATGATGGAACCAAAATATCTAACATAATCGTTTTTTCGTTATTTTGACGATTGCCACTAAACCTGCTTAATCTAAATTATTTGGATTCTAGTGTGTCCCTCTATAACTCTAATATAGTGCTAATACCCTCTCTAGTTTCATCGACTAACACTATATCATCTACAAACAACATATACCATGGTATTTCATTTTGAATATTTTTTTGTGATTTCATCTATCATTATTACGAAAAGGATAGGACTTAGTGCCAAACCTTGATGAAGCCTAATGTTAATAGAGAAGCTATCAGTTAGAGCCCTACAAGTTTTTACATTAGTTACAACTCCATCATACATATCTCTAATAAGATTAATATATTTATAGGAGATCTATTTCTTCATCAATGTCCACCACAATATGTCTCTAGGTACCCTATCATATGTTTTTTCTAAGTCAATGAATACTATATGTAAGTCTCTCTTTTGTACTCTAAATGTCTCCATCAAATATCATAACAATTGAATTGTC
The DNA here is from genome assembly GCA_037126225.1 of Dillenia turbinata. NCBI lineage: Eukaryota > Viridiplantae > Streptophyta > Magnoliopsida > Dilleniales > Dilleniaceae > Dillenia > Dillenia turbinata. The sequence continues at coordinate 10,907,827 of JBAMMX010000017.1, forward strand.
TTAGTGGTAGATCGACCTGACATAAATCCAAATTTATTTTCAGACACACTTATCTCCAATCTCAATCTATATTTTATCACTCTCTTCCATAACTTCATAGTTTGATTCATAAGTTTAATTCATCTATAATTGGAATAATCTTGTATGTCTCATTTATCCTTATATAGTGGTACAAGAGTGCATTCTCTTCATGTTTGAGGAATTTTCTTGGTTTGCCAAATTATTACGTGATTTTTGTGTATCACGATTTCGGGCAAGTATACCCTAATTGAATGTTGTGTATAGTGCGAAACAAGTGTCATTCCTACAAGAATATTATGTATTACCAATTATAAAATATCCTATCTAAGTTGGACAAAAAAATCAGAATTGCAAGGATATCAAAACTACAAAAATATCAAAAAAAAATATTGATGAATAAAAACCCTAGTTTTATAAGACCCTAGAACATCGATTTCATCTGTGTTCAATTTTTTCATATGGTTAAAATCTTTTAAATCCCTTAAAGTTTATTGACTAAAGATTCATTCTTGATGATGACAGATTTTTCTAAATTAGATTCACCCAATAGTCATGCAGTGAAACCCTAATTCGACTAACCAAAACCAATGGTCATGCAATCTTGATTAGGCCGAACTGCATTAAGATTTATGATATATCTGTAATCTAGGGTTTCTCCTAAAATCCTGACACAAAGAATTAATCATCCGTCGATCTTATAACCCTATGTGGATTTTATTGTATTGGTCAGATTTCATGCAATCTTCTTTTGATCTCATACATGTAATCGCAAATCATAATCGTAGGACCTTTTACGAATGAAGCATTAAATTCAATAATGAAATCTCATCGAACAATAAACATGCCAATAAAGATTTAAGGGGAAGAAACAAATCAAATCATACTATTAATCAAAGAGTAAAATCCATCGAGTCCTAAGAATAAGAAATCTAACTAAACATAATAAAGAAAAAAAGAAAGGTAAAGAAAACATTCCTAAATAGAAGAATCCATTCAAGGAGGCAGCTGTTAGGGTTTCTCTCCTCCCCCTAAGTGCAAAGAATGTCTCCTTCTTATAATCTAAATTCTAAGAGTCTTAAATGACTAAAAATTCATGGGTTTTCATAACAACTTGATATTTCACTTGGACTTGGACTTTTAGAACTCATGGCCCTTGATTTCCAGCACTATAATAATTTCGATTCAAATTTTGGATATCTTTTGATCTGACCCAGCCTCTGAAGTATTCATAAGATTTGTAGATCTTGAAGTCTTCTTTTTAACCCAATAAGAATCAGGTCAATCAGATATTGAAACAGAAAGTCATACCTAAAATACTAACAGCTGTTTGCATAGTTCAATATTCTTAAACAAGCCCAATAATCCTAAAATAAAACTCATGAAAATAATCAGTGTAAAATTATGAAATAAAACCTAAAAATAGTTAAAAAAAGTCATAAATAAAGCCCGAAATAAAATAAAATAAAATAATTCAAATGTATAAAAATATTGCTATCAAATACCCCTACACTTGAATGTTTGCTTGCCCTCAAACAAGAATAAATTTTCTCCCAAATCGGAATTTCAATCAAAAAATCAATATTTCGTAGTATCCAATACTATAATAACTATTGCATCTCACATAGTCTCATCAAAATAAAAAATAATGCAAGATTCAACCACTCTCACAATTGGTTCACTCAATAAAATGAAAGAAGATACTAATCAACTACTCTAAACACTTATTTTATGTAAGGGTACGTGTATCACTCAAATCAACACAATGAGATGACATTACCAAAAGTTTACTCATATATCAAATCTCCACCACTTATACATGAAATCCACACACCAAACAAAAAGATCTTTTATTTGGTTATAATGAGGTTAATGTAAAGGATAGGATAAAGGGTAAAATGTAAGGTTAAAATGATTTGCTAACTATACCTAAGCATTAAGACATAACATCATTTACATCAAAACAAAGAAAATACTAAATCTAAACAATGTGATACATCACTTATTCAAAGTAAGGAACAAGACAAAGACATTTCACTATAAGAGTGAACAATATCAAGATGAATTTTTTTTTCTTTTTTTTTTCCTTTTTTTTCTCTTTTTTAATTTTTTTCCTTCTTTTTTTTTTTTTCAACCAGCACTTTTCTTTTCTTTTCTTTTTTTTCATTTTTCATTTTTTTGCTGGTTTTTTTTTCATAACTCACTCAACAAGACAATGACTAAAAACATATAAAAACTTGAACGAAACAATAATACCTAAAAACATAATACCACGCTATCAACTATAAGTATATTAGTGAATTTGGGTTCAAACTCTAGGACCAGAGAAAGATAGGTCATAGGGTAAATCATGTAGGTAACATACGAAAGGTCTCGGCTCAAATGTGTTAACTAAGGGATATAAAATGATTGGGTTGGTATTTTTCAAAAGCCAAAGTGTGTAAACCTAAATGTTTTAATCATTTTGATATATGAAAATCAAGAATATGGTCTCAAAATACATAACAAAGCAAGTTTTAGAATGATCAAATCATGTGTGATATACACTCCGTAAGAAAAATGACGAAAGCAAAAAATTGCTCTATAAGGCTCAAATTCTCATTAAGGTAAATTTGGTGTTAAATTTTGTATGTCTATCTTTCAAATCAACCATAATAAAAAGAATAGCCACTCATGTACCAAACAACTACTAATACCAATCATCTATCATGCAACCCAATTCAAGACAAGTAACATACAAGGACTAGGAAACTCAAGAAATTTTAGTTCGCTTGGAAAAAATTTTATCAAAACTCAAAAAATTCAGCAAAACTCAATAGTCCTAAAAATTCTTAAGAAAATGTCCTAAAAATCAGAATGAAATAAATGAAAATAAAATTCCTAAAAATAAAATGCACCCCCCACGCTTAAACCAAATATTGTTCGCAATGTAAATGAAACACTAAAATCAAAAGAGGAGAACAGAAAACTCCTCTGATTAAGTCGGTGAACTGTTAACCCCCTCTTCAGCAACTTCTCTTCCTCTCATGCAATGGGTTGCTTATTGGCTTATAAAAAAAAATAACATCAAAACTTAAACCTAAATTAAATCAACAAAACAAAGATTAAAGAAAATCATAAAAACATTGGGTTGCCTTCTAATAAACGCCTTTCTTTTATGTTTTCGGCTAGACACAATCTCCTTACTTCAACCTGGTTCATATTGTGTTCGAACGTGAGGTAAATTTGCATCCAAAATAACACATGCGTCAATATTTTATCATCTAGAAATTCATGCCTCACATGCAAGGAACTAGCAATGCAATTTTCAAGAAGATCTTTAGAATAAAAGACATTCAAATCATGCTCAACAATCGTATAAAAGCGATCAAGTTCAAAATCAACTCTAAAAACCTCTTGAGTATTAAAATTTTTCATTGACTTAAGGATATCAAACTCAATTTTTCATTATTTAATCTTAAAGTTAGTTTTTCACAAAAAACATCAATCAATGCATGTGCAGTGTTCAAAAATGGTCAACCCAAAATCAACGAAGTGCCCTCATCATCATCCATGTCCAAAACAAAAAAGTCAATAGGAAAAATAAATTTATCGACTTTAACCAAATATCGTTAACAATGCTTCTAGGATATTTGACACTCCTATCAGCTAATTGTGAAGAAATATTAATAGGTTGACAATTCTTTAATCCTAACTTTAAAAACACAAAGTATGACATGAGATTGACACCGACACCTAAATCACAAAGAACATCAGAAAAATCAGAAGAACCAATTATGCAAGGGATAGAAAAACTCCTTGGATCCTTAAGTTTCGGCAGCAGCTTCATTTGTAGAATTGCCGAACACTTCTCTGTAAACTTGACCATCGAAATCTCACCTAGTTTCCTCTTGTTTGTGATCACGTCCTTCAAAACTTTCTATAGCTCGGCATTTGCCTGATAGTATCCAAAAGAGGAATGTTAATATGCAGTCTCTAAAAAATTTCAAGAAATTTCTCAAATTGTTTTTCTGTATTATCACCCAACAAACGACTAGGAAAAGGAACACGAGGTCTATACACCCTTAAAGGTAAAGAACTTCCCTGTTTTGTTTTAGATGTCTTGGTCTTCTCATTAATAGGCTAGTTGTTCTCAACCTCTTATTCATTTTCTTCCTTTGATTGAATCGGTTCCTCTTGCAATTGCTTTCCACTCCTCAATGTAACTGCTTTCGCTTGTTCTCTAAGATTTTTTCCCATATCACTTAGTAGTTTTCCTGGAATATGAGAATGAAAGGCATTAGTCAATTGATCAATCTTATTCTCAAGTTTCTCAAACCTTTCATTAGTTGTTGCCCCCAAACTCTCAATCCTTTCACTTGTGGTAGATACTAGGCATTCAATTGCTATCTCCCATGATACCTTACTCTCCCTTGGCTGTTGATTCCCCGAAACAAATTTCTATGGATTGCTTGGTCATGGTGGTGCCCCTTGACTCCATGAAAAGTTTAGATGGTTCCTCTACCCGGGATTATATGTGTTGGAGAACGGGTTGTTCTGAGGTCTGCCAAAATTAGATACATAATTTGCTTACTACATCTATGGACACTTAAAAGATACGTGAGTAGAATCACCACACAAGTCACAATACAAGACTTGATTACTCACAACATTAAGTTGATTAGTTTTCAAGCAATTAATCAAAGAGTCAATTTTCACGTTAAGCATGCTAAGACTATCAACCTCATGTATGTTAGCTCTCTGCCTAGGAGTCTCACACTCATAGGCCAGTCAAATTGATTAAATGCCATATCATCAAATAATACACATGTTTCATCATATGACTTGCTAAAAAAAGCACCCCTTACCGCAGCAGCTATGGTAATTTTGACAGAATTTAAAACACCATCATAAATGTTTGTAAAATCAACCAATCAGGAGTACCATGATGTGAGCAACTCCTAATCAAATCTTTGAACCGATCTTAGGCATTATACAAAGTCTCACCTTCAAACTGCCTAAAACTAGTAATGTCATTACACAGTTTAGCTGTCTTACTAGGTGAAAAATATTTAGTCAAAAATGCCCAATAAAGAATTTCCTAACTAGTAAAATGATTAGCAGGAAAGAGTTTAACCATACCTTCGCCTTTTTCCTAAGAGAGAAAGGGAATAACCTTAACTTGATGGCATCTGTGCTGACTCCATTTAGCTTGATGGTGTTACTGATCTCTAGAAAGTTCTTCATATGACTAATTGGATCTTCAAAGGTCTCTCTACTAAATTGATCTGTCTGCACCATTCCAATGAGACTTAACTTTAGCTCAAAGTTGTTTGCCTCTATAGTGGGTTGCACGGTGCTAGTCTAAATGTCTTGAAGTTTGAACATCGAGTACTCCCACATTGCTCTATTCTTATGGGCCATTGTTCTTCCTTAACCTCTCTATCTTATCTACGAATGGTTCATAAAGTCCTATCTATCTTAGGATCGAAATCAATTAGGTCAAGACTCTTGGATTGTAGCATGTACTGTATGATCACCAAAAATAGCCAAAAATTTGATCTTCAAAATAATCTTCAAGAACCACTCAAGAAAATCTATATTACCTAGATAAATGTAAAAATCATAAAAAAGCAAGATAATGCACAAAGACGTTCAAGAAAGCAATCGAAAATCCCTAAAAGTAAGAAAAAATAAAGAAAAATAAAAAAAAAAACCTATAAAAATGATGAAATTTAGCTGAAATAGGGTGGTGCTTGTAGCTAATGCTACAGGTTTTGTTCAACAAATGGAAATCCTTCAAAATAAATGGAAAAAAACCCTACAAAACTAATTCTATAAGGAAAAAGTAAGAAATATATGAAAAAACTTAAAATTTGCATACCCTATTTACCAAAAACAAGAAAGAGACAAGAAATAAAAAAATAATTTCCAATTTCAAACAAGATGATTTTTATTGATATGCATGAATATCCCCGGCAATGACGCCAAAAACTTGTTACGTGATTTCTGTGTATCACGATTTCGAACAAATATACCCTAGTCAAATGTTGTGCATAATGCAAAACAAGTGTCGTTCCCACGAATATATTATGTATTATCAATTATAAAATATCCTATCTAAGTTGAACAAAATGAATTAAGATTGCAAAGATATCAAAACTACGAAAATATCAAAAACAGAATATTGATGAATAAAAACCTTAGTTTTATAAAACCTAGGATATCAATTTCATCTATTTTCAATTTTTTCACATGGTCAAAATCTTTCAAATCTCTTAAAGTTTATTGACTAAAGATTTGTTCTTGATGATAGATGATTTTTTTAAATTAGATTTACCCAATGGTTATGCAATGAAACCCCAATTCGACTAACCAAAAACCAATGTTCATGCAATCTTGATTAGGTCGAACAACATTAAGATTTATAAAATATCTGTAATCCAGGGTTTCCCTTAAAATCCCCACACATAGAATTAATCATTTGTCGATCTCATAACCCTTTGTGGATTTTATTGTATTGGTCAGATTTCATGCAATCTTCTCTCGATCTCATACATGTAATCGCAAATCATCAAATCATAGGGTCCTTTACGAATGAAGCATTAAGTTCAACAATGAAATATCATTGAACAATGAACATACCAATAAATATTTAAGGGAAAGAAATAAATCAAACCATACTATTAATCAAAGAATAGAATCCATCAAGTCCTTGGAACATGAAATCTAACTAAACATAATAAAGAAAAACAAGAAAAGTAAAAAAAACATCCATAGATGGAAGAATCCCTCCAAGGAGGCGGTTGCTAGGATTTCTCTCCTTCCCCCTAAATGCAAAGGATGTCTTCTTTTTATAATTTAAGTCCTAAGAGTTCTAAATGACTAAAAATTCATCGGTCTTCATAACAACTTGATATTTCACTTGGATTTAGGCTTTTAGAACTCATAGGTCTTGATTTCTAGCACTACAGTAATTTTGACTTAAATTTCAGATATTTTCTGGTCTGACCCAACCTTTGAGCTCTTCATAAGATTTGTGGGCCTTGAAGTCTTCTTTCCAACTTAATAATAATCAGGTCAATTGGACATCGGAGCCGAAAGTTATTCCCAAAATACAAACAACTGTCTGCGCAGTCCAATATCTTTAAACAAACCCAATAATCCTAAAATAAAACTTAAAAAAATAATCAGTGTAAAATCATGAAATAAAACCTAAAAATAGTTCTAAAAGTCATAATTAAAGTTTGAAATAAAATAAAATAAAATAATTCAAGTATATAAAAATATCGCTATCACAAATTTATTTAAACAAATCCGTTAACATTACTATACCAAATTCATCTAAACATTTCCATATCTCAATAGGAATACCATCAGATCCTATAGCCTTATTATTCTTTATTCTCTGTAAGGCCTCCTTTACTTCATGGGGATGAATTTTACATTTAAAATCTCTATTAATTTTTTCTACAGATATTGCAATATTGCCTGTACTTTCAACGTTAAAGAGATTATTAAAATAATCCCTCCAACGTTTTCTTATTTTCTCATTCTTTACAAGTATACTATTAGTTTCACTTTTAATGCACCTAACACTATTTAGATCTTTTCCCTTCCTCTTCCTTAGTTGGCAATTCAGTAGATCTCTCTTTTCCTCTCTTTAGTTTCCGGTCTCTTGTATAATTCATAATATACCTTACTCTTGGATTTATGAATATTCTTTTTTACCTCATTTTATACAATTTTGTATTTTTCATATGTATCGCTACTTCTATTACTCTTAAGTTCCTATAATACTCTCGTTTGATTCGAATAACATTTTGTATTTTCTCGTTCCACCACTAAGACTCCTTATTATTAGAGGTCCCTTAAATATGCCTAGAACTTCCCTATTTACACTCTTGATGTTATTAGATATCTCTTTCCACATTTTCTGGATCATCATTAGCAGACCAACTTGTTATTTGAATGACTTTATATCTAAAAGTCGTCACTTTTTCTTCTTTTAAATTCCACCATTTAATTCTGGGCTTCATAAATGGACGATACTTCCTTTTCCCTTTAGGCACATATATATCCAAAAACTAAAAGCCTATGTTAAGTTGCTACACTCTCCTCCGGTATAACCTTACATTTTTAATAGGTCATTCTATCACCTCTCTTGGTGAGGAAGAAATCTATTTAATTGGCATTCGACCCACTCCTATAGGTAACTCTGTGTGATTCTTTTTTCTTGAATAAGGTGTTTACGAGTGACAAATTGAATGCTATGACAAATTCTAAAATAATATCTCCCACCTCATTACTGCCACCAAAGCCAAAGTTTCTATGTATGGCTTTGAATCCTTTATTATTCTCTCCTACATGTCCATTTAGGTCTCCTCCGATAAATAACTTTTCTTTACTATGTATGATTTGTATAAATTCATCCAAATCTTTTCAAAATTGCTTTTTACTAATTGCATCTATACCTATTTTGGATGCATAAAAACTATTTATATTAATTACAACTTTTCCATTAACTAACTTGACAAGCATAACTCTATCTCCCTCCTTCTTATCTCTACAACATGCTCATGTAAGTCCTTATGCACAATTATTCATACTCCATTCTTAGTTCTATCCCTATCTGTATATCAAATCTTATGACCATATGGTTCTCTACTTTAGCCTTCTCCCCTACCTACTTAGTTTCTTGGAGATCCATGATTTTAATCTTTCGTCTATTCATTGCTTCTCCTAGCTCTCTTAACTTGTCGGTTAAGAATCATATATTCCAAGTGGCTACACGAGTCCTATCTTCATGGACTGACTTACTTACCCACACCCTAAGATCCCTTGGTAACTTGTCATACACCCAGGATCTGATATAGCGTGTCGCTGAGGGGGAAACACCCCAAAAGTTTTCTTATATTTGTCTCCTATTTTTCATTTTGACAAAAAGTTTTATGCTGATTGTCAACCTATCGCAACCCTACTCTTTTACCTGAACTTGGGACCGGTCTTGGTGGAGTTCTTTAAAAACAATATATAAAGCAAATTAAAAAAATAAAGATAAATAAAAATAAAAATAAACTATATATATATAGTGTTAAACATATATAATGATAATAATAAAGGTAATAATCATATGTTTATAATTATGCTCTTGATGGTGGATTAAATATAATGTGAACTCTTGTTTGTGATAGCTACTTATGATCATGCTTGTTGAACTTCATGCATTGCCTTGTTAGCTGTGTTTATCCTTTGCTATTGCTTGTGCTGATGGTTAGATATTCATACGTAGCATAGGTTTACATTCAAAACGTGTTAACACTTTAGTGAATTAGTTATGCCTATGTTTAGTACCCTTAATGTCTACATTAAGGGTATCGGACTTATCACTCACTTAGGGCACTTATTCAAAGGAAGTTTTTCAACTCCATCATAGGTCAATGACCTAAAACTTGGGTAATTTTTTTTTGCCTTTATTGTTTTGCCAATGCCACACCCTTTTTGTTGATGATAAAAAGGGGGAGAAAGCCTGAGAAAGTATAGGAGAAAGACATGCTTCAAGTGCTAGGGTGAGATAGGGTGAAAAATTGGAAAACATTGAAGAGAAACCCTAGCTCTAAGGTATGCACAAGATATATGGATTTAGATCGATGTATTTCCAGAACTTAGAAATTTTATCATTATCAAAAGGGAGAGATTGTTATACATATAGTGTTTTGATGATGATCATGTGCATCAATTTAAAGAAACAAAGGATGAACACACAGGAAATACATACGCATTTGAGCACAAAGTGTTTAGTTCAACCCACCAAGTAAACACCTCAAGTTTTGCCTTAGAAACTTAAGTTCATTTGATATAGGACTTGGATAGGTCGACCCATGCAAGGAAGCAGGTTGACCCAAGCAATGACTTACATAATTAGACAAAGGACTAAGCCAAGAGATTAAAGATGAACCAAGAGTTATCAGGTCGACCCATGTAAGGAACAGGTCAATCCATTGCACACTTAGATAAAGGGAAACAAACCTTAGGTCAACCCATTCACATGAAGAGGTCGACGTAGGTAAGAGCTTACTTATTTTAAAAAGGCATAAGGATAGTTCAGGTTGACCCACAAATGGGAATAGGTTGATCCATTCTAAACAACACACAACATTCTAAGAGCATGGAACCTTAGGTTGACCCACAAGGATGAATTGTGTCTAAACGTCACCTCAATTTAAAATCAAGTTGACCCATTTTAATTTTGACATGTCGATCTAAGGAGACCACAACCTTAAATCTTAGTGGTTAAGCATTTGAAAGGCTCAAACCTAACTTAACACAATACACAATGTTTACTTAATAGTTTGTTTGGATGGAGGGTTTTGATAAGAAAGGAAGGGTTTTTAAAGAGCCCACCCACGTTTGACAAAATAATTAATTGGAGGGGAGGGAAAGGGAGGGTTTCTATAAAACCCTTCAAACCCAAATTTTTAATTCTATCAAATTAGTAGATTTTGGAGGGGAGTAATTCCCTTTTAAAATTATAATGACTAAATTTACTTTTATGTTCTCTACTTTAAAAGTTTAATAAAAAACAGAAATGATAAAATAGTAAATTTATGTACTTTTTAATTATATTCCCTCCTTTGCTCTCGTCTAACCAAATATGATTTTTTATTATACTTTCTTTTCTCTCCATTTACCTTCACATATTTTGTTGTCAAATGTGTCTTTTAATTTTACTTCTGTTTCCCTCTTTTTTCCATCATTTCCCTTCTTTTTCTTTACTTCCTTTTCCCATGAGATTGCCAAACACATTGTAAGTGTTTTATTAGGCTAATCAAGCTTATGTAGCAAAAGCAAGTGCATCCATTGGCGGATAGTTTGAGCCACCAAAAAGCATTCATAAGTAACGGTTGAAACATTTAACAAAGAAGGTGAAGAAGTATTAATGACCAATGTTCATCTTCACCAACCTTTCAACTGTAACAGATCTCCGGTGACTGTGTATTACGTACCACTCCTTATGATTATATATATATATATATATTAGTGTCCTTTTAGGACATCTAAAACAAAATTTTATTTACTTATTTATTCATTTTTATTTTTTTTGGTTTCGCCTCAAAATCACTAAAAAATCGAAAATTTTATCGGTAAACTAAAAACCTTCTCGACAAGCGCTAAAAGGTTTAAAGAAATCAAAAATAGCTAACAAAAGACCTACATATTTAAATAAAGGTATTTAAGTAAAATTTCGCATTTTTAAGAAATTTCAAACAAAAATTACATAGGGACCAAAAAACAATTGTTAAAAGTTAAGGGTCTAAATGCAATCAAGAAAAGTTGAGAGACTAAGTTGCAAACCACTCAAAGATGGACAATTGGAGCCAAATGATCAAGAGGGCAACAAGGCTGGTTAGTGGCCACATGGGATAGTTTCACATTTAAGAAAGCTCATAGGATGGAAAATTTGAATCGTTTGAATCCGATAAAAAATTTTTGAAGATATCGTGATTTTACTAAACTTACGCGTGGTAGGTTTTGTATGAATTTTTCTCTAAGTATGGAATTTAAGATTTAACAAGAAAACATTTTCATATGCATCTTGTAGTTCGATGATATGATATTATTGAAATAATTGAATTGATGAATTATACATATTGTTTAATGTAGGCGCAGGGTTACATTTTCGTATGAAGAGTGACTCGTTCGAGAAATGAGGACAGTTAGGGGGAGTGGCGTACCCTCCCCAGTCGAGGTAAGTGGGATGAACTATTTCTAATTTTAAATGAAAAATAGTTTCGATCATGATTTTTATAAATAAATTTTAAAATATGATTTAGAAATGGTTTAGTGTTTGTGGCATATCTTGAAATGATGTTCTATGTTAATTGTATCATGATATTATGATGACTTGATAATGCCATACTTTTATAAGCATCGATTTATGAATGATGATATATAACACATGTGTATGATTATGGGATGGTGTATAGTGGCTATAGTGCACTCCCTACCACAATATTGAGCGTTTACCTGACGGAGTGATGTTGTGGGGTAACACGGGAATAAGGGTTTGAGCCCCCTGTCTCTGACTAACGGATCCAATAGACGAACACCATGTGAGGACCGTGTCAACACCAAGGGAAGGGGGTTAAAAGAAATATATATGTGTTTCATTCATAAGACATTTTCGTGACCCTTTGGTGGATTTTACCATAGTTAGACCAAACTATGGGTAGAATGCGTTTTATTACTAACTGATACCCCATGATACATGATTGATGATAAGGATGAATATTATTTTGAATTACACGATATGTTTGCAAATGAATGAAATATGATTTGAAAATGATGGTTTGACTTACCATTTTCACAAATTCATTTATTGTCATTATATAGTCCTTGCATCTGACTCATTGAGTATGTGGATTATATTCACCCCTCATATTTACATTGTCAGCTTATACTGTACTTGACTTACATTGAGGTATTGTTCCATGAGATTTACTGAGAGACGCTATCAGGTATGTGTTCATACCTATTTTTGTTTACGATTGGACCACGCATATAAATGTTATATATAAATTGGAGGCAAATGTTTTAAATTTTTTTTTTTTGAGAACTATCTTCTTCAAATCTTCCACTGTAGGATTTTGACTTGGTGATATCGAGTAGGGTCATAATATTGGTCAAGTATATAGGCCAGAAATCAGAACCTGCGAACTACTGGTCCAAAGGTTTCCTTTCAGACGTGGATTTGGTAAGACAATGCCACGTACCTAATCTTGCTTGACCTCGATGTGTGAGTAGGGCATACCCATGCCTTGAGGAGTCGTGGTGGTCTATTCGCGTGCTGGACTTACGTCACCTCCATGTATGACATCAATGGCTATCTTGAATGCTCTTATAAATACCTATATGAAGGAAGATGAACTTCGTTTAGAATGAATTGAGCTCTTGGAACTCTTGGAAAACATCATCGAATAAATTGAATGCTTTATGTTTCTTATTGAAAACAACACTCTACTTTTTTAGCTTTTTATTTCATTTCTTGAGTGTAATTTATTGTAAGCTTAAAGTTCATTACTTCTGGGGATTAAGCCTCATTCTTTGTAACATATCTCTCATAGCATATTGAATGTATTAAGGATTGGTGAGGGATTCACCGTCTATGTTTTCAGAGAGAGAACAACAACCTGTTGAGGTTGGGAAAGTTAGTGTTCAGAAAGAACATTATAAAGGTTTAACTTGAACCTTGAATCAAGTTTGTACTATTGAGTTAATCGTGGAAAATCCAGAAGAGAGGCTAGGAGTAGACGTACACCAATTTTGAGTGGAACCTATATATATCTTAGTGTCTTCTTTGTCTTCCTTCTTTATTTATTCATATGTCTAATAGTTTAAGTCTCCAACATTTTGTAAATCCTTAGAAAAACTCAAAATTGCCATTCAACCTATTCATCTCTAGATTGTATTTTAATTTAAATAAATTAATTATGCGAATACATTTTTACTCTTTTAAAGTTCAGAAATTTTATTTCTTTATATGAGTATATTGCTTGTAGTCAACTAGTGGAGTGTTCTGTGAAGTCTATAATATGTTTAGGTTGACTTGTGCATAATAGTCTTTGAGTTTTTCAATGTGCTGCATATGTATAGGTCAACTATGTATAATGTTTAGGTCGACTTGAGTTTGAGCTTGTTGGTCCCTATGAAACCAAGAAAGGGGGGTTGAATTGGTTTGGCTTCACTTAATATTTTACTTCACTAAAATCAGTCCTAAAACATATGGCCAAATAACATACAAAATGCTAATGTAAATGCACAAATAAAAAGAAGGGATAGAGAAATCAAGCTCGTTTTATAGTGGTTCGGCCTTGTGCCTATGTCTACTCTTCCAGCTTAGCAAGTCAGGGTCCAGCGATAGCTAGTTTTCACTATGCACAAAGAGAATTACAACCACATGTACATGGTTTCAATGTTGACAATCTGCACCTTCCATCTTGAAGATGTCTTAGTCCAACACTCACTAAAGTCTTACTCTCTCACACCTAACCTATCAACCCTTGAGAATGTTCCTCACACTCTCCTTAGACTTGTGAGACTATACAAATGAGAACTCAGAAAATACAGAAATGTATCACTCAGTCGACAGCATAAAAAATGCAGTAGAAGGAATGATCAAGTAGCAACTTTTGGGTTCTGATTTCTCTCAACACAAATCTCGAATTAAGTCTATAAATATATCTCAAGAAACTCTGAATATTGTTATTCAAAAACCACACATGAACTGCTTCAAAAGACTGCTCTTTCGAATTGATATTAGCTGCTCAAAAGTGCTTCAGAACCAGCTCATTTTCTGCTTTTCAGATCCTAAAAATCAACCTTCTATGTTGATGTTTCAAAACCATCTTTTATTGCAGTAACTTTCAGAGTTTCAAATCCCACAATACTCTTGTAGTAAGGAGAAATCAAATTTCAAAAATCTTAGAAGTTAGATAAGGTATATAAGAATATAAAGTTCCTGAAAACCTGCCAGAACTTCAGAGACTGCTTGAATTCAAATTTTGAATTTGATTTTACTTCCAGTAAAATTCTGATTTGAGCTTGAATTTGAATCACCCATTAGAATAGGCTTCATGGTTAAGTACAGCTCCCAATCTGTACTTAACGTGCTAAGTTAGGGTTTGAAAGAATAACAAAATCACAGCAGAAATCGCAACAGTTCAAAATTTGTCTGAAACTCTATTGCTTCTACCCAAATTTGCTTCTACCCTGCTTCTGTGACTGTGTTCTCTAACCACTTATACAGATTTATATATATAACATTGCATTACATATTCTAATTATCTGCACACTTAATAAATTGTTAGAAACACATATAAAGTTTTGTTATCATCAAAATATACTAGGGTTGGACAACAATTTCCTTAACAATCTCCCCCTTTTTTATGACAACAAAACCTTCTATAAAATGCAAAAAGATATGCTCAACATACTCAACAAGGATGTACATAACAACACAGTATGTGATTATTACATTTAGCACAATATGATTTGCAATCACATTACATTACATTCTCCCCATCTCCCCTTAATTCATGAATATATGAACATAAACAAAATATAAAACCAGTCATGATTCAGCAGTCATCTCCCCCTTAATATTTACACATTTTCACATTTTCACTTTTTCACTGCATATTTTTACATTTTATATATCTCCCCCTTTTTGTTTCATAAAAAACAAACAACAATATTAAAGAAATAAGGCATTTATGAGAAAGGAAAGTGCAGATTTCATTAAAGAAAATGAGGAATACATGAAAAATAGAATCTGAAAATCAGAAATAACATCAATTAGCCTACATATTGTAATCTACCTAGACATTTGGAAATCTTTCAAGTAACACAGACAGGTCTTTCTGCACTGTCTGA
The DNA here is from genome assembly GCA_037126225.1 of Dillenia turbinata. Lineage (NCBI taxonomy): Eukaryota > Viridiplantae > Streptophyta > Magnoliopsida > Dilleniales > Dilleniaceae > Dillenia > Dillenia turbinata. The sequence goes on from JBAMMX010000017.1 coordinate 10,923,256, forward strand.
AGGAGATTCATACATTGGTCTATTTTTTCTTCTACAACATTGATTATATCTTCTAGTTCATGAACCCATTCTGGTTTGTTTGAGAAATGATGCACAGGATGTGTAGTAGTCTTTCTTTTCTTCCTAGAAGATTCTTCCATTTCATGCCTTGATCTAAGTAATTCAGAATATCTCTGATCATATAAGTTATGTTCAAGATCAGCTTCTATTCCACCTTCTTCATTTACTTTGCCTTGCCAAAATTGCCCATCTCTATATTTTCAAATTTTGTCATCAGATATTGTGATACCCATATGATTAATGCAAGAGCTACCAAGAGTAAGAACTATTTCAGTTATATCAAATCATTTGTATTCCAAAAGATTCAACAGAATATTTCCATAAGGTCTCATAGTCACATTTCTTCTAATATGAGACATAAAAATTTCAGCTAAGTCTAATTCTTTATCCAGAATCATGACAGCAATAATCTTGACATCTTCAACAGTCACAGTAGTCATACTTCCATTCCTTGGTATAATACACAGAGTCACAATTTTGTGAATAATTCTAATTAACAGAAGAAAATTTGTGCAGTACATGTACTTATTTCCAGTTTCATCTTTGCCACCAAGCAGACTATATAATTCATTCTTGTTCAGATTTGATAAAGAAGCATCCACAACCTTTTTAGTCCTAAACAAGTGGATATATCATCCTTAGAAATGACAACCGAATGATCCAGAATTTTTGTCACTAAACTTTCTGCATTTTCAGTATCGAAATTCTTATAAAAATCAAAGATAATATGCTTTTAGCATGTTTGTGAACCAGTACATACACTAACACAACCAGTCCTTTCAAGAAACTTACGGATTTCTAACCCATTTTCTTCAAAAAATTCAATATCCAGAATTCTTGAAAGAAGAACATTTACCTTCAGAGCATAATTACTTGCTGAAGTAATCTTAATTCTTGATGATTCTTCCATCAGAGGAATTTGAATTTCAGGAGATGAAGATCTTTCGGGTGATGAAGAGTTTGACCTAGGTTTGAAATCTCTACTCTCGGATGAACTTTCATTATCCAATTCGATGTGAGATACTATAGGATTTAGGGTTTTTCTGTTGGCAATCCGTTAGGATTTTCCATGAACCATTGTGATTTTGGAGATTAGCTTGAAGAATTTTGGAATTTCTTGACCTAGGGTTTTCATGAAAAGGAGAGATAAGTTTCTTTAAATTTGGGAAAGTGAAATTTTAAAATTCTGGAATATCTATTTCCTTTTTTCTTATTTATTTGTATAGAACCACTGCTATGCTTCTATCCTTGCTTCTATAAGGCTTTTAGTATTTCATTTTCTTCTTTTTTAAAAGGAAAACATACTTCAATCTCATTTCTAATAAATTCAAACCTTTCTCTATCTAGAGTTTTTGTGAAAATATCTGCCAATTGATTTTTGTATCAACATATTCTAGAACATCTCCATTTAGAACATGATCTCTTATAAAATGATATCTAACTTCTATATGTTTAGATCTGGAATGATTTATAAGATTTTTTATTAGACATATAACACTTGTATTATCACATCTCATCAAAATATTTTTATAATTTAGTCCGTAATCCCTTAATTGTTGTTTCAACCATAAGATTTGAGTATAACAATTTTCTATTGATACATATTTTGACTCGGCCATAGATAATGCAACTGAATTTTATTTTTTGGATGCCCAACTCACAATTCTATTTCCTAAAAATTGACAAGTACCTGAAATACTTTTTCGATCAATTTTACATCCGGCATAGTCAGCATCCGAATATCCAATTAACTCAAAATTTGAATTTCTTGGATACAAAATTCATAGATTATAAGAATTTGTTACATATTTTAAAATTCTCTTAGTAGCTTTTAAATGAGACTCTTTAGACTTGCTTTGAAATCTAGCACATAAGCACACACTATACAAAATATCTGGACGTGAAGTGGTTAGATAAAACAAAAATCCTATCATGCTTCTATAGAATTTTTCATCTACATCTTTTCCTTTTTCGTCCAAATCTAACTTAATAGATGTAGATATTAGAGTACTAGCATTTATTGAGTTTTCCATTCCAAATTTTTTTATTAGTTCTTTTGCGTATTTTTCTTGATTTATGAAAATTCCTTCAGGTGTTTGTTTTATTTGTAAACCTAAAAAGAAATTCAATTCACCCATCATAGACATTTCAAATTCACTTTTCATCATATTACTAAAATCATCATATAAGAATTCATTTATAGCACCAAAAATAATATCATCAATATAAATTTGAACAATCAAAATATCATCATTAACATGTTTTATAAACAAAGTAGTATCAACATTTCCTTTCTTAAAATTATTCTTCACAAGAAAATCACTTAATCTTTCATACCATTCTCTAGTTACTTGTTTTAAACCATACAATGCCTTTTGTAATATATAAACATGATGTTCTTTATTAGGTTCTTCAAATTCGGGGGGTTGACTCACATAAACTTCTTCTTTTATATAACCATTTAAGAATGTGTTTTTTACATCCATTTGAAATAATTTAAAATTTTTGAAGCGTGCATAGGTTAAAAGTAATCTAATTGCTTCTAACCTAGCTACCCGTGCAAATGTTTCATCATAGTCAATTCTTTTTTCTTGTGAATATCCTTTTGCTACCAATCTAGTTTTGTTTCTAGTAACATTTTCATTTTCATCCATTTTATTTCTAAAAATCCATTTTGTTCCTATTATTGTCTTATTATTTGGTTTAAGAATTAATGACCACACATTATTTCTTCTAAATTGATTTAATTCATCTTGTATTGTTTCTATCCAATTTTCATCTTTAAGAGCTTCTTCTATACTCTTTGGTTCTATATGAGATAAAAATGCAAATTGATTTTCTATATTTCTATAACTTGATATAGTTCTTATGCCTTCATCTATATCACCAATAATATCCTTTTGTGAATGACTAGGTAAAAATTTTCAAATTTTTATGATTTCATCTCTATGACCTTTTTCAATTTAAACTTCATTAATATTATTATTTTTATGGGGAGGATTATTTAATTTAATAGCCTCACCATCATTCTCATCTTCTAAGTTTTGAAAATCATTTTCATGAAATCTTACATTAATATTTTCTTCAACAATCTTAGATACTAAATTGAAAACTCTATATGCTTTACTATTTAATGAGTAACCTAGAAATATTCCGTCTATTACTTTTTCACCAAATTTACTAATAGTGTTCAAATAATTTTTTAAAATATAACATAAACATCCAAAAGTATGAAAGTAAAATACATTAAATTTTCTTCTTTTAAACAATTCATAAGGAGTTTTCTTAATCATAGGCCTAAGATATACTCTATTTATTATATAACAAGCTGTAGAAGTGGCCTCGGCCCAAAAATATTTTCCTATACCACTCTCATTTAACATTATTCTAGTCATTTCTTGAATTGTTTTATTTTTTTTTCAACCACTCCATTTTGTTGAGGTATATAGGGTGCAGAAAATTTTGATTGATTCATTTCTTATTATAATATTCTAGAAATTATATGTTATCAAATTCTCTACTATGGTCCGTTCTTAATCCAACAAGTTTTAGATCTTTTTTATTTTGAATTTTCTTAGAAAAAATTATGAAAGACTCAAATGCACTATTTTTATTAGCTAAAAATAAAATCCATGTAAAGCTAGAAAAATCATCCACAATAACAAGACCATATTTATTTTCACTTAAACTTTGAGTTCTAATAGGGCTAAATAAATCCATATGCAAAATTTCTAAAGGCCTAAATGTTGAAATATAATCCTTATTTTTAAATGATAATTTTATTTGTTTGTTTAGTGAGCATGCATTGCAATTTATATATTCCTTTAAAGTTATTCTTGGTAAACCTCTAATTAAATTTTTCTTAGACAAAGTTTCCAATTGTTTAAAATTCACATGACCTAATTTTTAATGCCATACATAAATGTCATTTCTATGGATATAAACAATTTTCTTTTAAACTATCTAAAATTTTTGAGTTTACTATATAGACATTTCCAGATCTAATTCCTTCAAATATTTTTTCTTGAGTTATGCAATCAAAAACTATGCGTTTACTTTTCTTAAAAAGGACATCATATCCCAAATTACATAATTGACTCACACTCAATAAATTATGCATTAACCTATCAACAAATAAAACATTTTTTATGGAAGTAGAGTTAATATCGATAGTACCTTTACCAATGATTTTTCCTTTTTTATTGTCTCCAAAAGTTACCATTCCTTGCTCATTCTTTTTTAGTTCCTTGAACAATGGGGCATCACCTGTCATATGTCTTGAACAACTACTATCAACATACCATTTTCCTTTTGCTTTAGCCTCATGTTCCCACACAAGTTAACAAACGGATCATCTGTTCTTAGGAATCCAAACTAGCTTGGGTCCTCTAGATAACAAGCTTGTATTAGGAGTAAATTTTTCTTGAGTATAACTAAGCTTGTTTAAGAAGCATAATTTAGCAATATGTCATATTTTATGACAATAATAACAAGTGTAACTATTCTTCATTCTCTGAAAGTTATCCAAATATTTATATTTAATTTGTGAAAAATCAGATTTTTTATTTCCTTTTGTGTTTTCGAAGTTTTTGTTAAAAGTGCCAGAATAACTTCTTCTACCCCTGTATGCTGTGCTTCTGTAACCACTGCTTCTACCTCTAGTTTTTGCAGTCTGAGATTTTCTATTTTCTGTATTTTTTATTGTACTAACAAATACAGTTCTATTGACTAGTGATTAAGATGCATTTTCAGAGTTGTACCCTAGACCATTCTTTGAAGAGTCATATCTTTGAATTGCAAGAAGCCTAGTTAGTTTTTGGTCACTTTCATTGAACTTTTGAAATGTATTTTTAATGGACATAGACAGCTCCTCTATTTTACTTTTCAGTAAATATACTTCATCATTCATTATAGAATTTTCCAATTTTATTGCTTCATTTTCAGATCTTAAAGCTGATAATTCAATGTTTGCAGTAGTGTTTTTGATTTTCAGTACTTCATACTCAGATTTAGACACTTCCTATTTAGAATTTACAGCAGTGTTTATTGATTTCAGAACATCATTTTCAGTCTTTAAAACTGTCAGTGCAGATTTCAGAACATGATTTTCAGATTTAACAGCATTATTTTCAGAATTCAGCAACATATTAGTTTGTTTTAGAATGTCTTTTTCATGTTCTAAGTCCAGTATCCTATATTTAAACTTTGAAATCAGCTTTAGTATATCACTTTCATAAAAAATAACATTTTCAGTATTTTCAGAATCAGATTTCACCTATAAATCAGCCATCAGACAGATGTTTGCTTCATCAGAATTTTCTGAGTCTGAATCTGAATCTGATTCTTCCAAGTTACTCCAGGTAGTCATCAAAGCTTTTCCATTTTTCTAAAATTTTTGGATTTTCTTCAAGAGGACTAGACACTCATATTTGATGTGTGCTGGTTTTTTACACTCATAGCATATAACTTCTTCTTTATCTTTCTTTTTATCCTTGTTCTTGCTGAATTTTCTTGCATTGAACTTAGACTTTGGAGATATATTAGTTTTTGAAAATTTCTGAAAGTTTTTACCTTTTCTACTAAGAATTCTAGACAGTTTCTTTGCTAGAAGATTGACTTCATTATCACTGCATTCATCTTCTGAAAGTTCTTCCTCTGTAGTAAATGTAATAGATTTTTTCTTCCCTTTAGATTCAGCATAATGATGCACCTCAGTTTCATATGCCATCAGCTTTCTTCTTAGCTCATTCAAGGATAGTTTCGAGAGATCTTGAGCCTCCTCTATGGCAGTCTTTTTAGCATCCCAAATTCTGGGCAGAATCCTTAAGATTTTTCTGACAAGATCGGTGTCTGAAAAGGATTTTCCAAGAGACTCCAGTTCATTTGTGTTGGATGTGAATCTGTAAAACATATCCCTCACTTGTTCTCCTGGCTAAAACATAAACAACTCATATTCCTGTATAAGAAGATTGATTCTGGTGTCTTTGACAGTCTAGTGCCTTTGTGAGTGACACAGAGTCTGTCCCATATCTCTTTAGTTGTGGGATAAGAAGAAACTAAGTTAAACTCTGTAGCAGAAATTATACATAACAACAAATGCTTTGCTTGAGAGTTTATGGACATTTTCTTTTTGTCTTCCTCAGTCACTATAGGGGTTTTTACATCTAAATTTCCTTGAGAAATCACTTCCCAAGTTTCATAATCTATAACTTGAATAAAGGTCTCTATTCTACATTTCTAATAAGAGAAATTAACTCCATCAAAGTAAGGAGCCCTATTTGTGTATTGGCCAAAAGTGTACTGTGAAGTCATGGATTTTTGGCTCAAAAGACAACACTTTTGTAGAGATGAGCACTAGCTCTGATTTCATTTATTGGTCCCAATGAAACCAAGAAGGGGGGCTGAATTGGTTTGGCTTCATTTAATATTTTACTTCACTAAAATCAGTCCTAAAACATATGGCCAAATAACATGCAAAATCCTAATGTAAATGCACAAATAAAAAGAAGAGATAGAGATATCAAGCCCATTTTATAGTGGTTCGGCCTTATGCCTATGTCCACTCTTCCAGCTCAGCAAGCTAGGATCCAGCGATAGCTAGTTTTCACTATGCACTAAAAGAGTTACAACCACATGTACATGGCTTCAATGTTGACAATCTGCACCTTCCATCTTGAAGATGTCTTAGTCCAACACTCACCAAAGTCTAACTCTCTCACACTTAACCTATCAACCCTTGAGAATGTTCCTCACACTCTCCTTAGACTTGTGAGACTATACAAATGAGAACTCAAAAAATACAGAAATGTATAACTCAGTCGACAGCATAAAAAATGCAGTAGAAGGAATGATCAAGTAGCAGTTTTTGGGTTCTGATTTCTCTCAACACAAGTCTCGAATTAAGTCTGTAAATATATCTCAAGAAACTTTGAATATTATTCTTCAAAAAAGACACATGAATTGCTTCAAAAGACTGCTCTTTCGAATTGATATTAGCTGCTCAAAAGTGCTTCAAAACCTGCTCCTTTTCTGTTTTTCAGATCCTAAAAATCAGCCTTCTATTTTGATGTTTCAAAACCTTCTTTTACTATAGTAACTTTCAGAGTTTCAAATCCAACAATACTCTTGTAGTAAGGAGAAATCAAATTTCAAAAATCTTGGAAGTTAGAGAAGGTATATAAGAATATAAAGTTCATGAAAACCTGCCAGAACTTCAGAGACTGCTTGAATTCAAATTTTGAATTTGATTTTACCTCCAGTAAAAGTTTGATCTTAGCTTGAATTTGAATCACCCATTAGAATAGGCTTCAAGGTTAAGTACAGCTCCCAATCTGTACTTAACATGCTGAGTTAGGGTTTGAAAGAATAACAAAATCACAGCAGAAATCACAACAGTTCAAAATTTGTTTGAAACTTTACTGCTTCTACCCAAATTTGCTTCTACCCTACTTCTGTGATAGTGTTCTCAAACCAATTGTACAGATTTATATATATAACCTTGCATTACATATTCTAATTATTTACACACTTAATAAATTGTTAGAAATACATATAAAATTTTGTTATCATCAAAATATATTAGGGTTGGACAACAATTTCCTTAACAGAGCTCACTTAAAATATTCTAAGTCCAAGATGTGCATGTCGAGTTGTGTAATGTATAAGTTGACTTGGCCTTAAATTTGACTTGAACTCTAGGTCTTGGCTTGTGACGATCTTATGGTGGCTCGTGTCTTGCCATGTGTCCTAGCTCATGGCTCATGTCTTAATAGCTTGTGACCTATGGTTTTGAGTCATTTTTGCTTCCACAATTTTTCTAAAGTGTTAAAGTGGTAGGTCGACTCATGACAATACTAGGTTGGCTGGACTTTAATATAGGTTAACCTAATTTTGTTTTGACCCATACAAATGTAAATTTTTTATCGTTAGAACTTTGAATTTGTGATTTCTCTAATGCTTCTATAGGATAGGTCAACTTGTATTTTGGGCAGGTCGACTTATTCCTAGGCTCACACTTAGTCCTTTTTTTACAAAAATGCTCTTTGAATCGACTTGATTTTCTAGGTGAGTTGACTTGACTAACCTACTATCTAATTTCAATAATCTTATAACATTAGGCGAATCAACTTGATTCCTACTTGAGTCAACTTGTATAATATTCTATCTTAGTTTAAAGTTGATCTTTACTTAGCAAGTCAACTTAGTTCATGAATAAGTCAACTTGTTCAGATCTATAATCGAGTTATCTACCTTTAAACATTCTCAAATATGTTCTATTTTCTTCCAAATTAATCTTTCATCAGTCTAAGATATTTTGCTTATCATTAAAGCTAGATTTGCACAATTTTACTCATATTCAAAACATATTTTGTCAACAATCATCCTAGTATTTATTTTCTTGGTCATCCTAATATTTTTGTGATGTTATGAGAACGTGAGTGGAGAAAGCAACTTCTTGTTGCTTACTTATGAGTTGTTATGGAATTGACTTTTGGAACTCTTTAGAGAGGGATTTCTCAAGACATGTCGATGACTTCTTGCTCATGCAATTCAAAGGTTTGGATTTACACAAGGATACAAAAAAAAAAAAAAAAAAAAAAAAATTCTTGTGGTTTGCATTATGGTGGCGATTACATGGTGTATTTTGTCTGATGGGGAATCATTTATTCACACATTTGTTTTGCTATTATCTTCAGTTATAAGCTTTCATAGAACTCTTAAAAAGACTAATAGGGATTAAAGAGCTTTCTTGACTCTTGAGTTGATTATTTTTTGGTTTTGTATTTGCATTTTTATTCTTTCTATTATCATAAAGGACGGCTTATCCTTTGGTTTTCCTTTTTCTCTTATTTCCTAACAAATCTTATCCTACCCAAGAATTACCCTTCCCCCCAAAAAAATGTTGATCTTTGTTGGGGTCTATTATTTGTCCATTTTTTATATAAAAGAATAAGAATATATTGGATGAAAGAAAAAATGTACAACAAATCCCCATAAATAAAAATTACAAATAATACAATACAGTAAGACAAATGTACAATTGTTCTCAAATCTCTCTACAAATTTTCTAGTTTATAACCTTTATAAATTACTAAGATATGAGTCCATTAAGAATAAAAACCAATTTTATTTTACAAAAGAGAAATTTCAATCATTTATTTATCGAATATTCTGGTATTCCATTCACTTCAAATACACAATGGTAAGATCAAAAAGCTACATTTTCACAATAATTTAACATCTTTTCTCCCTCCAAAAGATCTAAATTTCATGAGAAACAAATTTGAAGCTCTCTGGTAAACGCAAACATTGTCACACATCTCTATTGCATTCGAGCAATTAAAAAAAATCAATGATCTCTAGTTTTACTGGGGTAATACATGACACATATTGTCACGCCCCGATCCTCAGATCGACCACGCGACAACCGCCGCGTCGTCTCGGTACATGGGTAAAACCTCCACATCTACCGAGACTCCGCAAGGCTATCAAATTCACAATAAATCATCAAAAGCATAAAACTCTTCAAAAATAAGAAATCACGATATCATTACACATGCAAGGAGCCCATCTGGCTCATTCCTGGACTTACAAACACACACATTGACACACATCGAGGAGTGGGATCCTGTACATGCAATCATACATTAGCACACATCGGGGAGTGGGAACCTGTACATGCACGAGTACATAGCAACACACAACGGGGAGTGAGAACCTGTATATGTACGCATGCGACGTGACCATCCTGGCCACTCAGAAAGCATTTAACAAATAAGAAGTCCCAAAACATAGCCGTCGGATTTTACCAACACTTACCCGAGGAAAACAAGCCAGTATTGATAAAATCCTAACGGTATGTGTTGTACAGAACTTCACAAAATCAAAGAAAAAGCATCAAAGTCCCAGTACAGATATAAACAGTTATCAAAAAACAGAGAAATCAAAATAAATAAAAACAAATAAAAAATCATCGGATTTTATCAATACTTGCCAACAACTCGGCCAATATCAATAAAATCCGCACGACATGGGATGTACAGACTTCCCTTTCCATGGTTTGAGAGCTATCAATCTCCAAAAGTAACCTTGCATGCCAAATACCTATCCAGTCCGCAAAAATACTTCGTAACCTCCGTCGAGTAGTCTCCCAACTAAGTCTCCTCTGAAAAAGGTGGAGAGAGGGAGGTGAGTATTGGGGAATACTCAGTGAGTGGAGTGCAATAGTGCAATTGTGTTCATAAACAAGGGTGAATGTGAGGCAGTCAAAGCATATTTCATAAATCATTTCATATATATAAAATCATTTCAATAAATCACATGTCACAAATATGCATCCATATCAATTATCCTTTCAAAAAATTTTGGGGTTCCATCGAAAAATACTTCCATCTTAGGGCGGCCAAACCCAGACGAAAGCCCGCCAAGGGTTTTTCTATCCAATGTCTCAAAACATACCCCCTTCCTTGGCGTTGGCTCATGCCTCATCGGGGTGCACCAGATATAGCACGACTTCTGTAGAGGGAGGGACGTCAAACTCCCCCGCACATCCAAACACCAAACCACGCCACCCCGTCGGGTCGCTCCGTGGTGGGAATATGACTATAGTCATCTACGACACCCTTCATTTCTCAACCAATCCATTTCTCAACAATGTGCCATGATTTCCAACAATTAATCCATAATTTCATGCCAAAGCAGTTCATAGAGCAATATCAAATAACACATGGCACAAAAGCATTTATAAACACAATGGATGCATTCGTATTTCACAATCCAGTTCAGACAGCCCACAATCACAAAACAATTTATATAAAACATGTAAAAAATTTTTAAAATCATTTTCAAAACAATTTTAAAACATGTTACTCATTCATGAACACAATGAACCATCCATTCACCTCTAGAGAGGGTATTCACTCTCTATTTCCACACTTTCCCCAATGAAACCTTATTTCGATCATCAACTGATCTTTCCTAAATACAAAATAATAATTATATCATCAATTTCAATTTATTTTTAGGGTTTATTAATTTTTCCTATTTTTGTACAATTTCTAATTCCTCCAAAATCTCATAAATATACACTCTAATGCCATCACTTGCATTCCATTCATAGACCAATAACATGATCAAAGTCGAATCTAATTCAAACTAAAAGGCCACTCAAAGTCTAAAATAAGCATGAGTAATTAGTTTCCTACTAAGTAGAAATTCTTCAAAAAATCATAAATTTTTCAATTCTCATTCAAACGTTTCAAACTATACGTCATTCTTAAGATGTAAAGGTTTAACTTCATGATAAGGAGATCGCATTTAAATTGTCTATATCATTCTGCATAACATTTCATTCCAACCCCAAAATTTTAATGTTTTTCATGCATATTTCGACTCGAACTCTAAGGAAAGCTATTTTAAACAACCCAACATGATTCTATCATCGTCTAACATGCTTCTTTCGTATCAAACAGTCTAGTTCATATAAAATCCTATACTTAGCCTTAATAATCACATATAAATTGTCAGAAAATGCATTTTAATCGAATATAACGTACATTCTAAACATATATAGATCTCTTCACCCTAAATTTCATTCAAGTTATCCAAAGGGTACGAATTTCCCTCAACTAAGGTATTTGCAGTTCACAATCCCGTGATCCAAGCGTTGTGCAATTCAGTCCGAGACCTGAAATGCTTTAAATTCGAAGCAAGAGTTAGCAATTAAGTCTAAATTACCAAGGAATCAAAACCCTAGATTTAACTCATCTTACCCAACGCAGAAAATGAAGTCTGCAGGCGACTTAGAGCTCTGCGATGATCGCAGAAGGCTCACCACAGTGAGCAGCTCGTGGTCGAGTGGATAGGGTGGGGAGACAGGGCTGTCGCGCGTAGAAAGGAGAGGGAGAGAGGATCGTCACGCGCACGCAGGGGAGAGAAGAAACAGGTGGCCGTGCACTAGGAATGACTGCCGGAGGAGTTTCAGCAGCTGGTGGTGGAGAGAGATAAAGAGACTGTGAGTGACGGAGAGTGGGAGAGATTTCGCGAGAGAGAGACAGAGAGTGAGAGATGAGAGGGCGATGGAGAGAAACGGTGAGGGGTTGACTTGGTGGTGGTCGAACCACTGTGGGGTGGCGGAGAGAAGCGGTGCACGACGGGGGAAAGCGAGAGGCGAGAGAGAGAAGATAATTCGAGAGAGGGAGAAAGACAACAGAGGGCGAGAGAGAAGAGGGTGAGAGAGAGAGAATTAGGGCTAAAAGCTCTAATTCAATTTTTGGGGTGGAAGTGCTGCGTTTGGCCCCAAAACGCAGCGCTTCCTCGCTTCCTTTTTTTTAATTATATTTATATATAGATATATTTATTCATATAATATACCAATTAAAATTTCAAAATTCATCGATAATAAAATACACTACGTATTTACGAACTCGGATACTTTAAATATACCGAAAATCTAAATTTAATACCCCAAAATCAAAAATCAACAAATTTAAAAAATTTCTCATTATCTTATAAAAAAATATGTACAAAATCTCTAAAACCGAATTTTCGGTGTTACACATATATTCGGGAAGATAGCTTTATGAAATCTCTTTATGCCTTATTCTTATTTGGCCAGCTCTTTATAGATTACATTTTGATTTCTTTATAAGAGATAGTCATTTGTTTTTAGATTTACATTTTTCGCTTTTATCTTCCATTGTGATGATTATTTTCTTTCCCTTAATAATCTTCAAATTTTTCTTTGGAGGCTAATTTAATCTTTTAATAGAGGGCTAACTTTTTAGGAGAGATGATCATTAAAAAATCATATTTCTCTTGATGTTTAGAATATGTTTTTCTTTATTTTTTTTTTATCTTTTATTTCAATTTTTTATAATTGCGGGAATCGCTCATTAGGATACACAAAGCCTACAGGCCACACAACAGGTAAGGGCACAATGTTTTTTATGCTTTACGTGGGTGCACTCCCTGAACCAAGTTATTGAGACTGGGCAAAGATGCATCTCAGGTAGTAAGTAATTGATCATTTTGCAATAATTATTACAAGATGTAAATTTACATATATATTTTTTTTCTTTTAATTTTAAAATATGTTTATGTTTTCTAGAATTATACCACAAGTTGTTTTAGGATTTCAATACTTATTGTTAGCATATTTATAGGTTTTGATAAGCAAAACACAATTAGATTGATTAAAACAAAGAATTTGAAGACTATCAGTTGAAACATGAAGAGTAGTCGACATGTCACTCACTAGAAGAAAGCGCACAAAGATAGTCGACAAATCCCACAAGTTAGTTGACACAAAATTCACTAAGATTTAGAACATTGAAGTGCAAGTCAACAATCCTATTATAAGGAAAAATAACCCATTACTAATAGTAGGATAATGATGCTACCCAAGCAAGTAGGATAGGAAATGAAATACTTAGAATGCTAAAAACACTGATTTGAGCAACACGTTGGAGACTAAGTACTCGAAAATATGGGTATTTAAAATATTAAGAAAATGAGAATTAAAAATAGTAATATTTGTTTCCCATATATCAATTAGATTAAAACTTTTTTTTTTTGAAGTTTTTTGAATTGTTAAGCCTTTAAACAAAACACATCCAGATTGAATCAAAAAATTAAAACTAGAATTTTGTTCTTTGAGAGGAAAATTGACATTTTATCTTTAAGAAATTAGATTTTAAAACAATTTTTATTAAATTCAAATAAAGGTATTTCCTAATATCTTAAATAAACATAAAAATTCAAACGTAAAAATTAGACATGAATGATTATTACTAAGGAAATAAGGAGGAACTGACTAGGTCGATTGAGAGTTTAAAATGGACTGAGAGAGGAAGGCGATCAAGAGAAGTAACCGAGAGAGAAATTTTAGGTGACTGAGAGACTTAAAGTGAACTAGAGATTGAGAGAAGCAGAGAGTATGAATCAACCGAGAGATTTAAAATACACCGAGAGAGGCAACCAGGCTCTCAGCCAACAAGCAAGGGTCTCGATAATTCAATTGACCAAGCAAGGGTCTCAACTAACCATGCTCTTGATAATTCGGCTAATCAACAAGGTCTTGGTTGACCGAGAGACTCAGCAAACTGATTCTCTTCCCTATTCAACTGACGTAGCTTTTAGAACATGAACAGTTAATCGAGCACAAATATCAGTCGACCAACCTTTGAATAAATTGACCAAACTCATATTTCACCTCTACATATGAGATTTATATCTTGATTTTATTTGCCTAACAAATGCTATAATTGCCAATACATAACTCATATGGTTTGATGATTGTATACACATAAAAACATCTTAAAATTATTGACTTAGACGAAACATTAAAATCATCTAGACTTTTTAAACATCACTTGACACTTATTTATATAGCTCTCTAAAACTAATCAATTGATAATTTAATCAGTTGACGCTTTGACTTTAGTACATATAGAATTAATCAGAAGTCACTTGAGATAAACTTGCTTAAAATGTCTAAAAAACAGTTCATCATGAAATTTTTTTTAAAAAATATGGTTGAACTCTAACATTCATATTATGTAGCAAAAGAAAAATATGTTATTGGTCACCCAGAGCACTGAGCAAAAAAGGAAAAAGAAAGTAGTCTCATTGCTTCCATTACAAAAAAACATGATTTTAGCCACGGACTTTAGCCACGAAAAAAATTTGTTGCTATTTATCCACGAATTTAACGACAAAAATAGAATGCCGCGAACAAAAATTCGTGGCTTTAGCCACGAATTTTTTGTTCGTGGCTAATTTGCTACAAATCCATTTTTGTCGCTAATTTAGCGACGAAAATAATTATGCGTCATTAATTTAACGACGAAATTCATAATCCGTCGCTAAATAGCCACGAAATTCGTGGCTAATTAGCCACGAATTTTTTGTCCATGGCTAAATTCGTGGCTAATTAGCCAAGAATATGTTCGTGACTAAATTCGTCGCGAATTTAAAATTCTGTTAAATATAATTTTATATTTTTATTAAATATAAATTTATATTTTATATGTTTATTAAATTAGGGTATTGATTTTTATTACATATATTTTTATATTTTTTAAAATATAATTTTGTATTTTTGTTAAAGATAATTTTTTAATTTTATTAAATATAATTTTGTATTTTTATTAAATATAATTTTGTATTTTTATTAAATATAATTTTATATTTTATATTTTTATTAAATTAGTAAATTGTATTTTTAATGGTAAAAGTTAGAAAGAAAGTAATTAAATAAAAAAAAAGGTATATCAGAAAAGTTAATATGGCTTAGTGGTTGTGAACGCTCAAGATGTCCTCTTAGTCCCAGGTTCGAATCTGGATAAATGCACATTTTCTACAAAAATATAAAACAACAGGAAGTTGGTTCATACACGAGCGGGGGCCGGCAGCTTTTAAAATTAAAAATATAAAATGAAAAATTTAGTCACGGATTTAGTCACGAATTCATCAATTCGTGACTAAATTTAGTCATGAATTTTTGAATCCGTGGCTAAATTTTGAATTCGTGGCTAAATTGAGCCACGAATTTAGCCACGGATACGAATGCGTGACTAAATTTTTGTGACGCGCTATTAGCCACGGATATGAATTCGTGGCTAAATCCGTCACTAAACAATTTAACCATGAATTTTTCTGATATTTTCGTGGCTAAATCCATCGCTAATTCTGTATTTTTTTGTAGTGTTCATACAAAGCAATGGGTGACAATGTTAAATGCAGTGGTTGAAGCATGAATGAAGAAGATTAAAATTTAAACCTACCATAACATCTCTCTCAACAACTCAAAACAAATACTCAAAAGAGAGAAGTGTTGAATGAGTATGAAGTGCTGAATATTCTAAGCTTTCACAACACTTTGAGCCTCACACAATATATTCTCTTTTCTGTCCATAATGTAAAATTCTTCTTATGAGCTTTAAATTCGTTACATCTAAAGTTCTTGCTGTATTTACTGTAACATTTAATTTTCTCTTGTACTTATATTTCGAAGACCAGAATGAGTTCTCTATGTTTGAGGTTAAGAGAGAGAAACAGCTTGTATAAGGTGCGGTTAGGGAGCGTCTTTTTAGAGAAAACACTGAAAAGATTTGTATTTCACTTATCTCCTTATTCCATTTTTATTTTCCTTTTCATGCTTTATTTTCTTCATTTCTTTCTTCGACTCCTTCATCTCACCTTCATTTTCCCCCTTACTCTAACTTAGACTTATGAAATATAACATCGAAAATTCGATATTTGAATTTTTAATTTTTGTTCTTTCGTGTAATTCCGGAAAGATTTGTAATTGGATTTTAATTTATTATTCTATATATTTATCAAAGTGTTTGAATAGTTTGGTGGTATAAAACATTTTTGGAAATAAGAGTTCTTGGGTTCAAATCCCCTTGAATGCAAGTGATCGAGAGATTTAAGTCTTGACAAGTAGCCTTGTGTAGTGTTGGGTTGGCTTGTGTTTGTGTGACTTGTGCGAGACAAGTAGCCTTGTGAATTGGTTGGGTTGATTTGTGTTGATGGAAATGAAGGGATAAGTCCACTTGTGTAAGGTTGGGTCACCTTGTGTGAGGTTGGGTTGCCTCGTGCCTTTGGTGAGATAACTTGTTTGGTATGCAAAATAGGAATTCTGAGTTTTGGTAATGTTGGGTTTCCTTGCTTAAGTTGATAAGGTGACTTGGGTAGTTTGCAAGGTGGGTTTCTGAGCCAATGCATTGATAGGTCACCTTGTCAAATGCTTAGGTCAACTCAAGGCTTGGAAATCTTGAAATTTTGGGTCACCTTGTCCACAAGCAGGTCGACTTGTCCATTAAAGATTTAACCTATGGGATGCTTGTCCATATCGTAGGTTGACTTATCCAAGCAAATTTCAATGGTTTAAAGGATAAAACGACAAAAATGACCTTTCAACTTAAATGAAACTCAAAATTTAAGAGGGGCAAGATGGGAATTTGACCTCATATGTTAAAAGGGCATAAAGAAGGCCTTCAATCTCATTCATTCGACCCTCTTCCTTGAACCCTCCCTCTTCTCTCCCTCTCACAACCCTCACCCTCACTCTTTCTCTCGATACTTTCTCTATCTCTTTTGAAATCAATTTCATTTTCATTAAACTAACCCTATAAAGCATCCAAACCGTCAATCAAATCCTTAGATAGAGATAAAATTGGAGAAAAACTTGGGGTTCGATCCAAAGCTCAAATTGATTATGAAATTACGATAATTTCTTCATTCTAAACTTAGATTTAAGTTATTCATTAGTAGATTGAACTTTGTTGTTGAAAATGAAAGATTAAATTTGGAGAATTAAACCTTAGGGTTTGGGATACGTGAAAGTTTGGGTGAAATCATATGCGGATAATTTATTGATGTAAGTGACATGCATTTGGTGAACTTAGAAACACCATTGATGGATTTATGAAACTAGGGTTCTTTAATATGTTGGAGAAAATTGATTAACCTTAGTTCCAAAATTGATTAAATCTTTAGTTGGCATTTGTTGCCCTAGGTTTAAGGCATTTGGGATTCAAGTAGGAAGTGGACTCCATTGTGGATTGAATTTGGAGTGATTACCCTTTTAAAAGGTGAGTGGATGCATGCTTATGGTTTTAAATAAGAAAATTGATTTTATAAATGTTTTAAAAAATTTATATTTAAATTGTTTTATGATTGTGAAGTGTCCCGAAATGGAATTTGAAATAAAAAATATATCAATGTGTTGATTTGGGATAATATGCAATGTTTATTGATTTATGTTGAATATGAATGGATTGAATTCATGTGTTGAGAATTCTTTAAATAAAGTTGGCACATTTTGATACATGTTGTGGTATTGTGGAATGGTACTATGTACATGATTAATGACTATAATCAATCCCTCCACGAAGAGAACCGATGGGTGAATCTTATTTGAAATCTGATGTTTGATGATGAACTTTGATTTTTCTATGATATGATTGATGTGATTTTGAAACAATTGTTTGACACATGCACAGACATCCCTCATTTATTATTATAATATGTTATATACTCACTGGATATATTTTATACCCACTCTTCCTAATTTCATTTTTATAGAGAAAGTTTAGTTGACATTCGTGGTAGTTTAGCATCAGATTTGGGGTCATTGCCTTCACAGACTTCTTTTTGGTATAGATTTTGTCCCTGTATTTGAGGTATTGATAGATGGACTCGAGAAAGACATCATGTATGAAATATATTTAGAAACTTATTTAATTCTATATTTTGATTTTGATTGGACTTACTTATGTATAAATTTTATTGAAAACGTTTATTTTCTCTTTTTATGATATTCATTTTGAAATTATTGCTATCTATCTTTTGAGTGGAAATTTTGTTCTGTTGGTTGATGATATTGAAGGATCGGGATGGCCAACGACTTGATCTAGAATTTTGAATGTCTTGCGATACCTGATGGAGGTGGGTTATGGCTCCACAGATACCAGATCCTTCTTGACTCGAATAGTAGCCGTCAATGGGCGGATTCACCTATAAAAATCGTCGGAGGGTGCTCCGGCAGGGAGATTCCGATGCTCAAGTTAGTAAAGAGCAGTTTTTGATTAAAAGAAAACAGAGTGAGAGTTATGGGAAAGTTGTTCCCTATGATCAATGTGCCCCAAGTGTTAGGCTTAGAGAGCGTACCTCACGTCGAGAGTTTTTGAGATTTCTTATTCCTGTGAGAGTTGTGCACCGCTGAGGGACTTCCACCTTACCTTCTTTATCGAACTGATCCGAAAATCTCGGAAGTCAATATTACGAATTGATCACGATCCTCATATATCGGAAAATCTTCCTCTTCGGGAGGGATGCTTCCTTATCTGAAAGATCTTGGAATTGCTGTTATGAAATAAGAAGCTGAAATCTATGAAGTTCTGACCTTCATTTTTAATCGATAGGGGTGCTGCCCATCGTTTGGTTGCTCGACCGATAAAGGGTCAATCGGTACTCGTCTGATTGGTATGCGGCTATTCGCTTGCCCGATTGGGGTGACTATCTATTGCTCGGAGAGTATTATTCGAGAGGCCCGGGCGGCTGAGACCCTTTTGTAGATTGACCCGGGCGACTAAGGCCCTTTGGTAGATTGACCCGGGTGACTAAGGCCCTTCGATAGATTGATCCGTGAGCGCCCTTCGCTGGGTCTTTTGGGAATTAACTCTTTTGGTTTGGGCTTTTGGGCTACGTCCCATCATTTGCCCCCAACTTATGGTCTTCTCAAAAGAAGAAGCACCATGAGTGACAATCCTCGAAAAGAAATGTCCCTTTTTACTTTGACATTCGCCGCTTCGATTTTCACGAACCGTTTTCTATACACTTTGTAAGAGTCTTCGTTTCTTAGACAATACCTCTTTTCCTTTTTTCTCCAAAAAGCTTTCTCTTTTAGCAAAAAACGTCGACAGACGTCTCCTTATTATATAGCATAGATAACATTCAGAGCATTATGACAGAAGAGGATCTGATAGAAGTTTGGAAGGAAATGTCACTCAGAAGTGACTTCGAATTTGTATTGCCTGGCGATGGGGATAGAGTGAGTCTTGCCCCCGAGGGTTGTGTCCCAATGTATAAACAGTGTGTGAAATGTGGTTTGAAGATTCCATATACGGGCCTACTGACGGAGATTTTGAGGTATTGGAACATTTACCCTTCGCTGCTCATCCCAAGTATTTGGCGATTTGTGATTGTCCTAATTTCCTTGTTAGGGTTTTTTTGTGTTCGTTTCGACCTGGAGATTTTAGGGGCTCTGTTTTCCTTGGGCGGATGTAGCTCCAAAGGATCCACTCACGGTTGGTATAAACTCCAGACTCATCGAGAGTCTTGCTGGAAGTTTTTCTATAGTGAGTTTCAGGATAAGCACTGGATGCAGAAGTTCTTCTTCGTCAGATTTTTGAACAGGGATCTCCTTTCTGTATTTTCGGATGCTAACCAGGTGCCCTTTTTAAACGAGAAAATCCCATCTTTTCTTTGCTTCTCCCGTTTTCTGCGTGTTGTGGCCTATTATTGTGAGGCCAGTTATAGGAGCTTGTGGGTGTACAGTTTGGTAAGAGATGACATGTTGATACTATCTGGTCTTCTCCTGGATGAGTTAAGCCAAATCACCAAGACCCTTCTGCTGGAGCAACATGGAAAATACTCGGTCGACACTGTGCTAGACATTGATGCCCGTCTTTTTGATGAAATTTCTACTGAGAGGGAAATACGGTCTCATGCAAAGAGGAAGACGGTTGATGCTTCCCCTGAGTCCCGGCGGAAAAAGTCTAAGACTATGGCGCCCAGTCCACCTTCTAGGGAAGAAGGGCAAGCCGAATTTGGAGAGCATGTGCTGTCCCAAGAACATTTTGAAATTGGAGGGGGTCATCTAGTTGGCCAAGTCTTTGGTGCATCGATCGGGGTTGGAGAAGGAGGCAGTTCCGGTGAGGGATTTTTCGAAATGACTGAGAACATTCCGGTTCAAGAGCAAAGGTCGAAAGAGTCTCCGGTGACACAACCTTCCGCTTCCATTTCGGACAAAATTTCGAGACAGTCCCATCGTGGGTCTCAGTGTCTTTTGGTCGATGTACCAGATGACTATTGTGTTCCTCCACCTATTTTGATTGGAGAAGGACGGAGTTTCGAAGAAGGATCGGTGGCGGTCTTCATGGAAGGCCACAATTTCAATCTTGTTAATCTATAGGAGGGGTGACAGTTGGCTGAGCGTTTCTAACTTCCTTCGAGGTCCGCCCTTCGAAAGATGTCTCTCAAGTGTACCGATAGGGCTATTCAATCTCTTTGCCTTACAATAAGTATTTTCTTTGTGCGAGTTAAAGTTTGATTTTTACTGTCTCGTGACTCTGACTATTGTGTCTTTTTTCCAGACTTCTGCCCTGGCTGAGTTTCAAAGAAAGTTGAGGGCTAAGCGGAATGAACAATTTTCTCATATGAGCGACTAAGTGTTGGCACTGAAGGACGCTTTGGAGAACCAAGAGAAGACTATTAGAGAGGTCAAAGACAGACAGATAAAGCGTTTTCGGAAAGACCTTGTTTCGGTTCAAACTCATTGTAAGGAATTGGAAACAGAGACATGTGCTCGGAAAGCGCAGTTAACAGCCGCTAAAACGTTAGTCCGTTTACGAGAAGAATCCCTTCGAAGGGCTGAACAGGAGATAGCTAACCTCAAGGTTTCTACTACCAAAGATGCTGTCGCTCTATAACTTTCTCAGCGTAAGTTGCATGAGCGCCTGAAATGCGCCGAAGAGATTTTTCGAGAGATTGGTCGGTACAGGATCAGCAGATTTGAATTCTGCTCCTGCTATTTCTTGTGTTCCTTTCGTTCTTTTATAATTTTATGGAATGAGGATTTTTTACTCCCTGATTTATTGAAATGTAATAATTATCAAAGAACTTCTGATATTTTGCTAGCCGAGCGAGGTCGGTGGAATCTCCTTTGATGATGCGCTCGTTCTAGTGTGTTATTGAAATCTCTTGGAATCAAGGCTGCTTTGGCCTGTTCTTAGGAGATTGATTCGGAGATGTTTCCTTGAAAGGCCCGGGCGACTGAGGCCTTCTGATCGATTAGGGACTTTAGAAATCATGACCGTGTCCACCCGTTCGGGAGTTCCATCCTATATTAGCGACACATTCGTTCGGAAAATCTGGGCGACTGAGACCCTTCGGTCGATTAGAGACTTTAGGAATTACGGCCGTGTCCGCCTATTCGGGGAGTTCCATCCCATATTAGTGACACATTCGTTCAGAAGATCAGGGCGATTGAGGTCCTTCAGTTGATGAGAGACTTTAGAAATTAGGGTCGTGTCCGCATGTTTGGGGAGTTCCATCCCATATTAACGTCACATTCATTCAAATGATCTGGGCGACTGAGACCCTTCGGTAGATTAGAGACTTTAGGAATTAGGGTCATGTCCGCCCGTTCGGGGAGTTTCATTCCATATTAACGACACATTCGTTCGGAAGATCTGGGTGACTGAGACCTTTCGGTCGATTAGAGACTTTAGAAATTAAGGTCGTGTCTGTCCGTTCAGTGAGTTTCATTCCATATTAGCGATACATTCATTCGGAAGATCTGGGCGACTGAGACCCTTCAGTCGATTAGAAACTTTAGAAATTAGGGCCGTGTCAGCCCGTTCGGGGAGTTCCATCCCATATAGCGACACATTTGTTCGGAAGATCTGGGCGATTGAGGCCCTTCGGTCGATTAGAGACTTTAGGAATTAGGGCCGTGTCCGCCCGTTCGGGGAGTTCCATCCTATATTAGCGACACATTCGTTCGGAAGATCTGGGTGACTATGACCCTTCTGTCGATTAAAGACTTTAGAAATTAGGGTCGTGTCCGTCCGTTTGGGTAGTGTTTTCTTTGAAGGTAATTTGAAGTCCCAGACCACGCGCAGTCAATGAGTAGTAGCAAATATTGAAATTTTCATTAAAGGAAGAGTGTCGGGAAGTTCGGGTCATACGCTAGACAGACGCTAACGGGAAC
Source organism: Dillenia turbinata (assembly GCA_037126225.1). Taxonomy (NCBI): domain Eukaryota; kingdom Viridiplantae; phylum Streptophyta; class Magnoliopsida; order Dilleniales; family Dilleniaceae; genus Dillenia; species Dillenia turbinata. The sequence continues at coordinate 10,945,820 of JBAMMX010000017.1, forward strand.
ATAAGGTTCATGCCAACCATCTTCATGGTGGACTTGAAGAATCAACCCTCCTGGTTCCTCGCGTGGTGGTCTAGGATCTGGCCTATGAAGTGACTCATTCTCCCTTAGTGCGTCACGCCTGTTTGGGGAAGACAGATTTCTTCCTTCTAAACTAATGAACTTCTGTAGTTTTTCATCGCGGACTAAGAATTCCAGTTCATCCTTGAGTCTTTTACACTCATCAGTCATGTAGTCGTAGTCCCTGTGGAAATAACAATATTTAGATTTGTCTTTGTTAGGATCTTCTTCCGCCGGACGAGGGGGCCATCTGACATATGACTTGTTCTTTATTTAATACAAAACTCGGCTTGGGGTTTCGCTCAGTGGGGTATAGATGCTGAACCTTTGCGAAGGCGGAGTTACTGGTTTGCCTCTTTTCAGGGAACGTCGGCGTGGCGACCGGCTGTGTTCTTTTCTGCTATGGTGACCTTTTTGTCGATCGAAGGCCTCTGCTTCTTTCGCAGCAATATATTTCTCTACTTGAGAGTAGAATTCTTAGATGGATGCTGGAGGCTTCTTTGCGATGGAGACCTTCATATCAGAGAGCGCAGGCCCGTTAGGAACGCGGCCAAGGCGATGTTATGGTCTAGATCAGGGACTTTCAACATTTCCGTCTTGAATCTTTCCATGAAGTTTCTGAGAGGTTCCTCTTTTCATTGATGTAATGATAAGAGGGATGTAGATTTCCGTTTAGCCCCTCGACTGATTACAAAGTGGGCCTCAAATTGTTGTCAGAGTTGTGCGAAACTCTTGATACTAAGCCGGGGAAGAGAATTGAACCAGGCTAGGGCATTACCATTAAGAGTGGTAGGGAAGTGTTTGCACATCGCAGTGTCCGAGAGGTCTCTAGAGACCATCACTGTTATGAAATCGGCGGAATGGTCGGGGGGTCGTTTGCCCCGTCATACCGCTCCATGAGGGACAGAAGGATATCTCTTGGTATCAGTTCTGACAAGATCTTTATATCGAATGGCGATTTATCCAGGGAGCGTTGGACATCTTCCCTGTCCTTTACTCCTGCTCATTTTAGCTTAGTAGCCACGAGCTGTTCAATCTGCCTTTTTAGGCCCTGGGGGTCGTATTAGGAGGCCGCCGATGGTTCTAGGAATTCACATTCAAGGGGTTATTTGTATTTGGATTTTACAGCAGATGAGTGGTTGTCCGGCCCAAGGGTTCAACTTAGTCCTTCCAAATGTACACTCATTCTTTGGATTCCATACACCAATCTTTCCATTTGGGGTTGGTTTGCCTATTCTGGTTCTGGGGCCATGACTTGTTGTTCTTGATTTGCATAACGTGGAATTAACTCTGGATGCGATGGTCAGGAGGAAGACACAGGATTGTGAATTGGATGATTCATTACAGGAGGAACGGTAGGATCGGCTGGCATATGGATGTGCCCTCCCACAGCAGGGATGGCTCTAGAAGACGCTCTAGTCTTTAAAAGCATGGTTATCGAAACTTCTCTAGTCTGATGGACGTGGGTTATGGCTCCACAGATACCAATTTCTGCTTGACTCGAACAGTAGCCGTTGATGGGTGGATTCACCTGCAAAAACCGCTGAAAGGTGCTCCGGCGGGGAGACTCTGACGCTCAAGTCAGTAAAGAGCGGTTTTCGATTAGAAGAAAACAAACTGAGAGTTATAGAAAAGTTGTTCCCTGTAATCAATGTGCCCCCTGTGTTAGGCTTAGAGAGTGTACCTCATGTCGAGGGTTTTTGAGATCTCTTATACCTGTGAGAGTTGTGCACCGCTGAGGGACTTCCACCTTACCTTCCTTATCGAACTGATCCGGAAATCTCGGAAGTCAATATTACGAATTGATCACGATTCTCATATATCGGGAAAACTTCATCTTCAGTAGGGATGTTTTACTTATCTGAAAGATCTTGGAATTGCTGTTATGAAATAAGAAACTGAAATCAAGAAAGTTCTGACATTCCTTTTTAATCGATAGGGGTGCTGCCCATCGTTTGGTTGCTCGACCGATAAAGGGTCAATCGGGACTCGTCTGATTGGTATGCGGCTATTCGTTTGCTCGATCGGGACGACTATCTATTGCTCGGAGAGTATTGTTTGAGAGGTTCGGGTGGTTGAGACCCTTTGGTAGATTGACCCGGACGACTAAAACCTTTCGGTAGATTGATTCGGGCGACTAAGATCCTTTAGTAGATTGATCCGTAAGCGCCCTTCGTGGGATTTTTTGGAAATTGACTCTCTTGGTTTAAACTTTTGGATCACGTCCCATCAGTGAATGCGGAGTGAGATTCACACGTATTTCAAGATAATATGATAGTTGTCGCGTTTCAGAACCTACGAGTCGGGGTGTGACATGTAAACTATTATCATATTTAATATTAATTCAAATTTTAATTAATAAAGTTTTAAATTTTTTTCTTAACCCTGATTTGATTTTTTATTTCTTCCAATCCCACCCCATATTCCCACTGCGTCTAAAATTTGATGACTCAGGAAAATATTTGAAGGAAAGAAAGAACAAGCGGAGGTATAAAAGCACATAACACGGTTTTGCAAACGTCTCAATGATAACAACGGTATGCTAGTGGGAACAAGTACGGACATATGGCATTGGAAAGGAACGCACTGGATTAGAGCTAAACATTCGTCGGCTGACTTTTGACAATGACACAATCCTAAGGTAATAATGAAGGGCTCTGTGTTTGTGTTTGGTGCGTGGTAGGTTACAAAATGTGGGTGTCGCTGTTTCAGATGTTGTCGAGAAAATTGGAAGGTGTGTTGTGTGTAGACATTAAGCCAAGTTGGGACCTAACCCCACGAATTTTTCTTTACCCTCTCTTTCTTTTTTCCTTTTCCAAATAATAGAACAACTTTGAGATGTCGAGAGAGAAGAGTCTTTTTTAAAGTTTTAAAAATAAATTTATTTCACAGGTAAATCAAATATAAAAGGTATAAATTTAAAATAAAGATAATATTTTACTTTTTTTAATAATAAAATTAAGCTCTTTATTGTTTTGGTAATTATATTTAGTAATAATATGTAGTCTTTATTTATTTATTCTCTTCCATGCTCTCTCTTCTCTCACGCTCTTTCCAACCACCCACTCCACTAACCCCCCCACGCCTTCAATTTGACTGTTTTGTCTACCGAACTCTCCCGCCCACACTCTCTCTACACCATTATAAAAGAACCCATATAACACTATCTACCTTAAGCCCTCTAAAGCTCTGACACTCGTCCAGTCCTCTCTCTCTCTCTCTCTCTCTCTCTAAATTTTTCAAAGAGAGAAACAGAACAAAACAATGGCTCTTGCAAGCAGCTCTGCCCTCTCATCAAGCTCTGTTCTCAACAACAACAGCTCTCTTCTCCATTCCTCAACACCCCACCAACCAAACTCCACTCTCATCACTTCCAAACCCCAATTCAGATCTCTCCACCACCAAATCTCCGCCGTCCACACTCCTGACCCCTCCAGAAACCCCATCATCTCCGACAAGTCCACCAAAACGGCCGCCACTGCCACCGTCGCTGCCCCAGTCACTGCCGCTCCGAAAAAATGGACTGCGGATAGCTGGAAGTCCAAGAAGGCTCTTCATCTTCCTGAATACCCAAATCAAAGGGAATTAGAATCGGTCCTCAAAACCATTGAATCATTCCCTCCAATTGTCTTTGCTGGTGAAGCAAGAACTTTGGAGGAGAGGCTCGCTGAAGCCGCAATGGGAAATGCCTTTCTCCTTCAGGGAGGTGATTGTGCTGAGAGCTTTAAGGAATTTAGTGCTAATAATATTAGAGACACTTTTCGTGTAATGCTTCAAATGGGTGTTGTTCTTATGTTTGGAGGTCAAATGCCAGTTATTAAGGTTAGTTTTCTCCTTGGTTAAATTTATTTATTTTATTCGACCTTGAACTTAGGGCAATCTCTCTCTCTCTCTCTCTCCCCCCCCCCGGTGGTATCACTATGCCAGACTTCACAAGCTGAACAAGCTGATACAGTCTGAGATTTCGAGACCTGATAGAATATAAATTGTGGGTTTTGTTTATTTAGGTGGGAAGAATGGCGGGTCAATTCGCCAAGCCAAGATCAGATCCATTTGAGGAGAAGAATGGAGTGAAATTGCCAAGCTACAAAGGGGATAACATCAATGGCGACGCTTTTAATGAGAAATCAAGAATTCCAGATCCTCAGAGGATGATCAGAGCTTATTCCCAAGCTTCTTCCACTCTCAACCTTCTCCGTGCTTTCGCCACTGGCGGGTATGCTGCAATGCAGAGAGTTACTCAGTGGAATCTTGATTTTGCTGAACACAGCGAGCAAGGAGATAGGTATGTCATAAAAATTTTGGTCTTCCTAAAGTGGGGTTTCGGAAAATTTTTCAAAATTTTCAGAATTTTGAAATCTTTTGTTTGTTTCGGGATTGGTTTTACACAGGTATCAGGAATTGGCCCATAGAGTGGATGAGGCCTTGGGATTCATGGCTGCGGCCGGGCTCACACTGGACCATCCAATCATGACAACAACTGAATTTTGGACATCACATGAATGCTTGCTTTTGCCTTATGAGCAAGCTCTCACTCGGGAGGATTCTACTTCTGGCCTTTTCTATGACTGTTCTGCTCACATGCTCTGGGTTGGTGAGCGCACACGACAACTTGATGGTGCCCATGTCGAGTTCTTGAGGGGCATTGCTAATCCTCTTGGAATCAAGGTATCCCAATTAATTTAAATTAATTTCCTTTAAAGTTATTTACTTTTCTAGCACCAAGGTCTTGACGTGATTTATAATTGATGCTGTCAAAAGAAAGTTTTCATAGTTGCATATGCAATTGGTTGATGGTGGTCACAGTTTGCAACTTTTGCTCGTTTTATGATTTGTATATACATATATATACATACATATATATATATATATATATGTAGATAGATATAGAGAGAATCAAATAATGTTAAATCCGACTTAGTAGGGGATGTCCTCTTTGCATGTAAGGGGGGCTTAATTTTTTGTACCCATTGATGAAGGACATTCATAGACAAAATTTATTTATAATGACCCAATCAAATTAATAGAGAGAACTATAATGGTCCTCTTCACGTGATTACGGGCAACTCATGCTTTCAGTTCCTTGGCTTATAGCTCTAAGAATGTTGACAAGAACCATAAATGAATCTTATGTTTATATCTTTCTCCAAATTACATGTTTGTTCATTTTTTTTTTCACAGTTTGATGTTTTGTACAAAGATTAATATTGTTTGATCACGATGTGCGTGACTACTCAGGTGAGCAACAAGATGGATCCGAATGAGCTTGTTAAACTCATTGAGATCTTGAATCCAAACAACAAGCCAGGAAGAATAACCATCATCTGCAGAATGGGAGCAGAGAACATGAGGGTCAAGTTGCCTCACTTGATCAGGGCAGTGCGCGGTGCTGACCAGGTTGTGACATGGGTCGCTGATCCAATGCATGGAAACACCATCAAGGCACCATGTGGACTCAAAACGCGCCCCTTTGATGCCATCTTGGTATAATTCCTCTCACCAACTCTTTTAATTCCCACCACATTAGGCAAACACATAAATATATTAAATGTTTGATAAAATGTTACGATGATGTCACGTATAGAATTTATAATTTTTTCTTAATATTGGATTGGCTTTGATACCATATTAACCACTAAACAATAGTTCCTACGGAAGATTCACAATATTTCAATTCATTATTTCAGCTTTGCAACCGAATTTTGAGCCAATAAGTTTTGTTAGGCAAACAATCTCAGTCACAACCACTAATTTTAAAATGGGTGAAAGTTATGAAGATGTGGTGCAAGTGGTTGATCCACAGCTTCATTGGCAAAGCAATAACATTATGATGGGGTCCAAACAGTTTATTCCAGGAATAGTTTGTCCGACAGTTTAATTAATATCTCAACTATTCTTGCAAAATCAGTATCATTTTCAATTATGACCCACCACCTGTGTGGCTTAGTTAGCTTTCATAGATTAGATCGAAATTCTATAATTTGAATGACGTCAGAGTCAGAGTTTAATCCCTTTTTTTTTTTTTTTAATTTCAAGGATGTGTTCTTAATTCTCTAATAATCAGAACAAAGCAGTAGAAAATATCTTTAAGTAAAAATGGAAGTCAATGCAAATAATTTTCTCTTAAAAAGATTGTTTCCTTTTATGTGATAATGTTATGATGAGTAAATTACTTTCGTAGGCTGAGGTGAGAGCATTCTTTGATGTTCATGAACAAGAAGGGAGCCACCCGGGAGGAGTGCACTTGGAGATGACAGGGCAGAATGTGACAGAGTGCATTGGAGGATCAAGGACAGTGACTTTTGATGATCTTAGCTCACGCTATCACACACACTGCGATCCCAGGCTCAATGCTTCTCAAGCTCTTGAGCTAGCCTTCATCATCGCAGAGCGACTAAGAAAGAGAAGAATGGGTACTCAGCGCTTGGCTGCTTCGAGTCTTTGAGTGGATACCTAGTGCAAGCTGCACTACTTTGTTATATGGCAAATCTTCTTTTTATAAAGAAAATATGTTTGAAATTGGGGTATGCATGCTATGGTTTTTCAAGCAACTACATAATGGATCATCATTTGAAATGTGTGTTGGAAGTGGGAAATAATTGTTGTTCTGTGACAAGAAGTTGCTTTGGATGAAAGTGGTATAGTTTAGTAAACTATAAGCTTATTTTTTTATTTACTTTTTTGATCCTTTTATTGTTATTTTTCATTTCTGGTGAGCACTGCAAAGGGAAGCTTCAGATGAAGGAAATTGGCGATGATGGTTTGAAATCCAAGGTTATGATGTTTCTGATTTAAAGAATAAAATTGTTAGAATGTTATGGCATTGCAGAAGAAGGTGATGATACATAAACAAAAATAAACATATATTTAAGCTTAAGAGCTGTTGGGAACATTGGATTGGATTAGATGGGAGAAGTTGAATAACAAATTAGATTGAGTGGGATTTAATTATAATCTTATGTAAAAGGTATTATTACCATTAAAACCCATTAAAAAACAAAAGCTTAGATTTTTTATTAGTTAACACATACATATCCCTCTTTTTCCTTTTAATTTTGTTATCAAACATCCAACTAAACATACTTAAATTTGATAATATGCTAATTACTTAAATTCTAAAGATTAGCATAGGATTATATATTAGCAAAAATATCGATGAATTTAATTTAATGGATAAAAGAAAGAGAAAGAACAAAAATAATGCCCCCACGGAATTAATTATAGCAAACTAGATTAATTTAAGTTTAATCTTTTAAACATTGGACTAATTTTTATCTAATTCTCCTCAATTGGTTAAACAACAAAAGAAGCAAACATGGTTGAAGCCATCTGAAAAGAGCCCAAGCCATTTTGTTGTGGTGTAGGAGATATTTTCAGATATTTCTCCCAAATAATTGATCTTGCAGTGGACCACAATGGAATCCCAATTAAGTGTTATGGAAGGTCAATTCTTGTATTCATCTTTTTTCTTTTTTCTTCTTTTTACAACATTTTTGTCTATTAACTCCAGAGAGAGAGAGAGAGAGAGAGAGGAGAGAGAGAGAGAGAGAGAGAGGAGAGAGAGAGTTAACTGGAAGAGGAAGGCACATGCATGGCCAAGCGTCGGCGTAGTTGGTTAACCACGTGTTAGTTGGGTGATTATATGAATATCTATTTGCTTTTCGTTAGCTAAGATTGAAAATTGTTGGGAAACTGAGATGAGTAGTTCCCACCTGCAACTGCACTTGCAACGTGACTCTCACCTGTCTCTCAATAATACCTACTTTCAATCATGCATGATTCTCTCTCTCTCTCTCTCTCTTAGCTGCTTTGTAGAGCCAACACCAAAGATGCGTTGGCTTTTTAGTACAAAAGTCGGTATTATGGATTGAATTTATGAAAGATAATCTTTCTTCTTAAGAGCATTGTATGGTCATGTGGTTTGATTCTCTCTATATCCAACAATATCAACTGCATCATACATTGGCCAAAGACATATGTTCGCGTGGTTGGGTTGGTGCAGTGGAGAGGCACATTGTAAACCTCCTTTAAGGTACAAGACAAATTTATTTTAGACTACCTCTCTCTCTCAAGGTACAAGACATTTAAGTGGCTGGCTTATTAACCAGATACGTGCCTTGCGAGCCAGATGTGTCCAAGGTTTCCGTCATGAACTGAAACGAGACGTTGTGCATAGGCCTGACAATCGAACTTTCCGACTAGGGTTTTGTAAAGCTCGGGCTCAGACTGATTTAATTTTGATTGGCCTAAACCCAAGCTCGGTTTGAGAAATCTTGAAAAATTGCGACTCGAGTTTGGCCAAAAAAATTAGGTCTCGAGTCCACTTTGGGTCATACTCGGTCGGAAACATAATTTTCTTATTATTATTTTTTAGTTACATAATTTTATTTTTCATTTTTTTAAGTCATTTTATAGTATAATAAATACAAAATAAAAATAAATAAATAATCTAAAATAAAATATAAAGCAGATACTACTATGTCAAATTAAAACTTACACATTATTATGAAAATTAATAATAAGTATATTATGAAAAATTAAAAAATTACATTAAGAGTAATATATTAAAATCATTAAAATCACCATCACTATCGAAATACCATAATATTTGATTTTTAATTTAAAAAATAAAAACTAAATGAGTTGATCCTATAACAGACCGAACTTATTAGTGTCTAGATTTGACTCGTAATTAAAACGGCTTTAAAAAAAAAGGCCTAAACTCAACAGAGCCTGAAATGAGCCGAGCTCGGCTCTTAAGGGATGAGCTCAGGCCGGCCTGGCCCAATTGCCAGTCCTACTTGTACAATCAAACTAAAATCTTAAAAATAGTGGTGATTCAATTTTACTATCAAAACTGTCACGTCACTAGTTCGATTTCACTTCTTAATTTTTAAAATTGAAACCTTTAAAAAGTTATTAAATTGGAATCTCAAAAAAATTATACAATAACCATAAAAAATTAGAATCAAACTAAAATTAAAATGAAATAAAGCTGAAATTGTTCTAGAATTAGAATTGGTCCGAAACCACTCCGGTCTAAAACCAAAACTAAACCATCATCCTCGATTTGATTTCAGTTCAAAACCTTTCAAGCATGTCTAATTTCAGCTATGATTTACTTGTTGCCTATTTTACTCGACTCACACTTACAGTGGCGGATCTAAGACCCAGAGCTAGGAGGTGCAAAAAATTACAAGGGGTACAAACAAAGCATATACGCACTATCATCATTAAAATTTTAGAGAAAAAATATAGTATAATACCGAGAAAAATATATTTTTCTAATTAAATTTATAAAATAAAAAATTGAGGGGTACAATTGTTTACCCTCACTTACATGTGACTCTGCCACTGCACACTTAGATCAATAATTGATGATTGGTGACGACAAAGGTGCATCCTTAAGGATTTCAGATTGAGTTAAAAGGGTTGCAGCTTGCACTTATTTGGCTCTAAAATAATGATGATTAGAATCCAATGAGTTAGAAACTTGGTTTGTTTGGTTCTCAACTCACAATAGATTTTATTTATTTAATTTTTTTTTTTTTGGCAATAGAAAGGACTCGAATCTTTATTATAAAACAAATTACGTTTATTAGATGGTATTAAACAACCAATAATTACGTTTATAAACAAATTATGCTCAAATGTAGAAAATCTGCACTCATATCCTTTCCTATACGGTGCTACAACAACAACAACAAGTGCAGAAAATCTGCTCTCATAAGCTCAAAAGGCATTGCCCCCTGATGGATGAAAACGAAAGGAAAAAAGGAAAAAAGAAAAACAACAACAGCAACTTTTCAACTCATGAAATAATTAAGGACATCGGAGGGCAATTGGTTGTCGTATCAAAAGATTTACTTGCTATTGTAAAAAAATATAGAGAGAATGTGACAGAGAAAGTTTTCTATTATTTATTATGTGTATGATACATTGAGCAAATGAAATATTTATAAAATTGTGGTATGTATATAAAAGAAAAATTTTTAAATTAAGTTAATCAAATATTTTACTAAATATATAATATACCAACATATTGTGATAGAATATTGACATATTATGATATTTAAGATAATATAATTTAATATATATAAAAAGATATGGTAATAGTAAGAAATGTATGACATAATGGAGCCATATGATATCATGTTCAATAACAATAACTTCAACCTTAATTCTAAATTTTGGAGTTGGTCCTTTGTAAAACAAATATAGTAGAGAGAATGAAATTTAAAATAAAAATATTAAATTTTAAATTTTAAAAAGTATAAAATATAAAATTAAAATTCGAAAATAAAAATAGAGAAGATAACATTAAAAAATAAAACTAAAACTAAAAATAATGAAAAAAATAAAAATAAACTATCCATAAAAACTTAAAATAATAAGAGAGGTGATTTAACTGTTTCAAATTCTCCTACGCCACTCATTTCTATATAAAATTATTTTCTCAACTAAACTCTTGAAACTTATATGGTGTCATGTGTATCCTCTAAAATATCTACCTTCCATATGTAAACATATGGAAGACAACATGTGTTAACATCTCCCCCTCAAACTCAAGGTAGTGAGAAGTTAGTCATCTTGAGTTTGCCAATTAGATCTTAAAGTCATCGAGTTGAGCATGAGTTAGTGAAATTATCTACAATTTGAGATTGGAAGGTGATAACAATAAGTTGAATAGTGCCATGAAGGATATGATGTCACATAAAATGAAAGTCAATCTCAATTTGTTTGGTATATTCATGGAATATATCATTGTGTGCAATTTGTATGACACTTCGATTATCACAATAAAGAGGAAAGACTAAGAATAAGGTGATACGCATGTCTTGGAAAAGCCATTGTAACCAAAAGAGTTGGGCTTGGTATTTTGTTTCTGTACTAGAGTGAGGGATAATTGTTTGTTTTTTGTTACACCAAGAGATGAGAGTGGTACCAAGAAAGAAACAATATCCAGTAGTGAAGCAAAGATCAGTTGGGTCTCTGGCCCGTTCAACATCAAAATATACTAGTAGTTCAAGTAGAAAGAGCTAGAGAAATGAAGACCATGAAATAAAATACCTTGAATGTAACAAAGAATATGAAGAACAGTTGAAAAGTGAGTGGTCCGTGGTGCATTCATGGATTGGTTGACAACGTGAACAGCATAGGCAATGTTAGGACATAATATAGTGAGATAAATAAGACTACCAATTAGTTGAAAATAGAAAGTGGCATTATTGAGAAGAGTTCTATCAATGATTGAGAGATGAGCATTGGGTTCAAGAGAAGTGCTGACTGTTTTAGTATATGTGGTGCTAGCACGTGAGATAAGGTTGATAATATATTTGGCTTAGAATAAACAATATACAACTTAGTAGATGTAATCTCAATGTCAAAATAACTGAGAGCATTTATATCTTTCATTTCAAAGTGCAAGTGGAGAAATGATTGAAAGCAGAGGTGTCATTAGTGTTATCATCGGTGATGATCATGTCAACAACACAGAGAAGAAGAACAACAATGCCCCAATTTGTTTCCCAAACAAATAGGGCATGATCATAAGTGCTGAAATGAAAAGCAAGGCATCCAATTGTGGTGCTAAATTTAGAAAACCATACTCAAGGTGCCTGTTTAAGACCATATAAGGCTTGACGTGTATGATAAACCTTAGTTAATGGGTGATCATAACTTGGTGGGGATTGCATGTATACTTCTTCAATTAGATCATTATTGAGGAAGGCATTTTTGACATTAATATGAAACAATGACCAAGATTTACTAGCAGCAACAACAATGAAACTATAGACTGAGGTTAAACGAGCCATAAAGGCAAATGTCTCCTCGTAATTAATGTCGTACTCCTGTGTGAAGCCTTTTACTACATGTCAACCCTTGTATTGATCAACAGATTCATTAACTCTAGTCCTTATTTTATAAACTTATTTACTCCCAACAACAGGCTTTCCTGGAGGTAAGTTACTAAGTCCCAAGTATTTGTGTGGGTAAGAACCTATAGTACTTCTGCCATTGCTTGTTGCCATAGAGGGTCGGTACTAGTCTCACAATAGGTGCAAGATTCATACAAGGGGATAATATTAGAATGGATGTAAAAGTGAGAATGACTTACTAGATCAGATTGACGAAGAAGTGGTTGGAGAGTAGAAGGCTTGGTAGAAATTAAGGGATCATTTCAAGGAGGTGATAGATGATCCATTAAAGTATGTGATGGATCTATAGTCATAGGAGAGCCGAGAGGAGCAGACGGAGGTGAGGTCAAGCTGCGTGGGTTATTAGAAGAATCAGCAAGAAAATAGAGGTATAGTTGGGTTAGAGAAGAATGATTAAGGAGGGTTGTTGATTTTGAATTAGAAAATAATTAAGAAAATTTTGTGTTTCCAAAAGATTATGTGTCTAGAGATACGAAGTCTTTGAGATGATGGATCCTAACATCTATACTCTTTATATTCTATTTTGTATCCTCGAAAGCAATATAATCATATTCGTGGTTCTAGTTTAGTATACCCATTTGATTGTAAGAGTACAAAATGGGTGTTACAAAAAACTTTAAGAGTGTGGTGGTTAGGAGTGAAATTATAGAACTGTTCATAAAGAGGATTGGAATAGGAATATGGTTAATAGTATATACATTTGCAAGACCTACTTTTTCCCAAAATGTTTCTAGACATGAGAAAGATATGAAAAGGGATTGAATGGTATTTAGAATATGTCTATATTTTCATTCGACTCAACCATTTTGTTAAGAGGGTTTTGGACAAGATCATTGAGCAATCATACTTTTGTTGGGTAAAAAAGTGCGTAAATGATTTTTTCTTGTATTCTATGGCATTATTAGTGCAGAGTATTTTGATTTCGTGATAGAATTGAGTAAACCATATTTGCAAAGTGAGAATAAGTAGAAAATAATTCAGACTTATGTCACATTAAATAAATCCATGTGTAACGAGAAAAATTATCAATAAAGAAAACGTAATAACTTAAACCTCCCATTGTGTCATGTGGGGCAAGTCCTCAAATATCAAATATCAGAATAATTAGTCAAAAAGTGCTTAATAGGTAAAATCATTATTAGGAAAGAGTAAAGCATGACCTTTTACAAGTTGACATATGATACAATCAAAACTCTCAAACTTGATTTGGCCTAAGGAACCACTAGAGATGAGGGAGCTCATTCTGACATTAGAAAGTTGACCAAGACGAAAATGCCAGATAGTGGATGAAACAACATCAGTAACTAGTTTGGATGAGAGATGAAGAGAAGCAAGTTGGAATTGTCAACCAACCTTACACTTTGTCCCAAGGATTTTGCCTATCTATGGGTCCTACATAATACAACCATGTCCCAAAATTTGTAAGTCAAGACCAAGATCACATAGTTTTCTAACAGATATGAAATTTAAGGATAGTTTAGGGACAAAGCAAGTAGTCAACAAGAATAAGTTACTTATTTTGATAGTGTCTATATTTTGAACATACATGGTGGTGTTATCAACGATATAAACCATATGAGAGGTAGGAGAAGTAATAGAAGAGTTAAATATAGATGCATCAGAGATGATATGATTACAACATGCAAAATAAAGTACCATGGAGAGGAGTTACCTAGTTGGACAAATTAAACAAGAGAGGAGGGAGTATCAAAATTTGATTGAAGTTGGTGAAGAAGTTTTTGAAATTCTATTAAAGAAAACTTGGGAGGTGTGCTCTCTTGTGGGCCCTTAGTGGTAGTGGCAACAATAGGGGTAGGTCAAATGTGTGTGAACATAAAAGAGTTATCTTGTCCAAAAGTCTGTTGTCTGGAGATCTATTCGACTCTTGTTTTGCATTTAGAATAGTGATGACCATGCCTCTTGTAGTAAGTGCAATATCTTGGCTGATTATGCAGCTATGCTCTGACAAAATTGATGAGGTGAGGTTTGAAAGAATTTGGAAGCATCTATTGCAATAATATGCAATAATAACACTTAAAAAAAAAACCGAATAGTGATTGACCCCAACATAGGAGCCAAACTTGTTGGCAAAGAAATTGGCTATAAAGTGGTTGAACTAGATTGTCAAAGTCTGGTCAACAACTAAACCGAGTCTCGAAACTAGACCAGGGCATGAATAGTGATGTGGCACGGGTGCTGACATGGCGCCTATGCCGTGAGAGGTTACATGGATGATGATGTAGCTTAAAAGTAGCCGAGAGATATAATATGGCAGTTGACGTGGTTGCTAACATGGATGCCAACGTGGATGGTGATATGGTTGTTGATGTGGTAGAGTGTGACCAGAATTTTGATGTGGTAGACATGTTTGATCACATGAAATGCTGATGTGTCTAATGATGTGGCTATTGGCTTGACTAGTGATGGCCAATCAGGGAACGACACATTGGCGAAGATCGAAGGATTGTGCTAAAGGAATGAAGCGGTGTCGTTTTGTACTCGTCGACTCAAAACAATGTTGTTTGGTTCGTCTTCAATATTTGGATGATCGTTTTTACTAGAGCAAACTAGTGGCTTTTCAGTGGCATATGCGGGTGGGTGCATGGGCTTATATTAGTCTAATTAGCACCATTGCAATCGGTAGGAGATGTAGATCAATTTGGTAAATACCAATTGATTACCAGATAAATTGATGAGTAGCAAAAGATCGGAAAACAAGTCTTGATCATGAGTATTAACTCGATATTAATGGATGTCGCGGGAAAGTATTGGCAGCATGTGAAGGCGTATGCATAGTAGGATAAGGCTGAGTTTGTACTATCGATAGTGCCAGTGTCTAACACAATGATGTGCTTAGATGTCGGATTCGATGTCATTGTATCCATGGCACATGGGCTTGTGGATGACACATATAGAGGTTATTTTGGCAAGAAATTGAGATAAGTTACGAAATAAAAAAGGTTTCCTATTTCTCTATACAATTCGTTCAATTTATATATATTGGAAGAGAAAAAAAAAAGGATTTTTGACCCATAAAACCCTAGAGATATTTTTCTGACTCTTTGCAAAGAGAATTTTGATGCCATATAAAAAAATTGAGAGATAATGTGAGAGAGAAAATTCTCTATATTTTATTTTATGTCTAATACATTGAAAAATGAGATATTTATACAAATTGGGGTATATAAATAAAAGAAAAATCCTAAAGTCAAACTAATCAAATATTCTCCTAAATATATTAGATGTCAACATATTATTATAGAATGTTGACATATTATAATATTTTTGATTATATAACTTGATATATATATAAAAGATGTTCATAATAGATATTAACATATAGGAGGTCACATATATGTTAACAATAAAATCTTAAGTTTGAGTTGGAGTCATTATTGTTAAGATAAACTTATCACTATAAACTAGGGCTAACAATATTCGATCCGACTAGACAGATATCAAAAAAATCCAACCTGTCGGATCCTTTTTTTTTTTTTTGAAATTTTGAGTTTAAGAGTAGTTGAATTGGTTTGAATATGGATTTAAATTATAAATAATTCAATCCGATCTGACCTGATAATAATTCATAAAAAAATGAAATAAAATTTTAATGCAATATGATATTATTAAATTAAAAAAAATGTTTTTAGCGTTTGTTGTAAATTTCATTCTTGTTCTCTTTAAAAGAACATTGCTCTTCATTACCCTAGCCGCTTAGCCTCTCACCGCCTCTCTCTGTTGCCTCCAAAGTCGAGCTTTACTTTCCTCTTCATCACTACCTCTATCTACCACCACCAAAACCCAACTTCACCTTCCCCTTCATTGTTGCCTCTGTCTGTTGGTATTTTTTTTCAATTCAACAACTAAACCCTCCTTAAAACACTAGACACAACTGGAGTAGCCAAAATAGTGTTTACTCTAGACACCCTAGATTATAACCATGCACAACTAGCTTCTCCCTCATCAATTTCTTCATTTCTCTCAGTCTCACATATTTCTCTCCCTGACCTACATTTCATTTTCCCACTTTTATCAATATTGATTACTTTATGCTTCTAATTTGCCCTTTAATGTGAACGCCCTTTTTTTTTTTTTTCCTTTTTTGTTCTTTTTCTAGATTTTTGTTAATGTAGCTTTATTTGATATATGTAGGTATATTTTGATTTAGAAATTTTGATAAATTAGGTTTTCAACAGAAAAATTTTTCAAAAATTAACAAATCTGTGACATTGAACAATTTAAGATGGCTACCTATATTTTTCAGTTGGGTACGAATTGGTTTAGGGTTAGATCTGATCAGGTTTTTAGAAGTATGTTATATATCAAATCTAATCGGATCGGATTAGAATTTTAGAAAATCCAATAGGGTTAGTTATGGTTTTCTAGTTTTTTGACCCCAGTCGGATTAAAAATGGATATGGGTATAATATTTAGGGTTTAGAGTCTGATATGAGATTAACATTACTCATTTCCATAACCGATGTATTGTCATCCCTACTATAAACCCACCAAAATACCAAAAAAACTATAATTTCTTTCATAAATCTAAGAGATTACAAGCATATTTTAGTAAATGGAATACTGTAATCAAATTTGAATATTATATCTTTAAGTTGTGAAACATTTGTTATATTCATCTGAACAACAAACTCAGTAATAACAAAATAAGCTAAGTTTGAATATGGAGCTCACTCATTAATAAATAAACTAGGTTCCACTTAACATGACTTGGTTCCATTAGAGACCTTCTAATTTGCTTCGAAGTTCCTCTACACCACCTGTTAGTTTATTTTACATGTGCATGTGCATGTGAAAGCATGAAAATTAAACCATTGAAAATTTTTGGGTCATACCTCAATATGTTGGTTTCCAAAAATCTGTGACTCCAAATCCTCGAACAAATGCGCGGCCGGGCTGGTGATCATGAAATCGAACCATCACCACTGTGTCATGATGCCTCAATCCACAATTCAGTAAATCAAAATGATGGAGAAAATTTCCTACTCGAAATTTTCTTGAAGTCCTCGATTTATTTCTCACACTAGAAATTAGTCTCTCTATAGAAGACAATTCTCTAAAATGTCTTCATCACTCTCATTATCAATAATGTGCAAAGAGTTTAATCACTATTTAAACTCTAATTACAAGAGTAAGTCATGTAGGATAAATGGAGAGTCATTTTTAGGGAAGTTGGGGACGTCGGGATAATGAATTAACCATTTATTATCCCCTCATTTAAAATTTGAATTTAAAATGCTCCTACGTGGACATATTAACCAACATCTCCCACTTATATATAAGGTTATTTTATGTTCGTTACAATATCACAATTCATGCGATCCACCACGTCACATATGGATGTAGTGCAACCGGCGAGTATACCTACAAGCAAAAACTTCTTAATGTACTTGTTAGGATAATCGAGAAGCTATCGTTGGTATAAAAGAACTCACTGTACCCTAGACTCAATGCATTATATCCATTGAGTCACTTTCCTACTTTCCTTAATGAAAGTGATCCCCTATCATTGCTATCATATTTGAATCCCAATATGGATAAATATAACAGGTCGACTGATAAATACAACACAACGACTAATAAATACAACACAATAATATAATGTCAATTGGTCATCCTTTTCCCTACTAGAATCTATCAATCTCAATTTAGTTGCTTTCTTAAACCTGCCCTGTAAGCCTCACTATCTTTCAGACCATTGGTAAGTAGACTAAAGTAGCATATACTGAACCAAAACTTCAAAAAATAGCTGAAAGTAATAAGAGTGGGCTTATTCAATGAGTCTTAGGTCCCATCTAGTGGGCATAGGGACCAAGATCACATCATCGTCTCAAATAAAAGCTCTCATTATCCTATGGTCAATTTATCGCATGCGGTATGAAATACACGCCGCAATGTTATTCCCCTATCTCTTAAAAGAGTATATGTCAGATTTCTCAACACTGTGTAGGTATGAAACTCAATCTACACATAAGATTTTATTCAAATATCTCAGAGAGAGTACTCAAAGACAATATCACTAGACATAAGTGATATCTGAGATCTCAAACTTAACTACTGACAAGCAACATGGACATGGGTATGTTCATGACGGTTATATCACATATGACCTCAACCTGAATACGTATCAGGGTGGCTTATATTCTAGCAAGGTCACTCTCAAAGCCTCTTACGCCTAAAAACCATCTCATCCCCGCTCACTCAGAGCTAAAGGTGATCACTCATGTGAGGGAGTCGACCTTGTCTGCTTGACATATCTTTTATCACATTACATCACAGAATATATGACAACGAATAAGTGCAATAAATAAGTAACTGAATAATATACATATGTCATCTATAACAATAAGCATAAAGACATCAATCCAATAAATAATGAGAAATATCAAAGTATATGTAAACCTAATAATTCCCTGTGTCCTATAAAGGAAGTAATGGATTTGGTGGAGGGATCAGCCACCATGCTGTAGTAGAAATGTACTTGATCGTCACTTCACCTATCTCGATAATATCTCTCACAAAACGGTATCTGGTATTAATGTGTTTGATCGTACTATGATACTTAGGGTCTCGGGTGTAGGCAATGATGGCCTGATTATCATAGTAAATCATTAATGGCCTCTCACTATCTACCACAATCCCTAGGTCATCCAAAAATCTTTAGAGCTAAACACTATCTTGAACTGCCATTGAGCGTGCCACAAACTCAGCATCCATTGTAGATAGAGATACATAGGTTAATTTCTTATTGCTCCATGAAATGGCACTATTATTGAGCAAGATAGCAAAACCTGATGTTGATTTGCGTCCATCTAGATCGCCACCCAGTCGGCATCTGAATACCCAATGAAATGCAAATTACCTCCTCTGTAACATAACGAGAAGTCCGTAGTTCCTTTGAGATATCTCAGAATCATTTTTACTGCTCTCCAGTGACCTCTTTTAGGATTCGATTAATATCTACTCACTATACTGACTGCAAAACAAATGTCTGGTCATATACACAATATTGTGTATATCAGATTGCCCATTACACTTGCATAAGGAATTTTACTCATATCCCTTATTTTTTTATGAGTTTTAGGAAATATGTCAAGACTCAGACATTTACCTTTAGTGATAAGAGTATCTATGGGGTTGAAATTACTCATCTCAAAACACTCTAGAATCTTCCTGATGTAGGACCTTGTGAAAGAGCCAAGATCCGTCCCAAGCAATCTCTCTAGATTCTAACTCTGAGAATAAACTAAAACTCATCCATTTCCTTCATATCAAAACTCGATGATAACTATATTTTAATGGTTATCGGATATTATCTGTTGTTCCCAACCAATAGAATGTTATCCACATACAAGGTCCTGATTGCAAAGGAGTCAGTAGAATGTATTTAGGTATATGCGATGATCCTCCTCAATAATCACGAAACCATAAGATATCATCTCCTCATGAAATCTCAGTTACCACTGCTTGGATGATTGCTTAATGCCATATATCAACTTCCAAAGTCGACAGACTTTATCCTCCTGATCTATAAGAATAAAGACTGATGACTATTTCATGTAGATCTCTTTTTCCAAACTTCCATTCAGGAAGACAATCTTAATATCCATCTGGTGTAACTCCAGATTCATATCTATGACATCACTAAATGTAAATGGATCGAGGTAAATTTGACTACCGGGGAGAAAGTCTCATTGTAGTCTATGCCCTTAGTCTAAGTATAACCCTTGGCTACTAGACAGGCCTTATACCTCTCTACCGATCCGCCGACCTTTCTCTTGATTTGGAGAACCCACTTGTTTCCAATGGTCTTTCTGCCCTCAAGTAAATTAACTAGGTCTTAGACCCCATTGATTCTCATTAACTTTATCTCTTCTTCTATGGCTTTCAACCAATGGTTCTTTGCTAAACTCTTGAAAGCCTCTTGGACCATTTTAGGCTCCTCATCATCCTCAGGAGCAACAATGAGGTTCTCACCCTCAATTAGGAAATAATGTTTAGGTATGTGTCCTCGACTGCTCCTATAAGGCGGGAGAACCCCATCAGCTCTAGATAGATCACTTCTACTAGAACCAAGATCCATAACAGGTTCTTCGGTCCTATTGCTAGACTCAACTAAGGCACTAGAATCATCCATCTCATAGAAGATAAGGTATTGATCGATTTCACCTCTCTAAAAGAAATCATTCTCAAGAATCCTGGCATCCAAGACTCAATCTCAATGACAGTAGTGTCTGTATGCTCACCTAAGAACACATACATTTTAGAGTGTTCTGAATATCTTATAAAGATATATTTTTTTCCTCACAGGTCTACCTTGCCATGTAGATGCGAGGAGTCGTGAACGTACGCGGCACAATCCCATGGCCTCAAGTAGTTAAGGTCAGGCTCCCTCTCTGTCTAAAGCTCGTATGGGCTACTGACTATGGACTTTGATAGAATATGGTTGAGGACATAGGCTACAATCAATAATGCATCTCCCTTATGGAGATGAACAAATTGACCTATACCATCATAGATCCCACCATCTATAACAAAGTTCTATTCCTCCTCTCAGCTACTACATTTTGCTAGGAAGTAGCAGGAATAATCAACTGTCTCATTATGCCTTCTTGAAACAGAGCTCTTTAAATTATTCTGACAAATACTCGAACCCCCGATCGGTTCTAAGAGTTTTCTCTCTTACGTCTAGTTGATTCTCAACCTCGCTAGTAAACCTCTTGAAGCAACCCAATGCCTCAAACTTGTGTGAGATTAGATAGGTGTAACTAAAATGCGTGTAATCGTATATGAACATAATAAAGTACATAGCTCAATGTCGGGCTCTCACATTCATTGGGCCACTGATATCGGAGTGGATCATCTATAATGGAGTCCCAGCTCTCATTGCCTTGCCAAATGGTTTTCTTGTAACTTTATTGGCTAGGCAAAATTCACATACGGGTAACTCGACCTTGGTTAGCAGGCCCAATAGACCACTCACTACTAATCGGTTCATTTTCTCTTATTCTATGTGTCAAAGTCTACTATGTCACATATTCACATCATTATCAATACAATCAAGTGTATAGACAATAGAAGAATAACAAGAATAACTATTAAATAAAATAGCATCTAGTGTATACAGTCCATCGTGGACAAAACCAGAACAAACAAAAGAATTGTCGTTACTAATAGAAACAATAGAATTTTCAAAAGACAGAGCATATTCTAGGCAGTTTAAGCAAAATATAGAAATCAGGTTCCATCAAATATCTGGAACATAAAGTACATCATGCAGATAAAGAGTCTAGCCACTTTGCAACTCCAGTTTGTAAGTGTCAATCTCTCTGACGACGACAAATGCTTCGTTCCCCACGTAAATCCTCCTAGTCTAAGGACTCATCTGGCAAAATTCCACATACGTGCTTCTGTCTTGAGTTACATGGTCGGTGGCTCCTAAGTCTACAATCCACTAAGGAGAGGAGTCAGTGAGCATCATAATAGAGGAGACAAAACTCAAACCATATAAAGAAGAAAGACATACCTTTCGCTCATCGCACTCACAAGCGAAGTGACCAAATCTACCACATACGTAACACTTCACTTTGGTTTTGTCCAGCTCCTTCTTTTTGTGCTTTTATACTCTGCTATCGAATTTCTTAGATGGTTTCTTCTTGCCTGGACCACGGGTCTTCATGCTTCTTTCATTTACATTTGGTGCCAAGGGAGTCCTTGCTTGACTTTACTACATAAGCATGACCTGAGTGCTGTCTACTTGCCTCCAATTGCTCCTCCTCAGGCTCATAGTTCCTGGTCACATTAGCGAAAGTATGAATACTCTCGTCGTGCATGAGATAGGCCTTCATGGTTTTCCACGAATCAGGTAATAACTTGATCACACTCATTACTTGAAACTCATCTGAAATGGACTCGCCCGTGCTCCTTAGCCCGGTGATCATACTTGACATTTGCATCAAATGTTGTTTTATCATATGATCATCCATTTTATTATAAGTAACAAACATATAAGTTAGCATTTTCACCTTAGGAGCTGAAAGAGCACCATAATGCTTCTTTAGGGCGAGCCAAACCGACATAACTATAAGATACTGCTCATAGACCGAGATCATGCCATTGTGTATCTACTAATCAAGATTGCCCTAGTGTGGCTATCTTTCTTCTTCCATGAACGATAGGTCTCCTAATCCCGTCTAGGCTAAGGTGTGGTACCTTCCCTAGGGTTCACCATCACATGCCTCAGTATCTCAGAAAAATCCCGTGCCTCGAGGACAAACTAAAACTTTCAATGCCAAGTATCGTAATTGTCACCATTTAGATTATCCCCCTAGCAAAAATCTAGAATGATAGTTCTTGAAGTAGCTATAGTCTCTTTATACAGAAAAAAGAGACATTAGTGATTTGTTGACACTTATTCTCATATTTTGTACACCATTTGAATTAACAAACATAAAATAGCTTGAATATAAACTCCAAAGCGAATGAATGGATCAATAGACCCATCCACCACAACCTGGAGTTACATTTAACCATCCATACTTTGATTCGGTAAACAAAAACCTACAAAAGCCATAATTAATAATGTGGAACCCTCAAGAAAAGGTGAAAAATCAATCTGGAATGACCTAACTAGCCGTCGGAAGTCCCACGTGCTGCCACACGTCGGCGGTGTGATGCCACAAACCTACATACTAGACGTGCAACGCGTCTAACACACGTGCTCATGCAAGCCTGGGTCACATCCCGGGTCGGGACGTAGTTTCGGGTCGGATCAACCCAGACCACTCCCTAACCCGTAATGCGCCTTAGTACGTGTAACATCCACGCACCTACTATCACGCCCCGATCCTCGATCCGAGACCGTGAATAGCTGCCCGTCACTTTATATGCTACCACCACTTGACACGCATACCGAGGCAATGAAGGCTATCATCAACACCTGTACAAAACTGTTTAAAACCCGTTTTTCCTCAAAAACATCATTTCCCAAGTAAAGAATGTAAAATGCAAGACATTTGCCTCAATGCATAAGTATACAATACTGGTGAGAGTTTCAATTACATTACATAACAACATTACAGTCATCCCAATAAATGTATATAATGGTCATACTATAGACCTCAAATGTATATATATATAATTCAACATCATCAAATACATTACTGCGGAAGAATGGTCGATACCATACCCAAAGTCCAAGGTCTCCAATACAAATCAAGTATGTCGAACTCTCTCGATACGTTTTCCTGTCAATCTATCTCTAAAATCAAGGAAAGTGAGGGGTGAGTATTATGGAAAAATATTTAGTAAGTGAGGGGATCGAAAATATGTCCTCAATATAAGTGTGACTATGGAGTGTCAAAGTACATTTCAAAATCATAATGATATCAAAACCAAGCATGTCATTTCCAGAAATCAGGTGATCACATATCACATATCATAGTATCAGAGTATGCATCAATTACATTTCCAAATCATTTAGAGCTTGCCAATAAAACATTCCCTGTAGTGGTCTACCTCGACCAATGGAGGGCGCATTGGAGGTTTTTCATATGCAAGTATATAAAATTTAGCTCTCTACCCCAACGTTGACCGCCTCACCAAGTGCTAGACAGTGGCGTAACACATGTCCTCCCCACATTTGGTTTAACCAGCTAGCTCATGTCTATACACATACCAACAATCAAGTATAGTATCTCACTCAGAGCTAGACTGTGGCGTAACACACATCCTCCCTAATTTGGTTTATCCGAGTGTAACTATACATACCCAACAATCAAGTAGAGTACCTCACTCGGAGCTAGACTGTGGCGTAACACATGTCCTCCCCAATTTGGTTCATCCGAGTGTAACTATACATACCCAACAATCAAGTATAGTACATCACTCGGAGCTAGACTGTGGTGTAACACACGTCCTCCCCAATTTGGTTCATTCGAGTGCAACTATACAGATAGCGTTTGGTGGATACCTCCTGTAGAAGAGTATCCGGATACAATGAGTACCTCTGCCAAAACCCTTCGTAGCTATGGAAATCTATCAAGGATATCATCACATCATCATATCACAGGTAGGCATCCGGCCCACACATATCATCAAATCATATCAAATTCGCGTGCCAATATGTTTCATCAAAACATTTCAAATCAGTACCAATGCAATGGTGGCATATAAATCATATCAAGATTTCAACTAGTGGCACAATATTATTTCATTTCCAACCGTGGATGTATAATCATTCGGATTCAATCATTTGAGACACTCCAATAAATCACAAAAGAACATTTATAAAATATAATTCAAATCATTTGTTCTCACACATGCCATGAAACATGTCATTTGGAAAGCTGTAAAATAGGAGTTTGGTTCAATCAAAAACATAATATCAAAGTCCCACTCACTGTACTAGGAATGATAGTCACTCCTGAACGTCTCTGTAGTGAATGTTCTGCCTTGTTCAGCTTTCGGAAAACTCCTAAGAGACATAACCAAGTATCCAACATCATCAATATCATTTCTTTCAAAAAAAACCCAAAATTCTAACGTTGAATACCCAATCTTTCTCTCATTTACGGTGACTCAAAACCCACCAAATTTATTTCATCAAATTTCAGCATAACTCCAGAGTCATGAAAGAGGAAAAATAAACCCAAGTTGAGAAATGAAATATTACCTAAATTTCAGTCTTTGATTTCGCTTCAAGTCGAGTTACGATCAAACCCTAGATTTTCTCTCACTAGAAATCTCAACTCTCTCACTAGCTTTAACTTGCTAAAGGTTGGGTCAAAAGTTTTGAAACTTTTAGAGTGTGAGTTTAGAGGTATTTTGATTGATCTTTGAAAGAACAGGAAGAAAGAGAGAAAGGAGGTGTGAACCGGGAAAGAAAATGGAAGAAGAAGAAAAATAGAGTTTGGTCTTCGTGGGTTCTAATATCCCACTATTGCTCTTCCTTTATAACTCATTTTCTTGAATTTACTTAATTGTCTTCCTTCACTTCCAATATACACAAGTGCCCAACATCCCCCTGTTGGTAATTTAAGGACTTATCCCAATGAGTTTTTATACTTAAAATTTTATTTGTTGAGAGAGGAGTGATCGGTGATGGGATTGGGTCAATGTTCATCGGTTACTGAACAAGAATAGACTATTATTCAACATAGTATAAAGAAAAATACACTCCACCGATCGGTTAGCTTCATATAAGTGGGAATCACAAAATATAAAATATAATAAAGATTATGTAATTTATAATTAAAGTGTTTAGTGGCACAATGGTTAACATCTCTTTTTGGATGGCCCAAGTCGTGGATCAAATCCCAATGGAGACATGTACGTGAATTGAATTTGAAAACATTTTAAGCTTTCGAAGAATGACCGACGACCAAAGGAATTTATTGAAACATGACCGAAGGGCATTCTTGTCTTGACCGACAGGGCTCTGAAAATTTGCAAGTGTTCAAATCTCTAATACGGAAGGTAAGTGAATAATTTGGGAAATTACTGACAGACAAGCACATAAAAATTTGGGAAGAAAATAGATTCTACCGATGAGTTTCAATACCGACAGTTTGTACCGAATAGCAAAATAAAAATTTGACCAACCAATAAAATAAAGGGTTAAATGTAACTATCGATGGGTATTTACACTTGTAAATGATAGCCACCAAACTTATACCAATGGAGTTGTCAAAATATATATCAATAGATCTCAAGACTGGGCATCAACCGATAGAAAGAAAAAGAAGAAAATAATTAATTAATTAAATAAATAAACAAGTAAATAAATATGTGTGTATATGTGCCGATTGGATTGGGCGGTCGGCTGAAATAATCATCAACAAACTAAGATCACCGAATGACCAATGAAAATAAATTACCGATCGGGAGTGGAAAATTTATTTAATGTTCGGTAAACATTGGGTACCCAGTGAAGATGGGTGTTCGGTTAGTTGGATACACAGAGACCAAATGGATATGTGAAAATCAAAGAGGGCACCGAACAGTAAAAAAAAATGCACTGTATCGAACAGTCAGAAATATTACCGATGGATAACAATAAAATTTATAAGTCTCATATTACCGATGGTACATATTACCGATCATAGATTCACAACATCGACCAGCAAAATGGTAAGTTTGAATTTGGAGGTTCAACGATCGGACGAGACAAGATAACCGAATAGGAAAATGAAAATTGGGAATGAGCACCAAACGAATAAAATGGAAATACATTATACCGAACGACCAATCTCATATTACCGATGGTACATATTATAATCCATAATAATTTCATGGGTATCCCATAATAAAAATAAAATAAAAATTCAAAATTTGATATCACTGACAGTCAACCCATCTATTTTACAATGTACCGAAGGTAAAATTATTTCAATATCGAACGGGTAAGATAAATGATAGAATAAGGTATTGATGGGAAAATATTTGGACACGAAAATGTACCGACAAGTGTATGAAATGAGGGATCACAAATATTATCTTTCACTGTTCACCAAGAATTTTCACAATTTTAATACCGACAGAGTCTCACTATACCGACGGAAATTCCAATACAACTAGTGAGTAAATGACCAACAGGAGTTTAGGAATCTAATTCTGATAGATATAAACTTCATCTTCACAATACCGATGGGTGTCTCATAATTATCGATCGGTAGATGATTACTATCGACTATTGACTGGAAAACCAAAAATTTGAGGGACTGTTCACTGAACTTAAATTCTACCGAACACTAAAATTTCTCTGAGTACCGAACGGTTAAAATCCACTAAGTACCGATTGCCGAATACCCAAATAACCAACGGCTCTGGTGATTAGGACTCCAATGATCGATAACTTAGAAATTTTAAAATTCATCAACTAAGTATTTAAAAAGAAAAGATTTTGACCATTCTAATGAGAAAAATTCACATTTTTGTTCCCAATAATCATTCTTCCACATTTTTATAATTATAAAATTTTTTCTAATAGTCCCTATAAACTAAATATCATAATTCGAATTTGTCCGGTGTTACACCTACTCCTGGGGGCATCATGCACCTCAGCATGCATGTACACCATGTGCCCATGGGTTTGGGCTGGTTCTTCTCTACCCGACTTCCTATAATCGGGTTTGTGCGACCCGATTACCCAAAAACCAATTTTTTGGCCTCTTTTTTACCGCGATTTCTACTGGAAAGTGAAATTAAACCTCCCCAATTTATCCTTAACTTAATTTTTGGAAGAATCACACTCTAAACACAATGATTTGAGAGTCCTCCATCGCGGCCCGTCATGGCCATTGGAGAAACTCACATTCTGCCAAACCAATCACATAAATAATATATCAAAATTATAGATCAAAAGATGATGAATATTTCTAAAGCATTTTCACATATCAAATCGTCCTCTATCTCGACAGATCTAAGATTTTAAGGTTCGAGGTCACTTTTTATGGTCAGAATTTTGACCGACAGTTTATAGCTTAAATATGCTCTAAAAATTAAATAAAAATCATATTCATGTCCCATGGATCATGGGTAATCTCATAGTTTCTTCAGATTCACAAAACTCATTCATGATCCGAACTCTAAATTTATACCCTACGCATTTTATACCTAAAAAAATTTTAACTTTCTTTAAAAATAAATCTAATCGTGCTCTAATACCAATATTAGATTTATTCTATATGTGCATGCAAATGCGGAAGCATGAAAAGTAAACCATCAAAATTTTTCGGGGCATACCTCGAGATGTAGGTTTTTAAATTCTGTGACTGTAAATCCTCAAACAAATGCATGGCCAGGATAGTGATTACCAAATTGAATCACCACCACTGTATCACGATACCTCAATCCACAATCCGATGAATCAAAGTGACGGAGAAAATTTCCTACTCAAAATTTTGTTTAAGTCCTTGATTTATTTCTCACACTAGAAATTAATCCCTCTATAAAACATAATTCTCTAAAATGTATTTGTTCACTCTCATTACAATAGTGTGCAAAGAGTTTAATCACTATCAAAATACTAATTACAACAGTAAGTCACGTAAGATAAATGGAGAGTCATTTTTTGGGGAAGTTGGGGACGCAGAGATAATGGATTATCTACCCATTATCCCCTCATTTAAAATTTGAATTTAAAATGCCCCTATGTGGGAATATTAACCAACACCCCTTGTCTTGATAAACAAGATTTGTTCTAATCATTGAAATAAAAAAGATAAATTCCGTAGGTTTTTGCCCAAACCAGGACTTAAGCCCAATCAATTCACAACGAATACCACAGTAGACAAACTTAATGCTAGAGACCCAAATCTCAAAATGGCTACAATCTCATGCCAGGCTCAGTTCACATGCTGAGAGGAACCTGTCTCAATTAATCATTGTTCTTTAATCTCTCAAATTTTTGTGGACTTAGGTAGATTGAACTAGTAACCTGCCCAAAGATTTGAGAGCAACAATAGTACAAGATAATCTAGAAGATTTGAGACATAATGGAGGAACCAACTATTCTTTCTTCTCCTCTCTAGGAGAACCACGAGCTTGGATAGAAGAACCATTCTTAATAAGATACCAAGAAGTACCCACTTGAAGTAACCCATCTCAACTTCCCAAACACTTCTCAAAGCTTATCACTAGTGATGGTTGGCGGCTCTCCCACTTGATTGTTGGGAAACATGAGTCCAAATTCATTCTGGTCAAACCCTTGACTAGCATACTTCTAGAATGCAATGTAGTACATTAGATGTCTCTAAAAAGGTTTTGGAAGATCATTAGTCAATCTAAAGAATCCTCCATTCAACATCATCATGCCCTGAATTCTCCCATGAGGAAATCAGGCACAATCCTTGTATTGTGTTGGATATATTTGAATATAAGTATACAAATATAATAATTGATACATAAAATTAACTTAGTTATAACTCAGGCCAAATCCAATAAGATTGTGCGAAATGTCATCATGACACATGGACTGCCACATAGGCACACATATGGTTCGTCCACTACCATATGGGTATACACATGGCCATAACGTATCAGTACTTTAAAACATATGAAAATATTAAAAAGTGTTGATAGTAGGATTTGAACACACATTAGAGGAATTTTATGCCAGAGTATTAGACCAACTTGACCAACTTAATGGTTGCGTAATGAATTAAATTGTTTTCTTAAGAGAAAAGATAATTAGGCCCATTTGAATTTGAATTTAAATTCAAATTTATTTGGGGCAATTATGATGAGCATAATGATGCTTGCAACCACTGTTGCAATAAATGCAATTGCCATAGCATAACGGTGTTTGTAACTGCTATTGTAATAAATGTAATGGCAATTATGATGGGCATATTGGAGCCTATAAATAGAGACCCCAAATCCGATTCTCTACACACCACAATCATAACAAGTGATAGCATGGTATAGAGAATAAACATTCTAGAGAGAGTAGTGTGATAGGTTGTGGAAAAAAATCTCCAAAGGTGCTTTAAGAAGAAATTCATTTTGGGGTGATCCGAGTAAAGTGCTTAAGAGGTTGTTCCTATAAATTCAAGCAAGGAGTTTGAAGGTTCATTCTGACAATTTAACTTTCCTCACGACTTTTTTTTTAACATTGGTATCAGAGTTGAGATAATTTTATGCTTGCTATCTCTTATAATTCGAATTCAATTTTGATTAATTTATTTTTTGAATATTGTAATGACCATGGTTACTCTAAGTATGCTCTGTGGTTGTGATTTAGTCTAATCTTCCACATCGAAAAGAGTTATATAGATGATTTCAAGACCTATGTTTGAATTCAAATTTATCATGAAATGCTTTTTGCATGAAAATCATTTTTTTTAGTAATTCAAATATTTTTGAATGTCAATTTCTGGAAAACTTAATTAAATTTGACTATGGTTGAATTAGAAAATGCGATTATAAGTAATCATAAAAATCAGCTACAATCAATTAGAAAATGATACTCAATCTGTTGGTTTGTAAAGAATATGATGAGAAAAAGCTCTCAAAGTGTTCAAAATTTGAAGGAAGGTTGTTTCATTAGTAAGAAAGGCATAGCATGTCTAGGTTGATTCTGTAAAAAAGATAAGGATAAGTCTAAGGCTGGCCAGTGATTTAAGAGGTCCAAGTGACCCACCACCTACCTGAGAACCTACCTAATGCTCCCTGCTATAGAATTTGGAACAACTAACCTAAGGGCTTTGTTCATCAATGTATGATTGCAAGTGATTAATTAAAATAAAAGACATTTTTTAAAATATTCAATTTTATGCATAAATGGATTTGATTACATGCAATTTGTATGTTTTTAGTTCGTTTTTGCATTAATAAACTATTTTATTAATTTAAAAATATCTGGTTGTGATTGAATATGCTAATAATAGATATATAATTGCATGATGTAGATGGCAATAGCGATAAGGGGTATTGTAGTCGAATTAAACAAAGACCTTAACCATGATGGCAATAATTATGCCATATGATAATAGAAGGTTCAATTCATTTTGATTAAGCAAGAATTGATCGATACTATGTCCCAAGTGGTTAATGAATCAACTCAAGATTCCACATAACATTAACAACAACCTGAGCTTTAATCCCAACAATTGGGCATCTGAGAAAAGGGCATATGAGACCTTCAGAAGGAAGGATACCATAGCTCATGTAACATTGTTAATACAATGATTGACAAGGTAATGGTGAATTTTTCCGTACTTTAATTTGCCAAAGTCATATGGGATGCAGTGAAGAAGAAGTTTGGTGATGTTTCTTTGGAGAAACAGTGAGGAATGATTCTCAGATTTGAGAATTATACCAAGAAGAATGATCACAATATAAGTCATCATTTGCATGAAATTTCACACATGATCTTAAATTTGAAATCATTTGGCCATGCTCTCAAGGACGAACAACAAGTGCAAATAGATATTCGATTTCTACCGAATGATGAGTGGCAATTGATAAAGGTCAATTTACACTGCAATGTGGAAATTAAGACCTTTAAAGATATTGCACAACATTTGCTTTTGGAAGCAGAAGTCATGGATATCAAGAATTCCTCTAAAGCTTATGTTGCTAAGAAATTTTTTTCTATTGGGAAAGATAAAAGGGAATTTAAGAAAAATGGTTTCAAGAATAATTCTAAGAAGTTTAAGAAGAATGGGAAAATTCAACCCAAAAACTTGATGAAGGTCAAGTGTTTCAACTACAACAAGGAAGGTCACTTTGCAAAAGATTGCAAAGAGACGAAAAGGATATGTACCTTTTTTACCTCATTTGTACATATTTTGTCATGTACTTTCATGGTAGAATCTAACTCTTCATAGATTATTGGTTTATATGCAACCAACCAACATCTTAAGGGATCGTGATCTGGTCACATATTTTCGAAAAGATACCAGTGGAGACCAAATGGGTTTACGTTGGAGACAATTTGAAGATTAAGATAAAAGGAATTGGGACTTGTAGAATTCAAACAAATAATGGACATGTGTTGTCCCTGATAGATGTTCTTTATGTACCCAAAATAAGGAGAAATATGATCTCTGTTACTTCTTTGTTGAAATTTGGCTTCCATTTGAACTTTTATGATAATGTACTGGATATATATCGCAATAATATTGAAGTTTGCTCTTATCTCCTAAGTGATGGTTTGTTTGCATTAAATGATAATATAAATTGTAATGGTATACATGGTTGTCATATGATTGTGTTAAATGATGCGAATATTTGGCATGCAAGATTAAGACACATTGGAATAGAGAAAATAAAAAAAACTAGTTAAATAGGGGTTTGATTGATTCTCTATCAAATGTGAATAATTTAATATGTGAATATTACCTAACTGGAAAGATAACCAAGAAACCATTTAAAACAGGGACAAAAAGTTAATATCCATTGCAATTAATTCATTCTGATATATGCGAACCTATGAGTGTAACATCTAGACAAAGGTTTAGATGTTTCATTACATTTATACATAACTATACTTGATTCATCTATGTGTATTTGTTAAAACACAAAAGTGAAGCATTACATTGTTTTGTAACATATACAAAATTGGTTGAAAACCGATTAGAAAGAACTATCAAGTAATTACGGACTAATAGAGGTGGAGAGTATATGTCAAACAAATTCAAGAAATGTTGTAATGAATAGCAAGACAATTGATTATTCCTTATACACCTTGATAGAATGGTGTAGCAGAGAGAAGAAATAGTACTCTCTTAGACATGGTAAGATCTAAGATAGCACATACCAACTTGGACATTTCCTTGTGGGGAGATGCATTACTCACAACTGTTCACATTTTAAAGAGGGTACCATCCAAATCTATTGAGTCTACTCTTTATGAATTATGGATCAGCGAACTTCCTAGTTTAAATTATCTTAAGCCATGGGGTTACATGACCTATATCCATAATCCAAATCATGAATTTGGCAAATTAGGGGAAAAAGGAAAGAAATGTGTCTTTCTTCAATACTCGGAACTCTCTAAAGTTTACATATTCATTGATTTGGAAAATAAGGGTAGAATGTTGAATTCAAATCCAGGAATGTAACTTTCTTAAAAAATAAGTTTCCTGATAAAGGAAATAGGGACAAGTCCCATTTAATATTAGAAGTTATTGAATCTGGTTCAAATAATGCTATTGAAGTGATAGTGCCTCTTGTGATCGTTGTTGGTTCAAGTGGAAGCTATGTGCGACCAGAAATCGACGATCATAACGACAGAGATGATGAAGTTCATCATAACGACACATGGCCAGAATGTATCAACACTTTAAAACATATGAAAATATTAAAAAGTGTTGATAGTAGGATTTAAATCCATATGAGAGGAATCTTATGCTAGAGTATTAAATTGACTTGACTAACTTAATGTTTGTGTAATGAGCTAAATTGTTTTCTTAAGAGAAAGTATAATTAGACTTATTTGAATTTGAATTTGAATTTCATTGAGGCAATTATGATGAACATCTTGTAACTACTATTGCAATAAGTGCAATAGCCATTATAATGAGCATAATGGTGTTTGTAACTACTATTGCAATAAGCATAATGGCAATTATGATGGGCATGTTGGAGCCTATAAATAAAGACCCCAAATCCCATTCTTTACTCACCACAATCACAAGTGATAGCATAGGAGAGAGAATAAGCATTTTAGAGAGAGTAGTGTGATAGGTTGTGGAGAAAATCTTCAAAGTTGCTTCAAGAAGAAATTGATTTTGAGATGATTTTGGTAAAGTGCTTAAGAGATTGTTCCTATAAATTCAAGCAAAGAGCTTAAAGGTTCATTCTAGCGATTCAACTCTCCTCACAGAATTTTTCCCAACAATAACGATCATCATTAGGCATTCTACCAACATCATGCAAACAAAGCAGCAATGCAAAGTAGACAAAGTGATCCAAGCTGCTTTGAAGTCCAATGAGGTAGTAAGCTATTGCTTCCGGAATTAGAGAGATCATGAGCAAGTAGGGAATGGAAGAGCATGTGTTACCAAATACAAATGCTCTAACTCTATGGTGCCATTTAGTCTTTCTCAACCAAAATCTGAGTTTTAATGAGTGAAGCATGAACATGTTAGTTTGTAGAATGTATGTGCATCTTTGTGTGACACTTTCTTTCATGTCGTCCTCGGAAGAAAGGAATCCTCCAATTGCCACGAAAGTTAAGAATGCCACCTGATAGAACCCGCTACGTAAAGCTCACTACATAGAATGGGCCTCGTCCAACAGTGACATAAGGCCCGCAATCCAATGCATACAATCTATTCACACGGACATGGGCCTTTGTTGCCCCGCTCTATTGATGGGATCTATCTCCCCGAATGGGCCTCCATTGCGCCGACCATTCAAAGGAGCTTAATTCCATGGAATCCTACTCATTAATCGTCCGACTCTCGATGAGGTTTATGTAGACCAATGTACAAGAACGTTTGGTAGAACCGAAAGCTGCTCTTCTCTCTTTCTCTCACCCGGCCGATGGCTACTAAAAGAATCGAACACTTCTATTCTTGGCCGGTGATACTTAACTGAATTTCGTCTTGATTGAGCTTCCTATTTCTTCATGAAACGTATCATCCTTATAAGGAAGGAAACCTTGAAGATCTAATCGATAAGAGAAAAAATCTCTCCATATAATTCAACTTCCTAAATGATGACTATATCAAATTTTTGATGCTCCGAAATCTCTAGATCATTCCACAAGGAAACTAAGGTTACAACACCCCGTGATCACACAACTCTAAGAGGAACGCTATATAAAAACTCTCAATGTACCCAACCAGGTAAGTTCTCTAACAAAACACAGGTTACACAAAGGTCACAGGGAGATCTATCCTTCCTTTTTCTCAGTCTGTTTATCCTTTCGAAAACCGCTCTTTCTGACTTGAGCGTTAGAGCCTCCCCCA
This sequence comes from Dillenia turbinata, assembly GCA_037126225.1. Classification (NCBI taxonomy): domain Eukaryota; kingdom Viridiplantae; phylum Streptophyta; class Magnoliopsida; order Dilleniales; family Dilleniaceae; genus Dillenia; species Dillenia turbinata. The sequence continues at coordinate 10,980,255 of JBAMMX010000017.1, forward strand.
TTGAAGCACCCTCTGGCGGTCTTTTGCAAGTTTCAAATCTCTTCATTAAGCACCCATTTGAGTAACAAAGAACTGGATCTGTGAAGCCGAAATCTACCTCCAACAGATTGGTGCCATCTGTGGGAACAGACTTGAGAATCTTTATTGAACACTCAGACCAATATGCTTCCGAAGCAGAGAACCAAAACAACATCAAGGGCCGTATCTATGGTAGATGGCCATACCGCTACCCCTACTAACATAGCCTCTCTTGTGGCACCCTCTCGACCTGCTGACAATCCCCCTGCTCATGACCAACCTCCTCGCTCGGAACAGGTCCTGCAGCTTGGGTTTCAGGAATGCCCAGCCATGGTTTCTATATCGATACCTCCAGAATGGGTCAGTCTGCCCTAGATGGATAGACTAGAGTTCAAAATTCAGGATATGAGTAAGTAATTGGAAGGCCTTAGTTGTGCTGTGAGGCCTGAGGGCTACTCTTCCTTGGGGGGATCTGGACGCGACCGTCCTCGACGACAAATACCACCACTCAGTTATAAACCCTCGGTGACTTCCAACCATAACCCCAAAGATCTAAGAAGACAAGTTGAGCAAATTATTGCTGATGAACTCAAGTGGGCCAATGCCCGAGAAAACTAGGCCCCCCTTTACTTTAATGCTTCGCCCTTTGACCTGAAGGTCTCTTTAGAACCGACACCCCATGAAGTGCTTTTGTCCTTTCTGGAAAGATATGATGGAACAACCGACCCTCGTGACCTCACGACACACTTTGTGATGGTAATGGTCTCAAGAGACATGACTGATGCCGCCATGTGTAAACACTTTCCTACCACTCTCAAGGGGAATACGTTAACATGGTTCAACTCACTTCTGCTGCTGAGTATAAAAACTTTCTCCCAACTTTGACAACAGTTCGAGGCTTATTTTGTGATAAGTAGGGGAGCAAAGAGAAAATCCACCTCTCTATTGTCATTGCATCAAAAGGAGGACAAACCCTTGAGGGAGTTCCTGGAAAGATTTAAGACAGAGATGATGAAAGTTTCATCCTTGAACCACTCTATCGCATTAGCAGTGCTGCTTACTGGGTTGTGCCCCTCTGGTATGAAAGTCTCAATCACGAAAAAGCCTCCCTCCACTATCCAGGAATTTTACTCCCGTGCTGAGAAGTACATCACGGTTGAAGACGCCAAAACATTCGACCTAAGAAGGAATCGATTGTCTAGGAGAGAATGCAGTCGATCGCCCCGACGGCTCTCATTGAAGAGAAACTGACCAGGTCCTCTGCCACCTCGAAGGTTCAACACCAACACTTCTTTAAATGAAACTCTCAGTCAAGTTCTGTTCCAGATCAGGGACCACCCTTATATCCGATAACCTCTTTAACCTATAGAGGATGATCCCAAGAAAGACAGAAGCAGATACTGTCACTTTAACCACGATTACGGCCACACGATTGACAACTGTAGAAGGCTCAAAGATGAGCTTAATTCCTTATCAGAAGTGGAAAGTTACAAAGGTTTATTAGTAGAGAAGGAAGGGATACGCCGCACTCTGATAGATAAGCACCGCCAAGGCAGAATGAACCGAACAATCAGCCAGTCGATCCACCACCGACTGACCATCAAGATGGAGTCATTCTCCAAATTCATAAGGAACGAACCCCTCAAACATCTTAAACCCCATTAGACATTCCAAACCCCTTAGATGGTACATAAGGAAATAAGACCGAATGCCTGATTGTACCCATTTTCTATTCGCCTAACGTTTCTGTCCCTCTTCCGCTAGAAGTACTAGTAACTCATGTTGAAAAGGAAGCAAAAAGTAAGTGACCAATCATTGATTTCACCGACAAAGACCTAGTCAGTGTAAATCCAAATCGCCACGACCCCCTCGACATCACTGCCAAAATAGGTGCATATGAAGTCGTAAGGATCTTTGTCGATCAAAGAGTGGGGTGTGACCTCCTATACTGGGATGCATTTAAGCAAATGGGTTATAACCCTACACATCTACAACCCCATGCGAGTTCAGTCAAAGGGCTTTCTGGAAAATGGATATACCCTAAAGGGAATATTCTTCTCCTGATCACGATGGGCATGCCCCCCAACCACGCGACAGCCACAATGACCTTCAATGTGGTCAATCTCCCCTCACCTAATAACGCGATCTTAGGAAAACCAGCCTTGGAAGCTTTACCCAACACTAAACTCATGAAGGTAAAGTTCAAAACTCTAATCGAAGTTGGAACCTTGTCCTGCGATCAGGAGTCTTCAGCTCCATCTCAAAATAGTCACACGGTATGCTTCAATGAGCTTTACATATCTCTTATATTCTTACTATGATGTTCCTCCATCGAATAATGAGTACACGTATGCTTTATTGATTGCATCCTCCCGAACTCCCACTTCTTATGGGAAAGAAATATACAAACGAAGGGATCTATCTTCCTAAACGGGTTTTCGTTACTTTGAGCAAACGATGGGATCTATCTCCCTAAACGGGGTTTTGTTGCCCTGACCAAATGAAGGGATCTATCTCCCCGAACGGGCCTTTGTTGGCCTGACCAAACAAAGGGATCTATCTCCCGAAATGGCCCTCCATCACCCTGACCAAACAAAGGAATCTATCTCCCCGAATAAGCCTCCATCACCCTGACCAAACTAAGGGATCTATCTCCCTAAACGGGCTTCCGTCGCCCTAACCAAATGAAAGGATTTATCTCCCTGAATGGGCTTCCATTACCATAATCAAATAAATGGATCTATCTCTTCGAATGGGCCTCCGTCGCTCTAACCAAACGAAGAGATCTATCTCCTTGAATAGGCCTCCGTCGCCTTGACCAAATGAAGGGATTTATCTTTCCGAATAGGCCTCAATCACACTGACCAAACAAAGGAATTTATCTCCCCAAACGGGCCTCTGTCGCCCTAACCAAACGAATAGATCTATCTTCCCAAACGGGCCTCTGTTGTCCTAACCAAATGAATGGATTTATCTCCCCGGACGGGTCTTCTTGCTCTGACCAAACAAAGGGATCTATCTCCCCAAATGGGCCTCTGTCATCCCAACCAAATGAAAGGAACTATCTCACCAAATGGGCCTCCGTCGTCCTGACCGAACGAAAGGGTCTATTCCTCTAATGGACCTCTAGCATCCTGGCTCGACAAAAGACATTTATACTTTCCTCCCTCCTAGCGAACATACCTCGGAAGACCAAAGACACTTATGAAAACACATGTTTAGAGAACACCCCAAGACGGATCAACATTCCCTAAAAGAGCCCGGAACGACATGATATAATCGAGAAGTGTGTTCGAGACTATGAGGGTAATATCCCCTGTTATCAACACATATCGAATAAAAAGAAGCGTGAAAGAATCTTTCATTAAGAATCATTGTGATACAATGGCGTCATAATTATAGGGGCTTTTGAGAAATAGAGGCCTCTCGAAGGGAAGTCTTTGCATCGGCTGCACTTGTTTCAACTGGGGCACCAGTCAATCTGACAGAGGTTACATCCCGACCCATTGTATCTCGACTGACCACCTCCTTAACTAGAAGCAGGGCTTTCTTCAATCCCAGCCAACAGATTATCTCTTCGGCACATCATAACCTCTCTGTCAACTCATGCTGAGCATTTCTAAAGGAAGCAGTACATTGGAGTAAAGCTTTTTCCGATTCAGTTGCTTTCTATTCTGTCACTTGGAGAGACTCCTCAACAACTAGGCCAACACCTCAATAGTTTGCAATTGCACCTCGAGAGCCTTTTTCTCAATTTCCAATTGTTCACAGTAACCCCGAAGGTTCTTAATCTCCACTTCCTTTTTGATCAGTAAGGTTTCGAATGCCTCCTCTATTCCCGTGCTTTTCTCCTTCCGATCGGTGGTGCCCTATAAGGCCTCAATTTGGGCATTCAATCAATAGATTTTATCCTCCAAATGTCCAACAGTTTGTTTTCTCCACCGCTCTTGCAATTCTGCTAAACCCATCGTCTACAAGAAAAGAGAAATTAGATCACTTTACGGTGAGATGAAGACAAAATGAGGAGAATTCAGAAGATGATACCATTAATCCAAGAGACTTAAGAGCCCTGCTAGCTTGCTCCATAGACATTCTGTGCAGCTCTAAATCGCAACAATGAAAGTCGAGCTGATTAGCTATTTTCTCTGCCTCAGCTAAGTTCACATAACTATACTACTTATCCCCAGAGCTAATGGCCATCGTTCCTCTCTTTTTTGACCCCTTGTCGTCATGAAAGGAATGGATGGAGATAGAAGGAGGGATAGCTATTCCATTAAGTACCTTACATTTCCCTTTATGAGAAAGCCATAGGGGAATCACACTCGACAGGCCAGACAATTCTTCAACAAGTGTTACTGTCTCCTTTGACGCCCTAGCTTCCGCAACGACCGGTAGATTTCTGCTAAGTCTCTCTGATAGCAAAGCTCCCTTATTCCTGATTGATAGAGCATGACCAACGCCATCCGACCCCTCTAGTTCGACCTTGAACATTTCTGATGGAATCGAAAACATGCGCTCCTTGATTTCCTTGTCTGCTTCATGTCCACTCCCTGATGGAGAATCAAACCAAACCATCTTCCTCCTTTTCGTTGGGGCAAGCCCCGCTAAGGTTTACGTCTCAGATAGCCCATCGTCTCTACCAAAGAATACCCTATGGACGAATCCCGATCATTCATAACCTCTCTCAACAAAGAGTCATCCACGAAACTTAAAGTGTTAGTCAGTTTGATCTCTTTTCAATTAACTAAGAGAGGTTTGTCAATCCTCCTCTTTTCTCCTATCAATAAGCCCACTACAGATAACATCTAATTGTTTGTCAAAGAATCGATCAAGATAACCCTTTGCGTAGAGTTACAATAACTGCCAACCGAACGCACAAAGTGAAAGTGACGAGAAAGGGTCTACAGGCTGCAATCCAAGTACAGGCCTTCCATCGGCACTAGGAAACGTTGGCATAAGATCCTTGTTCTGAAATTCTACAAAAAAGTACTTACACATCTAGTCACTTCTAGTAGATTTCTTGTAACGAAACCCCTAATTAGATTCGGGATGAGTTTGCAGCCTATACCAATCTCGAACGAAACCATTCTTCGTGTATCTCACCAGAGAAAAAAGGGCCGTCAGGACATCAAAATCGAAGCAAAAATGAAAAAACCCTAACAGGGAAGTCATAGTGACGATTAGGCGCCAAGATCGGGGAGTTAACAAAGTTAGAAATATATTCCATTACTGCAACACTTCAGCGAATAGACCGGTATCTGGTACCCTCAAACCAAACTCCACCATTTGTTTATATATTGGGACATAGCCCTCTTGGGCCCTATTCGCTCTATTATTGTCTGTTGCTCATAATGTCGTTAATGCTTTCAATGGCGGAGCCTCTCGCCATGCCTTTTACAGAAGTTTTCCTGTGCGAAGAGACGATTTGAAAGAAGAAAGAATGAATGCGAGCCAGTAGAAACTTCAAACCTCCTCTCAGGGAAGCATTTATAGGGATCACTAGAGATAATTCACGGAAGCCGAAAGGACCCTCATTGCATTAAAAGTTTGGTATCTTTTCAGGAAATTCATTACTTATGGTACCTTTCTTACAAATGACACCATGAGTCAAAGGTAAGTGATGGAACCAGCTTCGTAAAGCTCACTACATAGAATGGGTCTTGCCCAACAATGATATAAGGTCTGCAATCCAATGCAGACAATCCATTTATATGAAAATGGACCTATGTCGTCTCGCCCTACCGATGGAATCTACCTCCCCGAATAGCTCTCAATCGCCCCAACCATTCGAAAGAGCTTAATTCCATGGAATCCTACTCACTAATCATCCGACTCTCGATGTGGTTTAAGTAGTCCAATTTGCAAGAACGTTCATTAGAACCGAATGCCACTCTGAATGCCACTCTTCTCTCTCTCTCACCTAGCCGATGGTTACTAAAAGAATCGAATGCTTCTATTCCTGACCGGTGATACTCAATTGAATTTCGTCTTGATTGAGCTTCCTATTTCTTCATGAAACGTATCTTCTTTATAAGGAAGGAAACCTTGAGAATTAGTTGATAATTGGAAGAATCTCTCCGCATAGTTCAATTTCCTAAATGATGACTACATGAAATATTTGACATTTCGGAATCTCCATATCACTCCACAAGGAAACTAAGGTTGCAACACCCCATGATCACACGACTCTAAGATGAACATTACATAAAAACTCTCAATGCACCTAACTAGCTAAGTCCTCTATCAAAACACAAGACACACAAAGATCACAAGGAGATTCATCTTCCCTTCTTCTCAGTCTGTTTATCCTTTCGAAAACCGCTCTTTCTGACTTGAGCGTCGGAGCCTCTCCTATTGAAACACCCTCCGGCGGTCTTTTGACAGTTTCAAATCTCCTCATTAAGCATTCATTCGAGTCACAAGGAATCGGATCTATGGAGCCGAAACCCATCTCCAACACCACCACAAACATAAGCATCGAACCTTTGGCCTGAAAATAGTGCAGCCCAATCATAAGCCGAGCTCATATGATCCATGGCATGATTGAATAAAAATTTTCCACTCTATGATAGTAGTTACTTGAATTGAACCATATGAATGGCCTACTTGGTAGAAAATAGTGCCCACACGTAAGCACAATGCAATGTAGATTGCAAAGCGAAGCCAACAGTAGCCTAGAACGTGATAGTTGTTCACAAATGATCTCCATGTAAGAACAAGACATTGCGTGATGAAGGTTGCTTGGCTTCCCTTTTTCTCTAGCACTTCTCCTTTCTATGATGATCATTCTCTCCTCAGTTTCAGATGGATAAACTATTGTTTAAAAGTGCTCAAAGTGAATTGCGAATAAATGGTGCAATCATTGGCATATTGCAGATATCAGCTGCAAAACTTTTTTGTAAGCCTCTGATAACTTATACAACTTCACTAGAATATCAGTAGCTTCTTCTGCATATGTCAGGTCACCTCCTAGTCCTTGTTCCATATCCTAAACGTTTAAAAGAATTGGATATTAGGGGCATTGTTCATCATATCAAATGCAAGCACAGTTCTAAGGAAGTGAACTGATGGGTTCCTCCGATTTGGACATGGAAATCCATTGATTCCTCCCCCACAAAAAAAGTTGCATTTATTAGAAGAAGCAGTATTAGAGACTTAGGCTGTTATGCTACAAAGTATAAAATTTATACATCGCATCCTAACAAGTGAAATTAGCCAATTTAACTTCTGTCTCCACAAATGTTTGACCAAACACATGGGCTTGACAGAACATGATTTAGACTCTAATCTAACCTAAAAAAGGGCAGTATATTTACTACCCTAAGAGGGAGACTTAGCTGATGTATCACTATGGATCACCTTCCATTTTCCTTTCCAAGTGAGAGTAGCAGGGGCGACCAGTAGCCTTTTAGGGAGTCACAGGCCTTTTATGAGATGCCTCGTTCGAACTATAGCTACTACATTTTAGCCAAGTCTATCACTATAGGCCTACTAAGATGCCTAACATCTCAAAACCTTCTGTGAATTAGAATCTCTGGATACTTTTGTGAACAACTTCCACTAATCGGACTCAAATTCAGAACCTCAAATTACAATCTGCATATTTATTTGAGCAATTGCCTTTGGGTCACAAAATAAATTAATTTATCCGTATAGTAGGTTAAATTTGTATACAGTACCTCATTGGCTGCTGAAGCAGAACCAAAGTAGACAGTCCTGCCGGATGAAAGAAGGCAAAGATTATTGAAAAGCTCATAGACTTCCTTACTTGGCTGATGGATTGATGCAATGACAGTCCTTCCATTCTGTCGAGCAAGCTTAGTGAGTCAATTCATGGCATGGTAAGACACTGCACTATCTAGCCCGCAAGTTGGCTCATCAAGGAACAGAAGCTTTGGTCCCGTCAAGATTTCAATGTATATACTAACTCTTCTCTTTTGCCACCACTAAGTCCTTCCACACTCAACCCTCCTATTCTTGTGTGTGAATGGCATCTTGTAACCCATTTCGCATATTGTTGTCTCTGCTCTCTCCTTCTTCACAGCGGTTGACATTGAGTCTGGTAGTTGAAGCTAAGCAGAGTAGTATACAACTTCTCTTACAGTCAGTGTTATCATTAGAGTATCATCTTGTGTCACATATGCCTGAATTGTAAGAAACCAAATTAAGTCAAAAGTATGAATATATGATTGCCAGTTAGTTACATGTTCTGTTTTCTTGTAAGACTGACTTTTCATAGAGAAAATCATTCATCATCTATATCCTATAACTAATTAGATTGAGCTGTGTGAACATGAACATAGTTAAGGTCAAAATGCCAGGCTTCAATTGTTGAATTGCCCAAAAAATGTAAGGCAAAGAAATTACTTAAAGCAAACTCAACAAGTTATTTGGTGCCGTTAACATATTTAAGTACTTGAATAGAATTTGAATAAAAACTTTGACAAAATGAGACAACTATTCTAGAATTTAATAATTTTTTTTCCTTTCTTAAAATATTTCTAATCGTCCATGTGCGGCTTAATTTAAAATGAAGAATATAAGTCTTTTTCTTGTACTTAGGCCACTTCGAGGTTAATTCTCCCGACGCCTGTTTTCCTATTAGTTTAGTAACATGACACTAAAATATAAAATATTAGTCTTTGATATCAAGGTGAACAAGCCATCAATATTAGCAATATTAAATGTTAAACATTCTGGAGGCTATTAAATCAGGTATTAGAAGATATAGATCTTATTATTAAGAAATTATTTCTACTTATAAAATTAAAATATTTTTTATCAAATAATTTTTAATTTAATTTAAATATATTTTAAATAAAATAAAAAAAATGTTAGGCAGGCTTATTGAAGTTGGCAAATATTGGAAGGGCCAAGAGAAAAGTGTCACCTGTGCACATCACTACAAAAAAACATGGATTTAGCGATGAAAATTTTAGAAAAATTAATTGTTAATTTGTTTAGCGACAAATTTATCGACGAAAAAATTCCGTCGCAAATAACGCGTCGCAAAAATTTAGCGACCAAAAACAAAATATTCATCGCAAAATTAGCAACAAATAATAATTTCGTCGCTAAGTTTAGCGACGGATTCTGAAATCTGTGATTAAATTTAGTTACGAATTGTGGAATTCATGGTTAAATGTAGCAACTGATTTCCAAATCCATAACTAAATTTAACGACGAATTTCAAAAATCCGTTATTTTTTAAAGTGAAAAACCCTCTCGTTCGCCCACCCACCAGCGTACGCACCCACCGCCCTAGCCCCCTACTACTTGCCTGCCCATGCCCGCACCACGCCCACGCCCCCTACTACTTTATTTTTTTTACAAAAAATGTGCTCTTACTCATAGTCAAATCTAGATTTAAGTAGATGTTTTGAGTGCTTTCAACCACTATGCCATATTAACTTATCTGATATATCTTTTTTTTTACTTTTTTATTTTCTTTCTAACTTTTACCATTAAAAATACAATTCCCTAATTTAATAAAAATACAAAATACAAAATTATATTTTATAAAAACACAAAATTATATTTAATAAAATTATAAAATTATAAAATTATATTTAATAAAAATTAATACCCTAATTTAATAAAAATACAAAATTATATTTAATAAAAACATAAAATTATATTTAATATAAATCCAAAATTATATTTAATAAAAACACAAAATTTTATTTAATAAAATTAAAAAATTATATTTAAAAAAACACAAAATTTTATTTAATGAAATTAAAAAATTATATTTAATAAAAACACAAAATTATATTTAATAAAAATACAAAATTATATTTAATAAAAACCAATACCCTAATTTAATAAAAATATAAAATACAAATTTATATTTAATAAAAACACAAAATTATATTTAATAAAAATACAAAATTATATTTAATAAAAACACAAAATTATATTTAATAAAAAAATAAAATTATATTTAAGAAAATTACAAAATTATATTTAATAAAAACACAAAATTATATTCAATAAAAATATAAAATTATATTTAATAAAAATCAATACCTTAATTAGCGACAAATATTTTTTTGTAAATAATTAACGATGACTTTAGTCATGAATCTGTGAGTCCGTCGCTAAATTTAGTAACGAACAATAAATCCGTCGCTAAATTTAACAACAAAAACATAATCCGTTGCTAAATTTAGTGATAAAAAAGTAATTCGTTGCTAATTATCGATGGATATAATAGTCTGTCACTAAATTTAATGACGGATTCTAAATTTCATCGCTAAAATAATGACTGATAATTATTTTTGTCGCTAATTAGCGATGAACTTGTATTTTCATCACTAAGTTTGCGACGAAACTTGGGACAAAAAATTCTTTTTATTCACCATTTTCAACGAATTTAATTATAAATAAACTAGTTACGATAAAATAAACAATGCAAAAATAGTTTTTGAAAATTTATAACAAAAGTTGTAATTTTTTTTAAGATTATAATTGATAATATTTTCAATAAGCACAACTTTCTTTACTTAATCTTTAAAAGAATTGTTCGATATTCACTGTACTCTTTTATTTAGTACAAAGATAAAATATATGCTTATGTAATTAAAATTCTACTATTGTATATATTAGTATTTGATTGTCGAAAATTCTATTATTGTACTCATGGATTATTTATTGTCGAAATTTGTCAATTTGGTAAAAATTATAACATTTGTTATATATTCAATTTGATTTTCTTATACAGAAAAGGTCAAGAAGAGAAACTCGGTTGAAAATATTTCATAATAAAGTGTAGAAAGAATTTAGTCATGAAATTAGTCACGAATATCTAAATACAGTAAAAAAATTAGCGACGAATATTTTTTTGTGGCCATTCAAGGGCAGCGCCCCTGGCGCCCAGGTGCGGCCGTGAGGGTGGCGCCCCTGGAGCCCAAGTGAGGCCGCAAGAGCCGCGCCCTTCCTCTGGGCACTACCACTACAGGAGGGGGTGCCCTCCCTCCCTGTGGTTTTTTTTTTTTACAAATTTTCTAATAATTACATAATTAAACTAATTAATGTTTTGTATTTTTTTTCTCAAATTTATTAACCATATGCCTTTATGGATTTGCAGGTTTGATCTTCCCAAATTAATGGTTTGGAGTGATCTTTATTTATTTGACTTGTGCCTAATCTTGAGGTTGAGAAGGATAAGATATTGAAGGCAGGTGGTTTTATTCATGCCGGAAGAGTCAATGGAAGTCTAAATCTTGCAAGAGCAATAGGTATTCCAGTTCTCTTATATGTTAACTCATTATACAGTATCTAATAGAAGTTTGAGTTGGCTTATTGCATCTAGTTGTGATCTAAATACGGGGAATTTGTATGGCTTGCATCTTGTAACCATTTTTGGACTTAGATTTGATGGACAGTAAGTATTCTTTGCTTAAAATATTAAATTTTATCTTCATATGTGGTAATATTTGATATCTTTATATATGTTTTTATTATAAAATATGGTTTTTTTCCTTAGTTGTTTGACAATGAAAATACATTAAGGTCTAAATGATGTGACATGAAATTGTTTTTTTTTTGTGCTTTTAAAAAACATGGTGGTAGAGGACAAACTGACAAAGGTGGCTGTGCTCATGCTTTTCGGCTGATTGCTGACTCTCGTATGCCTTCTCCGACTTTTTTTTGGTAAACATCATAATTTCTATTTTATTTGAATTTTTCCATTCATTCATTATTGACTTTACTTATTTCAAATAAAACTCTTATATTGATTGTTTTTTTTAATTGTTTAATTTCAATTCTCAATTTGTTTCATATTTAGTGGCTCAAGTTTTTTTTTTTTCTTTTTTGTATTTAGTTCGTTAATATATTGTTTTCTTTTTTATAGATAATTTGAAACGAATTTTTTTACTTTTGGTGGCTTGCGAGAAGCTAATATTGCGTTAATTTAAATATGGTAAGTATTTTTATGTACTCCATTATATTTTTTTAAAGTTGACAATTTTTATTTTCTTTGCGAAGTTAACATTTATATTTGATAGTATCGACGTGGGGGGCATAGACGAAGTAGTGATGAAAGACCAGAGTCTTTAGGGTCGCAGTTCGCTTCAGCTGGACCCTCCCATACTCCTTTACCTACTACAGTTGCACCGTCGTCGTCCCCTTCGGTTGCACCTTCGGTGCAATATTCGCATGTCGAGGGAGAAGACACGTGAGAAGTGATTGCCCCTAGTGGAGATTCGTAAGTATTAAATTTGGTTTTTATCACTATTGATTCTTTTATTTATGTAGCATATGATTTTTTTAATTATCTTATTTACTTATCATTCTTTGTTCGTAATATTATAACAGATTCACAAATCTTGTATATGTTGTTCAAAAGCTTAATCAAATTGTGAACAACCATTGGGGAGGGAAGTGGCTATCTTTCACAAGCACACCAGATGAAACAAAGGAGTTATGGTGGAGAGAGTTCAAGGTAAATTACGTCTTTCAGTTCAAATATAAAACTAAATTTATAATTTTAATATAACTAATTGTTTTATTTTTTATTGTAGCGAAAGTTCACTTGGGACGAGGCGGAGGAGTTTGAAATAAGAAGAATTTTTAACAAAAAATGTGGTCATCACATTCGAGGGGTATTAAGTCATGCCAAGACTAGTAGAAGGAAGCCAAATTGCATAACCGATGAAAATTGGCACATGATTTTGGATTTCTGGGAATCCAATGAGAGCCGATAGAGAAGTGAGCAGAATAAGAAGAATCGAGCTTTCAATTCTGGGGAAATGTCTGCTATTTATGCGGGAGGCTCAATCAATATTGATAAGCATAGAAATAGATTGGTAATATTATTAAAACACAAATTTTTTTAAATGGCATTTTTTTTATAACTATTTCATTATGTTTAACAATATTTTTTTTAGGCCAAGAAAATGGAATCGCAGCCATCATTTATAAATACTTTCATGCGAACATTCCAAAAAAAAGAAAAGAGCTAGAGTGGGGAGAGAGTTAGAGCTGTTGTGGTATTTAATTTGAAAACTTTTATTTATTTTATTAACACTTTCATTATTGATTTGAATTTATTTTGTTGAATCTGTCGTTATATTATATGATTACATTGTTAAACTCTAAAAGAACACTTTGTTTTTTTTTTTTTTTTGATATTACATATGTTGTTACTCAAATTGACAATGCAAGAGAGATATGATGAGCTACAGTGGAATTCGATCTGTAATGATGATGTTGGCTCATCTGAGCCATCTGCTGATAGTAAGCTTTATGGGTCGAGGTAAGTGGTAGTGCAAAAAAGGGAAGAAGAGTACTTTGGATGGGCTCTTTAAGCCGGACTTGTAGAATCAGCGGCCAATCTTCTTCCACTCCAGCAGTTGTCAGGGAAGAAATGATGCAAATGAACAACCGGATGAGCTAGATGCAGGAGCTATTAGTACAAAAAGATAATCAAATTAAAAAATTATGCGCACAGCAAAGGCAAAATGAGAATGTAATCAGCGAGTTATGCGCAAACCAGGATTTTACAATGAGGCATCTTCAGTTAGCTCCCGGTTTAAGTCAGACGACCACATTTCTGTTTTCTTCTGATAATCCTCCTGATGGTGATACTAGTGACATGGTGATGATGATGGTGGTGTTTCTTGACATTTCTATTTGTTATTTGATGGTTACATTTAAATGTGGTTTTTGCATACCATTATCTTTGAATATTTTCACTTTGTATTGTATTTGTTGTTGACATTATTTATTGTTATTTCATAGTTAGTAAATGATTATGTTGACAACATTGATGATGTTGATCATGTGTTTTGTTGATGATATTGTTGTTGGATGGTTGGTTGATGGTGGTATTGTTTGATGGTTGGTTGATACTGTTAGATAGCTAGTTGATTGATTGTTAATTTATTATGATGTTGAATGAGATACAGGAACAGAGAATACAGGATGAATGGTCAAATTATAGAATTCAATTTGATTTTTGTTGTAAAATTTTTAAATTTGTTGCTAAATTTTTGATACAAAATATCCACATTTGCAAAATTCGTTGCTAAATATGCTTGCAACGAAATTTGCAACCAAAATAAAAATTTCAACAAACTTGGGTTTGTCGCAGATTAGCGACGAACCATGGTTCGTTGTAGAATTCGTCGCTAATTTGTGACGAATTTTAATTTTTCGTCGCAATTTTTAGCGATGAGTTGATAGCGACAAAAAATTGTTTGTCGATAAATTTGTCGCAAATTGTTTTTGCAACGAATTTTTCTTAAAAATTCATCACAAAATGGTGTTTTTTTTGTAGTGTATTATCTACACTAGAGTCTTGCATGATATGGTTAATACCTTCGAAGGCACCTTGCTCTTCTAGCACATGCTAGATTTTATGCCACAAAATATCATAGTTGTCCCCATTTAATTTGTCACCCTTATTAAGATCCACTATTATAGACTTTGACGCCATGATCTGAATTTTTAAGAGGGATGATCATAAATATTGAAGCTCATATAATACACACAAAATTTTTTACTTAAAATTAACATTTATGATAAATTAACATAAGGTATAGATTTGAAAGATCACAAAGTTTTCAATCATCAATTATGATTCAAATATTGGATTACCATAAATTTGATTTATAGCAACAAAATTCAATAAGTTTTATGTGAAAATTACTCACACTACAAAAAAACAGTGATTTAAGGATGAATTTTAGCAACGAATAAATTTGATCGTAAAGTGCAACATAATTAGCAACAAAAAAATGAAATCATCGCAAATCAGTAATGAAATTTGCAACAAAAAAAATTTTATTGCAAAATTAGCAACGAAAATAAATTTCGTTGCAAAATCTGTGACAAATTTTTCACGAAAATTATTTGTCACAAATTCTTCGTGAATTTGCAACAAAAAAAAATTCATTGCTAAATTTGCAACGAATAATGACTTCGACGCTAATTTAGAATGAAATAACTTTTTGTTACTAATTTAGCGACAAACAAAAAATTCGTCACAAATTTAACGACAAAAAGATTTTTTGTTGCAATTTTTGTGATGAATTTTTTTTCATAGCAAATTCTGTGACGAAAATTTGTTGTCATAAAATTTGCGACGAAAAAAAAATTCATTGTAGAAATTGCAACGAAAAAGAAAATCGTAGCAGAATTTGTGATGAAAAAAAAATTGGTCGCAAATTTAGCGACAAATAATTCCTTCATCACAATATTTGTGACAAAAATTTATATTTGTCGTAGAAAATTTGAATATTTGTCACTAAATTTGTTGCCAATTAGAGACAAAGACGATATTTGTGGTAAAATTTGTCGCTAATTTGATATCTTATTTGAGATTTTACACTTAAATTACTTTTTCGCTCACTTATGTATCATTTTTTAATTATTCCTATTAGTAACATTTTCTAGAGTTATAAATCGATTTGAAAATGGTGACATGTATTGAAAGCGTAGAGAATTTTAAGATATTCACCAAACTAATAACTTTTAACAAAAAAATAATTCATTCATTTTCTGTTTATATAAAAGAATGGTAATATAGTTTTATCTTTTACAGTGGTACAGTTGTTTCATATAATCATAAAAATATACATTCATTTTAGTCATAAACTTATAAATTTGTCTCTTTGGTTCTTGGTTCCTAGTTTGGTACATTTAATGAATTTTTTGTTGTAAAATCTATTGCAAACCACAAGCGTCGTTGCTAAATTCATTGCAAATTGGAACAAAAAAAAATTGTTGTTGCTGTAATCGGCGATGAAAATAATATTCGTCACTGAATTGCGATGAAGGAATATCTTAGTCCCTAAAATCAGCGACAAAAGATCTCTTCACCACTGAATTTAGTGATGAAGATGACTCTTCATCACTGAATTCAGCGATGAAGAGTAGATTCATTATAGATCGGGATGAAAGATTTTTTTCATAGTTGATTTGCAACGAAATCTGCGATGAAAGTATTTCATCGTAGAATTACCCTTATCTCTCAAACTTAGGTCTTCTTTCTCATTTGTACTTAGCTAATTTTTTTCCTTTTCGAAGAGTTGCGAAGGAGATTGGCTCGGGTGTTGTGAAGGAAGGTCGTTGGGGTGCTTCAATGGCAGATCTGTGATGGTGAAAGGTATGTTTTCTCTCTCTCTCCCCCTCTCTCTCTCTCTTTGTCTGTCTCTCTCTTTCTCTTTCTCTCTCTCTCTCTCCCCTTGTCTCTCTCTCTTTGTCTCTCTCTCTCTTTCTCTTTCTCTCTCTCTCTCTCTTTGTCACAGCCGTGGGATGGAGACCCGACGGTGGCACCAGATCTACAAAGAGGAAGCCAGATCTGGCGGTGGCCCTGGATTTGCAATGAGGAAGCTAGATCTAGCAGTGCACCGCCGGATCTATGTCATACAAGGCAGATCCGGTGGTTGTGGCCGTACGCATGGGGCGCTGCCCCCTTTCGTGGCCCAACCGCGTGAGGGGTCATGCCAAAGGGGCACGACCCCCTTTGCGGGACTACCGCGTGAGGGCTATGCCAAAGGGGCATGGCCCCCTTCGCGGGCCTACTGCGCGAGGGGGTGTTGCCCCCTTCGTTGCACAGCCATGAGGCTTCAGTGACCTTTTTTTTGGATAAATATTTTTTTAAAATGTTATTTCTTTTAAAAAAAACTTAGTTTTATTATTTTGTTTTAATAAGATCTTAGTTATTTATAATTGTTATTGTTGTCTCATGGTTTGTCATTTCTAACATTTGGATTGGAAGTTGTTGTTGCTGTTGATATCCAAGGCAATTGGAGAAATATTATTTGGTGGTGAGGAATGTTTTAATTTATACTGTGATGATAAGTAATTTAGTGTATATGTTTGTTTTGATTTTACTTCCTTTATTTGTACTTATTATAATTGTATTTAGTGGTTGATTTAATGATGTTACTATTTTTTTATGATTTGTTAATTTTTATTTTTTATGTAAACTTGGAATCCCATGTGTTGATATCAGATTACTTTAAACATTAAGTTAACAATCAAGGGCAATTTATAGTAAATTTCATTTCGATTAGTTAAACAATCAAATATGTTAATGTTCAATATTTAATATTTTATTTGATTATATGTAATATTTAATGTTATAATAATATTTTGTAAAATTAGTTTAATATTAATTAATTTTATAATATTATATTAATTTTTTGTGAAATTAACGTTATAATATTTTATATTTAATGCATAATTTTATGAGTGTGTTTGCACTTATAATTTTTAATTTTTAATATTTTTTATCAATTTAGCTTGGATTAATGATGTTACTATTATTAATGATGTAGTAGCTTTTATTTGTAGTAGTTTTTATTAATATTTTATAAATTTTAAATTTGTAATCAGGGAAAATATAGAACGAAAGAGATTGGATATATAAAATGAACTTACCTGAATGTCAGGGTTTAACTAATGAATTTATTATTAGGTTGGAACAATTTTTAGATTTTACTTGTAGTAATGTTGAGTTTATGGATGGGAATAAGTTAAGATGTTCGTATGGAAAGTGTCGTAATTGTAAATTTTTTCAAAATTAGAGAATATTTTTGTAAATTTGGTTTTATCTTGAATTACTATAATTGGACATGCCATGGTGAATCGTTCATATCTGATGAAGAGGATGGACGAAACATATAATTCTCAGTTATTGAGAATCAGAGTTATTATAATCAATTGAATCCATATCAAATGATGGTAATTGATGCAGCGGGTCAGAATTTTATTCCTGAACCGAACGCTATAAGTACTAGTTTTGCTCCAACATTTGAACAAATGTATACTAGTTATGCATCACCATTGGAGGAGGTAGAAGTAACAGATATTGATAAAAATGCGAATAATGAACCATCTCTCCAATTTGAGGAAGTGTTGAGAGATGCAGATGAACCTTTGTGGGCTGGTGGTGACAGCCACATGAAGTTATCTCTAACCGCAAGACCATTGAATATCAAGACAGAACATAATATGTCTGATGATTGTTTCAATGATTTTGTTCAAATTATTGGAGAAGTATTGCCGCTTGATCACATTATGCCCAATTATTTCTACAGTATGAAAAAGTTGGTGAAAGAATTAGGTCTTCCGGTGGAAAGGATTGATAAGATGGTTATATGTTATATTGGGGAGATGATGAAAATATAGGATTTGTAAATTCTATAACCAATGTAGGTACAAGAGTATTAGGAGTCCGAGTCATAATCAGTGATATAAAGCATATAGACAAATGTTTTATTTGCCCTTTAACTCCTAGGTTACAAAAGTTTTATGCATTTAAGGCCACTGTTGAACACATGACTTGGCATGCAAATCATGAAATAAAAGAGGGGCTAATGTGTCATCCTTTGGATGCAGAGGCGTGGAAATGTTTTCATAGAACATATCCCGAGTTTGCGAAAGAGACTCGAAACATTAGGTTTGGTCTCTGTACTGATGAGTTTGCTCCATTTGGCAAATCAGGAAGAACTTATTCATATTGACCAGTTATCTTAACTTGCAACACCAATACCTCGGTGTACTCATATTGTAGTTCTCCTCACATTTATATATATAATATTCTTCATGTCATATATAGAAAGTTCACTCAGAATTTTTTTTCCCAATAAAATCGTTTCCAAAAATTTTAGCTGAAATCGCCGGAGATCAAAAATTTCCAAAACGACCACTGAGGGTCAAATAATAATCGGAATGGCCTTACAAGTGTATGAGAACTTCAAATATAGATAAATCTTACTTCGTTAGCCAAATCGTAGATTTCTGGAAATGTTGTTTGAAAACTCTAATTTGAGATGAAAGCCTCTCGGCAAGGTTAAACGCCCACACGTTTTGACACGAGATGAATTTAATTAGACTTAATACGAGGTTTTGGACCTACAGTGAAATTCTGAAAATTTTTAGAATCAAAATGAATTTTTTTTGTCAAAGGATTTGAAATTTATAAGAAAATAAGAGAAGGGAAGATGAATGGTCAAGTTAATTTAATTGGATTATAATTAGTATTTATTTATTGAATTTAAGAAGTAAAAAGAAAAATGAAATTTGTTTGTAAATTGATTCAATGGTGAGGATTTGATGAAGATTAAATCAATGGTCAAGGAAGGAAGAAAGTCCAAATTGACTTCTTCAAGCTTGAGACCAATCAAAGAAAAATGAAATTGTTGACTTTGGAGAATTGATCCAAGGGTGGAGATTTATTGGAAGAGAGTAGAGATAAATGTGAACCTTAAGATCAAAATGGTGGGACCCACACATTTAATGAAAATGTAAAATTGGTAGAGAGTAAAAATGGTATTAATAAATTGAGAAAGTGAGGGGGAGAGAGAGAGAGAGAGAGGAAACATGAGGGAGAGAGAGAGGAGGAGAGAGAGAGAGAGAGAGGAAACATGAGGGAGAGAGAGAGGAGGAGAGAGAGAGAGACTAGTCTTGCTTTAATTAATGAGATTCAAGGGTTAGGATTGATTTTGAGACAATGGATGGTCAAGATTAAATGTGAGTTAAGTAAATGAGTTGGAAACCCTAGACTTCTCTCCATTCTTCTCAAAAGTTAGATTGAGCCCAAGAAAGAACCAAGAAAAGCTTCCCTCTTTCTTTCTCCAAAACCGTGACCTATCTCTTGAAGGAACACTTGATTTCTTCAAACAACCCTTCAATGTTTTTGCATAAATCAAACACCCTTCATCCGTAGACCACCATATTCAAATTTTAGAAGAAGAGGAGAAGATTTGCTTGGTAAACCAAGGATAGAAATCGTGGGCTTCAAGTGTAGAGATCTATGGTTTCTTTAATTTTCCTTCAACATCTTTAGGTAAGAAAGCTTCCTCTCCATCTCTAGTACAACATATATTGAATTGGAGCCAAAAGGAAATGTCTAACTTGGTGACCCTTTGTTGACCCAAAGTTAGGAACAAGGAGGAAAGGAGAGATCTTTGAAGAGAAGGCTTTGTGTGGTCTTGAGACATCAAATCTATGGTAAAGAAAATTATGCACTTGTTTAAACTTGAAAACCATGTGTTAATGTGTTGATTTTAGCTTAGTTTAAGGGTGGAAATCAAGTAAACAAACCTAAGGATATGTGCAAAAAATTTCAGCTTGTGGAAAGTCTAGTTTAAGTTTGAAATGATCACTTTTGAAGGTAAGAAAGTGTGAGAATAAGTGTGCCAAAAAAAATTTCAGATTGTTGGCCAAGAAATTGGGATGGAATTGATGTGTTTTGGAGTGTTGAAAACCTAGATTAAATGTACAAGTATGTGTGCTGAGTTTTGGTACTAATGTGAGGTATATGTATGTGTATTTTTGACTTGAATGAGGAAGAAGAGAGTGCAGAAATTCAGACTTGTGTTGGCCTAGAACTTGAATGAGGAATGAGAATAAAAAATCTGATTTTTGAAACTTTGGACATATGACTATGCTGCACTATTTAAATCATAACTTTATCTACACTTCTACAAATTGAACTAATAAATTTTTGCTAAAACTAGACTTCAAAAGCTTTAAAATGACATATGATTCACTGAATTCTGATGAGAATCGAAATTTTAATGATTTTTCAAAGTGAGGAGTTCTGCAAAATCATGTTTTGTTTTGACCTGTTCTATCCGTGACTTTACTGTAGTTTTGAGTAGACTTCAAGGCCAAATTATGCTACTGTCTAGTTATAAAAAATGTAGATCTATGTCTTATCTTTAATTTGATAAAAGAATTAATTAAATCCGATATGTGGAGTGGAAGTTGTGGCTGTTTTTGAAAGACTGTGCAAATGTGCATATGTGCAGAAATTCTGAATAATGAGTTATAGGTATATGTGTTAAGGTGATGTGAAGAGACAATGTTTTGTTGAAAGGTACCTTTAGAAGTGAGCAATAGAAGATGTTGGTTTAGTGATGGAAAAGGGGATAGTACATGTGAATCCTAGGAGCATACTTATGATACTCTAAGCTTTGATCTTAGGTGAAGGTATTGTTAGAATACCATTTAACCTAATTATTTCCAATTTCATGACATATGCCATTGTTGCACGTTGTAGTGTCAAGTTTGGAGACATATCAATCGAGGGGATCACATTATCGGTATTGTGATATTTTTCCGAGAGTGACATACCCTCCCGTATACTATGAGTGGGACTTCGATGTTATGCTTTCGATTGAACAAATTCATGTTTTGTAGCTTTTCAAATGATATGTTTTATGACATGAGTGAAAGCATATGATTTTGGCTATATTTTATAATTGATGGCTTTTGTTATTCATTGGAGTGTCCCAAATGATTTGATTCGAATGTTATGCATCCATGATTTGTATTGAAATGATATTGTGCCACTATTTGAGAACTTGATATGTTTTTTTTATATATACTACCATTGCATTGACATATTGATTTGAAATGGCTTGACGAAATGTATTGACACACGGATTTGAAATGTTTTGATGAAATGTGTGAGCTAGATGCCTACTTGTGAAGGGATGATATGATGATATAATGATGTTGATGGATTTTCGTAGCTATGAAGGACATTTGTAGAGGCACCCCATGTGCGTCCAGATACACTTTGGCCAGAGGTATCCCCAAATGTCATGATTGTGGTATGTATGGGTCCGGTTGAACCATGTAATGGGGAGGTCCGTCAGTATAAGGGTCTAGCATCGGGAGTTGCTTGTGCAGGATTGTGATATTCGTGTGGGCCCAGTTGAATCATGTAATAGGGAGATCCATCAGTATAGGCGGTCTAGTACTGGGAGTTGCTTGTACATACCAACATTTGGGTAGAAAGCTAATTTTATATATTTGTATATGAAAAACCCCCCAATACGCCCTTTACTGGTCAAGGTAGACCACTGCAGGGAAGGCAAGTTCTATATGATTTTGGAATTATAAATGGATGCATACTTTGATACTATTATGTGTGATATGTGATCATTTGGTTTCTAGACATGACATACTTGGTTTTGATATCATATTGGTTTTGAAATATACTTTGACACTCCATGCTCACACTTATGATTGAGAACATATTGTCGATCCCCTCACTCACTGAGTATTTTCCCATAATACTCACTCCTCACTTTTCCTTCATTTCAGAGATAGATTGACAGGAAGACGTGTCGAGAGAGTTTGACATACTTGATTTGTATTTGAGATCTTGGACTTGGGTATGGTATTGACCATTCTTCCGTAGTAATATATTTTATGATGTTGGGTGATGTGTATGTACTTTTAAGGTCTATAGAATGACCATTGTATAATTATATTGGGATGACTGTAATTATGTTATGTAATGAAATTAAAATTTTTAGATGTGTTGTATACTTATGCAATGAGGCAAAATGTGGTATATTTTAAAATATTGTTACTTGGAAAATGCTATTTTGAGGAAAAATAGGTTTTATACAGGTATCGACATTAGGCTTTGTTGCCTCGGTATGTGTGTCAAGTGGTGGCAGCATATGGGGTGACGGGCGACTGTTCACAGTCTCGGATCGAGAATCGGGGCGTGACATAACTCCCTATAATCTTCTACCTGGTATGTACATGAAGACATCGTATATGTTTTTTACATTGGTCATGCTTGGTCCCCAAAATCCAAATAAGTTAATAGATGTTTATATGTAACCACTGATTGCGGAGTTGAAACAACTATAGGATGAAGGTGTTCCTATATATGATGTCCATACTAATAAGATGTTTATAATAAAGGTTGCTCTTCTTTGAACCATAAATGACTTTCCGGCTTATGGTATGTTATCAGGATGGAGTATCGTTGAGATTTTAGGAAGTGCAATATGTATGGAGAGATCAAAGTCTTTTAGATTGAAACATGAGAAGAAGGCGAGTTATTTTGATTATATAGACAATTTTTACCATCAAATCTTAAATTCAGAAGCAATAAAGAAGAATTCACTAAGAATAGAATTGAAAGAACACCTCCCCCATTGGGATTAACCAGTGAACAAATTTGGTATAGAGTTCTTAACTTTCCCTTTGTTATTGAAGAGTCACATGGTACAACATATGGCTATGGACATATGCATAAATGGACTAAGCGGAGTATATTTTAGGATTTACCATATTAGAAGACTCATCTGATTCATCATAATCTTGATGTAATGTATATCGAAAAGAATGTTTTTGATAATCTGATAAATACGGTGATGGATATTACTAGAAAAATGAAAGACAACTTGAATGCAAGAAAAGATATGCTACTTCTTTGTGAATAACCCACTCTTGATGTCGATGAAAGTAGTAAGGGACCAAAACCAAAGACAGTTTATACATTGAATAAGGATCAGAGACCGACCGTTTGTGAATGGTTGAAATCATTGAGATTTCCTTATGGTTATATCTCAAATTTTGGGAGATGTATCGATTTGAAAGAATGCAAATTGATTGATTTGAAAAGTCATGACTATTATATATTTATGGAAAGACTAATTCTTATTGCTTTGAAGGAACTCTTACCAAATTTTGTATGGGGTGCCATTATGGAGTTAAGCATTTCCCTTCATGACATTTGCTTGACAATGTTGAGACATTCACATATGGAGACGTTAGAGAGAGATATTCCAATCATTTTGTGTAATTTAGAAAGGATATTTCCACCATCATTTTTCGATTCCATGGAGCATCTTTTGGTTCATTTGCCATATGAGGCCAAAGTTGGAGGTCCTGTCCAATTTCAATGGATGTATCCATTTGAAAGGTGAAATTTTCATCTTCTATACTTCGAAGTGAAAAATAACGCACGTGTTGAAACTTCTATTGTTAATGGATACATTGTGGAGGAAGTGATAACGTTTGCATCATATTATTTTGAGTCTCACGTACAGTGCAAGAGGTGGAGAGCGGGATGAAATGATGAGGGTCCTATTGATTTAAATTTGAAGTCATTCTCAATTTTTAACTATTTTGGTCAACCAAGTGGACCATGTAAGTGTAGATACTTAATTGGTTAAGAATGGCTGGTAGCCCATACATATATTTTAGTGAACTGTTCAGAAGTGACGTCATATTTTGAGTTAGTATATATTTGCTAATTTATGTATTTCTTATGTTGTAAATTGTTTGTGATAAAATTTATTTTTTTTGATGGTAAGATTTTTCAAAACTTATATTCTGAACTTTCGACACATGAGTTTGATCATTTTTGTGATGAAGAATTTGCACCATGGTTCAAAAAATATGTAAGTAGACTATAAATTATTTAAATCTTTACTTTAAAACATATTAACATATTTACTTGACTTTAGGTTCATGATAATAAAACTCAAGTTGAGCAAGAATTGCTAATTCATCTGTCATGGTGTCCAAAATTAAAGGTATGAATTTGGCCAGCATATTTCATAAACGGATATAATTTTCATAATCAAGAATATGGAATGGGGAAAGCTATAATGAATAGTAGGGTTTGTGTTTAGTCATCCAATGATGGAGGTACAAAAAATGATTTTTATGGTTTGTTAGATAAAATTTTTGAGGTAGAGTACGCTAAACTAGAATTGCGGGTTGTTTTATTTATGTGTCGATGGTTTGACCTCGTCAAAGGGATGAAAGTGCATCCATAGTTTACAATAACAACAATCTAGGCCTTTTAAACCAAAAATTTGGGGTCAGCCATATGAGAGATAAATATCGAATCACATCCACAATTTAATTTAGTTGAAATAAATCATAAGAAATTATATAAGAGATATGAACCATTTGTGTTGGCACAATAAGCGATTCAATTATTTTATGCATCATATCCTAATTTGAAACGTGACAAAATTGATTGGTGGGTTGTTTGTAAAATGAAAATACGGAAAAAAATTGAGAAACGTTGGGAAGACATAGCATATCAACAAGAGGAAGTTGCCAAGACATTTTAGACTGAGAAATATAATATTCCAACGTTACGAGATCCCAGTTGAGTAGTGATAGATGTAGATCCAAGTGAAATTCATGAGGATAATGATGAGAAATCTAATTTTGAAACAAATGATGAGGATGAGGATGAGGATGAGGATGATGATGATGATGTTGAAGAGTCTAATTTTGAGACAGATGATGAGGATGAGAATGACAATGAGGACTTTGATTTTTTATGGTGGATAAGTTTTATTCTCTTAATATAATAAAAATCTGATATTTATCTTCATATATGGTAATCTATTTTTTATAATGGGTAAGTTAGTTTAGTATTAATTTGCAAATTTCATTATATAATTTGTTGTCTATTTACTGTCTCTTGCTTAAATTTATATGTCATTTGTTAATGTAATGTCTTTTTTTTTATAGGTTATTAGAGATGATTTTTTGACATATTGGTGTCTTGTTTCTCACATTTAGTTTGTCAATTTAAATATGATAATTTTTTTCATATACTTCATTATGTATCTGATGAATATGCAATTTTTATTTTCTTTATTGTTCTAACATTTATGGCTAACAGTTTCGACGTGGCGGTCATAGATGAATTATTGACGGAAGATCATGCTTTTCACCATCGTAGTCCGCTTCAGCACCTTCGCAATCTCACTCCCTTGCTGGCAATGTAGCTTCGCCCCCCTTCGGTCGCAGCACCTTCCCATCTCAATAGATGGCTAGTAATGTACCTTTGTCGGCCCCTTTGATACAACATTCATATATTGAAAGGGAAAACAACCAAGAGATGATAGCTCATTATGGAGATTCGTAAGTACTAAATTTTAAAATTTTATATGTATTACTTTTTTTATTTATAAAACATATAATTCTTTTAACTATCTTTTTTATTTAACATTATTTGTTTGTAACTTTATGATAGATTTATAAATTCTGTACATGTTATTCACGAACTTAATAGAATAGTGAATAACCATTAGGGAGGGGTTTCGATGACCTTCACAAGCACCCCAAAAGCAACAAAAGAGTTATGGTGGAGCAAGTTCAAGGTAAGTTATTCCAATCAGTTTATATATGAAACTAAGATTATAACTTTAATATAATCAATTGGTTTTTTTTTTTTCTATTGCAGCGAACATTCACTTGGGATGAGACTGAAGAGTTGAAAATAAGAAGGATTTTTAGGAAAAAATATGGCGATCACATCCAAAACGTACTAAATCATGCAAAGACCAGTAGAAAGAAGCCAAATTGTATCACCGAGCAGAATTTAGGTACGATTGTGGATTTTTGGGAATCCGAGGAGAGCAGACGAAAGAAAGAACGGAATAGAAAAAATCGAGCTTATAATTCTGGAGAATCGTTTGCGACGTATACGGGAGGCTCAATCAATATCGATGAACATAGAAATAGATTGGTAATTTTATTCAAACACTAATTTTTTAATCTAATTCAAACTATTTCATTATTTCTAAGAATGTTTTTTTAGGCCAAAGAAATGGGAATCGAGTCATTATTTATAAACACTTTCATGCGAACATTTCAAAAAAAAAAGATAAGACGTGGAGCGAGGAAAGAGTTAGAGCAATTAAGGTATGCAATTTCAAAATTTTCAATTATTTAATGGACATTCTCAATATTGATTTGAACATATTATGTTGAACATACCATAACAATGTAGGAAGATGAATTTATTAGGTTAGTTTCTCCTAAGTTTTTTTTCATTGATTACTTGACTCTTTGATTCCTATTGTATAGTCTTCTATTTCATCATTAGTATTCCAATTTTGGATATGGATAATATCTTTGCACTTAATCCTTATTTTGCTGTATTTAAAAGAGATCCTTCTATTCAATAATTCCTAGTTTAAGCTTTAAAAACTGAACATTCAACACGTCCACTTTGCACGATTTCACTTATTTTCCTTCATATATAATGTATCTAATCAAGATTATATAAATTTTTATTATATTGTTATTGTAAATTTATCTTAATTTTTCTCATGACAATGTAGGAAAGATATAATGAGCTTATATTAAGAAGCTTGAGTGCTAGTGATGATACTGGCTCATCTGATCCATCTGTTGATAGTATGGTTCTATGGCTCGAGGCAACTGGTAGACCAAAAGGGGGGTAGAGTACTTGGGATGGGTTCTTTGAGCAAAACTTACAAAATGGTTGGTACATTTTCTTTCATCCTACCAGTAGTAAAGGCAAAATTAAACCAATTGAATCAGGAGGTGAGTCACTTGAAAGACCTACTAGTGCAAAGGGACAATGAACTTCAAGAGGTACGTGCACTACAGAGTCAAAGAGATTAGGAATTGAACAAACTTTGTGCATAACAAATATAAGAATTTAATGAGTTTCGCACACAGTAGTTGTTAATTTTGCAGCATCTTTAGTTAGCCTCCGCTCCAAGTCAGATTCTTCATTCTCTATCTCCTCCTGATAATGCTTGTGATGGTAATGATGGTGATGATATATTCAATGATGATGATGATGGTGGTGGTGGTGGTCGTGTTTGAGATTGTATATTGTTATTTGACTGTTATATTTGATACTCGTTACTTTGATTTTCTTGGTTGTCTATAGCTGTTGATATTTGAACACTGGGACTTGATGTTGCTTTGCTTGTGTTTGATGCTGCTATGATGATTAATTGTTGAAATCTTAGCTGATTGATTTTATTAGATAGTAAGTTGCATTTATGAGTATAGATAGCAGAAATTTGATGTTAATAACGGTTGGATGGTTAGTTACTGATGAGGTAGGATGTGTAGGTATAAAAACACGTCATATAGGGAAAAATGGTTTAAATATGCCAATAAAATGTATATTTGTCGCAAAAAATATAGATTTATCGCAAAATTTGTCCCTAATAGTTTACTCATTGCAAATTTCATTGCTAAAAAATACCAGATTCGGTCTATAAATTCAAGTTAGTGACTAATTTTGCAACGAAAGCATGTTCATCGTTGATTTTGTGACAAAAATATCTCGTTGCTAATTTGTGACAAATTTTGTGACAAATTTATCTTTGTTGCAAATTTTCAACGAATTTTTTCGTTGCCAATTTGCGACAACAATTCTACTACAAAAAATAATTTTGTGGCATAATTTGTGACGGAAATCTTTTTTCGTTGCAAAATTTGCGTTGAATATAATTTCGTTGCATATTTTGCGATGAAACACTATTTGTCACAAATTTTGCGATGAAAAAAGATTTATCGCAAAATTTGCTACGAAAATACTGTCCTCGCAAATTTTACGACGAAAAAAGGTTTTCATCACAAATTTTGCCACAAAATTATTTTCGTCGCAAAATTAGTCGTTAATTTTGCAACGAAATTTTTTTGTGGCTAATATTTGCGACGAATTTAGCAACAAAAAATATTTTGTTACAACTTTTGCGACGAATACTAAATTTTTCGTCGCTAATATTTGCGACAATCTGTGACGAAAATATTTTTGTTACTAAATTTGTCGCAAATTTTTTTGCTACGAATTTTTCTTAGAAATTTGTCACAAATTTCATTGCAAAACCTTGGTTTTTTTGTAGTGTCAAGTTTTTCCAACCTAAAACCTCTCACTTAAACACATAAAGTATTTGAATCATGTGATATGAGAAAACATCTTTTCACATGTATACATAATCATATAAGCTTGTATTTCTATCATAATGTTAAAAAATATTTACGTGAACAAACATTTCCAATATATACTTAAAAAAAAAAAGATAAGAGAAACTTTACATGTTATGCTCACTTGTTTCCATAAAAAATGATTATGGTATATCTGTAGTTATCTTTCATGGAAAAAGATGCAAAGATATTATCTCTTCTCAAGGCGCATGCATACGAGATATCATTTTGATCATTCCAATTGAAAGGTTATAGGTAGAAGTGAACCTCCTTATGGTACATAGGTTAGAGCTGTCTATTCTGAGGGATAATGATTTCTATGTCTTGATTTCCATTGTCTTTCCACGCCACATTTTAACTAATGCAGATCCCAAAGACACAAGATTTATCTATTTCCCTCATCCATTAACTTATAAACTATATTAGTCCAATCATCAGTCAGAGAATTTCTAATTATATTAATCTTAGTTTCAATATTCCCAAACCAATGATGCAAATAAATAAATAATTTTAAAGAGTTGTTCTTTCATAATTTTCAAATGACGTGGCAAATTATGCATGGAGTCCATTTTATAATTCATTATTATGTTTAATTTTGTCAAAGACTCGAGTTCTCAAATCACTAACTCTTCCCTAGAGAATACTAAGAGTGTGTCCGAATCTCACCATATCTTAAAAATAGGAATCAATATTAGATTAGATATGTAGCCAACTATAATATGATATAAAAATTTTAAAACACCTCAAATTTCAATTATTTTATATTGAAAAAAGTAATTTTTCATTCATAAGCAAATGAGCTTAAAATTAAAAAAAAAAAGTGTCAAAAAATTTCACCCAAGAAGTCAATAACAGGTAAATAAATTTCTTAACTTACAAAAATTTTCAAAATTTATTTTTTTCTTCTTTTCTTCTTTTTTTCTTTTTGCAGACCGTAAAGAACTTTCCCATAATTTTAAACAAATTATAGTTTTAAAAATAAAATAAAAAATTATTTTCTAACTCTGAAAAATAAATTTAAAATTACAAAAAAATCCATAACAAAATAAAAAATATTTCTGAAAAATTTCAATCGGATTAGACCTTGCATGCACCGCCATGCACCGTCGCGTGTGGACTATCTAGATTTGAACTATGAAATACAGTTCACGTTCCCACACGCATATGTCGGCACGTGTGGGCCATGCGCCACCTTCCCAACAATTTCTTGTGATAAGATTTTAACTGTCACAATTTTGATATTTTTTAGTCTAATGGTGGTCTTGTTGTTTGATTAGACACATCTGACCTATGATTTGAGTCTAACATATATGCAACTGATAGTGGAAACGAATTTTTTGAATTTGACTCTAATTTCAAATGATCATATCTTTCTTATTTTTTAACCATTTTCACGTACTTTGTAGGTTAGAAAGAATTTTTAATAAGAAATATAACCATATAAAAATCAGACCATAAAAAGTATTATACAAAAAGATATGACCACTTCAAGTTTTGGCTAGAGTTAAAAACATCTCTCAAAATACCAAATATATTAGTGTGATATTTTATAGAATCATTCTAGATGATATAGGCATACTACTATTAAAATATGAGAAAATTTGCATATATATATATATCATTTTCCAATAAAAAAACATAATCTATGCATGGCTCTAATACCAATGATAAAATTTAAACACCATTTCATATATTTTCATATACAAAATATAATTATATTTTCAGAATCTATAAAGTTGATTGACTTGATGTTTTTGTATGAAAATTATCTGAAAACTGTCATAAATAGAGCAATTTCAGTTTTAACAATTCAAATGTCAATTGTGGTGTAATTCTTGCAAAATGATTAACTAATGCCTTCCTTTCTTAACCCTCAAGTTTTCAATATGGGAATAATATTTTTCTTTTTACATTCATTATTTTTATACTTTTTTTAAAGGCCACCATTTCAAATTCAAATGGGTAGAGAAGTTAAGAGTATTATTTTTTTAACACCAACCATGTAGGAAAAAAGATAATAAATGAAAACAGAAAGGGATACATAACGATATGAAAAAAAAAAACACTTTACAATAATATAGGAAATAGAAATGTGAGGAAATGGATAAATATAAAAGTTATTGGAATTTTTATATAAATCTTAATTATTTTGTGAAAAATAAAATAGTTATCTTTTATAATAAAAATCTAAAATATTCAAATATATATTTATTAATCATAAGATAAATAATATAAAAATAAAATTTATAATTAAATAAGCAAATAATTTATTAAATATAGAAAAATGTATAAATATAAAAAATATAATAATTTTTACATAAATATTAATTAATTTAGTATATAAAGATATTTCAGAAATGAAAAATGCTAATATTGAGAAATTTTCATACATCAAAAATTAGTATAGCCGGTTGAGTAGTTTTATTAGAAAGAGTTTTCCACTTACCCTTAAACGAGAACCATCATCAATTTTAATATAAAAATCAAAATCAGCCTTATCCTAAGTTTTTGTTTGTATAAAGAAGTGTTAAGGTTTTTTTATTAAATAATTATCACTTTTTTACAAAAGATCTAAAAGGAGGGTGAATCTTATCGCAATAGTAAAGTTGTTCCTTTGGTAACTTTGAGATCACGGATTTGAAACGTGAAAATAATTTCTTTACAAAATGCAGGATGAATGATAGATATATATACGTCCACCCTCTCCTATCCTCGTACTAAGTCAGAGAATATTTTATATATCAGATAAATCTTTGTATAAAAGATCTAAAAGAGTTATTATGTGAATTTTGTTTTGAATTGTAGAGCTTTAATTTTGTAAAAACTCTTTCTCGAATTGTTTATCAAATCCATCCTAAACTTTGAAAATAAGTCCGGAGGTGGTACCAAAAACTTGAAATTTTTAATTTACGGTTGATTTTTTTATTTTTTTTATTTTTTATTTATAAATCCATGGAACTATGAACCCAAACTCCTTTTGCACCCTAATCTTTTAAAAGCATTTTTATGACTTCTACAGCAGAACAAAGTTTTTTTGTGATAAAATCCAATCATATGGAATTTTCAACAACAACAACAACGTTAACAAATTAAGACTTAATTTCAAATTTTAGTGTTGGCTATTTAAAAGACCAATATAGAAGAAAGAAGAGAATAAAATAAAATAATATAACATAAAGTAATAAAAATTAGATTTTGAAACCAAAAATAGAAAAATAAAATTAAAAAATTAACATAATGAAAAGAAAGAGATAAAAATAAATTATCTATAAAAACTTAAGATGACGATGATGATGATGATGAAGTGCATTAATTCAATTAGTTCGAATTCACTCATTTTTATCTAAAATTATTTTCTTAACTAAATTCTTGATATTCATACTTTTTTTAATAATTTACATCTAACTTTTTAATAGATTACCTCGACATTTTATTGGATCTCCTATTTTAAAGTTTGCTCTCCTAAGTGGTGCATTTTTTGTGTGTTTGTTGCATATGTCCAAGTTACGTTATGTAATATTCTCTCATCTTATCTATAATTGAATTTATTATCAACTTAGTATATAATTTTTATAATAACAAGTCATCTCCTTAACTCTTGACACTTATATTTTTGTGGATAATTTACATCTAGATTTTCAACAGAATATCACCATATTTTATTAGATCTCTTATATTTAAAATTTTGCACCTCCCAATTGATGCATTTCTGGGTGTTTGTTGTATATATTTAAACCATTTTAGGTGATATTTTATCATCTTATCTATAATTAAATTTATTCTGAACTTAATATGTAATTTTTATAGGAAAAAAAGAACTCCATCGCCCAATGGATAAGATGTTGTTCTATGGTATTAGAGATTCGATTCTGGGTTCGATCCACAATTGAGTAGCAAAGTTGCCTACTCAATATTATCTTTTTAACTTTGCTGAAATGTAGCCCATCCCAAATCCAGGTAACGGAGTGTTAATGTGAAATTTTCATGCAAAGAAAAAGATGATGGGTCACCAAAAAAAATTGAAAATGAAACTTAGTGCTTTTAAATTTAAATTAATTAAAAAATAATTAATATATTTTTAACTTCATAATACCTTTTTAACTTCGCTGAAACACAGCCCGTCCCAAATTTGGCTAAAGGAGTGTTAACGAGAAATTTTCATGCAGATAATGGGACACAAAATAAAATTGAAAATGAAATTTAGTGCTTTTAAATTTCAATTAATTAAAAAATAATTTATACAAGTAAAAATATTTTTTTCTTAATAATGCTACACTTTTTAATTATTAGTTAAACAAATCATTGAAATAATTATTTATTATTATTTAACCAGGAAATTTTCATTTCCTAATCGAGTATAAATAAAATTTTCCTAATCATTTCTCAATAAAATAAATATTTCTTAATTATTTTATCAAGAAATAATTCATTTCTAGGGTTTGATATTTCAATTTCGAGTGAAATAGTTTATACAATTCTTAATAAATATTTAATATGGCAATAATTTAACAAATGAATAGTTTTTGATAAATACATAATAACAGTAATTATATTTAAATTAAAAATAAATATAGTTTGATAATTATATAATTAATAACTTCTTTTAGTAAAGTGACTTTGATTTCTAATAATTTTAATTTGTTTAGTAATTTTATTGAGAGATTATTCATATTATATAATTTTATATTTATAAAACTTTCTAATAAATGAAAAATAAAATATTATAATTCAAATTAAAATAGTATTCGGTAGATACAATTTAGTAACACTAAAAAAATCGAATATATTAATATTTCTTCATTCCTTTAGTTGAGAAAAGAAAACAAAATTGATTTTGGACTTTTGCTGTATTAGACACTTCCACCTTAAAAAGTCAAACGAAATGAGATAATTGCAAAGAGACAAAATGCAAACATTGCCAAACTATTATCCAATTTATATTTGTCTTTTAGAAAAGAAACATAATTGTAAAGAGAAATATTAACAAATATTGGCGTATTAATTCATTAAGAAATATTATGTCAAGTAGAGTACAATGGTGTGATAATTGTTAAAAATTCTTGATCACTGAGATTATGATTTTCAATGAATGTGTTGAGCAATTTATCAATATGTTGGCATATTTATAGGTTTTAAAATATTTTTTAATGATTTAATACACAAATACTCTACTTGACCAACTCGACTAAGTACTTGAAAATATAGATATTTAAAATATTAAAAAAATGATGATATTTGTTACTCATATATCAACTAGGTTAATTTTTTTTTTTATAATTTTTCTAAATTATTAACAGTCGAACAAAATAGATCCAAATGCAATTGGAAAATCAAAACTGAAATTTGTTCTTTGAAGAGAAAATTGACTTTTTATCCTTAAGAAATTAGATTTTCAAACAATTTTTATCATTTTCAAATGGGGAATATTTCTTTTTTTACATATAATTTCTTAATTAAATGGAAATGTAAAAACTCAAATGGAAAAATTGGACACTTACTTAAATGATCATTACTAAAGAAATTAGGTCAGACCAGTTACACAAAGCAGGTTCTGAAATATTGGATGAACAAGTCAACCTATTAAAACAACACGTTGACCTGGGGTTTGAGTAAAATGTCTCTCGGTCTCTTCAAATCTCTCGGTCTCTTCAAATCTCTTGGTCTCTCTGCAGGCTTCATCCTCAAACACTTAAACATTTTGACCCACTAAGTAAACACAAGTCAACCTATTAGGAATCAAGCCTTACGAAAACAAATCTGGTTGACATATTAAAATACCCAAGTCAACCCAAGATTGCAAGTTGACCCATAGAAATGCACATGTCAACCAATTGAGTGAAATTAGAATATAAGTTGACCTATCAATGCAAAGTATTGGTACTTTGCTTATCGAGTCGACCGTGAACATTAAGATCTTAGAAACCATGTTCTAAAATACTTTATATTGACCAATTCAAAGACTAGGTCGACCAATTGAAAAGTCAGGTTGACCCGAACTTGATTGACACTCATATAAGCTTAAGTCTCTAATAAGTCGACCTATACATAACCAAGTCAACCTAACATAGTTAAATCAGACAATATGTCAACCTAGAAACCAAAATGTCCACCCATGAGCATAAGTAGACCTATTGAAGTTCACATATTGACAATTGAAGCAATAGAGTTGGCATATTTATAGGTTTTGATAATTAGCAAAACATGATTATTTTGATTAAAGAAATAATTTGGATATAAACATAATTAGTTTGACTAAGAAAAGAATATAGTTGATTTATAAAGAGCAGTCGACTCATTAGAAGAAAAAGGTAGTAATGCGTACGATTAGTCGATACAAAGTTTACTAATTTAGATCATTAAAGAACAAGTCCAAACATGGAGAAATAACTCATTATCAATAGTTAGGAAATAATGTTACTCAAACAAATAAGATAGATAGGAAATGAGTCATCTAAAATGTTGAAAACTTAAATTTGACCAACTCGTCAGAGACTAAGTACTTAAAAATATAGGTGTTTGAAATATCAAGAAAATGAGAATGAAAGATGGCGGTATTTATTTCCCATATATCAATTAGGTTAAACCCTTTTTTTAGAATTTTTCTAAACCACTAACCTTCTAAACAAAACTTATCTAAAGTGAAACTGAAAATCAAAACAGAAATTTTGTTCTTTGAAAGGAAAGTTAACTTTTTATCCTTAAGAAATTAGGACTTAAAACAATTTTTATTGAATCCAAATAGGGGGTATTTATTTATTTACATGTAATATCTTAAGTAAATAGAAATGTAAAAACTCAAGTCTAAAAATTGGACATTTACTTAAATGATTATTACAAAGTACATAAGGTCAGACTAATTACAGAGTTACGGAAGCAGATTCTGAAATATTAGGTGAACATGTTGACACCATCTTAGAAACATGTCGACAAATGGTTGGTTGTAAATCACATAAACATGTCGACACCGTCTTATACATCACTTAGAGACAAGTTGACATATGGTTTAGAACACTAAACAAATATCAACGTGAGGCACACAAATGTTGACACAAAGTAGGAAGACCAAACGCTTTAAACATGTCAACATCACTATATAGTATGTCGACACATAGGAGTATATAAGTCATATTACCAAGACAAAGTACTGGTACTTTGCCTATTGTGTTGACTAGCTTAGACCCTTATGTAGATATAGTAGTGTATTAAGCTTATATGCCAACATTTGACTCCATCATGTCGACCTATTGTCATTTGACTCAACCATGTCGACATACTCGTAAGACATGTCGACATGTGTCAAAGTACTAGTACTTTGTGTGTAAATCATAACTAGTTGACCCATTCGTTCCTGAACACCAAATACGCTACCAAATGTGGACACAAAATATTATGATGTTGACATACCCTTTAGAACTCAAGTTAACCATTGGATGTTGACACAAGAGGTTATAATGTCGACATGGGCTTTAGGACAGAAACAGAAGATATAAGGAATGATGTCGACACAAGGCATCATGGTGTTAATATGCGAGTTAGAATAGACTTAGAACACATAAAGAATCATGTCGACATAAGATATTGTGATGTTGACACATGCGTTAGAACAAACATAGAACATAGAAGACTGGATGTCAATATATGACTTTATGATGTCAACATACACTTTAGAAAAGACACAAAAAACATAAAGGATCATGTCAACACAAGCCAATCAAGACATCAACACATGATCTAGGATATTCATGCTATTAGATGCCAACACAAAAACATTAAGATCTTGACATGAGCAATAGAAACTCTTTAAGCTTAGCATGCCAAATAGGAAAATGAGTTTATTAAACATGTAAATGTTTTATTTTTGCTAACCATGTCGATATAAAAAAAATAACAATGTCAATACAAGGACTTCAATGGCTATCTCTGAACAAAGCTGTGAACATTAATTCAAAAGCTAATCGGTTAGCGAAGACATTTAATGTAGATTAACGTTCAAAAATTTGAGTCACCACCTACCACAATGGCTGGATTTTACAAGCTTATAAATACAAGCATTGAAGAAGAAGAATGGGGGAAGTTATGAAAAATAATGAAATGCTGAACATTCTGAACTTTCACAGCACTTTGACCATCACATGATATACTTTGTTTTTCTGTCCATTATGTAAATTCTTCTTGTGAGCTTTAAATTCATTATATCTGAAAGTTTTAGCTCCATTTACTATATCATTTACTTTTCTTTTATACTTAAAGTTCAAAGACCAAAGTGAGTTCTTTGGATCTGGGGTTTAGAGAGAGAATTAAAGTTAATGTTTAGGAAAAACACTATAATAGGTCTAACTTGAACCTCAAATCAAGTTTGTACTATTTGGAAAAATGATGAAAAATCCACTAGGGAGTCTAGAAGTGGATGTACACCAGATTTGGCGAAATCACTATAAAAATTAGGTGTGCAGCGTTTTTCTTTCATTCTTTAACTCCATCTCACCTCCATTAACAATAAACTGAAAACTTTCAAACATTCGAAAAAGTGTCATATAACTTATTCACCCCCTCTAGGTTATATTTCAAATAGGTTGACCAATTGGAAGATCAATTCGACTCGAGTATACTTGGAACAAAATTAAGTCTGAGCCTACACGAGTAAACCCACACACGAGTAAGTCAATCTATCCTTAGTTGGAGCTAGTTAATGAGTTAACCTACCTTCAAATAGGTCGACCCATGTTAATAAATTTGTTTTGAACTATCAACTTAATCATGACAAGTCGAATGATCCTTCTCAATTGATCGACACAAGGAGTTAAATTGGTTGACCCAAACTTATAAGCCAACTTGATAACAAGCATGTCAACCTAAAAACTTTGCAGACTAATTTATACAACTCATAAGTCAACCTTACATGCTAATGAGTCTACCTACATCTCTTAATGATCAGCCTGATTATTTAATGAGTCGACCTACACCTACATCTTTTGAGCATAATAGACTAAATTTTAAAAATGAGTGGACCCATGAACAAAACCATGTTGATCTCTAGCAAACACTTAACTTCACCCAACCTATTATGTTTAATGAAATGTTTGTGAGTTTTAACATTATTAAGCAGCAAGCAAAATGTCTTATTGGCTAAATAGAAAAGCAACTAGCAAAATAAATAGAAAGTCATCTCTCATTAGCTATAATGAAATAACAGTTGAGAAGGCATTTAATAAGAATGATAAGAGCATTAATTAACAATGTTTAAATCCAAACCTACCACCTCAACAGTTCTCAACCATCCTAAAATAAATATACAAAAAGTGTGACCCTCTCAACATGTGAAACGAAATATGTCGCAGCCACTTCTTATGTATGCCATGCAACATGGCTTAGAAGTTTGATAGAAGAATTCCATTTTTCACGAAAAGACTGCACGAAAGTATATGTTGACAATAAATTGACAATTGCACTCTTCAAGAACTCAGTTTTTCACAAAAGAAACATGCATTTACACACTAAGTATCACTTCATAAGAGAATGCATCGAGAACGCATTGAGCATGGAGAGGTAGAGTTCAAGTATATGAAGTCTCATGATTGAATTGCACACAAATTCACCAAGTCTCTCAATAGTAAGTTGTTTATCTTGTTCTGAAATTCTCTTAGAATAGTGAAATCAAGTTTAAGAGGGGTGTTTGAAAATAAACTTGATATTTATATGGAAATAAAATAACTATTCATATGTCCTAACATTATTGACAAATTTGAAGAGATAAGTCCCATTAAAAATGTGGAAATAAGGAAATTCATTGAAGTTTTAGAGTCTTACCAAATACTGAAAAGTCAAGATAAAAATATAGAATGTATAGAATGCCAAAAATATACTTTTTTTGTGGTTTAAAAACATTACATGTAATTTTGTCTCTTTAGTTGTAAAGTTCTTTAATGTACTTAGTTCTATCATTCAGTAGATGTATTAAATGTAGGTTTAAACAAAAATAGTATATAAACTCACTTTGGTATATAGTTGTAAGCATCTCTCAAGTATCAAACAATTCATTTTATCTAGAGATAGGCATGGGCCGATTCTAACCCGAAAACCAGCCCAACCACTCATGAAAGACCAGATTGGAAACCAACCTAGACTACAGTAAACTAAAATCGAACCGGCCCTACTATAGGACCTAGGCAGGTTTGGTTGCTATTTTCTTGAACTGGGAACCGGTCCAGCCTGGGAACCGGCTGGCTAGTTCCAATGACTAGTGGAATCGATCCGACTCAGCTAGTTCTAATGTCACATTTTTTTGAATTTTGACAATTTTACTTCTCCCAACAGTTATAAAACGATTTGTCTGAGGGATATTTCAGTTCATAAACTAAAAAATGTTATTTATAGATAGGCAATAATTCATTTTCAAATCTCAAATAATCTCCTACTCTGTCTACCTACAACATCTTCTACTCTCTCTCACAATCTCACTCTTACTTACATTCTCCTAATTACATTCTCCTACTTACAGTATCTCCCATACATCTGCTACTTACATTCACCCTCCTACTTATAACATCTCCTACACATCTCCTAATTATATTTTCCCTCCTTCTTACAACATCGCTCAATATTTGGCATGATTCCAAAATTGTAAATTCAAATTATTTAATATTTTGTGATAAACAACAGCGATCTTTGTCAAATCAATAACATCTTAATTTTTTTTTATTGTTGGTTGAGTTTACTTTTTTTGTATCATTAATTCATTCTCATTAAATTTTAAATTAATTTCTCTTTTATATATAACGACCAGAACATATTCTTCCCAATCTTTCGAACAATCTCGTCTCCTCCCATTTACAATTTTCAATGAATGCATTCTTGAACACATAGATGTTGATCTTGGTTTAGAAGAAAATGAATCTAATAATACACAATTTTTTCACAATACGCAATAAAAAGAATGATTTCAATGTATAAAATTATTTTGAAAGAAATTATGAAGGGCAAAAAGCATCATGTAAAATTTGTTAACAAAAATATAAATTTATGAAAGGTTGGGAAGTGGGGACACTTGAAAGACACATAGTAAGAGATCACCTGAATAGATTATCTCAAACTAAGTAAACACAAGTCGCCACTGGGGAAATGTTTTGGATAAATTTAGATATAATCTAGAGGCAGAAAAATAGGACAAAAAGTATGGATATCATGTTGAGAGTTATCACTTAGTATAGTAGAATGTGAAATATTTGAAGAGTATGTACAAATATATTTACCACCAAATTATAAAAAAAAAGCAGTAGAAAAATGGGAAAGAGGAGGACACCAGAACAATTTCAAATAATGAATGATGCTTTAATTGTAAATTTTATAACCACTTGTTGTAAATTTTTTATAACTTTGGATAGTTGGAAGGGATGTAAAAGTGAACATTATATTATTATAATATGTCATTGGATCAATGATTCATGAGTTCTAGATTGATCCATGAGTTTTAAAAAAAATGATTTTAGTTTTTTAACATTGGGAACACTAACATTCCGATTCTAATATAATTAGAATAATTAATAATATTTGTCATGAATATGATATTAGTAATAAATTTTTTTATGTATCTTTAGATAATGCCTCAGCTAATGTTAGTGTAATTAGTACTTTAAAACTTTTTTTAAAATTCAATATTAGATGTGATATTTTCCATAATAGGTGTGTATGTCACATATTGAATTTATGTTTTAAAATTCGTTTAAAAGCTGTAGAACTACTTTTAAAATCTATTCTTGAATTAATATATCAAATTAGAAATTTTTTGCACAATACACAAGAAACGAGACATTTATACACTCTACATAATGTAAAATATAAACGATTTAGACAAGAATGTGACATTAGGTGAAACTTGACTTATGATATTTTACAACCCTTTTGCCCTTTTGCACTTGACGAAGGATGTCAAAATCCGTGATATGGATGCGTCTGCTAGGGTTTGTAAAATGGTGGAGGGAATAATGGAATGAAGGGGGAGGTGTGGAGGAATGAATGGGAGGTGTTGATTCCCTTACTGTCCGCAATAGTGCTATATTTATAGCACTAAATCCCTAGGAAAAATTTGAAAACTTGAACTTTTTGGACATTTGGACTTTTTGGAAACTTCATATTATTGGAATGATGAGAATCTCTTGCTTCCCTAGAATTTGGAAACTTCTTGATTTTTGAAAAATTTCTAAAAT
The DNA here is from genome assembly GCA_037126225.1 of Dillenia turbinata. NCBI lineage: Eukaryota > Viridiplantae > Streptophyta > Magnoliopsida > Dilleniales > Dilleniaceae > Dillenia > Dillenia turbinata. The sequence continues at coordinate 11,020,976 of JBAMMX010000017.1, forward strand.
TGACAACAAAATAAATTCCAAATTTTTAGTACTTTAGTTTTCTTTTTCAATATAAAATTGACTTCAGCACAACAGTAAATTTGGTCAATTTTCAGAAATGCACTTACCTAAATCAGCTTCTGGGTGCTTATAAGATTTGTAGGCTCGAAGTTCTCTTTCTAACCGAATAAGAATCACCTCAATCGGATGTCAAAACAGAAAGTTATATCCAAAATATTGACTGATGCTCATCTAGTCCGAAAATAATAAGTATACCCAATGTTTCCTAAATCATTAAACACAAAATTAAACTAGTATAAAATTACAAAATATGGTTTAAAACAGTCCTAGAATAAACGCTGAAAAAAATATAATTTAAGTGTATAAAAATATTGTTATCACACCCTTTATCTACAAATATGTAAATTTAAAAACGTGTCGGCCTATGAACAAAACCATGCCAACTCTTAGTGAACACACTCTAAATCTAATCAACTGATAATTTAATCAGTTAGATGCTTGAGCTTCGATATACAAAGAACTAAACAAAAGTCACTCAAGCTAAGCTTAAAATATGTTTGACCTCTAACGGTCATCTTATATAGCAAAAGTAGGACTTCTTATAGGCTATCTAGGGGAAAGTATAGAAAAACAAAAGGAAAATATTTCTTGCTAGATAATAGAGCAACGAGTGAAAGCATTAAATGCTGTGGTTAAAGCATTATTGAAGGAGATTTAAATTTGAACCTACCGCAATGTCTCTCTCAACAACTCAAAATAAATACTCAAAATAGAAGAAAGAAAAAGTGAGAGGTGTTGAAAAGAAAAATGAAGTGCTGAACATTTCTCAATACTCACAAATACATTGAGCTTCACAATACACTCAGTTTCTTATATTTGTGTAAAAATATCTTAGTAAGTTTCACTGTTGTTACATCCAAAGTTGTAGCTTCACTCATTGTAACATCCTTTCTCCTCTAGTACAAAATGTTCAAAGAACAGAGAGGGTTTTCTCGGTCTGACGTTTAGAAAGAGAAATAACCCGTGCAAGGTTGGGTAGTGTTTTGGGAGAAAACATTGTAAAGATTTGAATTGCACCTAAAAGCAAGTTGGTCGTACTATTTCGAAGTAAATAGTAAAAATCTAGGTGGAGTTTGGGAGTTGATTTATATCAGATTTGGCGGAGCCATCATAAAAATTCGATGTGCTCTATTTTTCTCTGCCATTCTTTAACTCCTTCATTTTATCTCTGCTCTCATCAAACTATAGAGTTTTTCAAACCATCAAAAAAGTGTCATACAATTTATTCACCCGCCTTGAAGTTGTATTTCAGAAAGAGAAATGAGAGAGAAAAAGAAAAACATAGAAGGTTAATATGTGATTGTTGTTGGCAAAGATAAAAATAAAAGAGAGAAAGACAAAGAGAGATAGAAAGAAAGAGACCACATTATGAGCAAAGATAGATAAAGAGAAAGAAATTATACAAAAGTGTTCAAACAATTTTCATAAAATTGGCACCCCAACCACAAAGTTGTTTACTTCTTCCATCAAACCATCAATTTTAGTATTTTTTTTATTGGGTGTAGTGTTAGCAAATTGAACAATAGTTCCAAACAATCAAGTTAAACAAGAGCCCCAAACAATCATGTTGGAGGTGGGTTTGCTCTACACATAAAACTACTCTTCCGACTCGAACAAGGAACCAGTACTGATACGTCCGTTGGATCTTTGTAGATGGAATAACCAACAAAATATCCATTGGAAGTGGTCCGTCGAAGGAAACTCCAACACTCAATCAGAAAGAGTAATGATAAAAGAGAAAATAGACTGAAAAGAGACACAGTTTTTGCCCTACGTTGCCTCTCTTTAATATGTGTATTGAATGTGTAAAGAATGTGTTCGACCAAGCGTCTACTCAGACATATTAGGTGTTTATCAAGTTATCTGTGGGGTTTGCAATTGGTGTTTAGTGAACTCAGTAGTCCGTGAACTTTATAGTTATGGACTCTTAGATCTTGTACCATCATTTGCTCCACACTAATAATGTCATTTCGAAGACGTGGCATTAGGAGTAGATATGAAGAGGTAGGAATTGAGAAGGCATGGACGTGGTGCATTAAATACGAAACGTGATGTTTTGGCTTTTACGAATTGTGTTCAATATGCTTCCTATTGTTTGCTATCAATTATAGACAATGTGGCACTTGATACAGTTTTATTAGTTTACCTATTGAGAGAAAATTTGGGGATTTAGTGTCTGCAAAATTTGATAGAGAATAGCAATGGCAGAGGGTTTTGAATCACAAGGTCATTGCTATATTGGCCAAATTAGGAATACAATGACAAAGAAGGAACTATATGTTATGGCGAATGAGATGGGGTTGGGAAAATGATAGACAATGTGGCACTTGAAAAGCAGATTTTACTGGATTTTGTTTTGACTTTGATCACTAATAACGTGATAAAATGATTATTAAATTATTCATATTAATAATATTATTGGTTGCAGTTGCCCATGGAGGAAGAAAGGGCAAATGAAGTGTCAGAGGTGTGTATCCCCATGTATAAGGAGTACGTGAGGTACAGGTTTTGAGTACCCTACTTAAGTCCGTTGGTCGGGTGCTAAATGGTTGAAACATCTTTCTAACTATGTGGATCTCAAGTGCTTGACACTTGGCCATGGCAGTAGCTTGCTTGCTAAGCTCTTGCTATTTGAGATTTTGAGATTTTGAGATTTTGTGGTCGATTTTTTTCTCTAAGGAGGTGTGTTTCTAGGGGGTCCAATGGAGGGTTGGGTTTGTCTCCAGACAAGGCTAGAGTCAACGTGGATGTTCTTTTATAAAGAGAGTATTAACAAGTTATGGATGGAGAAATTCTTTTTTGTCGAGTTCGAGAGTAAGGAGTTAATCCCAATGTTGTTGGAGGTTGGAGTAGAGGCATTTGTGAGGTTGAGACCTCCAAAGTCTTTTTAGGCATTCTAGCTTCATCCATTTTATTGGGAATTTCTATTCGGTAAGAAAATAGAGCTATCTATGTGGACGCCCTCATTGATGATAAAATGTCAAAACTGGCGAGCTTATTGGTGGGTAAGAAGGTGCGAATCGAGAGACCTTTTCTAGTAAAGAAGAGAGCAGTGGGGTTTTGTGATGCTATCGCTTTTGTTGAGGGGGACGACCTCACGGGAATCACTACCGATAGGTTGATAAGGGCCAAATCAAAGAAGAGTGTAGAAAAGGGGGAGAGTGCATCAGAACAAGGTGCTCCATCGGTGGATGCTCTCCTTACTTTAATTCTGAGGAGGAAGAGGAGAAAGGTGTAGATGTCAAGCCTAGAAAGTAAGGAAGTTGAGGAGGATAGAGAAGGGGCTTAGTGAGTGCATTTGTCATTTCTCAGCTAGAGACAACTGAAGAACCAAGAAGAGGAGAGGGCGCAGTTGAAGGGGCCTCCCTAAGGTACCAATATTGGCTCTCGTCAAGGGTGTCAAGAGAGAGGGTACCGAGAGTAGGGCTCTTGGTGAACGTGAGCATGTGTTTCCCAAACATGAGGCTCAGGGGCTTAGAGTTGGGCCATCCTGTGTTTTTCCTGAGTACTTATATGTGTAGAAGGGCAAAGAGGTTGTGCCAGAGGAAACAACTCCTCCTCCTATTTTTGCTAGGTCCTTTGATGGTAGGAATAATCTAAATGAGGGAAGTACTATTATGATTATTGCTAGAAATAATCATTTCAGTTATGTGGAGGTAAGAAAGTTCACTAACCGACTAGATTACCATCGTTCCTAGTTGGAGTTAAACAGTTTGACCATGGAGCAAGGTGGCGAAACCCTTATAGTCGTTGGGATTCAGGTGGAACTTTTCTTTTAGAGATACTTTGTCACGCCCCGATTCTCGGATCGACCACGCGATAGCCGCCGCGTTGTCTCGGTACACGGGCAGAACCTCCCCATATACCGGGACTCCGCAAGGCTACAAAAATAACACAACAATTCTTTCTACACCAATCATCAAAAACAGAAAACATCACATAACAATACACACGCAAGGACCCATCCGGTCCATCCCTGTACACACGAGCACACATCGGGGAGAGGGAACCTGTACATGCACGAGTACACATCAGCACACAACGGGGAGTGGGAACCTGTACATGCACGCATCGATGTAGCCATCCTAGCTACCCAAAATTCTCAACAAAAACAATCAAAGGACGCACCGGTCCATTTAACTCAAATCAGCACACACACAAGGCCAACCCGGCCAACCCAAATCACATGCACGCATCCGGCCATCTCGGCCTTTCAAAAATCGAATAAAGTCCAAATGTCCCATTTATACAATAAGTTTTTACCAAAATGAAATTTCAAAGAAAATGAACAAGTCTCTCTTCCATGGATTTCAAATCAAACTAAAATAACCTTACATCGCTTTTATACCTAACAAGTCAGCGGATGACTCTTCACAAGCTCCAACTGTTGTCACAGACCTGAACTTCCTCTGAAAGGTTTGAAAGAGGGGTGAGTATTGGGAAATACTCAGTGAGTGTATAGCATGTTATGATAATAAATGAGTGATGATTGTGGACATGATCATTCTCAAAATCATACGGTCACATCAATAAATCTCAATATAAACAAGATCTCAACAAATCATGATAATTAAATCATATGCATCCAGTTATCACATTTTTGTTTTTCAAAATCACGGGGTTGCCAAAATCTTTCCACCAAAGGCTTGGCCCAGACCAATGGTGAAATCGCCAAGGGATTCCTCATCAATGTCAATAAATCATACACAATACCCCATTCCTTGGCTTTGGTTCGGGCCTCCCCTGGGGTGCAACCAGGCTAGTCCGAAGGGAGGGATTCAGAGGCACCTCTCGAGTGCAGCTACCTCGTCATCCAATATAACAGCCCAACCACGTCACGCCATCGGGTCGCTCCGTGGAGGGAATGACTATAGCCATTATCCTTGCACACAGCACCATTTCGCAATCATTAAATCATATACCAAGGTGTGCCAACAGCACCATTTCACAATCATCAAATCACATCTCAAAACGTGCCAACAGTTATTCAAATTCTCGGTACACAAGTTCACATCAATCGCTTTCAACGCAAGTCAATAGACATGGCACATCATTTTTCAAATAACACATGGATGCATTCGGTGATTCAAATCTTCTTTCGGGACATTCCACAATCATAAAATAATTTTAAAACATTCGTAAACTCATTTGAAACATTTTATAAAATCAGTATAAAGCATTTTCTCACTTAAAATCATAAGCATGTATCCACTCACCTCTTGGGAGGGTGATCACTCCCAATTCCTCGATCAATCCCCAAATGACTCCTTTCGAGTCTCCAAAAGGTCAATCTAGTCAAATCATCACAATTTGTCATCAAATTTCCAATTATTTTAGGGTTTGTCATTTTCCCTAAGTTTGTACAAATCTTAATTCCTCAATTTTTGGATATACTCTAATGTCATCGATTGCATTTCACTTATAAATAAATAATCAATTCAAAATCAAACCCGATTCAACCCTAAAACCAATCAAAGTCGGAAATACACTTAAAATAGATAAATTTCCTACAAAATGAAAAAAATCTTTGAAAAATCATACACTTTTCGATTCCCATCCGATTTCCTCAAACCATATATCATTTTCAAGATATTGAAGTCTATTTTCATAATACAGAAGTTGTATTTTGATTTCCTATATGCAGGACAACTTAAAATGATAAAGACTGCATTGATCCTTAACTTAAATCCCAAATTCCGACTGTTTTCATGCATTCGTCAAATTAAACTCTAAGAGAAGTTATTATAATCAAGTCAATACGATTCTATCCTCCGGAATAGTTCAATTCATATAAAATCCTATAATTAACCTAAATAATTACCTAAAATCATCAGACAATGCATTCTAATTGAATCTAACATACATCCTACACATATACAACATTTCTTATCCTAATTTACCCTAAATTCATCCAATTAAATCAAATAAGTTAATATTTTACCTCACCTAGGGTTTACTGCAGTCCAAAACCCTTACGCCCGTGCAACATTCGATTCAATCCGAAACCTGCAATACCTCCAATTTGAAGCAAAATTTAACAATTAGTCCTAATTACTTAGAAAAATCGAAACCCTAGGTCTAGGATTAGAAGTCAGTCCTTACCTGCGCAAGGGATGAGTCGCAATCTCGACCTAGGGTAACCTAAACCTACTGCTCCTATCCGTTTGGGGCTCTGCGACGGTCGCACAAGAGGGTTGCAGCGGCAAAGAACACCGCGTGCAAGTGAGCAAGGGAGAGAGACAACCGACAACGTGCGCGGGAGAGAGAGAACTCTGTCGCGCGAGAGAAAGAAGATAGAGAGAGACAAAGTAGCGATCGTAGCCGTGTGAGGTGGTCGAAGAGCCATTGTGAGCGGCTGATAAAGAGCGACAGATGAGAGGGAGAGAGTGAGACAGCGAGTGTTTGAGAGCAGAGAAGGGAGAAACAGATTCGAAGGGGAAAGAGAGAGTGAGATAGAGACAACGGTGGTGGCGGAACCACCGTGAGATGCTGTTCGCGACGGAGAGGGGCGGAGGAGAAGGAGAGATTGCGACAGATTCGAAAGAGAGAGTGGGAGAGAGCGAGTAGAGAGAGAGAGAGACGGGAATGAGAGATCGATTAAGGCTGAAAGCCCTAATCGAATTGGGGAAATGGGGACGCGGCGTTTCAAGTTGAAACGCTGCGTCTCCCCCCTTCTTTTTTTTTTTTTTTTTTTACAAATTAATTAATTAATTAATAAACAATTATCAATATATATATATATATTTATACCCTCATTTTATTTAAAACCCTAAATTTATCATCAACACAGAATGTACCTCAAATCGGAACACGGATATATATCTATATATATATATATTTTTTAAATATACCAAAAATTCCAATTTAAAACCCCAAAATCAAAAATCAATAAAATTTAAAAATTTAAATTTGCTTTTGTAATTATCTAGACATTTACAAAATATTTTTAACACCGAATTTTCGGTGTTACAACTCTTAACCCCCTAAAAACAAATTTCGTCCTCGAAATTTAAAAGAATACTATACATTAAGATGTAATTATTGCTTTCTCATAGTATCTTCGGGTTCTCAAATCTCTTCGTCCACCAAATCGTTTTCGTATTAGACATTAACAATAGGGTATTGCCCGTTCCGCAATCTCTTACACTTAGGCCTAAAATCAAGATATGAATCAGGAGTCACAATCGTATACAATTGACACCGAAATCTTGTGGTGCCTTACAATCTCCGCCATATACATTTTGGCTAACCTCTCTAGAGAGTAAACTCAATGAAATCATGCGACTTGAAATTTGTACTCTATCTAAACTTAAACCTCTAATTGAATTCAAATTCCTTTTGATCTGAACTATCTTAAATATTACCCATAAACCTCACCTTGCTTATGGATCTATCTTGTAACAGTTTCCTATATTCGATCCCTTCAACTTTACTCACTCAATCAACCACATCCACTTGTCACTCGACTTTAATCGACTCAAAGACTCCATTCCGGTAGAAATTAGAGAAATAAAATTCTAATTACTTGGATCTCTCTCATAACTAAATCAAGATTCTATTCTTCCATGTTTGAGTCTTTTAAGAACAGTTTACTAAAATAAAAAGTCACAAATAGTGAAAAAAATTCTGAATCTACCCCTTTCAATTTCTTTCTAAAAATCCAACTGCTCATTATTATATGAAAGGAACTCCCAACATAAGTAGCAATAAGTCTTTCCTAGGGTTACAAACAAACCTTTCATTAAACAAAGCCACGTCACCAAAACGATTAAATCAACAAAACATATCCTAGATACATATAGATCTTCTCAATGCATTATCGTACAAAATCTCTCTACTATCAATCATTCTATTTAAAGTAATATTAATTCACCAAACAAAATAAAAGACCTACTGAAGCGAATCATTTTCATCACAGGTACCTACCTTTGGAAGTCTCATTTAATAATACTATCGTGTTTAACTAGTTATGCATATCTGTCCTTTTTAGAATCTGACTTTAGCCGTTGCTAGAAATCAAAATTCATGTTTCGAATCTAAGATTCTTCTAAGGAACATTAGGAAGGACTGGAGTAAGCATGGAAATTTTTTAGTGAATAGACGGCATGGCATATTGAGCATGAATGAAGGGTGAAAGTGGTTGTGCCAAACACATATATCAAAATTCATTTCCGTGTAATGCCAAAATCATTTGTAATAACATAAATTCATATCAAATTTTCTATGACTCATATTCACTAATTCAATAAACAATTTTATATTTTCTTCTCAATAACTTTCGAGTCTATCCAAAATCACTCTCCTACCCAGCCTTAGCCACGCTGCCTCCATGGCCTCGATCTGTGGCAAGACTTTGTCATTATTGGTTTTCCAACACCATGTTCCCAAGCTTAAGTTATCAATCGATTCACACTCTCAAAAAGAAAATATAGCTATTCTTCAAAATTCACATAAGTATCCAAATGTAACAAGTGCAAATAGTTCAATATTCAAAGTCATGAGTCATGGATATTTTGCAATTTCATTTCAGGCACACCACACTCACAAAATATTTTAATCCTCTTTCAAAATTTATTTCACAAATCAATTTCGAATCCATTTGCAAAGTCATTTCAAAACTCAATTTATAATTCATAATTGAAAACAATTAACCCATTCATATGCATCAAAGCCGTCCATTCACATCTCCTATAAGAGAGTTAACCAAATTATCAACGAGTTGATCCAAACATCTCTAAATTTGAAAACAACTCAACTCAAAATCTCAATGAGTTGACCACCAATGAATAATACTATATGTCTATGAAAAAAAAGAGTCAAATGACAATTTCTACCAATTTCAATCAAGATATATAATTATCACTAACACCATGAATATCTCAAGACATCAAAATCATCTCTCCTTAAATTCATTATCATGTAATCATGATTACTTAATATTTATATCCAAATCTCTAAATCGTCAAGTTCAAATTCTAAGGAATTTACCTGTGGCTATGTCAAGGTCGTTTTGAGTTTCCTTGTTCGTCCTGGCATAAATTCTTGTTTGAGTTCTCGATTGGGATCGTTGAGAAGGTGCAGCAATGGTATTACTCCCAATACTAGTCTGTGGAGCGGTACGGGCCGATGGCATAGAGACATTCGATGGACCTTTATATCCACTTAAACCCAATTCGGGGCAAGATTTTCTGAAATGCCCCACTTTCCCGCAATGAAAACATTTCAAACGCTCAAGGCATGGTCCAAAGTGGTGTTTCTTACAATTTCGACAGGGTTCTCTCTTTGGCTTCGCTGACTGGCTCCTGGACTTTGCACTAGAGGTGGGAGTGTCAAATCTTGGCATTTGTTGGCCTTGTGGAGAGCCAACGGACCCTGAAACTGTAACTCCACTAGAGAAGTTTATGCTCCTATTCTTCTTGGACCCTTGGCTTGCCAAGAATTTAGACTTCCTTTTCTTCCCATGGTCTTCTCTAACCTTTCCTCTTTCAATAACAATCTTTTCGGCTCTCAACGCCAACTCCAAAATATCCTCGAAGGTATGCCCCTTAGTGATAGGTATTTTCTCTCTTATATTCAAATTGAGCCCCGACTCAAACTTTGAACACAAGGACTCCTATCATTCATAAATTCCGGAACATAAGTCGCAAGTTCTCTCAGCTCTGTCTCATATTCAAATACCATCTTGTTTCCTTGAGCTAATTTGAAGAATTCCTCTCTTTTCTGATCTTGATAGAATCGGGAGGAATATTTCTCTTCGAATGCCCTAAGGAATTCTGTCCAAGTAGGAGGAACAGGAGTTCTACCCTTCACATTCTCCCACCATGTCCTTGCACCTTTATCCAACAGTTTTACCGCCAACCATAATTTCATCTCATCATTTAATCTCATGTCAGAGACAGTCTCTTGAATTCAGTCAATCCATTCCTTGGCCACTGAAGCATCACAAGTACCTGCAAATGTCTCACACCCTAGTTGTCTTGCTTCTTTTATCAATCTAGACAACTCCACAGTAGGGCGATTGATTGTTGTAACAACTGGAGGAGGAGGAGCTATTGGTGTAATAGATACAGCAGCCGATACTGAAGGAGCCGGTGGAGGGGTTGAATATTCAGACGGAGCTTGGTACTGTGCTCCGAACGTACTCCACCACTCCATTACTTGCTGGAGTGCGGCAATAGGAGGAGTTGGAATCCCGGTGGAAGGAGCCGGGTGTGTGGACACAGAAAGAGGAAGAGCGTGCGAAGACGACTCATCCTCGTGCTCCGATGGAGGAATCTCATTCACATTCCTCATTCTCCTTCGTGGAGGCATAATAGTCTACAAAACAAAAGGCTATGATTAAGTCAAAGGGTTAAGCTAAGACTAATACTTAACCCCCTAAAAAGAATGTTTCTAATTTCCTAAGAAATCCATGGAAGTTTCTGTACATTCTTCGAAGATCTTTAAAAGATCTAAACCTTTTTCAAAAATAAAACATTTCAAAGTCTTTAGAAAACGTTCGGGACATTTGGAAATATCTGAAAACATTTCAAAACCATCAAACTATTAAAATCGTAAACCTAAGCTCTGATACCACTAAAGCTGTCACGCCCCGATCCTCGGATCAACCACGCGACAGCGCCGCGTTGTCTCGGTACACGGGCAGAACCTCCCCATATACCGGGACTCCGCAAGGCTACAAAAATAACACAACAATTCTTTCTACACCAATCATCAAAAACAGAAAACATCACATAACAATACACACGCAAGGACCCATCCAATCTATCCCTGTACACACGAGCACACATCGGGGAGAGGGAACCTGTACATGCACGGGTACACATCAGCACACAACGGGGAGTGGGAACCTGTACATGCATGCATCGATGTGGCCATCCTAGCCACCCAAAATTCTCAACAAAAACAATTAAAGGACGCACCGGTTCATTTAACTCAAATCAGCACACACACAAGGCCAACCCGGCCAACCCAAATCACATGCACGCATCTGGCCATCTCGGCCTTTCAAAAATCGAATAAAGTCCAAATGTCCCATTTATACAATAAGTTTTTACCAAAATGAAATTTCAAAGAAAATGAACAAGTCTCTCTTCCATGGATTTCAAATCAAACTAAAATAACCTTACATCGCTCTTATACCTAACAAAGCCGAATGACTCTTCACAAGCTCCAACTGTTGTCACAGACCTGAACTTCCTCTGAAAGGTTTGAAAGAGAGGGGTGAGTATTGGGAAATACTCAGTGAGTGTATAGCATGTTATGATAATAAATGAGTGATGATTGTGGACATGTCAAATATCATTCTCAAAATCATACGGTCACATCAATAAATCTCAATATAAACAAGATCTCAACAAATCATGATAATTAAATCATATGCATCCAGTTATCACATTTTTGTTTTTCAAAATCACGGGGTTGTCAAAATCTTTCCACCAAAGGCTTGGCCCAGACCAATGGTGAAATCGCCAAGGGATTCCTCATCAATGTCAATAAATCATACACAATACCCCCTTCCTTGGCTTTGGCTCGGGCCTCCCCTGGGGTGCAACCAGGCTAGTCCGAAGGGAGGGATTCAGAGGCACCCCTCGAGTGCAGCTACCTCGTCATCCAATATAACAGCCCAACCACGTCACCCCGTCGGGTCGCTCCGTGGAGGGAATGACTATAGCCATTATCCTTATACACAGCACCATTTCGCAATCATTAAATCATATACCAAGGAGTGCCAACAGCACCATTTCACAATCATCAAATCGTATATCAAAACGTGCCAACAGTTATTCAAATTCTCGGTACACAAGTTCACATCAATCGCTTTCAACGCAAGTCAATAGACATGGCACATCATTTTTTAAATAACACATGGATGCATTCGGTGATTCAAATCTCCTTTCGGGACATTCCACAATCATAAAATAATTTTAAAACATTCGTAAACTCATTTGAAACATTTTATAAAATCAGTATAAAGCATTTTCTCACTTAAAATCATAAGCATGTATCCACTCACCTCTTGGGAGGGTGATCACTCCCAATTCCTCGATCAATCCCCAAATGACTCCTTTCGAGTTTCCAAAAGGTCAATCTAGTCAAATCATCACAATTTGTCATCAAATTTCCAATTATTTTAGGGTTTGTCATTTTCCCTAAGTTTGTACAAATCTTAATTCCTCAATTTTTGGATATACTCTAATGTCATCGATTGCATTTCACTTATAAATAAATAATCAATTCAAAATCAAACCCGATTCAACTCTAAAACTAATCAAAGTCGGAAATACACTTAAAATAGATAAATTTCCTACGAAATGAAAAAATCTTTGAAAAATCATACACTTTTCGATTCCCATCCGATTTCCTCAAACCATATGTCATTTTCAAGGTATTGAAGTCTATTTTCATAATACAGAAGTTGTATTTTGATTTCCTATATGCAGGACAACTTAAAATGATAAAGACTGCATTGATCCTTAACTTAAATCCCAAATTCTGACTGTTTTCATGCATTCGTCAAATTAAACTCTAAGAGAAGTTATTATAATCAAGTCAATACGATTCTATCCTCCGGAATAGTTCAATTCATATAAAATCCTATAATTAACCTAAATAATTACCTAAAATCATCAGACAATGCATTCTAATTGAATCTAACATACATCCTACACATATACAACATTTCTTATCCTAATTTACCCTAAATTCATCCAATTAAATCAAATAAGTTAATATTTTACCTCACCTAGGGTTTACTACAGTCCAAAACCCTTACGCCCGTGCAACATTCGATTCAATCCGAAACCTGCAATACCTCCAATTTGAAGCAAAATTTAACAATTAGTCCTAATTACTTAGAAAAATCAAAACCCTAGGTCTAGGATTAGAAGTCAGTCCTTACCTGCGCAAGGGATGAGTCGCAGTCTCGACCTAGGGTAACCTAAACCTACTGCTCCTATCCGTTTGGGGCTCTGTGACGGTCGCACAAGAGGGTTGCAGCGGCAAAGAACACCGCGTGCAAGTGAGCAAGGGAGAGAGACAACCGACAACGTGCACGGGAGAGAGAGAACTCTGTCGCGCGAGAGAAAGAAGATAGAGAGAGACAAAGTAGCGATCGTGGCCGTGTGAGGTGGTCGAAGAGCCATTGTGAGCGGCTGATAGAGAGCGACAGATGAGAGGGAGAGAGTGAGACAACGAGTGTTTGAGAGCAGAGAAGGGAGAAACAATTCGAAGGGGAAAGAGAGAGTGAGATAGAGACAACGGCGGTGGCGGAACCACCGTGAGATGCTGTTCGCGACGGAGAGGGGCGGAGGAGAAGGAGAGATTGGCGCGTATTCGAAAGAGAGAGTGGGAGAGAGCGAGTAGAGAGAGAGAGAGACGGGAATGAGAGATCGATTAAGGTTGAAAGCCCTAATCGAATTGGGGAAATGGGGACTCGGCGTTTCAAGTTGAAACGCTGCGTCTCCCCCCTTCTTTGTTTTTTTTTTTTTTTTTTACAAATTAATTAATTAATAAACAATTATCAATATATATATATATATTTATACCCTCATTTTATTTAAAACCCTAAATTTATCATCAACACAGAATGTACCTCAAATCGGAACACGGATATATATCTATATATATATATTTTTTTTAAATATACCAAAAATTCTAATTTAAAACCCCAAAATCAAAAATCAATAAAATTTAAAAATTTAAATTTTCTTTTGTAATTATCTAGACATTTACAAAATATTTTTAACACCGAATTTTCGGTGTTACATACTTTTTATTTAATTTCTTGACTGTGGTGAGCTAATTTAATGTGTTTTGTGTGGGCTATCATTTTGGCTGAGTTCTAGAGACTGAAGAGGGACCAGGTCATGGGGCATTTATATCATCTATTAAGCTAGAGGGATGAGGAGATTTCCCGACTGCACTCTGCTCTAGCTAAGAGGGAGAAGGAGAACAAAGAATGAAAGGTAGTGAGTACTACCTTAAGCAACAAAAATAAGAAGGTAGAGTGTCTGATGTCTGACTTGGAGTCCACGTTTGGGTAGTGTGATGCAGTTATCATGGAATGCGGAAAGTTAGAGGCCAAAGCAAGAAGGAGTGAGGCAAGATTGTAGGCTACTGAGAAGTTGGTGCAAGAGCGAGAATAATCACTCCTTGCCATGAAGAAAAAGCTTGTGGACTTGGGGAAGAAGTTTATAAAGGCTATGGAGAGCTACAAGCACAGCTAGCATGTGCTTTCCGAAAGGCTGCAATAGGTAAAGGATGCTCTTCGCCGGGTGGAGCTGGAGGAGAGCTTGGCAGAGAGTGCTTGTAGTGCTGATTTTGAGGCGGCAAGTCTGAGCCTAGTCGGTGCTTCTGGTGATGATTCTTCTCGTGAAGTAGCTGATGCAAGCTCTCGTATCGCCGCTCTCCGAGCCAACTTCAAATCCTTATGGCAGAAGACTCTTCCCCCTTCTCTGCCTCTTTTGTCATGATCCCTCCTCCAAGCACTATATGGAATCCCTCTTGTTTTCATGTACTCTGTTCTAATATATTTCACCCTAATTTTTTATGACCTTGTCTCCCTCTGTTGTATCTCATATGTATAATATATAAAAGTTTGATTGGATGATTGTGTAGAGAGCTTACCTTCTTGTCACTATTTTGTTCTCTTTATCTTATTGATTATGTGTTGAAACAAAATGACTTAAGTGCTAAGTTGTTTTTTAACACGTTATAGCCAAGAGAGCTTGTTGAAACCCTTTTAGGTGTCAAAACCAAGAGGGTGGGAGTTAGATCCTACTCAGGTGCTTGGGACTCGTGTGATGCACAGAGTCGAGAGAGTGGGTACACTAACCTGCTTGGATGCTAGGACTCATATATAGTGTGATGTCGAGAGAGGCCAAAACTGTGGGAGTATAATCTTGTTTGAGACATAGAGCTGAGAAAGTGGGTGTGCTAACCTATTTTGATGTTAAGACCCATATAGTACACGTTGCTGAGAGAATTGGAGTTAGATTCTACTCGGGAGCTGGGACCTATATGAGGCGTAGATCCGAGAGAGTGGGTAAACCAACCCATTCTGGTACTAGGACCCATATAGGATGTGTTATTGAGAGAACGGGAGTTAGATCCTGCTTAAGTGTTGGGACTCGTATAACATGTAGAGTCGAGAGAGTGGATGCGCCAACCTACTCGAGTGCTAGAACCCATATAAGAAGCGTTGTTGGGAGAATAGAAGTTAGATCCCACTCAGGTGTTGGAACACATATAAGGTATAGAGCCCATAAAGTAGGTACACTAACTCACTCAGGTGCTGGGACTCATATAGGACACGTTGTTGAGAGAATGAGAGTTAGATTCTGCTTGGGTGTTGGGTCTTGTATGAGACATAGAGTCGAGAGACTGGGTGCATTAACCTGCTTGAGTTCTAAGACTCATAGGGTGCACGTTATTAAAAAAATGGGTGTGCCAACCCACTCGGGTGCTAGAACGCACTGCTGAGAGAATACGTGTGTTAATCCACTTGAGTGCTAGGACCCATATGAGACACGTTGCTCCTTAACATTGTGGGGAAGTGTTTGTACATGACAGTATCCGACATATCCCTCGAGATCATGACTGTCACGAAGTGGGTTGTGTAATCTTGAAGGTCGGTGGTACCATTGTACCTCTCCATAAAGGGAAGAAATACATCTCACGACATCAGCTTAGTGGAGATTTTTGAATCAAATGGTGAAAGATTAGTGGCGCGTTAGATGGTATCATCGCGTCCTGCACCAGCATGTTTAAGTTTGGTGGCCATAAGTTCTTTAACTTGTTTCTCTAAGTCGTTTGGATCTTGTCAAGATGTCACTAAGGGTTCTCAGTGTCCCTAAGCCTAAAGTCTGCATAACTATGAGTGCCCCGATCTCCTAAAGGAGGGCGAAACTTCTTGTCTGAGGGCATGGCTGAATTCTTCGAACTGTTTGCTAATGCCCTACACCTGAAATTCCAGCCTTTTCATTTGGGAGCGATTAAGTCGGTCGGGTGAGGTTGGACCAAGGGAAGGAGTTGACCGTTCTTAAGGTTAGGCAATAGGCGGATGGGGATTTTCCTACAAGGGCGGCTCTGCCTGATGTTGCATGTGGAAGATGGAAGTATCCAAATGGTTAGCTTGAGCTGCTAGTGGAGAAAGGTCCACGGAGTCGGACAATTATCCTCTTGTTTTAGACATAACTTTGATGGTCTTATTTCCATTCTTCCTTTTAAGCGGATGGTGATAGCGAAGACAATGAAACAGGGCATGAAATCTCTTTGGCTAAATAGTTAGTAAGTTCCCAAGGACAGCACTAATATGTTGGAGGTGGGTTTACACCATAAATAAAACTGCTCTTTTGACCCGAACGAAAAACCAGTGCCAATGCATCTGCTGGGTCTTCGTGGTTAGAATGATCGAGAAAGTATCGATACTTAAGTCACAAAGAGTAATGATGAAAAAGAGAACAGACTAAAAAGAGCTGTAGTTCTTGCCCTATGTTGGCTTTGTGTAATCTGTGTATCAAATGTGTAAAGAGTGTACCTGGTGGGTCACCTTTACTCAATATGTATAGCATGTATATGCACAGCAAGTCTCTTGTGTACTCAGGGGTATAAAAACCTAGTCACCTTATAGAGAAATCATTAGAGATTTTATAAGATTATAAGAATTATAATCAAAGATTATTAGAAGATTAAGAATCTTACGGGATTAAAGGAAATTTAAATTATCACGAAAATTTATTTACTTATCAAGTGAGATTATAGGAGATTCAAATTTTGTGTGGTCATGATCTTGATTTACTTGGTGGAAACGTAATTTAATAGTTGTTCAGTGAAAGATTATTCGGTAGTAGCTGAAAGGTTTAATCGAAAGAGTTCGACCAAACAGTGACCCAAAGACTAAATCGAAAATGTTCAACTAAGCGCCGACTCAATTATCTCGGGTGTTTATCGAGTAGTCTATGGGTTTTGTAATTGGTGTTTAGTGGACTCAACGGTCCATGGAGTTTATAGTTGTGACCTGTTGGGCCTTCATGGCTGTAGATTATTGAATCTGTGTCATGAATGGTGTAAGGCTAAAAGTTTAATTGTTAAGTATTTTTAAAATTTAAAAATGCAATCGTAACAAAATAATTTCTAATGTAAAATCTTAAAAAATGTTTTCTAAGAAAATAAAATTGTATTCAAATACTTTAGTTTTCAATTTTTAAAAAATAAAAATTGGAAAACACGGTTTTTCAATTTATGAAGAGAAATAGAAAACAGCCTAAAAGTGTTTCTATTGTTTTCCATTATAGAGAAACCCGTGTTTTTCAAAATTTTCTAAATTCTTAGAGAAAATTAAAATAGGAAAATATGTATTTTTTTGAAAATATGCTTGGTTATCATTTGATGCGTATTCCATTTCATATATACTGCTCCAAATTTTAAACCATTAAAAATGCTTCATTCTCCCTCACTTCTACTTTATAACCTTCTTTTATTATATAAAATTTATAGGAAACCACCATATGGACCGTTGCCATAAACAAAGGTGGAAGAGAGTACAAAATTAGAAATTTATTTTAAGGGATGAAATATAAAATATAAAAAGTAGGGGTTAAGAAATAATATTTTAGAGGATTTGAAGAGCATTTTTATGTATTTTATCAATATTTCAGTAATATATTATGATATTTTATAAATTTTTAATGGTATTTTAAGGTATTTTCCAAAAATGCTTTTAAAAATGATTAACATTAAGCTTTTTCTCCCACCGGGCATTATAGGGTCTGTTTCTAATGTACAGGCATAAACAAGTCCTAATATAGAAAGAAGTTTGAGGACCATTTTATTGCTTATCGTGTCATAAAATCTTTTTCAAAATTGGAATTTTCTTAAAGTGCTTGGCTCAGTAATTTATTAGGCAATTGCTCTGCACCCAGATATCAGCTCAACTAACGGGCATCCAAAGTTCAATTCTTAGATCCGTACCAAGGAGCAGGGGTGAAGCTGTGGGGTTTTGGGTTGCAAATCCTTTTATTCTTTGAAAGGTATGATCTCACTCAATTATAACTTATAATTGTATCACAGGATCCCACATTTCATTTTACATACAACCAATGTCAAATGACACCATCATTTCTCTCTTTCCAATCCTTCAGCACGAAGGGGCTGGAGCTATTGACCACTCTACAATTCCTCCGGATCTCACCAGGTCGGCCCGATTGAAAATCTCCCAATTTAATCATCCCCTCTACAAAATCCTCAAAGAACTCCTCCTGATTGTCACTATAAAGCTGCACAAAATATCTAGTCTCAAGATCAGTAAACAGAGCCTCATCAGAATGCAAAAATCCTCTGCCAGCGATCAAGTCCTTGAAATATTGGTTGTCAAATGATTGTGGTGTTGCATCAAGGTCCCCTGTGACGTTTTCATCACCACCTTTTGGGCAGAGTTTTTCCAACTCTTCTCTGTACTTGGGCTCGATCGCCGGGTCGGCCTTACCGGTGCCCGATTGGTTGTAGAGCCTATAGAATATGGAGAAGCATCGGGCATTGCCAATGGAGTGAGCCCCGGATAGGGCCACCAGGTCTTTCACTGATAGACCAAATTCTTGAAAAAGGTGTTTGAGATAAGTTGCATTTGATCTGGGACTCGGCATGATTTCGTCTGCAACTGCTTGGCTTGCGTTAAGGCTGTCTAGTCTTCCTAATTTCACTTCCCAGTTAGGTCCTCCACTCTGTGATTCAAAAAGGAAGAAAAAAAATATTTGTATATATTTATTATCATTGATTTCATTGAAAATCAAAGGATGAAGGTTTTGGCATAACAAAAATATATTATGACAAGTTTATGCTGTAAAAGCTTTTTTATTTTTTTTTTCTAATAAGCAAAATAAGAAATTTTGCTATGTGTCAAGGAAGCACACATTGATTACATTAATATATTTTAAATATTCAAACAAATATATAATATATTAATGTTTCAGATTTTCTACATATTCATAAGAACTACTTTTATTATATATTAATGTTATAACAAAAATAAAGGTAAGGTGGGATTTGGTGAGATTATTATATTAATCTCTCTAAAGCTGAACACATTGAATTTTGCCTATCTAAAAAAGTTAATTTAATTCATTTTTTATTTTTTTTAAACTCATTAATTTTATGTTTTTTCTGTACAAAAAATAAAATTACTTTTTCTTTCTTTACAACTAAGCAATATTAATTTTCTCTCTCTTCTTCTTCTTTTTCTTCTCTGGAAAACACCTTAATATTAATTTTCTCTCACTAAAGAAATTAAGTTCACATTCTCTCTCCACAAAAATATTTATTTTAAATTTTCTCTTATCTCTATCTAAAACTAAACACATTAAATTTTCATTTTAAAAAATTGATTTAATTCATATTTTCTCTCATGAAACATATTTAGTTTAATATTTTTCTCTCTAAAAAAAAAGCATTCTTATCTATAAAACCAAACACATTAATTTTCTTACTTTGAAAAATCAAATTAATTTATATTTTTTATGAATACATTCATTTAAGTTTCCATTTCTAAACTAAGTATATTAATTTTTCTCTAAAAATAAATTATTTTAAAATTTTCTCTCTATATTTAATATTTTCTCTCATTAGAAAATAAATTTAATTTATATTTTCTCTATAAATGCATTTATTTTAAAATTTTTATTTCATTTTTTCTTATATTGCTTTTATCCCCCCGGGGATAAATGTTAACCTATAAAAATTAAAAGGTAAAAGTATAGATACCAAACAAGTTTAAAGAATGAGAGATTTTACGAGGGTAAATTTTCAGCCTTTTCCTTCCTAACCAAGCTGAGCAGAAAAAGTTTGCCACTCGGCAATTTTTGGTTCTTTCGGAGAACTCCCTCTTATTCCTTTTTTAATATATATTTTTTCTTATCATTCAAAAAACAAAGAAATCATTAATCTTAAGTTTTTCTCTCTACAAAAATTAAAGTTAATTTTTCTCTCTACAACTAAGTAATATTAATTTTCTCTTAGTAAAATATTTAGTTCATATTCTCTCCCTCCAAACATTTATTTAAAATTTTCTCTCTATAAAACAATAAAGTTTAGTTTTTCTTTCTAAAACTAAATACATTAACTTTTTGCTTCTAAAAAATTAATTTATTACACATTTTCTCTCACTAAACATATTTAGTTTAATTTTTTATTTAAAAAAATCAAATTTATTTTTCTTATCTATAAAGCTAAACACATTAGTTTTCTTTCTTAAAAAAATCAATTTAATTCATTTTTTCTCAAAAAACATTCATTTAAGTTTCTATTTCTAAAACTAAGTATATTAATTTTTCTCTAAAAACAAATTATTTTAAAATTTTCTCTCTAAATTTAATGATTTCTATTTTTCTCTCACTAGAAAATAAATTTAATTTATATTTTCACCATAAAGACATTTATTTTAAAATTTTTATTCATTTTTTCTTATATTATTACTTTACCCAACTCTGGGGATAAATGTTACCTAAAAAAATTTAAGGGTAAAAGTATAGTTACCAAACAAGTTTAAAGAACGAGAGATATTATAGGGGTAACTTTTCAGCCTTTTCCTTCCTACCAAGCTGACCTAAAAAAGTTTGCCACTCTGCAATTTTTGCTTCTTTCAGAGAACTTCAACCTTTCCCCTTTTCTTAATATATAGATATGTGTGTGTGTGTGTGTGCGTGTGTGCGTGTGTGCGTTTGTGCGTGTGTGTAACTTATCATTCAAAGAACAAAGAACAAAAAAGTGAAAAAGGCCAAGACGTGAAAAGACGAAGAAAAACTAACTCAAAGAAGCTGCTGCAGTTTTCTAGACCAATTGTAAGAAAAAGAAAAATTAGTAAATTGGTGCAGTTTTTGTTTTGAGTCATTTTATATTGTAAAGAACATAGGACAAACAAAAAAAAATAAAAAATAAAAAAAGGAAAGGAAAGGAAAGGAAATGCAAAACAACAAGCAAGATAGTGCTTACCAAAGCAATGGCATCTCGAGCAGCCATGACTATAATATCTGCACAAGAAACAACTCCCGGACAAATATTCTCCAAAGCTTCTTTCATCTCATCAATCACTTCATAATCCCTGAGTGAGTCTATGTTTGGTAATGAGAGTTTCTCTCCAACCATAGTCGGCGTGTCATCCAACAGCAGGGAACCATCACAACCCTACAACATACCAAAAATCAAAAACAAATTTTCAAGTGGAAAAAATAAAACTATTGGTTCTCAATTTTTTCTGGTGGTTATTTAATATAATTTACATTGACCAAGGAATCATGATATTGAAAGCGCATAATAGAGGCACCACTTCTGGGTTCTCTGATCATGGCATTTTTCATCACTTGTCTGACTGTGGTTTCTGCGTTAGGACATGTTTGGGAATAATATCCTGGTCGGAGAGGTGGGTTTGCGGCTATATTGGATGAGTGAGACAGTAAGAGAAGAACGCCAAGGAGAGAAAGATGCATTGTTTTTGTTTTTTCCTCTTAGGCAGATATGGTCGAGGTTGTGTGTGGTTTGGGACTTTTATAAAATTTTGGAGCAAATATGGAAAATTTTTACCTTTTATAAATATTAATATCTCTGAAACTAATATTTATTAAATTGTCATATAAATAATATTATAAAATGATCACTGATAACGTGATAAAATGATTATTAAATTATTCATATTAATAATATGAATAGAAAAGGCCAAAAAAATTCAAATGCACAAGATTTTACTGGATTTTGTTTTGACTTTGGGAAGAGTGCAAGCCAAAGAGAGAGGGTGGGTATTACAAATATGTGTATCAAATAATGTCAAGACAAGAGTTTATTTTGCTGGCTCTAGGACATTAAATTTGATTTATTGAAAAATTAGGTAGATCAATTATGCATTATTTTAATAATCCTAAAATTTATATATATATGTATTTACCTTTTAATAAAATTAAGTATTTTTTATGATTATTAAGTATAATAAAATAAAAAATTTATTCAGGTAATGCACAACAATATCGATACTAAACAAATGACATTAACTTTATTTTAAGAAGTAAATGGTTGCGCATATTAAAATTTTCAATAAAATCATTTTATCGGGTAATTTTGATTTTGTTCTTTTTTTATAAGCATTTTTGATAGATGTAATGTTAATAAAAATTTCATAATTTTAAAAGCTTTGCTGATAACAAATTGTGAAAATCTATTTTCAAGAAGTTGGTCCAATAATTATATGTTACTTAATTCATGAAAATTATGAGACCCTCCTCTTTTTTCAGATTCCTATATCTCTTCCGTATTACTTTTCCTCCAAAACTTGGTCAAGGGAGTAATGAGATTCTTTGTAACGTTCATGAAAAGCATTAAATAAATGTAAGAAAAATGTGTTCTATCTGTTTCTTAATATGATGAATCCTTCTTATGGTGGTTTTGTTTTTCTTTTTTTGGTTTATTAGGAGCTTTTTTTTTTGACATCTAGGAGTGGGAAGAAATTAGCCTATAAAAGAAGTCATACCTCGAATATAACGCATTAAGAAACGATACACCTCATAGGTAGAAGAGTAAAACTCATAAAGTCTAGGGAAAACTATCAGATCTAATTTGGTAAGGATATCAACACAAGTGTTACCCTCACAGGGAACAAAAAGCACATCGTGGACTAGAGTGCGGCAAATAAGTTGCTAATATTCACCAAGAATATGGAAGTTTGGATGCAAGGGATCCACCGAGGGCGAACACGAGCTTGGTGAAGTCAGTCTCAAAAGCCACTAGGAAGAATTTAGTACAAAGTAGAAGAAGGAGCCCCACAAAACTCTACAGTAAAGGGGTCTGCCACCCCAAATTCATTATAAAACCATGAACCTATAAACCAAACTCATCACGTAGGAGACCTCCGGCACCGACCACATGGGAAAGGATACTCGAGGACTTATCCATATTTAGTTTATAGAACCTCAAAGGACAAGAGACCATCGTATCTAGGAACTTGAGTGGGAAGGAGGCTGAGATCCGCTGACAATTGCTAGCCATCTATCCCGAGTATAACTAGAGACAACAGTCGCAACACCCTCTAGAGAGAAATTAAAACCTTCAAATACAACTTTACACCAAGCTTTCCAATTGGCTCAAAATGTGTAGCAAAGAAAATAGACCACAGAAATCTCTTCTTTAGAGCATGAGACTAGTAGTTATGAACCAACCACTTCTTTTCAGGCAAATTTCCAAAACTAGCTAAGCTAGGGAGGAAGTTCGAAGAATCTGAGCCCAAACCTAGCAAATAAGAGTGTAGTCCCAAAAAAGATGTATACTTGTCTCTAGAAGCTCATGACAGAGAGGGTAAAGGGGATCATTAGTTAGCCCATGTCAAAACTGGGTACTGTTAGTCATCGAGTACCATGAAAGGTAAGCTATGCCAGGAATTTAACTTGTTCTTGATTTTTTATCTTGTAAACCCACCTCCATGAAGTAGTAGGAGGATAGATGGTCTTCTTGAGATGTCAGAACATGTGGTAGGCCGACCACACTAAGAAAACCCCTAAAACTTCACCCGTCCAACACACTAGGTCTTGGTATTTAGGATTACAGAGAATTAACACGGCCCAATCATCCTCAACAATAGATTCTAGGAGAAGAATAGCAAGCCCATAAACATTCCAATGCCGATTCAGAATGATAAATTGGCTCACCCACAGATCAACCGTAGAAAAATGAAAAAGCCCCTGACACCCTTTGCGATAAAGGTCCTCCACCAACCCAATATCCTTCCAAAACCAGCACAACCCTCCCTTAAAAGTGTCTCAAATTTGTAAAAGGCAGTGCAGTCATAGGTCGATTACAATGAAGAAAATACCCTTGACAAATGTACTTTTTACGAAGAATCTCATATCATATAGTCGGGTCCATCAACAAGATCGTCCAACCCATCTTGCATGGAAAGCACGGTTAACATCTCAAGATTTTTGAATCCCCAATCCACCAAAAGCCTTAGGATGACATACTAAGTTCCACCAAATCGCATGGACTCATAGGACCCCCTCTAAATCACCCTAGGGAACTAATAATTTCACTTATCAAACTAGTCACAAATCAATATAGGAATACAAGCTGATTGCATGATATAAAAGCGGATCGAAAAAGTGACCACTTGAGTTAGTGTTTTCCTCCCAACTGCTGAGTTAGTGTTTTCCTCCCAACAGCACTCAAAGTCTTTGTCTTCTAATCGGAAATCTTCTTCTAGACCTTTCAACCAAATATTGATATTAAGTCCTCTTGATTCGGCCTTGGGCTATAGGCACTCTTAAATACATTCCTATATCATCTGTCAAATGGAACCAGCACTGAGAACCCAGACATCGCTTAAGTGACAATGGAGCTCTAAGCGAAATAGATTAGATTTATGAGGATTCAGAACCAACTCACTACTCTCTGAAAATTCCCTAAGACAACCCCAAACTAAGGTCATGACACGAGACTTAACATCCACAAAATGTATAAGATCATCCAGTAAAAATAAATGAGAAATAGCAGGGTCCTACGAGAGGTACGAATAGAGTCCAATTATCCTTGCTTACCTAAGCCTGAATCAAGTAAGAAAACTTCTCCATTACCAAAATAAAGAGATATGGGGACAATGGATCACTTTGTCTCAACCCTTTGCCAGTTGCAAAATAAGGTAATGCTACCCCATTCCAAATCAAAGTTAACTAAACATGAGTGATAGTAAGCATGATCAGGCACACCATCGAAGTAAGGATTTAAAAGTCTAGCAAAGTTTAACCCAAAAAATCCTAGCTAACACCATCATAGTCCCATTGAAGATCAATTTTTAAAATCCTTCTCCAACGAGCCCCCTGGAAAGTGCGAATTGGATGCACAATCTCCTAATTAATAATGATTTTATCTAATGAACTCTAACCAAGAAGAAAGCTACTCTAAAAAGGTGCCATTATCTTTTGTAGAATAGGACAAAATCGAAGTACTAATACCTTGGCAAGAACCTTATACCCAGTATTAAGCAAACTAATAAGCCGAAACTCATGCAAATGACCCAAGAAAGCCATCTTCAAAATAAGAATGATTAGCATTTGGAGAAACTTCAGAGGGAAAAAAACATCACAAAAAGCCTCTCCAATAAACTAATATAGGATTGGTGAGTGATGTCCCAAAACTTTTAATGGAATAGGGGCTGGATATTATTAGGACATGGAGCCTTAAGCCCCTTCATGGAAAACACTATAGCCCAAGCCTCAGACAACTTAGCAAAACAATTCATCTAGACTTGATTCTCAATATTAATAATTTGTTACCCGTTTCATACCCACCAGACCCCCACTAAGGGAATCTCTCACAAATAAAAACCAAAAATAAGAAGTCACATACTCTTTATACTTTCGCTAATCAGAACACCATTCCTTATTAATCATTAACAGGGAAATCCGACTATGATTACGACAAATAAGTGTGGACAGATAGTAAAACTGAGTATTCTGATTGCTTTGACAAAATCACTTAATCCAGGAATTTTAATGCTACATGGTTTTTTCCATACAAAGGATCTGATGATACACTCCTCTAGTAAATAACTTTCAAGCCTTTGTAGAGAATCTAAATGATCAAAACCCACGGAACCCTGAATACCTCTCAATTTGGCCTCAAGATAATGCTTCATACTGAAAATGTTGCCAAAGAGCTGCTTATTCCAACATTTGAGAACTATTGTGGCAGTTTGAATCAATCTCAAAGAGACCAACCATTGTTATCCTCTAACTAAGATGAGGTAAAAATCTACTAAAATGGGAATTACGAAGCCAAGCCGCCTCAAATTAGAATGGATGAAATACTCAGGGAGGCAGAGAGGTCAAGCAAGAATGAAGAAGAATGCGATGATAATCCTTATGAAACCAAGACAAGTTAACTACTCTGGCTTTAGGGAACATTATGTGACTCTGAGAGTTACCCAAAACTCAGTCCAAAAGCTCTCAGAGGATAACCAAAGCATTTCTTTTATGGGCCTAGGTAAACTAACTCCCTATGATACCAAAATCATGGAGATTACACTAGCGCCACAAATCTTGAAACCACTGAACCCGAGTCATAACCCTTGTGTTTCTATTACTTATTTCATACTGATCTACAATTTCATTAAAATCTTCCAAAACAAACCATGCGTCATTAATGTCAATTGCTAAAGTGCAGACATCCTGCCAAGCCTCAAACTTTTTAACACTATAGGGCTGAATATAAACATATGTAATGAACCAGATAACTCCACTTAATTGAAATTGATAATGAATTAACTGATCCGAACTAAAAATCACAGTAACCGCAACACAAGCATATTTCCAAACTAACCAAAAACCACATCAAAAACCTAAAACCATGATAACAAATTCCCAGTTATACCCCAAACCCTTAAGAAATCCCAAGAGCTACTGCAAACTACTAGGCAAACAAACTAAATCCGGACAATGGAGTTTGAGTAACTCTTTGGCAACATGATGAAGTTGGGGATTATAAACCCCTCTCACATTCTAAGCCAATAATCAATGATTTAAAGTCATTAACAATATAATTATAAGCATGAATGATCTCTTGTTATCTTGGATTTTGTCGTCCTTCATTTGACGGGAGGTGATTTGTCGTTGGCGAATTGGATGTGTGATTTGTTCATTTTTTATTATTGTTATTATTTTTTTATTAAATGAAAAAATCGGGGATTTTTTTTTTATCTCTGTGAGCAGGTAAATGGACATACAATTTTAATGACGTGTAAATTAGTTGAGGAGAATGATTAAGGAGAGTGGGGTCCATGATCCTGATGATCACAATATATGTGAACCATTATTGTATGCTCCCTATGCCTCTCTCTATATAAGTCGGGCAATTGGAGAGAGGAAGGTGTTTTATTTTCTCACTCACTCTCTCTCTCTCTCTCTCTCTCTCTCTCTCTAAGTAGGCCAAATGACGATAGTCAAGGGTCATTATGGAAGTCATTCTTCTATGGGGAATGTTGTGAAGGTCTGTGTTCATCTTACCTTCTATTTTTTAACATTTGTTTTGTTTGAAGTTTGTTTTACTGCACTTGGTATTGACTGCTGATTCCAGATTATTTTTTTATTCTAATTGGGGAGAGTGTTGTGTCTAAGATGATTCTTCTATTTTGAAGGTTTGTGTTTCTCAAGATTTGCTTTGTTTAGCATGTGTTTTGCTGCTTTTCATGTTTATTGATGATTCCAATCATTCCTAGTTTTTTTTTTTTTCAATTCTTGTTGAGGAGAGCTGTGATCATGAATCCTTTTTTGTTTTTTAAGTAGTTCTTGTTGAGGAGAATGGTGTAACCGATCGTATTTGTCTTTTCTACCTCTGCGTATGTGATGCCAGGAAACTCCGACTTCGGTGTTGACTCTAAAGGATGATTTCAGATTTCTATATAAATTTTTTGAGTTTTGTCAAATCTGTGAGGAAATTTAAGTTTAAATATGAATATAAATTTATTTTTGGGACTGTATGGTAATTTTTTTGTCCGGTGGATAATAGTCACTTTAACCGTTATAGTTTTCTGAGATGTAAGGAAAAAGTAAGTTGTCCTGGTGTGATAAGAATTACATGTGCTGCTAGAAGTATATATCATTGTTACTTTTGATAATTGAGGAGCTCTTATAGAACTATAATGGAGGAGCTTTTGCACTCTTCTTGTAAATGAGGAGTTAACGCATTCGTGCAGGACTACATATCATCATGCGTGTAAATGGTTACTTGGTGAACCAATAGTGTAATGACCACTAGGCATTGGAACTGCATGTTGTTTTGCACCAAGAATGGTATTATATAGTTCTCTGACTACAATAATAAATAATGTGTGGTCTTGTATGCTGAGTGTTCTACATGTGGATATGTACAAAGACAGAGAGTTTTGGTGCAAAACAACATAATATTGTGGTTTTGATATCCTACAAAACTATTATTGCAGAGTTACAGAACAATATATGGTTTCGATACTTGCAGGACTATATGTTATCGTTGGTGCTGAATCAGATATTATTGTATTCCTGATTGTTGAGGAGCTCTTGCAGAACTATAATGGAAGAGTTGCAGAACTATAGGTTAGATAAAAAATAAAATAAACTATGTGTGTCTTTTGGCTTGGTTGCTGCTCGGTTCATGGATGCAATAATTGTTCGATTGTTAGAAAATGCTGCTCAATTATTAGAATTTCCATTACAATTCTACATCAACGGTGCAAGATATCAGAACAGCATAGTTCTGCACCAAGGACAATAAATAACGCGTGGTTTTACACCAAAACTCTTTGTCTTCATACGTAAAGAACCGGACGAGAAATATTTAAACTATAATTGGATATGCATGAAATTATTTTTTGTGACATTAGATACGGCAGGAAAAATGTTTTTATATATATAAAATATTTTTGATATTAAAATGCTAAAAAAATAATTAAAAAAAATATATTGGGCATATGTCTTTTGGTCGCCCAAACCTGCTTGGTTAAAGTATTATGTGAGTTCAATGAAAGATTTAAAATATATGTCAAGATAGATTATTGATCACTTTGCTTCTTTAGAATTGCACTAGTTCTGCACTTCCGCAGAACTACACCAGTTCTGTATAACAACAGAAGTAGATCACCAACTTATTCAGAACTGTATCAGTTCTGTATAACTACAAAACTAGATCACCAACTTATGATTGCTTATATCTCGTGAAAGTATGGGCATCCAAGTTGACAAGGCGGTTATGTGTATAGTTCTGTAGTTATACAGAGCTAGTATATGGTATAGTTCTGCGGGACTACAAAACCAGTGTAGTTCTGCATATTTAATTTTTGTCGACAAAGTCAACGTTTAGTAGAGTAAAGGAGAAATAACATTTGCTCTTGTTAAGTGATTGTTTATTCGTTCTTGTTGAGTGTTCTGCTTAACTGGAGTAAATATAGTTTTACGAGCTCGACAAGTTGAATTGCTCTTTTGACCATGACGTGTGACACTATGACTATGCAATTTGACATCCTAGCGTACATCTTCCACAAGGCTCTTTCTGAGTTTTTACACTAAACACATCAACGCTCTGAACGTATCACCAAAGTTAATGTTGTTCTCTTATGTGTAGTTCCAACAAGTACATATAAGTTTTTACCCTCATATCATTGTGCATGAACACGACAGCTCCACAAGGACATAGTTCTGTGAATGTTCCATGTGCGTGTCTAAAGAAACTCCAACCGCCTTAAGTGGTTCTGGGGTTCTATTTGAAGGTGACACTAGAAGAAGTACATTAAGCCACTACAAGAAAAACGGGTATCAGCGATGGAAATATCAGTCGCTGATACTTAAATTTCCGTCGCTAAAAGTTTAGCGATGGAAAATTAACAACGGAAAATTCCATCGCTGAAAGTCACTTCACTAATTTAGAAATGGAAATTTTCTATCATTAAGAAAATCCATCGTTAATTAGTTATGGATTAGCAACGGAAATATTTCCGTCGCTAATAATCTGTCAGTAATTTAATTTTTTATTTTTTATAATTATTCCTAATTACCGACGGATTATCAGCAATGGAAATATTTTTGTCACTAACTCATCGCTAACCCGCCCGCACCCTGGCCCGCCCGCCTACGCCTCAACCTTTAATTTGTTGAAAATGTGCTCCTACCTCGGTTCGAACTCGGGCGTGAGAAAGGGAACTTGAGTGTCTTAACCACTATGTCACCATTTATCGACGGATTAGCGACGGAAATATTTTCATTGCTAATCCATCGCTGAAATGAGTAAGAGTAAAACCAAATACCCGAACCTGGACGCCTGCCCCGCTGCCTGACCAACCCACAACCCAGCCAGCCCGCCCGCGGCTCAACCTTTAATTTGCTGAAAATATGCTCCCACCTCAGTTCGAATCCAGGAGTGAGAGAGGAAACTTCAGTGTCTTAACCACCAAACCAGCATTACATTTGTGTTATTAGTTTATTTTTTTTCTACTTCTATACTTTATTTGCAACTCTCAATATTAAAAATACAATACTCTAATTTAAAAAAATATAAAATTTTATTTAATAAAAACATTAAATTATATTTAAAAAACAAAAAAATATATTTAACTAAAAATTAAAACTATATTTAATAAAAATATAAAATTATATTTAATAAAAACAAAAAATTATATTTAATAAAAAAAATATATTTAAAAAAATATAAAATTATATTTAATAAAAACACAAAATTTTATTTAATAAAAATACAAAAGTATATTTAATAAAAACAAAAAAAAAATTATATTAAATAAAAATACAAAATTATAATTAATACAAACACAAAATTATATTTAATAAAAAAACAAAATTTTATTTAATAAAAATACAAAATTATTTAATAAAAACAAAAAATTATATTTAATAAAAATACAAAATTATATTTAATAAAAACACAAAATTCTATTTAATAAAAATATAAAATTATATTTAATAAAAAATAAAATTATATTTAATAAAAATACAAAATTATATTTAATAAAAATACACAATTATATTTAATAAAAACAAAAAATTCTATTTGATAAAAATACAAAATTATATTTAATAAAAATATAAAATTATATTTAATAAAAATATAAAATTATATTTAATAAAAATATAAAATTATATTTAATAAAAACAAAAAAAATTATATTTAATAAAAATACAAAATTATATTTAATAAAAACATAAAATTATATTTACTAAAAATACAAATTATATTTATTAAAAACACAAAATTATATTTAATAAAAATACAAAATTATATTTAATAAAAATAAAAAATTATATTTAATAAAAACATAAAATTATATTTAATAAAAAGTCCCAATTATATTTAATAAAAATACAAAATTATATTTAATAAAAACAAAAAAATTAAATTTAACAAAAACAATTTTTTTTTCAAGTTTTAACAACAGAAAAATAGCGACAAAATTTTTTCGTTGCTAATCTCTTCACAAAGGTTTTAGCGACGGAAAAGTTCCGCCGCTAAATCTATCGTTAATTTCTCCAGAAAAATTTTAGCGACGAATTTAGTGACAAAAAATTTTCATTGCTAATTTTATCGACGGATTTAGCGATGAAAAAATTAACAACGGATTTTTTTGTCACTAAATCCGTCGTTGATTTTTTTGTCGCTAATACGTCCAAATCCGTCACAATAGTGACAGATTTTTATCATTCGGTAATTTCCGTCTCTAAAAACCCATTTTCTGGTAGTGAGCACGGAATATAATCATCGTGTCGTGTGTTATTGTACTCAGCAAGCATAAAAACACCAAAAATATAGCAAAACATAACATCATAGATATAATCATAATCATTAATAGAGCATTTCAAAATATGTCACAGAGTCATGGAACGCAATAAAGACTTAATCGCATGGACACTAAAAAAAAGCTGAATTTCGAGGATTGACAACGGGCTGACAGAACCAACAAGCATTTTGAAGAAAATCTTTAAAGATAGTCCACCAGGAGGGTTGGCCATGCATCGTTTCTCCATAACTACTAGAGAACTAGGGACCTACTTTTGTATGCTTTGTTGATCTCCTGAAACTTTGCAATTACAGAGTTGTCATCCTTGTGCTTGTCAAGATGCCACTTCTACAAATTAAAGAAATTATGTCATGCCCCACACAACAACCATCGTGCTACCCTGAAACATGTGTGAATCTCACCCCATGCTTCAAGGCACTGCAAGGTATTCAAAATCTCCAATAAAACCATAGGCCATCCCAGCTACCAAGTATCATCAACCAACAAATTCGTAGTTCCCACTCGGGGAATAGGAAGCAAAACTGGTAAATAGTTTCCAAGTAAGTTTCATAAAAAGGAGAAATTAAGAGTCGTCAACAAGGTTTTTACATAAGTAATTCTAACTAGAACCAAAATACAAAGTTGAATGAGATTTCAAATAAGTTTTATACAAAATGCCCTCCTTGGGTTAAACTATCGATACCTCAAAAGAACAACACAAGATCTATACCAAAAGAAGTTTAAAAAAGCAATCTCTCCAAATTCGATGCTAAATAGCAACATAAATCAACTAAACTTCCTCTACAAAAAGAGGAGAGGGAAGATAAGTAAAAATTATACCCAGTGAATGCATAACATGTTAAGTTATTAAATGAGGGATGACTGTGGATTTACCAAATAAATATCTCAAAACCATGTCATCATAGTATAAAAAAATTCAAGGTTCATCACATTTCAAACATGATTCAATAGACCATAAATAAAATTATATGCATCCATTCGTTTTTAGTATAGTTTCCAAAACCATGGAGTTGTCAAAACTCATATTTCTCAATAATGGTCTACTACGACCAATGATGAAACTGCCAAGCGTTTTCATGCTTGTTTCAATTTACAAAATACCCCAACCTTAGTGTTGGTTTGGATTTCACTGGTGGTGCAACCAAGTTAGCCGATGGGAGGACTTTGGAGACAAGGCTCCCTTCGGTGCAACAAATGTAACCCATTGATGAATGACACCTTCTTTTAAATTTTGTTGGAACATTTGTTTTTTCCCTATTCGGTAACCAATGAGAACAAAACCCAAACACCACTATCTCTCATCGACACTTTGTCTCCCCCTTTCGGTAATTGTTGTTGGTCATTCAACTTGCTCCCACTGGTTTCAGGTTGCCCATTTGCCTTTCCCCATTACTAAGAGCCCATCGATCAATGCATTCTCCTTGTGTACCTTTTCTTTTCCTTGTAAATTTAAGTCTTGTAGGATAAAGAAGACTTGATCACTATTCGGTATCTCTCATCATCGAACACTCCTCTCTCTCAACAAATAATATTTCAAGTATTTAAACCCATTGGGTTGAGTTCCAAATTACCAAAAAGGGTATGATACACACTTGTGTAAGGTGGAAGAGAATGAGGACAACTAAGTGAATTGAGAAGAAGAGTTGTAAATAAAAAGGAGAGTTGGGACTCTAGAACCTACAATGCCAAATTTTACCTATTCTTTTACTTCTCTCTCTCTTCTCATACACTACCTCTTCCTCTATTCTTGTTTCTATCTACGATCAATCAAAATATCACAAAACTCATACTCTTTAAAGACTCCAAACCCATAATCTAAACTCTAGACAGTTAGGTTTTGTGAGAGATTTGAGGTTTTATAGTGAGAGAAAACTTAGCGTTTGATTGTGACTCGGCTTAAGGCGAAATTGAAGACTAAAAATCTAGGTAATATTTTATTCTTAACTTGGATTCATTTTCCTCTTTCGTGATTTTAGAGTTTATGTTAAAATTTGATGAAATAGATTTGGTGGATTTTAAGTCACCGAAGGTGAGAGAAAGATTGGGTCTTCAATGTTGGGGTTTTGGGTTTACTTGAAAGAATAGATATTGATGATGGTGGGTATTTGATTATGCCCCTTAGATGTTGTGAAAACTGAACGAAGCAAGACGTTCACTGCAAAGATGTCTGCAAGTGACTATTGCCCATAGTACTGTGAGTGGTTACATGCTTGCACTTAAATAAGATAAATGTTTTCAATGGATTTTCTAAATGATTTTGAAACTTGATTTTATACATTTTAGTGTGTGTGGAATATCCCAAAGAATTATTTTGAAATTCCTATGCGTCCTAATATTTTGAATGAATATATGTGCTATGTTGATTTATTGATGTTAAGCACATTGTGATGCTGGTTATTGATGAACAATTATTTATTTGATGGCACATGGAATGGATTGTTAAATTTCATGAAATGGTGCATGGTGTGGTTACTAAAAGAAGAGCCTGAACCCCGAAATATGGTTAGTCATTTCCTGCCATGGTATGACTCGATGGGGTGACGTGGTGAGGTTAATCTTGATAGATATGGTATGTGACCAATCGTGACAGCACATTCATGGTCGAATAACACACCACTTGAAGGGTGTGGGATAGTTGGTTGTACCGCCAATGAAATGCTATGGCCAACACCAAGGAGTGGGGTATTTCTAAACTGAAATTGCTAAAACTCTTGACGGTTCCACCGTAGGTCATGGTAGACCTTTATTAGAAGTAATGATTTTGGCTGCCTCGTGTTTGAAAATGTGAAATGATTGGATGTATATGAGACTGAATTATAGTAATTGAAATTTTGATTTATTGTTGAATGATCTTGTGACTGATATGATGACTTGAAATAGATATGTTTAATATGTCTACCACACAAATCTTATTTTTTTTCAACATGTATATCACTTACTGAGTATTCTCATACTCACCCCTCTCTCCATTTTTTTTCAGAGGAAGATTAGTTATTTCGTGAAGTCGTTTAGAGCCAAAGTTTTTGGGAAGACCTCTATCAGAGATTCTTTTTGGTATAGATCTTACTATTGTCTTTGAGGTTTCGATAGATTGACCCATGGAGGACATTTTGTATAAGAATCTATTTGAATATTTTTAAACTGTATCTTTCGATTTCGATTGGATTTACTATGTGTAAACTTTTATCAGGAACCCTTAATTTCCTTTTTATGAAATTTTCTTGAGAATTATTACTGATTTTATTTTCTATCCCTAGAGAGGGAATTGTGTTCTGGTTGGTTGATGGCATTTGATGGCCGGGATGGCCTATGGCTTTAGTTGGTATGTTGAATGCCTTGTGATGCCTTGGAACACAGGGTGAGATTCACACGTGTTCAAGGTAGCGCGGCGGTTGTCACATGCTCGGATCTGCGGGTCGGGGTATGACAATTGTCTTGGTATCAGAGCAAAGGTTTTGAAGTTATAGAAAGTTTTCAAATATCTACAAATGATTTTAAAGGTTTTTGTATTTTCAAATGTTTTTGGAAAAATTTGGAAACCTCCAACGGGTCCTAGGAAATTGGCATAACTCTTGCCAAAGGTGTCTAGAGTCATCTTAGTGCTATGAGCTAAAGTAGTTTCTCTTTTGTAGACTAGTATGCCTCCACGTAGAAGAATGAGAAATGTAAGCGAATTTCCTCCCCAAGGGCGTGAGGATGAGTCGTCCTCGCATGCTCTAACTCCGTCTGTGTCTACACACCCGACTCCTTCAACCGGGATTCCTGCTCCTTCTATAGCCACCCTTCAGCAAGTGATGGAGTGGCGGAGTACATTTGGAGTATAGTACTAAGTTCTGCCTCAAACTTTAGCTCCTCCGCCGCCTCCTCCTTCTATGCCGGCAGTTACACCTAGTGTTCCCATAGCACCTACCCCTCCGGTTGTTGTATCAACCAATCGTCATATGGTTGAGCTATCAAAAGTAATCAAAGAGGCAAAACAACTCGGATGCGAGACATTTTCCGGCATGTGTGATGCATCCGTGGTCAAGGAGTGGATTGGCCGAATTCAGGAGACTGTTACTGACATGAGGCTAGGCGATGAAATGAAATTGTGGGTGGTAGTGAAATTATTGGATAAGAGTGTAAGAACTTGGTGGGAAAATGTGAAGGCTAGGATAACAATACCTCTTACTTGTGTAGATTTTCTAAGAGCCTTCGAGGAGAAATATTACTCCCAGTTCTATAGGGATCAAAAGAGAAAGGAATTCTTCAAGTTAGTTCAGGGGAACAGAACTGGAGTATGAGACAGAGCTTAGGGAGCTTGCCACCTACATTCTAGAGTTTGTGAACTCCAAGGAGTCCTTGTGTACGAAGTTCGAGTTAGGACTAAACTTGAGCATAAGGGAGAAAATGTCAATCACTAAAGGGCATACATTCCAATATGTCCTAGACTTGGCTTTGAGAAGCCAAGAAAATGGTAGAGGAAAGGGGAAGAACTAGAGAAGGACAAGAAAAGAAAAGAAGGTCTGAACTTGCATCGGGTTAGAATTCAAAGCAAAGTAGGAGCATGGGCTCCTATGGTGGAGTCTTGGTCACTGAGTCCATTGACAGTCTACAAGGCCAACAATCATCCAAGTTCGAGGTTCCCATGTTTAGTGCTGCCTCTGGAAGTAGATCGGCAAGAAACAAGAAGGAGCTATGTAGGAATTATGAGAAATACCATTTTGGAATTTGTCATGTACCCAAAAGGTGTTATCAATGTGGAGAGGAAGGCCATCTCCAAAATAGTTGCCCCAAACTGGGTTTAAGTAGGTAAGGGGATCAGTAGAATCAAGACTTTCGTTGTAGTTCTGGGGGTGGATTAGCCAACATATCTACATCTCCCTCCAACACTACTCTAAGGACAGGCACTGACAGTAACACAATGGCTACCAATCCTTAATGTTCTTAACCTCAACTCCAAATTAGGATCAATGCAATGACCAATGAAGAGGTATAAGACAACCCTAATGTTATTACAGGTAAAATTTAGTTAACTATAAATACATTGATTTGGAGAGCATGCTATTGGTGTTACATGATATTTGAGATTGCTAATGGTATTAAATCATTGCATGATATTAGATGTAACGATGATTATTTAGGAAGGACATGAGAAGTCTAAAGCAGCATAAGTAGGCACAACCCCCAACTACTTCTGGGATGAATTAATACTGAAATTTTGAAGACAAAATTTTCTTTTAGGGGGTAAAAATTGTAATACTGGGTAAGTCCGGATTTGTAAAAATATACTCTAAATGTCATTATTTCAAAATTCCTACATTTTGTCAAATTTTGGAAGAGTAGTCAATTTTAAATATAAGTGTGAATTTTTGTTCCTTGGGTTGTTCAGGAACTTTTCTAGATATTGGGTAGACAGACTTTAAATTTTTAAGTTACTGATCATTTGAGTCCGGATCACCAGAGCCATCGGTTATTTGAGTGCTGGGTTGCACAGTTCTTTCGATTTTGATTTCCTTATTGGTAGTTGGAGATGACCATCTGCTATTTTATAAGTGAAAATCCTACTGGGGTATTGTTCAAGTGATGGTCTGTCGGTATTAAGTTTTTATGTTCCCGTTGGTC
Organism: Dillenia turbinata; assembly: GCA_037126225.1. NCBI lineage: Eukaryota > Viridiplantae > Streptophyta > Magnoliopsida > Dilleniales > Dilleniaceae > Dillenia > Dillenia turbinata. The sequence goes on from JBAMMX010000017.1 coordinate 11,057,943, forward strand.
ATCTAGTTATCTATTGGAGTTAAGACTCAAGTCGACATTATGAGAACCCATCGGTATATTATTGGACTCACTTTCATATATCTGTTCGGTCACTTGTCTTGTTCAGTCATTGAGGTTTAAATTTTAAACTTATCATTTTCCATCGGTTGTATGCATGCCATCGGTTCTTCTTTCCACGTGAACAATACCTATGCCCTTCGGTTCTCTTCTATTTGACTGAACAGAACATTTCTCTCATCGGCTCACCTCATCGGTACTTCCATTTGGTCTTGAATCTGCACTACCAATTCAGCACTCTTTGGTGTAAACACACACATATTTATTACAAGTGCTTTGACTCTCATCGGTAGCTTGAAGTTTTGATTTTCTATTTCCTTTATTACCTTGCAAATTTAAATTATTGTAATTCAAATTGGTGGTCCACTCAATAAATTTTCCCCCATCGATTGACCGAACATTTATTGCAATGAGACATTTTCCTATTCGGCATTTCCCTTCGACTTTAATTTTCCCTTCGGCACACTTCACTTGCCAATTTCTCCATCTCCACTTACCGAACAGCCATACACTTCATTTGCCAATTTCTCCATCTCTACTGACCGGACAGCCATGCACTCATGAGAATTTAACAAATTCTTCAAAGTCCTTGTCGTCACTTGTAATAAGATTTGATCTCATGGCATACCTTTGTCCAAAAAGAAATCTTGCCACCAAGCCACCCAAACCTTTCAATCTTATTATATCAAATTTATATTATATTTCATAATTATTATTTCTTTTAATCTATTTCTCTTAAATTTGAGACTCCCTTCAGTGTAGCAAATGTAACCCATTGGCGAATGGCACCTTCTTTTAAATTTTTTTGGAATATTTGTTTTTTCCAAGTTCGGTAACCGATGAGAACAAAACCCAAACACCACTATCTCTCATCGGCACTTTGTCTTCCCCTTTCAATAATTGTTTTTGGACATTCAACTTGCTCCTACCAGTTTTAGGTTGCCCATTTGCCTTTCCCCATTACTGAGAGCCCATCAGTCAATGCTGAGAGCCCATCGGTCAATGCATTCTCCTTGTGCACCTTTTCTTTTCCTTGTAAATTTAAGTCTTGTAGGATAAAGAAGACTTGATCACTATTTGGTATCTCTCATCACCAAACACTCCTCTCTCTCAACAAATAATATTTCAAGAATTTAAACCCATTGGGTTGAGTTCCAAATTACCAAAAAGGGTATGATACACACTTGTGTAAGATGGAAGAGAATGAGGACAACTAAGTAAATTGGGAAGAAGAGTTGTAAATAAAAAAGGAGAGTTGGTACTCTAGAACCTACGAATGCCAAATTTCACCTCTTCTTTTATTTCTCTTTCTCTCTTTGCTCATACACTATCTCTTCCTCTCTTCTTGTTTCTATCTAAGACCAATTAAACTACCACAAAACCCACACTCTCTAAAGACTCCAAAACCCATAATCTAAACTCTAGACAGTTAGGTTTTGTGAGAGATTTGAGGTTTTCTGGTGAGAGAAAACTTATGGTTTGATTGTGACTCGGCTTGAGGCGAAATCGAAGACTAAAAATCTAGGTAATATTTTGTTCTTAACTTGGATTCATTTTCCTCTTTCATGGTTTTTGAGTTTATGTTAAAATTTGATGAAATAGATTTGGTGGATTTTAAGTCATCGAAGGTGAAAGAAAGATTGGGTGTTCAATATTGGGGTTTTGTGTCACGCCCCAAACCGGGATCATGAACAGCCACCCGTTGCCCTGGATGCCAGCTGTATTTTTACAGAAAATCGGGCAGAACCTCCCCATAAATCGGAGATCTCCCATGTACAAATAAACCTTTTTAATCCTATAAAATTTAAAATCATCCTATAATTAAAATAAAAGGGTCATCCCAACCTCACAACAACCCACCAACAACAGCAGACATCCAAAACAACGCCAGGCTAAATAAACTATCAACAATCCTAGTCACAGACCTCTACTGTCATGCCCAACTAGAGCATGAGCAGCCACTATATCGAGCGGGCCTAAGTTTTTATACAATTTACAATAATTTTTCTAAATATTATTTAAATACATACAATTGTTTCAATGTAAATGAAATATGAGAGTTTCACAAATAAATATACATAAATTATACAGTCATCCCAAATTAAGTACACATCCAACTACGAACCTCAACAAGACCTCGCAGGGTCGAAAATAAAATACATAATTCATCTTTTAAATTAAACTTTGATCTCACCGTCGTGAATCACCCAAATCCACAAAAATCTCCAAAATCTGAAGCGTCGCTCTGGCACAACAATAATCCTGTCTGAGGAGGGAGAGAGGAGGGGTGAGTACTCAGGGAAGAACACTTAGTGAGTGAGTGGGTCAATGTAATCGTCTAATATGGGGTGTGAAACTGGAGTGTCAAAGCATAAGTATATAAATCATATTTCAAATCATCATGCTTTTCATTTCAACAATATATCATTAGCATGCATTATGAAGTCAAATATGCATCCAAAGCACTGTCATTAAAATCATAGAGCTGCCAGCCGAAAGTGTCCTGACGGAGGTCTACCTCGACCTATGACAGGCGCACCGGGGGTATTATATACAAATTTATTTAAAGTGCTCTCTACCCCGGCGTTGGCGATGGACCTCGTCCAGGTGCTAGATTTGGAGAGAGTATCCAAATCCTCCCCCTTTCGGGTTCAACCTGGCTAGTACCGTGTCGTTAATATAATCAAGACAACTCGTGGGATACCCTAGGCCTAGGCATATCCGGACGCCACCCAAGCGCCTCTCACGGTGTCCTTCATAGCAACGGAACAATACATACCAAAGCCCTCAAGGCCAAAATCAATATCGTATCAAGAATGTGCCGTAAATCAGGTTCGCAAACCAAATGCAACATATAGTGTAAAATGGCACATTATATATTTCAACCACATGGATGCATAATTTCATAATTCAACCCAATTTTTGGACACTCCATCGGTTCACAAAAAGTCAGTTTCAAAACCAGTCAAAACCTTTCAAGCACACGACAAAATTATGCTCATTTATCAAAATGATGTAAAACACGGTTTACATATTAGACAGAAAGCATTTAAATAAATCTCACTCACTGTATGGGGGAGGGTAGCGCACTCCCCAATAATACCACGAAGCGAAGAAAAAGTGTTCCCCTCAATCAAGACATCCAACACTTACGAATGTATAAAATCAGCAAGTTTCAAACCTGCGCAATTATAGGAAATAGGCTATAACTTCTAATACGCCTTTACAAATCAAGGGATTTCTTATTTCATTTTTAAAGCTAAGGATATCTAGTGTCTAAGGCAGAAAACCTCATGTCATTCAAAGCTATGTAGAGAAAGTTATGCTAAATGACTATATGTTGTTCAATTGGCTAAAATGCATGTTTTTCACTTTCAAATTTCCAATGTCATGTCAAGTCAAGTCTTTTAGGCCACTACCTTAACTCTTCATATTTTGTTCATGCTTACAACATATCCACAAGACTCAAGTGGTGGTACTCAACCAATCCTGCACAAAGCTCACACCAATTCAATTTCTCACCGCACATAAGAGCCAGCATATACACCAACACACTCTTATTCAAAATTCTTTATCAACTTCTTCTCTTCAATACACCAATACAATACTATACATCTATCATATAAATACAAACACATGCTTTTGCTCATTCTTTACAATTACATATTTTCATATCACTTTAACACACCAATATCACTATATATGCATACACTTTTTATACCTTATTACATACACATATAAGCCTCCATTTTGCTTACTAGATTCATTCCCAATCTCTCCAATGGATTCGGTCAAGATAATTTTACATCTGCGTGCTCACTAACCTCTATCCAAAATTCAGCATACATATATACATAATTCCTCACACTCATGGTCTCAATTTCACATACACATAGTCAATAACACATCACAAAATTCTGCATACTTTCTTATTCCATTTTCCTTACATTTCACTACATATTTCACATGAAAATGACTTCCTTTTTAGTTTCCATTTGTGTAGAAAATTCTGCACTTATTCCTTCCTCATTTCATTCACTAATACACATATATACACACCATACTTCAATGCCAAAATTCAGCACACACACAAGTACATCAAATCCATATTTTAACACTCAAAATCACATTAAAACCCATCAAATTTCATACCCAAAGTTCTAAATTTTCCTGTACATGTTTCCTTAGGGTTTCTCCCCTCAATATGTGTTCATTTAAGACTTAAATCAAACATTTCATATATTGAAATTTCCTGCACACTATAACATTCATTTACTTGATTTTCACACCTAAATTAAGCAAAAATCAACACATTTACACAATCACCTTTCTAGATTCTCATTTCATCAATTTCCAAATATTTTTAGGTTTTATCCATTTTTCCAAATTTTATACAAATCCAAATTCTTCAATTTATAAATATACTCTAATGTCATCAATTTCATTCCATTTATAAATAATTAATCAAATCAAAATCAAGTCTGATTCAATCCTAAAACTAATCAAAATTGGAAATACGCTTAAAATAAATAAATTTCCTACGAACTGGAAAAATCTTTGAAAAATCATACACTTTTCGATTCTCATCCGATTTCTTCAAACCATATGTCATTTTCAAGGTATCAAAGTCTATTTTCATAATATAGAAGTTGTGTTTTGATTGCCTATATGCAAGACAACTTATAATGAGAAAGACCGCATCGATCCTTAAACTCAAATCCCAATTTACCACTATTTTCATGCATTCATCAAATTAAACTCTAAAAGAAACCATTCTAATCAACTCAACTTGATCCCATCATCCTTTAACAGCCTTCTTTCATATCAGACAGCCTAATTAATGAATTATCCTATACTTAACCTCACCAATTACATATAATATATCAGAAAATGCATCCTAATATATGCGATACATTCTTACTCTAAATTTACCCTAATTTCAGTTAATTAATCAAAGGAAATGAGAATCCCTCACCAAGGGTTTTCACAGTTCACGACTTCCGTCCGAATATTTCCTCAATCCACTCCAAGATCTGCAACGCTTCCTAATCGAAACAAGATTTATCAATTAGGCCTAATTACGTAGCAAAATCGAAACCCTAGATTTAGGATTAGAAAACCGTTCTTACCTGAGCAGAGAGGGCATGCAGTCTCAGCCTAGGGTTCCTTAAATCTGTTGCTCCTGCCTATTGGGACTTCTGCAAAGGTTGCAGAAATTGTTACAGCGGCAGAGAGAGAAGAGTGAACGAACAAGGGAGAAACCGAGTGCTGTAGTCATGCGCGAGCCTGCGAGGGACAGAGTGAGAGAGCTCTGTTCTTCGCGCGTGAGAAAGAGAGAGGAAGGGAGACGAGAGAGGGGTGTCGATTGGTGGTTGAAGGAGGAGGAAAGTGGTTCACGGTGGAAAAAGGGCGGCGACGATAGCAAGAGCTGCGCGAGAGGGGAATCGAGAGAGAGAGACCGAGAGGGACTAAGAGAGATCGAAACTGAGAGAGAGAAATAGAGATAGAGAGGGAGGCAGAGAGATGATCGGCCGGTCGTGGGTGGTGTGCGGTGGCGGAGAGGGTGGCAGTGATGGCGATCGAGTGAAGGAGGCGGTGGCGAAGGAGAATCGCGGGAGAGGGTGAGAGATAAAGAGGGAGAGAGTGAATGTGGGAGAGAAATTAGGGCAAAACCCTAATTTCACTTTGGGAGCAAAACGCTACGTTTTGCTCCCGCCCTTTTTTTTTTTAATTAAACAAATAAATAAATATATATAAATATATATATATATATTCTCACACCCATATTTCATGAAAATGGGATTCACTACGAATTAAGGACACGACATTTTAAAATATACCAGAAATTTAAATTAAATACCCAAAAAATCGAAAATCAATATAAAATTTAAAATATTTCTATATATATATATATATATATATAAACAGAGGAAATATTTTTATTAATTTCAAGTACAGGATTACAATACGGACACCGTAGTGTCGGTGTTACATTTTGGGTTTACTTGAAAGAATAGATATTGATAATGGTGTGTACTTGATTATATCCCTTAGGAGTTGGCGAAAACTGAACGAAGCTTGGCGTTCACTGCAGAGACATCCTGGAGTGACTATCGTCCCTAGTACTGTGAGTGGTTACATGCTTATACTTAAATAAGATAAATGTTTTCAATTGATTTTCTAATTGATTTTCAATGGATTTTCTAAATGATTTTGAAACTTGATTTCATACATTTTAGTGTGTGTGGAATATCCCAAAAAATGATTTTGAAATTCCTATGCATCCTAATGTTTTGAATGAATATACGCGTCATGTTGATTTATTGATGTTAAGCACATTGTGATACTGGTTATTGATAAACAATTATTTATTTGATAGTATATGGAATGGATTGTTAAATTTTCATGAAATGGTGCATGGTGTGGTTACTGGGGGAAGAGCCTGAACCCTAAAAAATGACTAGTTATTTCCCGTCATGGTGCGACTCAACGGGGTGATGCGGTGGAGTTAATCTTGAAAGACATGGTATGTGGCCAGTCGTAACGGCACATTCATGATTGAATAACGCACCGCTTGAAGGGCGTGGGATAGTTGGTTACACCACCAACGAAATACTATGGCCAACGCCAAGGAGTGGGGTATTTCTAAACTGAAATTGCTAAAACTCTTGGCAGTTCCACCGTAGGTCGTGGTAAACCTTTGTTGGAAATAATAATTTTAGCTGCCTTATGTTTGAAAATGTGAAATGATTGGATGCATATGAGATTGAATTATGGTGATTGGAAAATTGATTTATTATTGAATGATCTTGTGACTGATATGATGATTTGAAATAGAAATGTTTGATATGTCCACCACACAAATCTTATTTTTGTTCAACATATATATCACTCACTGAGTATTCTCATACTCACCCCTCTCTCCATTTTTTTTCAGAGGAAGGTTAGTTATTTCACTAAGTCATTTTGACCCAGAATTTTTAGGAAGACCTCTGTCAGAGATTCTTTTTGGTATAAATCTTACTATTGTCTTTGTGGTTTCAATTGATTGACCCATGGAGGGTATTTTATATAAAAATCTATTTGAATATTTTTAAACTTTGTATTTCGATTTCGATTGGATTTGTTATATGTAAACTTTTATCGGGAACCCTTAATTTCCTTTTTATGAAATTTTTTTAGGAATTATTGCTGATTTTGTTTTCTATCTGTAGAGAGGGAATTGTATTCTAGTTGGTTGATGGCATTTGATGATCGGAATGGCCTATGGCTTTAGTTGGTATTTTGAATGCCTTGGAGCACAAGGTGAGATTCACACTTGTTCTAGGTAGCACTGCGGTTATCACATGCTCATATCTGCAGGTCGGAACATGATAGGATCCCCCACCCTTCCCCCAAAAAAGAATAAAAATACTTAAGTGCTGCACAATGGCCCCGATATGTTACTGTTGGATCCTTCCCTGCTTATTTGTGATTTGAAGTCCCAGAAAGTAAATAGAATAATATAATAACTCCATGTAGTTGCCTACTTAAAAAAGAAAAATCTTAGATCAAAAAGAAACCTTTTTCTTGCCTGGTAGGATTTTTAATGTTGAGCCAATGACAAAAACCGTAAAAGATTTCCATGTGGTTGTCCATGCTAGAAAGTGTTCCAAATTGCAATCTGATTGACCATTACTTGAAAATCATTAAAAATTTGTGAACATGTAGTAAAATCTCTCCGGTTTAATTGCTTCTATTACTTTTTTTTAACATTAAAGTGTGATGTTAAATGTTAGGACAATAACTAATCTTTGTTGGCATGCAGATCGAGTTCTCTGCTCTATGGATTCTAATCTTGCAAGATTAGATGATAATGAAGCTGCAGGAAGGAACCAGATGTGTGTGACTACGGATAACCACTTGGCTGTTGTTCCTTGGGTACCATCTCATTCTCAATTGTTTATTGATGTATGTTTATTAATGTATGCCAATAAACAAACTCATTTTTCATTTATTGATATATGCTTATTGACTGAATGTTTATTCTGAAATTGAGGATTTTTTACCATGGATATTTATGTATTTTGGATTTTTTTTGTTAACAAAGTAGTTTTCACTATTGTTGATGAATGTTTATTTATGTTGGTACATTTTTTTGTTTAAAACTTCTGTCTGGATGATTAAATTTAGTTTTAAGGCCAGATGTGTGAATGAGGTTTTCGTTTGGATATAATTTAAGATCGGATGATTTCATGTAAATCTCGTTTAACTCAGGATTTTGTGTGACTGATTAAATTTAGCAATCCAATTTTTTTTTTTAAATCATAAAAAAATTGTCGCTAAATTCGTGACAAAAAATCCGTCACTAAATTCGTGACAAATTATTTATTGCTAAATTCATAGCAAAAATTTGTCGCTAAATTCATGACAAAAGTTTGTTACTAAATTCATGGCTAAAAATTCATTGCTAAATTCTTGACAAAATATCTGTCGCTAAATTTGCAACAAAAATCTATCGCTAAATTTGCAGCAAAAATCTATCGCTAAATTCATCGCTAAATTTTCGTCACTAAGTTCGTCGATAATTTGTAACGGACTTTCACAAATTTGTAATGAAAATTTAAAATTTTCATCGCTAAATTTTGTGATACCGTATTACCCATAGATTTTTTTTTTATCGCAAATTTTTTTGCGACGATTTTTTTTTTACTTTTTCGTTGCTAATTCCATGGCTAATATAACATTTTTTTGTAGTGAACTTAGTGAGTACCATACTTAGTTCAAATTCAAAATTTTAAATTTCAGGTCGACTTAAAGCTATGATGGAGTCTACTTGACACTCTACAGGTTGACTTGACACATGTGAGGGTTTACATGATATATCAAATTTACAAATTATAATCAAGTAAGTCGATTGACTCATTAAATAAGCAGATCGACTCGCCTAAGTTCACTTTAATTTTAACAATTTTCCTATTTTATTAGAACTTTAATTAATTTACTTAAGTTAATTTTAGTTATCCCTAATCATCATTAAAATCTATTTTACACAACATCCCTATCATTCATTTTGCAAATGATATCTGGTGAAACAACTATTTCTAAACCTCCAACTTAAGTTTTAAACATGCATATGTGCCTACTCCCTTGCACAATTATATTATTTCTTTCCCTATCTTGTTCATTCCCTTCATAATCCCCTATGTTATAGTAAAATAGTTTCATCATCATATCATAATAAAAATTGGTTGGAAAGAGAAGGCTCAAGGAGTATGTCCTTTTGAGATATTCTCCGTAAGGAAAATCTATACTTTCTAGCAATTCCTAATCAATGATTAAGCCATTGATAAGAGATTTTGACAGAAAATGTTGAATGAAAGACTTGCTATGATGATTTGATGGAAGTCTTCATGGTTGAACCCAAATCTACTTGCAGTCATGATTGAAGATGAGATTGAGACCTGGTTTATCTTTAGTTGATAGAGTAGGAAGATGAAAAGAGAGTATAGAGGATTGTCGAGAATGAGATAAAGAGGAATAAAGAGGAGAGCGAGAGAAATTACTTTTAGATTTTTGAAAATAAGAGGGAATTTGAAAAGATGGTTCTCTATTTTGGCTTGTGTTCGATTTTGGTTTTATATGAGAAAATATGAGATTTTAGTCTTTCGCTTGTCTTAAATTTTTGACACGTGTCCTATCATTTAAATTATTTTTGACTATACAATTTGCACAGGTCTTGAATTATATCTATCTCTATTTTTTAAATCAACCAAGAAATTTTCCCAACTTATGATTTCTTTAGTATTTAAGAGTGTGTATCATGAATTTGACTTTTAGTCTTTGCAAACTCAAGATTATGACATTCTTTAAAATACTATGATGTCCAACATTTGAAAGGTAGTACAATTTACAGGCTTGAATGAATGAGCATTTGACTTCAAAAGTGCAACTTTATATCATCCCATAAAGTTCATTCAAGACTTAATCAAGATTCAATATAGACAATAAAAAATTAAAACATATAGGATTTCTGGGTAATCACACTATTAATGCCAGAAGAGCACAAAGAATAACTAAAGTAACTTATCTCATTTTCATTTCCTCTTTTGAAGCATTGTTAAGGATGATTTGTGTCCATGGCTTCTGGACAACTATTTTGAATGTGCACATTCTTTTTGCCATCAGCATTTTGTCTTCTTCTGATGTCATGTTTGATGTTTCTTTTTGACCCATTTGTACCCCCATTTCACTAAGACGTTTTGGTTCTCTGTTTGATGAGGAGGCCTCCAATGAAGACTTAATTCTTTCAACTTTAATTTTTTGAAGGATCTTTGGTCTATGGTGGTTAAGCCTAATACTAGATACATCTTTGATACCAATTGAAATGTAACCTAAAGTAGGTGAATAGGTTGTATGATAATTTTTAAGAGTTTAAAGGTTTTACAATAAACTTTGGAATTTACAATGAATTTTTGAAAGAGACTTGATGAAGCACCAGCAATATAGAGCATGAGAGGTAAGAAATAGGACACCAACATTTTTATAGTTGTTCCACCAATCTTGATGTACGTCCACTCCTAGGTGACACCCCTGGATTTTTCATTAACAAATAACACTAATACAAACCTTGCTTCTAGGTGCAAGTGAACCTTTATAGCATTTTCACGAACTCTACACAACCTCTTCGTCTCTCTAAAACTCATATTAGAGGAATTAGAGACCCTCCTCTAATCTTTTATACACTAATGCTCGAAGGAAAGTTATCTTCTTATAGACTAAAGTTTAAAACTTCAGATATAACCATAGAAGGCTCAAAAAATAATTTTTACAATAATAAGAATTTAGCTCAAATTGTTTTCAGCAGCAACAGCTGTAGCACAAAGGCCTCTCTCCCCTTTTTCTTTTCTCTGAAGATAAGAATTTATATGAGAGCCTTTCTTGATTGTTGGTGAATTGAACTTGAATCCATTTTATTTATCCTGGTCAAACGTGAATCATCTTTTATGGATCTTATACTGAGTTACGACAGAAAGCTGTTTTTGATGGTTGAAATATTTAATGCTTGTAGCTATGTCAAATAAAGTCTCAAAAATAGACGTTAGAGCAAAATGATAGTCGACTAATTCTAGCATCATTAGACCCTTTCAAGAATTTAGATATGTCAATAAAGCTTTTTGATTCGATTGTAAACATGTGACATTCAACTATTCTTAATAAATACATTAAGTGCATTCAACTAGCTTTAAATAGTTATTCGATTGGGTTTAGTGCTAAGATAAAGATGATTGAATCAATGTGCTACCGGTTGAACATCTTGAGGTTATTTGTTATACTTATTGAACCATTTTAAATATATCATTCAATTAGAATGGACATTGAGACTCAGATCAGTGGAATGTTCCTATATAATTTAACTAGGATAGGCAAATTGCTTAGGTCGGTCGAATAATCAGTCGACTTGGTCAACTGTTTTGGATATTGTGCTCTATTTGGATTCAACTAGGTCTTCCGTAATTTAACTGAGATATGTATTTCTAACTTTTTTGTAGTATAGGTTGAATAGTCCTTAAAGTTAGTTGAATGATTTCTAAGGATTTGCCTGAAATCCATTCTACTATTTATACGATATGGTCGAATACTACAATAATATTCAACTAGCAGAATATTCCAGTTGAAGCTTTTGAGTACTGATAGTTCTTTTGGTCGAATGTTCATAGAGAGCAATCAAATTGCAATATGGGATTTAACAATCTGCGTCATTCGAGTTACTTCCTAAGTTTTCCTCTTGAGTCATGAATTAACTCATGAGTCAGGAATACTGGTTTTTGGATTGTGACTTAAATTGATTGAATAAATGAGCAGGCCAGTTGATTTTAAGTTTGGAAATGGTTGAATACTCATGTGGACATTCAATTACTTAGTATTTCTAAATCTCTATTACCTGACTCGGTCGAGTGACCTGACTGGGTGGTCGAATGGTCTATTGCTAAAAACTAAGTTCAATTGATTGATTTCCTTATCATTTGACTGGACTATTCTTTTTTCTTGGTTTTGGTTGAATTTTCAAATCACTCATTCAACTGTTTCTTATGTTTTCCTTGGGAGCTAGTTGAATATGAGTTACATCAATCAAATGGCTCAGCTCCATGGTTGATTTTCAAACTTTGCAGACTAACTCTTTGGATTGATTTGCTAATCATCAAATCTAAATATGTTGAGAAGAGTTAATTTGTATTTGAATAACATGTTCTTTGATTCTCAATAGCTTGTAAATGGAAAGGCCATACGAGTTGAATTTCTATTGCAATTAGTCCATTCAGACATTTTTGGTCCAATGAATGTGAAGACTTAATATGAAATTTCATATTTCATTAAGTTTATAGATGATTTCTTGTGATTTGTCTATATCTATTTGATTTCTCACAAATCTAAAGCGTTAAAGTGCTTTAAACATTATATGAACGAGATAGAGAATCAAATGGATAGAATAAAAAAAGGCCTTAAGAATGGATAGAGGGCATGAATATCTACTAGGTCAATTTAAGGATTTTTGTAATGAAAGAAGCATAATCAAACAATTGACTATTTCTTATACACCTCAGCAAAATGATGTTATAGAGAGAAGAAATAGAACATTGTTAATATAACAAGATCCATGATAGTGCAGACTAATTTATTGATTTCTTTTTAAGGAGATGCTTTGTTGATTACAGCCTATCTTTTGAATAAAGTGCCTTCAAAATAAGTACCAATGACACTATATGAACTTTGAACCGATAGAAAGTCGTGTCTGAGTAATCTCATACCTTGGGATCAACTGCATACATTCAAGATTTTTCCAATAAGTTCATCAAATTAGGTCCCCGTAAAAGAAAGAGTATCTTCATAAGAAATTCTGATCAGTTTAAACGTTATGTGTTCATTGGCAAATCAGAAAATGTTGTTATAACGGAAATTGAATCACGGAATGTCATATTTCTGGAGAATAAATTTCCTAGCAAAGGTGATGTGAAGGAAATAGAGTCCTTATTTGAATTAGTTAATAAAAATGATGGTTCTATCCATAGTGCATTATTGGAATCACAAGAAAATGAGTTAGATGTTGATTCCAGTGGAAGGGATTCAAATTCTAGTGATCCATCTAAGTTACAAATTTGGAAAAGTGTTAGGAAAGTGGTACCCAAGAGTTATTTTAAAATTAAAGGGCATACATTTACTGTTTTTTTATAAGATGAAGAAGAGTCTAAGAACATAAATGAGTCACTATCTTGTCCTACCAAAGTTGAATAGAAAATACCAATAGAAGAACAATTGGAGTCAATGAAGTCAACTATATTTGAAAACTGGTTGAACTTCTGTCAGGGTGCAAACTTATTGGAACAAGTGAATTCTTAAAATGAAGTCTAAGGCAAATAGAACTATTAAGAGGTGTATGGCTCAACTAGTAACAAAAGGTTACACTCAGTAAAGGATGTTAATTATAAAGAAAATTTTTCTACGATAATGAGATTTACCTCCATTTGTCTATTGTTGACAATATAGGCAATTTGGATTTAAAATTACATCGGTTGGACATGATGACTATTTTTCTCAATGGAGAACTTGAGGAAGAATTCTATATGATACAACTAGATGGTTTTATCATTAAAATTCAGGAAAACAGTGTTCGTAAATTGAATAGAACAATTTATGACCTTAAACAGCTTTCGAGATAATGGTATTTGAGATTTTGCAGAGTTCTGATCTTTTATGATTTCGTCATGATAGATGAAAGCCATTATGTGAATAAGTCTAATGATAAGTTTGTAATTCTATCCCTATATATTAATGACATTATTAGCCACAAATGATAAAAAGTATGTCCTTCAAATCAAGATATGGTTGTTTTTTAATTTTGAGATAAAGGATATGAGTGAGATAGATTATATATTGAGTGTTAAAATCCACAGAGATTATTCCAAGAGATTGTTACGGCCCGAACCGCAAGTCCTGACATGCGACAATTGCCGCATTACTCTAAAACATGTGTGAATCTCATCTCATATTCCAAGATACTGTAAAGCATTCAAAATTCCATATCAAACCATAAGTCATCCTAACCACTCAATATTATCAACCAACAGAACAAAATTCCCACTCGAGGGATAGAAAGTAAAACCAATGAACAATTCCCAAGTGAACTTCATAAAAAATAAATAAATGAAGTATCCTTAATAAAATTTATACAAAAGCAAGTCCAACCAAAATAAAAAATACAGAGTTAAATAAGTTTCTAAATAGGTTTTATACAAAATGTCCTTCTCGGGTACATCTATCAATACATCAAAAGAATGAAATAAGATCTATACTAAAAAGAAGTCCTTGGAGGTAACCTTCCCAAGATTCAGCACTAATCGACTGAGAATCTCATTAAACTTCCTTTATAAAAATGGAATTAGAAGGTCTGAGTTTAAACTATACCCAATAAGTGAAGTGCAATAGCATATTTGTGACAATAAATAAAGGGTGAATGTGGAAATATCAAATTATATGCTTCAAACAACTCATCGAATATAAAAAATTTCAAACAATCACGATAATTATAAAATATTGCATCCACTTTCCTTGGCGTTGACTCGTGTCTCATCTGTGGTGCAACCGAATAGTACGACGTGGGCGCAGAAGGCTGCATCTACCATCCTTTACTAATAAACCCTCATTTACGTCACCTCGTCGGGTCGCTCCATGGGGGAATAACTATAGTCATTTACCATCACATGCACCATCATTTCATAAATAATCAAATCTCATTCCATGTGCTACAGTGCCCATGAATGGTTACCAAACCAATATCACAATATTCATGAGTACAATTCTCAATAACATATGGTACATATTTATTTACAAATACAGTGGATGCATTTATGTTTCAAAATCTCATTTTGGGACATCTCATGATCACAAAATACATATAATATCCATTTAAAAAATCATTTTAGAAATCATTTTTTAAAAGAGTTTACAAAATTATTTTTCTCATTTAAAAATATAACGATCCGTCCACTCACCTCTTGGGAGGGTACTCACCCCTAACTCACAACCAATTTGAGAATAATCCCCTTCTTGGGTTCCAAATGATTTATTCTAAAGCAACA
Organism: Dillenia turbinata; assembly: GCA_037126225.1. Classification (NCBI taxonomy): domain Eukaryota; kingdom Viridiplantae; phylum Streptophyta; class Magnoliopsida; order Dilleniales; family Dilleniaceae; genus Dillenia; species Dillenia turbinata. Next base: position 11,073,116 of record JBAMMX010000017.1, read on the forward strand.
AACATGTATTAAACGTTAAATCATGTCCATTTCTAGGGTTTATGAGTTTTTCCCAACACAACTCAAGCCCCAACTTTCAAAATCTATAAATCCATGTTCTAATTCCATCAATTACATATTATTTGTATTAATATACCATTTCTATTCACAAATTTCTCAAATCTCAACATTTATAAATTTTAGGTCTAAATTCCCAAACTCTTATTTTACAAATCTCAATCTAAATCTTGAAAACAAGTCATGATAACTCAAATGTAAGATGAGAGGGAAGTATTACCTTTTTTGTGTTGCCAACTTTGTCCCCAAGTTGAGACACCATCAAACCCTAGCTTTTCTCTCCCTAGACAAACCTAGTTCTCTCTCTAGATCCGACCTTCTACATGTTTACTTGAGAGTTTGTAAGCTACAATCTATGGTTTGGGAGGAGCTTTGATTGATTCCAAAGGAGAAAAGAAAAAGTGATGAGCAAGAGAGAGAGAAAGTGAGACAGAGGGAGAGAAATGAAAGAATTGCGTTTAAGTGCCCTATGTATAGTGGAAAGGTCTTTTACTATTTTGCACCAATAAATCAAGAGTTTTAATTGGGTTTTGTTGTCTTTTTCGTCATTATATATCGACCCATAACATAAGATGTATCGATACATAGATTTATGCTCTTAGAAGGGCTATAACAGAGGTTGCATATATCGATATAAAGTCTTATGTTTATCGACCTGGGGTGACATCTATATCGACCCATTAAATTGAATTTACTGTAGAGTTTAGATGTGTCAACCCAAAGCATTAGATATATCGATATGCAAGATCATAATCTCAAAATATTTGTGAAAAAAATTAGATATATCAACCCAATGACTTAGTATATCGACCCAAGAATATCTATGTATCAACATGCACCTTAGGATAGGTCGATATGCCAATACTCTCAGAAATTCATTTCTAAGGCTATTTCCTAAGAATATATCAACCTCACTTAAACATATATCAACCCACAATGATTGGCCTCAGAGAAATATTACTACAGAACAATTATATCAACTCAATATCAAAATATATCAACCCTCTCTATGTATCATAACAACTCATAAAAAGGAGATTCATAGACATTCTATCATTACACATAGACAATAAAATCCCAAATCTTTTCATAATCACATAAAATAAAAGAATTTATTGAAAATATTAACACCAAATTTTCGGTGTTACAAAGATTATTAGGATTATCTCAACAGTCTTATATCAAAAAGATTTTGAAATGATTTAGAATAGAAAATTACAAAACCGTTGATACTCATGTAGCTAAAGGCGATAGTTTAAGCCATAACATGCACCCAAAGACTCCTGAGGAAAGAGATAAAATGTCCAGAGTACCATATTTTAGTGTGGCTAAGAGTTTGATGTATCCTATGATATGTACTCGTTCTGATATTTGTCATGTTGTGGGTTCACTCAATGGGCATCAATCCAATTCACGGAAAAGCCATTGGATTGCTGTGAAAAAGATATTGAGATATCTGGAAAAAAAAAAACTACAAATTATTTCCTTTGTTATCAAGTAAAGGGCCTATTACTGAAAAGATACATGGATACTGATCAGAGAGATGATTTAGATGAGAGAAAATCTACTTTTAGTTATACTTTCTTACTTAATAATGGCACCATCTCATGGAGTAGCAAGAAATAAAATTATGTATCTCTCTCTATAATGAAAGTAGAATTTATGGTCTGTGCTTCCACAATTCAGGAAAGAATTTAGTTGAGTAGATTTTTAAAACATTTGGTAGTAGTAAGCAAATCAGTGAGAGATGTAACAATTTATTATGACAATCAGTCAACTTTTGTTTATACCAGAAACCCTAAATATCATAGCAAAACCAAACATATATTTGCAAAATTCAATTTTGTTAGAGACATGATTGAAAAAGAGGGGAGTAATATGAAATATATGTCTACACATTTAATAGTGGCTGATCTTTTTATGAAACCAATACCTAAAGATATGTTTGTGAGACATGTTACATCATTTGGATTGCGTAGATTGTGACTGTAATTGTGGCTAAAATTATGATTGTAATCATATATAGAATATATATATGTGATATGATATTTATATTTATTGATATTTGAATTTGTTTTTGTATCCAAAATTCTTTTGTTAATATTTAAAGGTATATCGAATAAGTTTTTGAGATTGGCTCTCTCACACGAGCAGTCGTCTTTAATGTCTGTGTGACATGTAGAGATGAGAAAATATTAATTTGTAGTTGATCAATATCATGTTGCCTTAATAGATTATTCAAATGAGATTACCAGTTGTGTATGCATATGTGGTAATCGAAATGGATTTCTCACAATCTATTAAATTTATCTAAAATGCAGGTGTGAGTCTTTCTTGATATTATAAGATTTTGAAAACTTATAAGAAGGAAAAGGCAGGTCCAGTATTAAGTACACTTAGATTAAAACTTGTGCGATGTATTATTTTTTGAAAAAAAAAAAAAAGACATGCTTTCAGATAGGAAGAAAGAATATTGTAACACGTGTTTCATACCGCGTATGTTTATATGACCATGTGGATAATGAAATGATGCATCCCTCTTCACCTCATTGTGTGAGACCCGAAAATTCATATTCAATCTCAATCTATACCTTATGATTTTTGACTATCTCTTGAAATTTTATTTTAATATTGCTACTTTAATATGCAATTAAGAAATTATGTTTGATTCGGTTTGTCAGTGTATATTTAGAAAAGCAGTTAAGATAAATTTGAAAGTAGTATGAAAAGAGGACTATCTTTGACCTATACATTATCCTGTAATCACAAGCGGGCCAATTATATCTATGACTAAGAGTTTAGAGATATAATTTTGAATACATGATTTGACTTGAGTTAAGTATACTCTTACATTCTTTGATGGATGAGAGATACATTTACTGTGTCAAATAAAAGAAGTCTAGGCTATGGCAAATCATTACATAGAAAGTGAGCTGCTGTATATTTTTAACTGATGTATAGCCCATGAGCTTCTAACATTCTCGCAGGTCACACAATCCACTTGGTAGTGTGAAATTAGTGTTTGATTGTAATGATCACATTATGTGCAAGTTTAGTTCTCATGTGTGAATGTGAGAACAATGTTGGTTAAACAAACCAACAAATTTAAATTTTCACATGCAAAAATTCCATGATTTTAAATAGATTAGAATCACCTATCTCTTTTAACGATTAGGTATTTTAGATCTGAAGAGTGTCACAAAAATTAGATCACTTCTTTTATTCACAACCCAAATGCCTTTGGTGGAGATGATCAACCCTTTCAAGCCTTCCCACAATTTTCCTTTACTCTTTTTCTCTCTAAGTGCTCCCTTCCTGACAAGTGAGAAAACCTAAAATTCAATTTGACTCACAACGATAGTGTGAAAATTTTTGCAAATCTTGCTCGCCACATTGAGTTAGAAGATGAGCGGCTTAATGCTATAAGATCCAAAACTAATAATTTCGTTGTCAAGTCTAATTCTAAGGAAGCCTCTCGCTGTAAGAGGATTTGGACCAAAAGCAAATAAGGAAAGGAGACATGGAGACGGATCACAAAAGAATAGACATAGATACTTCAAAAAGAAACACGACAAGAGCAAATTGAAGTACTACAATTGTCAAATTCTTAGTCATTCTGCTCATGAATGCTTCGAATCAAAAAGGTTAGCACCTGAAAACGTTTCATTGAGTATGGCGTACTTCTCTAGTACTCTCTGATGGTCGGTAATTTCAAACCTTAATCTAATCCTTTCTTGAAAAGTGAGAGCACTTATAAGTCAATTTAACTGACAATGATAGAGTAAAAGCTTTTGCTGATGCTGGTTGCCACATTGAGCTAGAGGATGAGCAATTTGGTCTTACAAGATCCATAACTGATACTTTTATTGTCAAGTCTAATTCCAAGAGAATCTCAGACTCCAAGAGAGAGTCATGCCCCGGCAAGCCCCCTATACCTCGATCCCAGCCTCATTGTTTAGCGGGCATCCTAGGAGGAGGGGGATTCGCGCCCTGTATGAGAGTACCTGTGTGTGAAATGATGTCAAGACCAGAGTCTGTTTTGGTGGGGCTACGATATTAAACTTGATTTGTTGAAAAGCTGTGTAGGTAAAATTATGTATTAACTTAAAAATATAACTAATTTTTATATATTTTACTTTTTAAAAATTTAAAGTTTTTTATGATGAGTAAGTATAATTAAAAATAATTCTACAAGTAATGCGCAGCAGCTTCCTAATTGAATTTCATTAATTTTCAATAGAAACATCAAATTGAGTAGTTTTGAGTTCGTAATTATTTATTTTTGATAGACTGAAAGCTAATTTGAAAGGAATTCCAATCTTCCATATCACTTTGCCTGCGAAGGTAAAGGTACTAATGATATGTAACATTCATGAAAACAATTCAATATATGTGATATGAAAAAAAGTGTTGTATTTGTCTTTTAATACCATGAAAAACCTAAACATCCTTATTAGGTATCAAAATTCACTTGTATAAGATCATTTGGACCCTACACCATATTTAGATCATTTGAACCAAAAATACTAATAAATTTTAAAATTAATTCTCAGCTTTAGTCTTATGTTGGAATGATGAGAGAAGTGTGAAATCCAAAAATCATTGACTTCCTTGAAACTCAAAATATCTTTGAGAATTGGCCCATGGATTTTTCTTTTCCCCTTTGTTCTAGAGTGGAACGAGTATTTAAAAATGTAAAAATCAGGTCCCTTTTTATCAAAATTGAAATTCATTAGAAAAAATTATCAATAAAAAATGGCAAGCACAGATTAAGAAAAGCCAAACAAATTAACCAGAGACAAAAATACTGAATATGAGAAGCAAAGAAAGCAAAGAATACCATCTGATCTGGTTCTTTAAAGAGATTAGTCTCTAGATATCAAAAGCTTTTTCTAAATTTTTTTATTTTAAGTGGCAGCTCTACTCAATAATATTAGCTTTTTTGCATTAAACAAATACTAAACTAAGAGCATGTTTGGAAGAGTTTTTTTTCCCCTTATCTTAGAAGAAATAAAAAAATAATTCCTTTTAAAAAAATTTAAAATTTGTTTGACTTTTTTACTTTTAAAATCAAGTTAAAAAGTTAAAAGTTAATTTTTTTTTTATTTTTTATTTTTGAAATAAAGTTAATGGACGTACTTGAAATTTTGTAGTGAAGATATTAATGGAATAAAAAATATATATTTTTGGAAAGTTGGAGCATTAAAAAAAAAGAGTTACTTTTTGAATTTTTCTTTATAAAAAAAAGGCACGGTTTCTAAAAAAATATTGTTTGGCAGAGCACTCCTTGTAAGGAGAAGAGAAACCAAAAAAACCCTGCCAAATGGGCACTAAGTTCTTTTATTCATTAAAATAGAAAAATCAAAATATTCACTTTTATGAAAAATAAACTAACACGTTAAATTTGAATTCTTCTATTAATATCTTAGTCAGTATTTAAATATTAATTTAATATGTAGTAGAATATTATAAATTTGACATATAAGTTCTCATCCTACTTAAAATTTAGTTCTTAGTTTCTGTTATCAAACACTTAAAATTCAGTAATTATTGTTTTTAATGTACAGAATTTAATTAAAATTTAGTATGTAATGGTTATCGAGCAATACCTCTCTATGAGCAAATTGGTGAGATTTTAATTTTAAATTTGACTAGAAAACAATACTTTCATATTTTTTTTTTTTTTACATATCGAGACTTGAACCCGAATCTATTATAAGAGGAAGAAAAGGTATCACTTGAATTAAAATTTATTGACAACTACGTTACTTTCATAAACAATCTTTCTAAATATAATGAAGCGTCAATTAGAAATAAAAATATATCCGCGTTCTAAGTTAACACTAAACTTCCTTAATTAAGGATGAAAAAAACAGACACCAGTGTTCAGAGCAGATTTGTCCGGTCGGTTGGTAAATAAAAAATATATATATATATATATATATATATATTGTAAGTAGGAAATTGTTGAGCCAAGTTCTCATCGAGCCCACTCTTTTGTCCCGTTTTGGCTCTGCCTCCAACGTTCTGTTCCATTAGTTGATTACATGAAAAACTGAGACGTTATTAAATTTTATCAAAAGATGCATGACATCTTGAACAAAATTAATGAAAAACATTATGGAATTGTGACAAGTGTGAGGGCAATATAGGTTCAGTAAAAGGAACTGCATCCATTTTGCACAATTTAGTAGATAGAACTCTAAAGTTGCCGGTTCAAAGCTCAAATTATAAGGCCACATTGCATTCAACAAGTTTAAACAAAATCTTTAAGGAAAAGGGGAATTCTTAAAATGCAGTAATATGAATGAGGTCAGGAAGCCAAAGGACAAGTATTACATCCAACAAAATTTCACCGCATCCTAGATCAAAATCAGATGGGTCCAAACCCAGGTCTAATAACTTAAGCTGCAACAGAAGGCTTGGAAGCAGCCGAAAGTCTGGATCGCCTCTTTGCCAAGCTCTCACTTCGCCGTTCACGCTGCTCCTTCAACCTAGTTGCTAGGAGCTTCTGATACTCAGCAGCATCAGACTTGGCCTTCGCAATTCTCTTCTTCTTCTCAGCAATTCTGGCACGCTTCCTTTGCAAGGTCAATGGAGTCACCAACCTCTGTATCTTGGGAGCCTTGCTGCACTTCTTACCTGCGAGCAACAGACAACACATTAGTTGATACATTCAGTACACAGTATCAATGCCTCCACTACACATACAATAATTAATTTACAGTCAAAGACCAGAGAGCCAACTCACCAGATTTGGTAGTGAATGTTCGGCGATATGTATTCACATACTTCCTAACATCATCTTCCTTGGACAGGTTAAACAGCTTCCTGATCTTTGATGCCCTCTTGGGACCTCTCATCCTAGGTTTCTCAGTATCAGTCAGACCAGGAAGATCATTCTCACCCTTCTTCACAATAACCAAGTTCAAAACCGAGAGGTCCGGACTCACAATACATCCTCGAACAGACTTTCTCCTCCTCTCCCCCTTCCTCCTCCCATATCCACGGAAGCAAGGGGTACCTATAGTGTTTAAAAATATTGAATCACACTAATATAGCAATTTAAAATCTGCATATTATTCAAGCAGCCAACCCATAATAGGAATAGCTTAATTTGAAACAGTTTAGCCACCAACCTCTGTGAAGCAAAAGGCGAACACGGCCAGAAGTAAGCACTCCCTGCTTCATAGGAAACCCTTGCTTGTCACAGCCTCCCATAATCTTAAACACATAGCCCTTAAACTCCTGTTAACCAGCATTAATTATTATCATACTGCTCCCACATGAGTGAGGAAAGAACTAGAAGATGATAAGACCATACCTCACCCAAAGAATCTCCACTGACTTCCTGTGAGATCCTCTTGTCGAAGAAGGCACGCCTGCAATATCACAATCAGAAGAAAAAAATTTTAGTGAATACAGCCTACAATTAGTTCACATCACACATTGCAACATCAAATTATCAAGCTACAAACTTCTTTATCATAAACCATTAACACTTCTCAAAATACGGATTTTAAAGACACAAGACATGAGAAAAATAAGGACAACAATAGACAATTTGTTCTACAAGATTTATCTTGTTTCAGGTCATATTGATAGCTTGTAGCTAACCTCTCTAATGGATGATCATTGCTTGTTTTCTAATAATAGCATCCAATTTTAGATACGAAATATAGTGCCAACATGACTTATACATAGACGTCTTGTGGCTATCTACAACCCAGCAGGATCTAATCACAAAAGCCAATAATCATCTTAACCCCCCCAACCGTCCTTGACTACCATTCTTACCTATGGGAGTTTAAGCCTCAATGTAAGACTAGACCTTCATGATCACCCTGAACATAGAGCTTATATCATGAAGAGATTTTTCCCTTTTATTTTCTTTCAATACAACAAAATTAGTAGGAAAATGATCCTGGGATTGTATAGAAAACCAAAATATTTAAATATGCCCAATACCAAAACAAAGGTGACATTATGAACAGTTTGAACCCTTCATATGTGTATGAGGATCAAATATTCCAGAAAAGCAAGCAACTCCCCAAAAGCTTCCCTTTCCTGAATCAAATGCAGGTTGTTTGTAGTACTAGATAAATCAATATATAAAGGGCCCATTAACATTAAAATCTCCCCTTATTATCCTGGACAACATTCCCATTTGACACCCAAAAAATTCACATAAATGTTAAAATTTCCTCTTATTTCCCTCAACCGTATGTAGAGTACACACCACCACAATCAAAAAAAATTATAGCTTGCACCCTACAGTGTCATAAATTTCTACAAAGGTCGAGGAAAATAACAAAGAAAAGGACAGATTCATAAACATACATCAAAAATATCTAAAAAGGCATTTTACATGGAAAAGATACATAAAAACAAGAATCACAGAAAGTAAATCCGAAAATTAGAATAGAATAAACGAAATCAATATCTTACAGCTTTTGGTCATCGTCAATTTCCAACTTCTTCTGGCATCCAGTAGTCGGATTTGCGATGTTGAACTGCTCCCAAAAACCGCGAGAGAGAGAGAGAGAGAGAGAACAATGAGTTAAAATTAAAGAAACTAAGGTTTTACAAGTCTATGGAGACTAAGATTAAAGTTGTAAGAATCTAATTTTCTCACCTTCATCTTCGATCAGTGAGGGTTGGTCGCCGTCACGCACGGCTGAGGGAGAGAGAGAGAGAGATGAACTCCGGCTTTACAGTTCTCTCCTTTCGAAGAAAAACTAGGGTTTTGGGTGTGCGGTAGACTCCTTTTATAATCTCGGGACGAAGTCTACAGTGTCGACTGAGACGATCACACGATCTGCGCATTTGATCGCCGTACACGTGGATTTTCGACGGTTATTTAGCGAGTTGACTTGAGATGAGACGGATTAGACCAATTAATATGTAGACCCGTGTTCAAGTGCCTGAACCGGCCCGGAATCGTGAACAGATTCTTTTATGCGGACAGAATACGTCAAGCCAGTTGATTCAATGAGTAGGAAATCAACCACGAAAATAACAACAATTAAATCTTTGCCTTGTTAAATAAAATTAATTGTATAAACTTTTTACATCATGAAATTATATTTCATATCCCACGCTCACTTATATAATAATTTTTTTATATAACAATAATCAAATTTTTATTTTATTAAATAAAATCGATAATATAATAATTTCTATATGATTATATTTTATTTTATATCGTATATATATTTATATTTATATAATTTATATCAAATTTCATTATTATCATTTAAATTTTTTATATCTTCAAAGGCGAATCTGTCGCAATAGTGGAATCTCTCCGTTGTGTGCTAAAAGTTCAGGATTCGAACTACCTTCTTTGCAAAAGAAAGCAAGAGAAAAGCTGATTAGCTATTTCCTTCTCCAGACCCCACAATATGAGAGTTTTGATACTGAATACGCCATTTTAAATTTTTTATATCTTCCTCTCCCTCATTTAATATAAGTTATTGTCATAGTATTGCACCGTCTAACTAAAAGCTCTATCGATCGCTTACGTACCAGCTCATACCATAGTTATAAAACCCGACCCGCATATTGACCCGTGCATCTTAAAATTCATGATTCAATCGGTTGACCCGTTGGGTCACTGACTCAACCGTCGATTACTTTTTTATTATTTTAAAATTTTAAAATATATATAATTATATTTTTAAATATAAAATATAAATCTAATACACCAATTACACCTTGTCACCGTCTCAAGAAAACAATAGACTTGAAAATAAAAATAAAATAACAGTACATGTTTGTTCTATCAAAATAAAATATTTCAATAGTGCACGTTTGTGACAAATGTAAATTACAAAAGGAGTTGATATTTTGGTCCCGTTATTGCTTTATATTGATCCCGAAACAGGAGGTATGACATCTATTTAACCCAAAGACTAAATTCATGTCAATTTTAACCATCAACCAAGACCGTAGCCTTCTGGAATTTATGTTTGAAGCCTCATCTTTGTGTGACTTGGGCTGTGTTGCTAATATTGCAGAATACTTTGTAATGCACTTTTAAAGGAGTTGTAGCGTGGACAACAAACAAGTTAAGCATTATACAGTAAGGACTGGCATGAACTAAATTCTTACACTAATGGACCATGATTGAAATTGAGATTCAAATCATTTTTATAAACAGATTTTCAACTCACTGAACCCCATTCTTGCAATGCCAACCTAATTATCAAAAACACCTGCCTTCTTGTGTTTACTGAAGGTTGTTCACAAAAATGTGCAACTATGAGGAGTTCATATCATTTAGAGAACAAGCATGGTACAACAAATTGAATCCACGATCCTTTTACTGGCAAAAAGTAGCAACCTGTGCCCATCGTGCAGAGGGATACGTAGCAGCTCCAGATTGCACGTAAGGGGGGAACTGGGGTATAAAGGACGTATAAACTACTAAACAAACCTAATATACAGAAGATTGGAAAACATAGGTTTTCTAATAAGCAATAAAATGTTCTAAAACCAGTATCCAAATAAATTTAAAAAACATAGCTATCAGTACACAAGTTCATGACTTCATACAAATACAAATAATTCAATATTCATCCCAACAAATTTGTTCCATCAAAATTAAGGTCATTTCAAACTTCGCTTATATCAAAAAATCCACTTGCAAATGTTCCAAATTCATTATGAGGTTCAGCTCTAGATTCATTTTCATCGATCTCAGCACAATCACTCAATTCCAATTCATCCAAATTAAGATCATTTGCAAAAAATTAACATCAATATAAACTTTCTAAACATTTAAATAACACATTCAAATTGTAATATAATTTTGACATAAAGTAAAAGTTAAATACCATTTTATATATTGGGTTGAATGGTTAGTGTTGCTATTTCTTGTCTAAAAGCTTCAATTTCATCAACAGTTAATAGTGGAGGCTCTTCTTTTGATACCCAACTATCTGATGAGCTTAAATCTTCAAAATCAATAGGATCATGATTTCGACCCTTCCAATAATTCCTAAAGAAAATAAAACTGTCACATAATTGCACTTTTACAATCATCAAGAATTATCTAAGCACGTAAAGACAATAATAACACAGAATAGTTAAAGTTTTCATACCTTTGTTGTAGTCTTAGGTTATAATGCACATATACCAAATCATTTAATCTTTGATGTTCCAAGCTATTTCTTTTTTTGGAGTGAATGTGCTCAAACATACTCAAATTTCTTTCACATCCCGAAACACTACAAGTTTGGCTTAATACACGAATTGCTAACTTTTGAAGATTTGGTGCATTACTTTCGTAGCATGACCACCATTCATCTATCATTGAATAAATTAATGTCATTGAATAAATTAAACGAAAAATCAAAGAAAAATTTAAAAATTTATTGAAGTGAATAAAATTACCTGGTAACATTGAATTTCTATCACGAACAGCAGAAACTCGTCCAAAATCTCCTTCTTCGTTCTTGAACAACATCATCTCTTGGGTCAATTTGCTGCCCTAGACAGAATTTCCATATGCATATCTTTCTATGACATCTAACAATCCTGATATTATACGATGATGCTTTACCATCAAATCAAGGTCATATTGGTATTTTGGATTAAGCCAAAAACCAGTAGCATGGAGATTTTATGAAGTTGATTGTCCCAACGAGTATCAAGAATTCTTAAATATGGCTCAACTCTTCTCTTTCTTCTTTGAAATCTTTTTCTAGTTCCACCCTAGCTATATAAATAGCATTATACAAATAACCCATAGCTGGTCTCTCATCACTATCAACTATTCTCAGCACACGAATAAGAGACTCTGATATTTGAACGATGGTGACACATTCTTTCCAAAAATTTGTATCTAGCACCAAATCAGAAAACTTTCTCCCTTTGCTACATTACATATGATGAGTGTGTCCACTCTCGACTAGTCACCATAGTACGCAAAGCATCCTTCTGTGACAAAATACTTTGCAAAGCAATAAAATTTGTAGCAAAACGTATTGGTGCAGGACAAAGAATTTCCCTTCCACCAGTGTGCTTTCTCATTAAATGCAAAATAAATGTATAATTGTAAATATGCTTTGTTATCTTTGCAGCATGCTCAACTATGTTACTTATCTCATCCAATTTTCCCATATCTTGCAATATTAAGTTCAAGCAATGTGCAGCACAAGGAGCCAAGAAATAGAATGAAATTCTTGCTCTAACAATCTTCCAGCAGCCACATAATTAGCAGCATTATTATTTACCATATACACCACATTTTCAATACCAACATGTAATACTACATCCCTAAATAATTTATATAGCACATTTGCAGTCTTAGAGGCCTCAGTTGCATCAACAGATTTAAAAAAGACCATACCTCGTGGACAGTAGACTAGAAAGTTTATGAGCATCCTCCTATTTTGATCAGACAACCCATCAGCCATAATTGTACAACCAGTTTCTTTTCATGTCATACGAAAACTTTCAACAAAGCTTTTTGAATCTGATAAAGACTTTGATAGAAGAAACCCTCGTATATCATAAAAATTAGGTCCCTTGTATCCTGGTCCCATGCTAGCAATTGCATCAATCGCTTGTTGATAATATTTTGAATTAAGTGCATTAAATGAGATGCACGCATCAAACATCCATCTAGCCACAGCCAAATCAACATTTTCTTTAGCTTCTTTAGTTTGCAACACACTTTTAATGGTTGGTTGAGCACCGGGTGTTGTTCTTGGCATGAAATAAGAATTCATACTACCATTATCAGCACAAACCTTTTTCCCCTTCTTGATTAATTGAGTGTGAGGGATTTCTTCTAAATCTTTATCATGCTCATATAACGGAGAGTCATATGGATTCTGCTCTTGATATAAAATTTGACATTTTCTCTTTTTTGCAGTACATCCATCTATACTTTGTTGCATTTGATATTGAACTTCAGCCGGAACTTTCTTACATTCCTCAATAGCGCCACCCTTTGCTTTTGCTAAATGGTATTTTATCTAATTAATGCCTCCCCCTCTAAAAATTTTGTTACAATACATGCACATTAGAGCATGCTTCTTCTTTCCAGACCCTACTGTTTGTGACCCAGAACAATCTTCTAAATCAACTTATGTGCAATGTGCCCAAGCAGAATCAGTCCGTCCTCTTACTGAACTTTTACGAGGAGAAGAACTTGGTGTTGAACCTAAATCAGATGGTGTGGAAGACATGATAAAATCTGAAAGTTTAAAACTAAAATATAAATAAATTATAATGTTAAATCAAGAGAAATTAACATATGAGTAGTGTAGATTGTGTAACAAAATGAGAAAATATTACAAAGCAACACCTTTAGTTTAGAAATAGAGAATGAATCAACAAAGCATATAACATTAGAAAATTGACCATAGAGTTTGCAATATAAAGAGTAAAGCAATAAGGACATTTAAGAGAAAATAATAATAATAATAATAATAATAATAATAATAATAATAATAATAATAATCAAAGCAAAAACAGAGCAAAAAATAAATCGAACAAAACGGGGTTGGGCTACCATATTAGAGAAGTCGATTCCTATCTTAAAAGCCTACTAAAACTACATAATTAGTTAAAAACTTAAACAGGGATGACAAGAACAGAGTGTGTAATGCCGTAGAGAAGCGATCAGTTCCAATCAGTTAACCACCCCATCAATCATTAATACTGAAATTGCATGCAAATAACACTTCCGGGGACCATTTTAAACTCTTCAAGTTCCCATAGAAGTTTCAGAATCAGCACCCTCCCTAATCTTTGACCAATTTTGAATATCATCATGGTAGATTATGCTAAGGTGGTGCAGAGTCCTTATAAACAAGAAATTAAAACCCCTCTTCTTAAACACAAACCCTACAATATTTGAGCAAAACACATCAACAAAATTCATTGAATTTAGATATTGCGCGACTATAGGTCAAAGAAAAGGATAGAAGTGTGTGTGTGCATGAAGAAATATAAATTGAAAAGGGTAATTGAGAATTTACAAAAACTTACACAGATTTCTCCCTCTGCAGGCTCCTATGTAACTGTCCTTCCTGGGTATTCAAGCTCTCTTCTTGAATATTCATTGTTAAATCTCCAATTTTTCATCACCAAACACCACCCCAGAGCTTAATCACAAAAAGCAAAAAAAAAAAAAAAAAAAGCAAAAACAAAAACGTAAGAGGAGACAAACTGTCTAGGCAAGGCAGACTAATTTCTCATCCCCATCTCACACTTCAATACACTTCAAAAATGCTCCTCTAGACACCATCTTATAAAACCTTGTTCAAGTTCTCACACTTCAATTCACAAACACAACTACATATTCAAGGTATTTTTTTTCCCTTCCAGTGATAAATAAATCGAATATGGTGCCTTATAAGCAAGATAAACAAAGCAAAAACAAAGCAAAAATACTTCAGAGTTTAGACCAATCAAAAAACCAGTAGCAACTAATTAGCACAAAATTAATCTCAGAACCCTAAAACTAATTAGCACAAAATAATTCTACTAATTAATATGAGAAATCATAGAATATTCAAAAAAAAAAAAAACCCCTAAATCTGAGAAACCCTAATTATGAGAAAAATGAGAAATCGCACAAAATTAATCTCCTACCGAGTAAGACACAAAAGAAATATGAGAATATAAGTTTGAAACCCTAAAACTATCAAAAGCCCCTAAATCTGAGAAATCGCATAATGTTGAAAAAACCCTAGATCTAAGAATCACAATAGAGAGAGAGTCGAAGAGAGAGAATGAGATGAAGTGGCTTATGCTTACCTTTGGCTTCACAATTTCTGAATCATCAGTCATTAGTGAGAGAGAGGTCATGAGTAGAGATCACACTTCAGACCAAAGAAGAGAGAAGACGAAGATGAAGGAGCAAAGAAATGAGTCGATTGTCGAATGGGCTTTTCCGTTTTCTCCCAAAAAAGAATGGGCGTTTTTTTTTTTTTACTTCAAAAATAAACCCGTTGGGTTTCATAAAAACTGCGGGTCATGCGGTTTGCTGGTCAAACCGCAAAGACCCGTGGGTTTTACCGGGCTGAATGCACACACACAATCTCAAATTTTTCTCTAAAACACTCATTTTTTATTTTATCTATTCTTGTATGCCTACATATTCACCTTAATATTGTTATCTCTATAACTCTCATCTTCTATTCATGCTTTTGGTTCATTACTCAACATTCAGATCCATACAATAAAACAAATCTAATCAAACCTTCCTTTAAGTTTTAGAGATACCATGCACTTCTCCATTTTGACCATCCTACTTATATTCTTTGTAATATATCTTTGTCAATCCTTTTGTTTATTTGTAAAATTAATCATAATTTATTATTCCTCATCTTAACCATTGCAACAACAATAACAACTTGCACCTTAATCCCAGAGTTTGGGATCAGCTATTAGAGAGACAAATATAGATTAGTTAAATTCAAAGGCCCATTGCGGTAACACTTGACCTAGTAAGCCAACGATTCGGAAGGCATCACATGCCTAGATATATCAACAGTCAGGAATCTATCTCCCTGAAGGGTGGATAGACCCAACACATTGAGTAACCTCTATCGGTAGTAAACTAATTGCTCTGTAACTCCCAAGAGCATTCGGCATGCTCAAGGTGATATGATATCCATTGTTTCGATAAGAAGTCAATTGTTTATCCCTATCGGCTAAATATAGATAGTTAAATTCAAAGGCCCATTGCGGTAACACTTGACCTAGTAAGCCCATGATTCGGAGGGCATCACATGCCTAGATGTATCAACAGTCAGGAATCTATCTCCCTGAAGGGTGGATAGACCCAACACATTGAGTAACCTCTATCGGTAGTAAACTAATTGCTCTGTAACTCCCAAGAGCATTCGGCATGCTCAAGGTGATATGATATCCGTTGTTTCGATAAGAAGTCAATTGTTTATCCCTATCAGCTACTGGTAATATATGTGCACTCATGATAAGGAAAGAATCTTTTTGAAAGTTAATTAATAAGGGAAAAAATCTCATCGTTCTATCAAAATTCCAAAGTGATGAAAATCACAAAATTTTCAAGAATATTTCACTGTGGAGTCCCGAGATCTACGAGACTTCTCACAAGAAAACTAGGATTGTAACACCCCGACAACACACAACTTCTGAGGGATGACCCTATATAAACATACTATACGATGAAGACCAAGTACGCTCTTGAAAAACCAAACACTTAACATATGAATCACAGGGCTCCCACTCTCAGCCCTTCTTGTTCGGTCTGTTTCTTTCCAATCAAAAACCGTTCTTTCTGACTTGAGTATCGAAATCTCTCCTGTCGGAGCATCCTCCAGTAGTCATTTGCAGGTTTCTCATCCACCTTCGGAGCAATCGTTCAAGTCAAGGAGCCGAAATCTATGGAACTAAGAAATATTAAGCTAGAGCAACCATAGTGGTCACCCTGAAATATTAAGCAATCATGCCTCCAAAAAGAAGGATCAGAACCGCCTCGCAGGCATGTCCACTGCGGACAGACATACCGCCACCCCCACCGATGCTACGCTACCAACGGCGCCTACTCATCCTGACAACAACCCTGTCACTCATTCACAACTCTCTCACCTAAAGCAGGCCTCACAACTTGTGCTTTAAGAGCACCCAGTCGCACCCCCCGCACCGTTGTCTCCAGAAAGGGTCAATCCCCTCAACTGGAGAGGTTAGAGCCCTGAATACAAAATATATGCAAATAGTTAGAAAAACTCAGTCATGCTATGAGACCAAAGGGACAAAATATACGCTATCGACGGCTCTCACCTCGCTTGAATTGTGAACCTTCAGTAACTTCTCGACATGATCTTAATGACCTGAGGAAGCAGGTCGAGCAACTCACTACTGATAAACTCAAATGAGCCAACATAAGGAGGGACAAAGCCCCCTCTATCCATCTAGTATGTTACCTTTCGATCCGAAGGTCTCCTCTGAACCGGTGCTGTATGATATACTTCTACCTCCCATGGAGAGGTACAATGCCACATCCGATCCCCGTGATCATATGGCCACTTTGTAATAGTCATGATTTCAAAAGACATGACAGATTCTATTATGTACAAATACTTCCCTACCACCCTTAAAGGCAATGTGCTAACGTGGTTGAATTCATTTCTGCCGCTTAGTATCAAAAGTTTCTCTCAACTCTGACAGCAATTTGAAACCCACCTTGTGATCAGTAGATAAGCCAAAAGAAAGTTTACATCTTTACTATCACTGCGATAGAAAGATGATGAGCCCTTAAAGGACTTTTTGGACAAGTTCAAAGTCGAGATGATGAACTTTCCAGCCCTGGATCATTCCATTGGACTAGCCACCTTGCTCACAGGGTTGCGCCCCTTGGGTATAAAAATGTCAATCATTAAGAATCCCGCGTCCACTATTCAATAATTTTATGCTTGTGCTGAGAAATACATAGCCACCGAAGATGTTGAAGCACTTGATAGATGCCTAAATCGATCGTTTCGAAGAGACCATAGTCGGTCACCTCGACAGCCATCACCGAAACAAAATCATCAGGGACCCCCACCTCAGCGGATGTTTAACACCTACACTCCTCTAAATGATACTCTTAATCAAGTCTTACTCTAGATCATAAACAATCTATACATCAGATGGCCTCCTTGGTCCACGGAGGATGACTCTAAGAAAGATAAGACTAAGTAGTCTTACTTCCACCAAGATTATGGCCATATAACCGACGATTGCAAAAAGCTTAAAGATGAGCTGGAATTTTTGGTTCGAAGTGGAAAGTTACAAAAGTTTATCAGCATGGAAGGTAGGAATATACCCTCCCCCGATCGGCATGCCCCACCGTGGGAAAACGAACTAAGCAAGCAACCAAACACTCCACCACCGCACAATCGGCCGGATGGAGTGATCCTCTAGATCTATGACCAATAAGCTCTCCACGAGCCTTATGTCCCAACCAGTGTCTTCCCCGCATACAACTCGAACCCTCAAGATCACCTATGGAGGGAAGAAATCGAACACCTGATTATACCTGTTTTCTACCTAGTCGAGACACCTCTCCTTACTCTGTAAGAGATATTAATGACTTATATCGATAAGCAACGAAAGAGCAAGAGACCAATCATTGGTTTCACCGACAAGGATATGGTGGGAGTTGATACCAATTATCACGACTCTCTTGTCATTACTATCAAAATCGATCAGTACGAGGTCAGAAGGATTTTCATCGATCAAGGAGTGGGATATAACCCCCTCTACTGAAATGCCTCTAATGCATGGGTTTTGATCCGATGCACCTCCAACCCAACGAAGGTCCTATCAAAGGACTATCTGGTGAATGGATATACCCCGAAGGCGTTATCTTGCTTCCAGTTACTTTTGTCTCACCACCAAACCATGCAACGACTACCACTGTGTTTAACATGGTCAAGCTCCCTTTGCTCTATAATGCTATCTTAGGCAGGTCAGGCTTGAATGCCATAGAAGTTCTACCAGTACCAAGCACATGAAGGTTAAATTTAAAACTCCTTTCAGTATCAGCATGTTGTCTTGCGATGTGGAACCCCTAGTACCTATTACCAATTGATTGTGATCCTTCTGTGACTACAAGGTACATTTTGATTGTTTTACCTTAAGCTTCTTCATGGTTGCAATAGCATTTTCCATTCAGTGACTAGTACACATGGTATCCTATCATTTGTACTATATCATTTAATCCTATCGTATGATTCCTAACGAATGAAACGTGTCGTCAATAAGGGACTTGACTTCTCGAAGGGCAGGCATGGTCCATCCTATCGTATGATTCCTAACGAACAAAATGTGTCGTCAATAAAGGATTTGACTCCCTGAAGGGCAGGAACGACCCATCCTATCATATGATTCTTAATGAGCGAAATGTGTCATCAATAAGAGACTTGACTCCCTAAAGGCAAGCATGGCCCATCCTATCGTTTGACTCTTAGTGTAAGGGACTTAAGTTAGCTTTGGCCAATCTCTCTAACTATACCCTAATGAGTATGGCCTATACAAAGAACAAGGCTTTTAGTAAGGTAAAGGTATTTAGACTTATCGGCTAGTCTCCTAACGAGGATGATGTGCCCCTTGATGAGCAGAGATTTCCCTCAAACAAATAATCTAAAATGAGCAAGCGTGGTATATGGCTTAGCTAGATCCTTCGAATGAACCTTATCGAAAGCACACAAGCCCACATTTGTCATTCGAAAAATTAGGGGAGCATCCCTTAGTGAAAACACAAACAAAGCACAACAGCACGAAAGATTTTTCAGTAATGAAGGCTATAGTACGAAGGGCTCCTTAGGCCAACAGTGTGGAAGATCATATAGGACAGGAGAGAATAGGGGGAAGTGTTAGAACCTATTGAGGAGGAGAGCCTATGGCGGCTTGAGTCGTAGCCGATAGCATAAGAATGCTAAACGGATCAGTGTGGATTAAGCTTTGATCCGTCATCTCTTGGTTCACTGTCTCATCGACAGGGCATAAGGCCCTATCCAAACCAACTTGGCGGATGATCTCTTCAACACACTTCAACCTTTCAATTAGTTTACACTGAGAATTCCTAAAGGTCATGGCATTTTGGGTAAGAGACTCTTCAAATTTAGTTATCTTCTACTCTATCGC
The DNA here is from genome assembly GCA_037126225.1 of Dillenia turbinata. Taxonomy (NCBI): domain Eukaryota; kingdom Viridiplantae; phylum Streptophyta; class Magnoliopsida; order Dilleniales; family Dilleniaceae; genus Dillenia; species Dillenia turbinata. The sequence continues at coordinate 11,092,805 of JBAMMX010000017.1, forward strand.
TCGAAGTGACTCCTCCCGCAACCGAACCAGCATCTCAGCAACCTGTAGACGTGTCTCATGAACTTTTGTCTCAGCCTCCAATCTTTCCCAATGCCTCTGGTATAAGGCTAAGTCTAGCGACAAATGCTTTATTTCCTCATACTTTTCCTCAAGCGAGGCACTAGATGTCTTCCCCACTTCGGCATCCTTCTCCCTCTGATCAAGGGCATCTTGCAAGGCCAAAATTTGGCTCCCCAATCGATCAACACGATTCTTTAGGTGCCCTATCGTTTACTATCTTTGCTGTTTTTGAAGTTCTGATAAAGCCATCGTCTACAAAAAAAGAACCAAGTCAATCGATAACAAAACAAATTAAGAAAGAGAACAATGCAAGTTCAAGGAAGAAATAATACCATTAAACCTAGAGACTGAAGAGCCTCTTTAATTTGGTCCAGAGACATCCTGCTCAAATCTAATTTCGAGCAATGAAAATTGAATTGAGAGGCCATCATACTCGCCTCAGTAGTGTTAATGTAACTGTACTAGCTATCTCTACCACAGATAGCCACCGTTCCCCTCTGCTTTCAGCCTTTTTGCCCCGTTGAAGGACCGAACGGGGATAGAGGGATGGAGAGTAGTCCTATCTGCCACTTTGCACTTTCCCTTGCACGGAGGCCACAAAGGCACGAAATATGATGGACCACATATCTCCTCCACTATAGCGTAAAAACATCTGGCTCCTTTGACGACCTTGTCTCAACAACCGACATAGGAACATCCTTAGGTCCCCCTACTTTAGGCACCTCTGTTATCTGAATGTCTTCATCATCTACCGGTAATAAGTGATCATCAGATGCCAAGTTATCAGCCTCCTCTAATCCAGTGGCTATCAGTTTTGACTGTCTTGTTGGAGTAGGAGATACATGCTACTTACCGATTCGTTTCCCTCGGTCTATTTCTCTGCAGAAGACTCGGGCAAGCAAACCTTCCTCCTCTTTGATAAAGGAAAAGTAGCCTTTAATCAGGCCTTAAATACCCTATCGGTCTCTCTCGAAAGCCTCTTAGCATTTAGTCTCACCTGCTTAACAGTCTAGATTTCCCTCAAGATAGTATCTCCCGGAGAGGATAGAGTATCAACTAACTCTATCTTCTTCCTTTCGACTAGAAGAGGCATGTTAATCTTCCTCTTCTCCCAGATCAACAGACCGCCAAGGACAACATTTGGTCATCTACAAGAGAATCAACCCAGATATTCATTTGGGTAGACAAACAATAATTACTAACCGAACGTGCGAACCAAGAATAACAAAAAAGGGCCAAAGGCTTTAGCCCAAACAAGGGCTTCTCATCGGTGCTGGGCAACACAGGCATGAGGTCTCTATTCGAGAACTCCACAAAGAAATACTTGTACATCTATCTTTTGTCAATAGGCTCTTTATAATAAAATCCCCATTTTGACTCAGGCTGGGTTTGCAACCTATACCAACCCCGAGTGGAACCCTTGCTCTCGTACCTTTTCAGTGAGAAAATAGTCGTCGGAATCTCAAAATCGAAGTGAAAAAGACAAAACCCTTGGAGAGAAATCACGGCAACGACTAACGTCAAGTACTAGGGAGAAGCAGTGTCGGAAATATGTTCCATCGCAATAGTACCTCCCCAATCGGGCCAATGTATGGGATTTTTATACCATACTTCACTGCTTACTTGTGCATTGGGATACAACTCCCCGATGCCCTGTTTGTCCGATATTCATCAGTAGCCGACACCACCATGTAACCGTTCCCCAGCAACATGTTGGTTTGAACTTCTCAAAGTTCTTGCTCCATCATCATGCTTCTGATGTTGCTGATACCCGGATGAGCTTGAGATGAAGAATAACCCTCAGACATTTTTTCAAGAAAGACATTCGTTATGAAGGATTGATTCGAAAGAAAGCAAATTTGTAAAAAAGAAAGTATGAGAGTGTTTGATCCGCTTGAGCACTTGAACCTATAAAGTGTACTCGAGACGATTCGCAAGACTCGAAGCGATATATGTCACATTAAAAGTTTTGCACCTTTTTGATGATCGCTACTCATGGTGTCCTTTTTACGAAAAGATACCCTGAGTCGGAGACAAATAATGAGACATAATTCAAAGGCCTATTATAGTAACACTTGACCTAGTAAGCCCATGATCTGGAAGGCATCACACGCCTAGGCGTGTTAGTAGTTAGGGATCTAGCCCGACATATTGAGTAACCTCTATTAGTAATAAACTAATTGGTTTGTGACTCCCAAGGGCGTTCGGCATACTCAAGGTGATATGATCCCCATCGTTTTGGTGAGAAGCCAATCGTTTATCCCTATCGGGCAAAGGTAATATATGTGCACTCCTAATAAGGAAAGAATCTTTTTGAAAGTTAATCGATAAGAGAAGAAATCTCTCCAATTTACCAAAATTCCTAAGTGCTAAAGATCGCAAATCTCTCGAGGATATTTGACTATGGAGTCCTGATATCCATGGGACTTCTCACAAAGAAACTAGGGTTATAGTGCCCTGAGAACAAGCGACTTCTAGGGATGACCCTATATAAACATACTACATGATGAAGACCAGGTACACTTTAAAAAACCAGACATTTGACACACAAACCACAAGGCTTCCACACTTAGCTCTTTCTTGTTCAGTCTATTTCATTCCAATCGAACAACAATAACAATAACAACAACAATAATAATAATTTACCATATAAACTAAAAATGACACAGGGATGACTTAACTTGTTCTAATTCTCCAACGCTATTCATTCCTATCTAAAGTCATCTACTCAGTTAACCCCTTAACCATCATATCTTTACAGATACATTACATTTAGGTTTTCAATGGTCTACCTCGTCGTTTCACTAACACTCCTATATTTAGCTTCTCGATTTTTCTGATTGGTATGTCTTTGAGTTCGTTGAACATATCCAAACCATCTCAGGCGACACTCACACATCTTGTCCATAACTGAGCTCACTCCCAAATTTTTACGTATCTCTTCATTTCTAATCCTATCTTTCCTAGTTTTCTCACACATCCACCTAAATATTTTCATCTCAGTTATAGTTATTTTATATTATTGTTACTGTTTAATGGCCCCAACACTCGGTGCTACACAATATGTAAGTATGACTGCCATTTATAAAACTTCACTTTCAGATGCAATGGTATTGTGTGATCACAAAGAACTCAGATGCCTTTCTCCACTTCATCCAACCTATTCAGATTCTATAATTCACATCCCTATCTATGTTGGCATCACTTTGAATAACAGACCCTAGATATTTAAAACTTTCACTTTTTGATACATCCTACCCTTCTAACTTAATCATTTTTTTATCATTCTGGTATTTTTCACTAAACATGCATCTCATATACTCAATTTTTGACCGACTCAATTTAAATCCTCTGAATTCTAGTGTGTCCCTCCATAACTCCAATTTTACACAATGCCCCCTCTCTAGTTTCTTCAATCAATATTATATTATCTGTAAAGAGCATGCACCATGATATTTCATCTTGAATGTTTTTTGTGATCTCATCTATTACTATTGTGAAAAGGATGGAGCTTAACGTCGAGCCTTGGTTTAATCCAATGTTTATTGAAAAACTATCACTTACACCCCATAAGCTTCTACATTGGTAACAGCTTCCTCATACATATCTTTGATGAAATTAATATATCTTATGAAAATTCCCTTCTTTATCGGTGTCCACTACAATACGTCTCTAGAAACCTTATCATATGTTTTTCTAGGTTAATAAATACCATATATAAGTCTCTCTTATGTGCTCTAAATGTCTCTATCAAATGTTTTAATAAATGAATTGTTTCGATAGTGGATCGATCTGACATAAATCCAAATTGATTATGAGACACACTTATCTTCAATCTCAATCTATGCTCAATCACTCTCCCCACAACTTTATAGTATGACTTATAAGTTTAATCCCCCTATAATTTGAGCAATCTTGTATGTCTCCTTTATTCTTATATAATGGTACAAGGTACTCTCCCTCTACGCTTGAGACATTTTCTTGGTTTGCCATATTTTGTTAAAAGGCTCTGTTAATATTGTTATCCTAACTTTATCTAAACATTTTCACACCTTAATAGGAATGCCATCGGGTCCTATAGCTTTATTAACCTTCATTCTCTTGAAAGTCTCATCTTAACCATTAACTCACTAATATTATTATTGTTAAGTTTAAATTCCATAAATTCTGTCATTACCCTACTAAGTCTAAATTTTTTCACTTCCAATATTTTCTTCCAAAATTAGAGTTTAGTATTTACTCTTTCACATGTCTCATCCACTAAGATAATATCATCTGCAGACAATATGCACCATGTTACCTTGTTCTCGATGTGTTTGTTGAACTTATCCATAACTATTATAAAAGGATCGGGATTTAATATTGACCTTTGATGTAACCATATCATTATTGGAAACTTTTAGGTTAATCCATTTAATGTCCTCACTTTTGTCATCACATATTTGTACCTGTCCTTGATCGTTTCAATATACGTTACTCTTACACCCTTATTTTCTAAAATTCTTCACAAAGTTTACTTAGTGACCCTATCATATGCCCTTTATAGGATGATGAATACCATGTGTAAGTTCTGCTTCTTCTCTTGATATTTCTCAGCTAATTGTCTGAGGAGGTATATGGCTTTCATCATCGACCTTCTAGACATAAATCCAAATTGATGTTCAGTCATCTCAATCTCTTTCCATAATCTTCTTCCAAACACTTTTGCCCAAAATTTCTTAGTATGACTCATTAATTTAATATTTCTATAATTTACACAATTTTGTATGTCGTCCTTATTTTTAATTAAGGGTACTAAAATATTTGTTTCCACTCATCAAGTATTTTCTTTGTTTCTTAATATCATGCTAAATAATTTCATAAACCATCTAATATCCTACTCCCGTAGCCACTTTCATATCTCTATCGGGATATCATCGGGTACAATTGCTTTTCCATTTTTTGTCCTTTTTATAATCCCTTCAATTTTTTAGGGTTGAATTCTCCGATAAAATTCATATTTCCATACTCCTCTGATCTAATTAGATCGAAAATCAAAAAAACTCAAAGAACTTTAAAATATGCTAGATATAAAATGTCAAAGTTGAGAAAATATAATAAAAATATACAATTTAGTAAAAATCAGATATCTTATAAAATAGAATCAAATCAATTCCAATTATTTTTCTCTTTAATTTAATTTTCCAAACTAAAAAATAATAATAGTGAATAATGACTTTTTGTGTACAATTTCACTGATTAACTAACTTTTAATTATACATTTCTTTATTTTTTTTTATTTTTCTAATCTCTTCATTCTCCTTTTTATTTTTAATATAATATTATACAATTCTTTTTTTATTCTAAATATTCTAACTATCAACTTTCTCTTCATCTACATCTATGAAGATAAAATTGGTTACAACAACATAACTAATTGTGACAGGGATAAATTATTTTTATAATTATAAAATAATTATTTATTATTTATTATATAAATGTAATCAAAAGGGCTCAGTTTTTCTCTATTAGATTTTTTTTTTGTTTATTTATCACTATCTGAGAAGGAAAAATATTTGCAATGGCATTGTTCATAATTTTACCATAAAAAAGAAATTATTTAAGTTGTACAACTCCACATTGGCTTATTAGTTTGCATAATAGCAATTAGAGCAAAGATTTGGGCGGTTAATGTGTAATGGCTAGTTTGTAGATTCAAAATTAATGGCTAGTGTAACAACCCAAACAAAAATTCAAGTTAGTTGGATGGTTTGAGCAGTTGATTAACTACTTAAATAGATTTGTACATATAGAGAGATGGATTGTAAGATCAAGTATCGTGAATGAGAATTCTTTCTTTCTTCCTATGTTTCTGCCTCTCTCCTTCTCTCTCTAACCCCGCTCTCTACTTCTTTTTCTCTCAATATCACTAAGAATCATCTTTGCAAAATCCACAATTGGCCTCCTCTATCTTTTTGGTGCTCTATTTTTTGTTATTTTCAAAAGCAATTGTTAACAGCAGCTCAATTTCCCTCCTTCTTAAGCTGGTTGTCATAAAATTGGTATCAGAGCTATCATTCCTTGGTGAATCTTGAAACTATGGTAGAAGGAACTAAATTCAAAGCTATTGATGAGCAATTCAAGAAACAGGAGACAAAAATGTAAGAAATTCAGTTGGAACTATAAAGAAAGCTAGATGAACAATCTCAAAAATTTGAAGCAAAACTTGAAGCTTCATTATTGGTGTGGACAATAGATTCAACACTCTTATAAGAATGTTGAATAAAGACAAAACTGGAGACCAAAAATTAGATTGACTGGCTAAATCCCCTATTCTTCCAATACCACTTAAGGGAAGAACAATAATGGAAGGGGATCACAACTAGCTAAAAGTAGGGTTATTATGAGATTCGGGTAGTGTCATGGATACTTGTGACACTACCCGGTTAAAGCTCGACTCGAGCTTGGTTAAACCGAGCTCGACTCGAGCTTGGTCCCAACTGTGTTGAACTCAAAAGTTCGACGAGTTCAATAAATTATATTTTTAAAATAAATGACACTGCCTAATGACACCATTTGATGACATTTCAAAGTTGAAGTTGAGCTTAAGAAATGCATGCTCGATGAGCTCGAGCTCAAACTCAAGCTCACCTAAACAACACTCGAGTCGACTCAGGTTTAAAGATTCTTAAACCTGAAATCATGGGAACGACACTTACTTCGCACCATACACAATATTCCAGTAGGGTATATTTGCCTGAAATCATGATACATCAAAATCGCGTAACAAGTTTTTGTTGCTGTTGCTGGGAATATTCTTGCATACCAATCAAAATAATCTTATTTGAAATTAGACACCATCTTTACTTTAGTTTTCATATTTTATCTGATATATCATCTTTTAGTGTTATACAGTTACTGTTTAGAGTTTAGATTTGGTCTAGATTTAGGAATTTTTTGAGAAATTTTGGGGTCTGGGAAATTACTTTTGATCTAGGGTCCTATGACCACTTATTCCAAAGGATTTCACCTTGATGAGCAGAATCCATGGCTTTGCCAAGGGCACCACCCTATCTTGGGCAAATTCTATCGTTTTGATAGGTTTTTCTATTTTTCTTGATTTTTAGGGATTTCTGACTGCATTCTTGGCTGCCTTTCTGCATTATCTTGCTTCTTTTTGTGATTTCTATGTTTAGATAGGTAATATAGATTTTCTTGAGTGATTCTTGTAAACTATTTTGAAGATCAAATTTTATGCTATTTTTGGTATTGGTACAATGCATGCTACAATCGAAGAGTCTTGACCTAACTAATTTCGATTTTGAGATAGAGAGGACTCTATGAACCATTCGTAGACAAACTAAGGAAGTCAAGGAAAATACAGTGGCTCTTGAGAATAGAGCAGTGAGGGAGTACTCGATACCTAGATTTCAAGACATTTAGACTTGCATTCCATGACCAAATATGGGGACAAACAACTTCGAGCTAAAGCCGAGTCTTATTAGCACGGTGCAGGTAGATCAATTTGGTAGAGAGTCCTTTGAAGATCCAATTAGTCATATGAAGAAATTTTTAGAGATCAGTGAAACAATCAAACTGAATGGAGTCAGTCCCAATACTGTAAGGTTAAGCTTGTTTCCTTTCTTTCGTAGGGAAAAGGTAAAGGTATGGCTAAACTTTTTCCTTGCCAATTATTTCATGAATTCGAAAAATTTGTCTCAAATATTTTTGGCTAAATATTTTCCACCTGGTAAGACTATTAAACTATATAATGACATTACTAGTTTTAGGTAATTCGATAGTGAGTCTTTATATAATGTTTGGAAGTGTTTTAAAGATTTGATTAGGAGGTGCCCACATTGTTGGTCCCTGTGACAACCAAGAAGATTGATTGTTTTCAATTGGCTTTTAAAAAATTTTAATCTAACTCTACTTAGATATGTACTAATCCTATGGTCAATTTATGTATGTGTAGCGAAAAATAAAAGTAGGGATAGAAAGAAAAATTCAGTTTATAATGGTTCGGCATTGTGTCTACGTCCACTCTTTTAGCCAGTAAACCGAAATCTAGCAACTTACTAGTTTTCTACTATGTATGAAATTACAAAATACAACTCCAAGGAATTATTGATTTCTGATCTTCTCAGCATAAAGATGGTTTCACCTAACAGTGGTAGACTCAACACTCATGATAATTAACTCACAGAACTCACACACAACTCAACAAAACAAAATACAAGTGCAGAAACCTTTCAGAAGGCAGCAGGAGGTGTTTGAAAGACCTGCTTTATGTGCCGAATTTTCATCATTTTTTCTTCTATAAAGCGCTCAAGAATATAGTACTGCGATGTACTTCAATGAACTGTTGTTCAGCTGTTTTTATTTGAGTTTATAACCTTCAAAAAAGCTACTGTCAAAACCCAAAGTTACTAGCCAAAAATAGCAGTAACTTTTTTGTGAAGATATCTTAAAAAGTAAGCCAAAAGTACTCCTGAAATCTTGAAAATATCTTGCTATTTGTAATTCAAATTTAAAGTTCAAATGTCAAACTTGAAATTTGAAAACTCAAATTTGAATTTCTAGTTGTTGAAGCATGCTGAAGATTCTAATACTCTTTTAAAAAATCAGTTTCTGGAAGTTGTTACAGATCTGAAAACTTAACTGACTAGATGACTTTGCCCATATATTTCTCCTTTGAAATCTTTAACTTTTATCTTTGTAATTATTCAAATTTGAAGTTCAACAATCACCCTAAAATATAAAACTTTTAAATTTGAAAATTCTTGGCCGGTGGTGAAGATATACTTGAGCAAACTACCCTTGAAAACCAGCTTCTGGGAAATGCTCCTGCTGTAAAAAATGAGTGACCAACTAACTTCACACTTATTTTTTTCAAACTTATCCTCAAAATTTTTGTACTATAAATATTCGAATTTAAAGTCTTTCATCCCTTCTTTGAAGTGTAACTTTCAAATTTAAAAGTACTTGACCACATAAGAAGATATGCTTGTCTGAATATAGCTAAATGATCATCCTTCATGGCTTAGTAATTTTTTTTAAAATATTGGAATGCCAGATTTCAACTTCAATAACTCTAACCTTCGGATATTGACCAACTAATATGTATATTTGAACATAATTTTAGACTAAGTGCAGTACCCAAACTACACTTACATTGCTTGGTTGGGTCTTTAACAGATAGAAAAAATGCATTCTGCCTGTGCAGTAGCCTCTATGATCCGAAAAGCCTTACCTTTATGGCATCTTCTATAGCAACCGCTATGAATCTGTTATTTCCCTTCTATCTCAGCCTATGGTATAAAAATGTTTTGTCTTTATAACATCTTCTATGGCAATCTCCATGGATCTATTATTTTCCTTCTATTTTGCAACACACTAAGTCCTTCTGTCACGGGCTTTATGCTGTCTCTATGACAACTTCTATAACAAATTCTATGAACCACTTTTATGAAAATTATCAAATAAAATATAATATATACACTCAATAAAAATGTTAGAACAATATGAAAGATTTTATTATCATCAAAATCAAAGGAGACAATAATTTCCTTAACACACATCATGGCATTCTTGACTGGTTGATTTACAAACTTTCTATAGTGGTCTTTAAATTTTGTCAAAATTACCATTGGTGTTGCGATAGGGGATGCTTTTATGAGCAAGTCATATGATAAAGTATGTACATTGCTCGATGATATGATATCTAATCAATATGACTGGTCTAATGAGCATGAGATTTCTAGGCAGAAAGTTGGTGTACATAAGGTTAATAGTTTTAGTATGATTGATGCAAAAATTGATTCTTTGATTAATTATATGAAAACTAATCAACTTAATGTTGTGTTTAATTAGGTTTTATATTGTGATTCGTGTGATGATTCAACTCACGTATTTTCTTAGTGTTTGTAGGTGCACCAGGCAAACTATATTTCTAATTTTGGCGGGCTCAGAATAACCTATACTCCAACACACACAATCTCAAGTGAAGGAACCATTCTAACTTTTCATAGAGTCAAGGAGTACTACCAAGACTAAGCAATCTATAGAATTTTACTTTGGGAAGTCAGTAACTAAGGGAGAGCAAGCCATCATGGGAGATTGCAATTGAATGCTTGGTAACTATGATAAGTGAAAGAATTGAGAGTTTGGCAATAGCGACAAATGAAATGTTTGAGAGGTTTGAAAATAAAATTGATCAATTAGCTAATACCTTTCATTCTTGTGTGTTAGGTAGACTACTGAATGATATCGAGAAGAATCTTAAAGAGCAGGTTAATGCAATTTCATTGATAAGAAGGAAAGAATTGCAGGAGGTACTAGATCCATCTAAGGATGAGGAAGATAAACAATAGACAAAAGAAAAGGTCCAAAAGCCAATGAATGAAGAGGTTAAGACACCAAATTCGAAATGGGAAGTACTTTATGTTTGAGTGAGTACAAATCCCTTATCCCTTTTCCTAGGTGTCTTTTACGTGCAAAAGAAGAATTTGAATAATTTTTAGAAATTTTTAAGGAACTGCATATTAATATTCCTTTTTTGGATGTCATCAGACAGGTGCCAAGATATAAGGGATTCCTCAAGGAAGTGATCACTAACAAGAGGAAGCTTGATGTGATTTCAAAGGTCAAGCTTATAGAGGAGTGTTTTATGATTCTACAAAGAAAGCTGCCACTAAGACTCAAGGATCCAGGTAAAGAAAGAAAGTTGCAAACCACAAGTAAGTTGGGGAAATAACAGAATAAAGCATATGAGAATGTGATAATTGACAAGAGACGGACAAAAACATGGCATGATGCAATGAATGGATATACTGTGAAGATTTATGAGGATGAAAGAATATGCTAAATAGGAAGTTGTAAGCTCACCGGCTAATTTAGGGGAGTCTTCTATTCTTTTTTCTTGATTTTAATATTTCATTTGCATTGCGGACAATGTTGGATTCAAGTGTGGGGGGAGCATGCATTTTGATTTATTTCTAATTTTTAGTTTTGATTTTTTTAGGAATTTTTTTTTAAAAAAAAAAAACTTAAATTTTTTTGAAAAAAGTCTTGAATTTTGCTGAATTTCTTAAGTTTCGATAAAATTTTTCCATATCAGCTAAATTTTCTAGTTCTTGTATGTTATTTATTTTGAATTGAGTTGCATAATAAATAATTTGTATTAGTAGTTATTTGGTACATGAGTGGTTATTCATCTTTTTATGGTTAATTTGAAACATAGAAATATAAGATTTAACACTGAATTTACCTTAGTAGGGATTTGAGGCTTAAAAAGTAATTTATCGTTTTAATCATTTTTTCTTATTGAGCATATATCACACATGAGTTAATCATTCTAAAACTTACTTTGTTAAGTATTTTGAGACTATATTTTTTATTTTCATACACCAAAATAATTAAGACACTTAGGTTTATACACTTTTGACTTTCGAAAAATTACATCGCTATCATTTTATATCCCCTAGTGAACCCATTTGAATCAGACCTTTTCTTTCATATACTACCCACATAATTTTCCCTATAACCTATCTTTTTTGAGCTTCAGAATTTGAATCCAAATTCACTAATATACTTATAGTTGATAACATGATACTATATTTTTAGGTATTTTTTTATGTTGGAGTTTTATATATGTTTTTAGTCATTATCATGTTAAGTTATGAAAAAAAAAACTAATAGAAAAAAATAAAAAATGAATGGAAAAATGAAAAAAAAAAAGAAAGAAAAGTGCTTGTGAAAGAAAAAAAGAAAAAAAAATCGAAAAAAGGAAAGGAAAAAAAAAAGAAAAGCATTCTTCATTCTTGATATTGTTCACTCTTATAAGTAAATTTCTCTACATTATTCTTTGCTTTAAAGAAGTGATATACACATTACATATTTGTAATTAGACTTAATATTTTCTTTATTTTGATATAAATAATGTCATGTCTTGATAGTTTAGTATTTTTAATAAATCATTTTAACTCGATATTTTTATCCATTATCCTACCCTTTAACCTAACCCCATTTCAATAAAATAAAAGACCTTTTGATTGGTATATAGATTTTATATATATAAGTGGTGGAGATTTGATATATTAGTAACTTTATGGTAATGCCATCTCATTGTGTCGATTTGAGTGATACACATACCTATTTCATAAAATTGAGTGTTCTGAATAGTTGAATCATAGTTTCTTTATTCTATTAAGTGAATCAATTATGAGGGTGGTTCAATCTTGCATTGTTCTTAATTTCAATAAGATTATAAGAGGTGAAATAGTTTTTCTAGTGTTGGATACTGTGAAATATTAGTTGTCTTGATTGTAATTCTAGTTTGAACTTGTCATATATATAGTTAGAGACTTAGGAGATTGAATTGGTTGTGGAGAAAATTTTTTCTAATTTGAGGACAAGCAAACATTTAAATATGGAAATATTTTATAACAATATTTTTATACATTTGAATTATTTTATTTTATTTTATTTTAAACTTTATTTATTTATTTTAGGACTGCTTTAGATTTTATTTCTTGATTTTACATTAATTATTTTCATAGTTTTTGTTTTAGGAGTATTGGGTCAATTTAAAGAAATTGGACTACACAGACAGCTATTAGTATTTTGAGTATAACTTTTTACTCTGATATTCGATTAACTTGATTCTTGTTAAGTTGGAAAAAAAACTTTAAGGCCTACAAATCTTATGAAGAGTATAGAAGCTGATTCAGGCCAGAAGATACCCGAAATTTGGGAACAAGCTTTTGCATTGCTGAAATTCAAGAAAGAGGAGTCCTTGTTGAAGAGGGAAACCACTTGAACTTATCCAATGAGAGATTTTGGGGATAAAGTTGCTTATAACTTCAAGAATCTTTGAAATCAAGGATAATGATCAAGTTTCCAAATTTTGGGAGAGCAAGAGGATAAAGCTTATCATCACAACTCAAGTTTCCAAATCAAAGTGAAAGATCAAGTCTCCTAAGTATTCACAACTTTTTGATGACTAGGGTTTTGGGGGTCTATAAATAGATGAACACCCTAGGCACAAAATGGGCTTTCCTCCCACACACATTCTCTCCACATAGATTTTAGGTTCTACTTTTTTTTTATTATGTCAAGCTAGATTTATTATTCCGAGAACTCAATGGATTCTATGCTTTGAGTAATAGCATGGGTTGATTTATTTCTTTCTCTTAAATCTTTATTGGCATGATTATTGTTTGATTAGATTTTATTGTTGAACTTAATGTTTCATAAATATAGATACCTATATTTTGATAAGTTGAGATTAAATACATGAGATTGAGAGAAAATTGTATGAAATTAGACAAATACAATAAAAACCATATAGGGTTATGAGATCGAAAAATGATTAATTCTGTGTGAAGATGTTAGGGGAAACCTTAGATTATAGATATTCCATAGAATTTAATGCAATTTGGCCTAATCAAGATAACATGATCATTGCATCATCAATAATTTACATGACCATTAGGAGAATCTAATTTACCAAAATCTTGCATCATCAATAATGATTCTTTAATCAAGAAATATTAAGAGATTTGACCATGTGAAAAATTGAAAATAGATGAAATCAAAGTTCTAGGATTTTATAAGATTAGGGTTCCTATTCATTACTATTTCTGTTGTTTGATATTTTCATAGTTTTTATTATTTCTGCAACCTTGATTTGTTCTATCCAACATAGATATGATAATTTAAAATTGGTAATACAAAATATTCTTGTGGGAATGATACTTGTTTTACATTATGCATAACACTCGATTAGGGTATACTTGTCTGAAATCGTGATACACCAAAATCGCATAACACCTACTTCAAGCCTTTGAGATTTCAACTCTTTAAGAACAATCATTAAAAATGGCTAAACAAAGAAACTCAAGACTAAACAAAGGATGGGACTAGGGAGAGGAAAAGACTGGAACGAAAAATTAGGGAGCATCAATTAATACCCAAAAGAACTCTTCAAATAAAATCAAATGATAGCAATCTAGAGCTGATCTTGAAGGAAAAATGACTGGAATTTTGCCATAGGAAATGCTCTATAGAAGACTTAATAATCTTTACTTCAAGTGTGGAGAGAAGTATTCACCTAGGCATCAATGCAAACTCAAGAACCTCAACTTAATCATAGCAGCAAAAGATAAGGATCATGAGGAAACAGAATAAGATGGAGGACCCTTAGGAAAGAGAGTTGATGTATCATTATGCGCCTTTTCTAGTTCTTTAAACAGAAAAATCATAGCATTACTAGGTATGTATATGGAATACTCATCATAGTATTAGTAGATACTAGCAGCCCCAACAGCTTGCTCAACCAAATATTGGTGGATAAACTAAAGATGCAGCAAAATAAACAGCAACATGAAAGTAAAAGAGGTAAAATGGAGCTTTTAAGGGTATAGTTTTCCTTTGATTTAAGTGTAATCAACTTAGGAGGTTTGAACATCATACTAGGAGTAGACTGAATGTATAATTTCAATCCAACAACATTTGACTTCAAGCAATTGCAAGTCAAGTTTGCCAAGGAAGGAGACGAGATGATCTTGGTAGGCAAAGTGGAAAACTCTAGGATGAAGTTGGTACAAGGGAAGAATACAGAGATGATCAGAAAACTGCAGTTGCAGAGCTGTTTCCCCTCCCCATGCCTATAGAAGAAGACTAAGACCAAATGCAGAAACCCATTTCTACATTATTTCAGCAGTTTGAAGATGTGTTACCTACTCCAAAATCATTGCCACCAAAAAGATCCCACAACCATTCTATCCCTCTAAAAACGAACGCTCAACCCTCCAAGGTCAAGCCATATAGATATCCACACTCATGGAAAGTTGAAATTGAAAAACAGGTGCAAGAAATACTAAGCAATGGTATCATCCGATACAGTTCTAGCCACTTTGCTTCTCTAGTGCCGTTGGTAAAAAAGGATAACACTTTGAGGTTTTGTGTAGACTTTAGACAACTCAATAACCTCACCATCAAGGACAAGTACTCCATTTCCAAAATTGATAAATTGTTAGATGAATTTTATGGCTCTACAATGTTTTCCAAAATTGATTTAAGAGTAGGCTATTACCAAATCAGGGTACAACCAAATGACATTGCTAAAACAACCTTCCACACTCATCATAGACACTTTGAATTCTTGGATATGCCTTTTGGCTTAACCAATGTCCCAACAACATTCCAATCCTTAATGAACCATAGCCTTTTTGAGGAAGTTTGTGCTTGTAGTTTTTATAACATTTTGATTTACAGCCCAGAACTTTTCACCCATGTCCAAAATCTAAGAGAAGTTTTCCTTATTCTAAGACAACACCAATTGTTGCCAAGCTTTCTAAATGTACATTTGCTCAATCACATGTAGAATACTTAGGATACATAGTCTCGAACCTAGGAGTGAAGATGGAACCTCAGAAAACTGAATGCATTCAATTCTTCCCAACACCTACCTCTATCAAAGAATTAAGAAGTTTTCTAAGATTAAACATTATGGGATCATAACCAAACCCCTGAATGACCTTCTTAAGAAAGATAGATTTTTGTAGAATGAGGATGCTAAGAGGGCTTTCCAATAACTCAAAAATATAATTAGCACTTCCGCTGTTATGAGGCTTCCAGATTTTTCCAAACCATTTGTGGTTGAAACTGATACCTATTCTAAAGGTTGGGGAGCTGTTCTAATATAAGAGGGGCAGCCTATTGCTTATCTAAGTAAGGCTTTTGGGCCTTGGAGTTAGGGTCTATCCATATATGAAAAGGAACTTATGGCAACTGTTATGGCCATCAGAGCTTAAAGAATATCCTAGGCTTCTCCAACTACTACCAATTCCATCACAAACATGGTTCCAAATCAGTATAGATTTCATTGAAGGATTGTCAAAGTCTTAAGAATACAATTACATCATGGTGGTCATTGATTACCTCACTAAATTCAACCATTTCATAGCCTTGCAACACCCTTACACTACTATACAAGTGACACAAATGTTTGTAGATTGTGTGTTCAAACTTCATGGACTACTAGACTTCGCTGTATCTGATAGAGATAAGGTGTTCACAAGCCTTTTCTAGCAAGAATTATTTAGGATATTAGGTACTCAGGTGAAGCTCAATAGTACATATCGCCTTCAAGTAGATGGTCAAAGCAAAAGACTTATTCAGTGCTTGGAATGTTATTTCAGATGCATGTCTTTCGACGAACATGGTTTATAGAAGCAATGGTTGAGTTTGGTAGAGTGGTGGTACAACACCAACTTTTATTCAAGCATGCAAATGTCTCCTTCTGAAGCTTTGTATGGATATCAGCCTAGGTATATACCTATAGGTCCTTATTTGGACAATATTACTCTAGTAGTTGAAGTGTTCATCAAGAATAAGCAATTTATATTGCAAATTCTTCATGATTACCTAGCCAAGGCTTAGAATAAAATGTAAGTAAATATTGCTAAGAAGAGATTAGAAAGAGAATTTAGTATGGGGGACATGGTATACCTTAAACTATAGCTATATAGAAAACAATTTGTGGAACTTAGAAGACAACTCAAATTATCTTCCAAATTCTATGGACCTTTCCCTATACTAGCTAGAGTGAGGAAAGTAGCTCATAGGTTGTAGGTGTCTTAGGGATCTACGATCCACCCTATATTTCATGTTTCATTATTCAAGAAGAAATTGGGTCCTACTTAGAAGATTACACCCACTTTACCTCTAATTGGATCAGATAAGCAAGCTATAGTAGAGCTGAAGGCAATTCTGAAGAGAAGAGTAATTAAAAGAAATAATCAACCTGTTACACAATGGTTAATCAGGCGCATTAACCTCAATTCAGAGGAGTCCACATGGTAAGATATGAGTTTCATTGAAGTACAATTTCTTGCTTTCAATCCTTGAGGACATGGAAGACTTAAAGGGGGGAATTGTAATGGCTAGCTAGTAGATTAAAAAATAACGACCAGTGTAACAACCCAAACTAAAAATCAAATTAGTTTGTTAGATTAGTTAAGCTTTGTGACCAATGTTACTTGGATGGTTAGGGTAGTTGATTAACTACTTAAATAGATTTGTACATATAGAGAAATGGATTGTAAGATCAAGCACTGTAAATGAGAATTCTTTCTTTCTTCCTACTCTATTTTTGCCTTTCTCCCTCTTCTTCTTTTTCTCTCAATGACACTATGAATCATCATCTCTGTCATCCCTTTTGCCATCATCACCATTCTCGCAACCTCTCTAAGTCTCCCTTGCAAAATCCACAATCAACCTCCTTTATCTTCTTGGTGCTTTGTTTTTCTTATTTTTAAAAGAAACTATTAACAACAGCTCAATTTCCCTCTTTCTTGAGCTGGTTGTTACATAATGTTATAGGGGCCTAGATGTGCCATGGAACATCAGTTATATAGCCTAAAAGGGAAAGGTAAATGAGCCCAAGAAGGAGTGTCCATGTATGTAAAGATCTAATTTGCTTTCTTAATAGCTCCCTACTTGTCTTAATAGACTAGTTCCATAAATTGATTATTAGGTCTTTTAATGCCCATCTCAAACCCTATAATTTAATGTCTCTAAGTATAAGAAAAACAAATTTTTAGGGATTGCATCAATGAAAACTACATAAAAGAAGTTTATACCACAAGTAAATATAATTTGGCAGATAACATGTTTAGTAATTTATTTCAAGAAAGTAGATTCGAGTTATATTGGCTCTTGTCTATTTAGTAGTTATATAGAAAGCAAGGTTACTCTGCCATACACATACAAAACTCCTATTAAATCAAGAGAGATGAAGAATGAGACAGAAAGAAGTATGTAGATCATCCTAATAAAGATGGCAAGACTAGAATGATATAGACCAAAGTTCTAAGATGATCCAGACAACATATCAAATAGATCCGCAATCAAGAGCAGAAAACTTGGTAAGATAGTTTAGGAGAGAAAATGGATAGTGGTGATTGAATAAACCTAACTTAGTTAGATATTTAACTCTTTATTATTGATACTTTCCCCAACTTTTGAGCACCTCATTTTGCATGATCTAAAGGAAATCCTTTTGTGACTCATCTTTTAGAAAAATATTTGTTTGAATTTCTTATAAAAACAATGCTCTACCAATGCCTAACTGGTCGAGTGGTTGGACATTGGTATCTCTTAAACAAGATTTTGGGTTCGAGTCTTGTATATGAAAAAAAAAATCGAGAGAGTTTTGTCCCTTAAGGGGCTAACTTAGTTTGAATCAGATTTAGTCGAACTCAATATGATTACCATATATCGATAGTTTATTAAAAAAATCAAAAAAATGATTTCTTATCTCCTATTGTGCATTAGAGAAAATTACATTAGAGGTCGTCGATAGTTGGTTTGGCTATTAAACTTGTCTTTATTCTAACCAAAACAATTTAATAGATTTCAATATTTGTTATTGACAATAAAATGATCTTAAAATCAAACTCCCTTCCTCCACCTCTATGCCAACTTTTTAATCAAGATGGCAATGAAAATGAAATAATGCCAAAATTTTAAGATTCTATTTAGAAAACTTGAGACTAATTTAGTTAAAATTAGAAAAATTACTTTTTATTCCTATAACCCTATCATTTTACTCTCTGCAACACTCAAAATCGTCCAACATTTTTGAGTGGTTGTTTTATTTATAACCAAAAAGATTTTGCAAAAGCACTTTTGTGAGTTAGCTTATCAAAAAATAGCTTAAAGTGTATTGATTTGTGTTTTTTAAGGATTTTTTTTTATAATATCCATATATATTAATAGTTATGGAGATAGTTATTAAACCCAAACTAACCCATTAGTTGCATCGGCTCGACCCTCAACCCATATATTCTATGAGTCAGTTCATAAATTAGACTATATATGCAGTCAATTGGTACAAACCATAGTAAGTTGACTCAACCCGTGTGTTATATTCTGTTGGAAATGGGTGCGGGTCCGTCCATGTGGGGAGACCCAAGATCCAATCCCAACTTATTTTGTTTAAATTTTGAAAGAGAGAGAAATGAGGAGGGGGTGGTCTTTGGAAAAATCACCCCTCAACCTCCCTCACATCTCTCATCTTCCTATCCTCTTTTGAATTTCAATAACTTCCCAATTTTAAATGAACATATGTGAATGGGAACGAAAAAGTGAAGACATTTTTTGTGTGTTTGCAAAAAAATGAGAGATCTTGTTCATATATTGATCAAGAAAAAGAAAGGATTTGGAGAAGGGTTGATCATTCTACACCATGACATTTGAATTGTAAACAATAGAAGGTGAACTGATTTTGTGACATCTTCTAAACCTAAAATATCCAATCATCAAAAAAGGTAAGTGATTCGAATCCTACTTGGATCTTGGAATTTTACATGAGAAATTGAGTTTGTTGATTTGTTTTAAAACCCTCATTGATATTAAAACATGTTTGGGTGTTTTTGATCACTTTTTGGGTGTTCAAATATGTAAAATGCCATGAGAATGTTTATGATTTGTTAATGGCATCTTGAAATATGTTTAACAAAATGCTCTCAATTTAATATAGTAGCATGCTTATGACATGAGGATTAACTTTGCAAAATTTGGTTTGCATCTATTAAGTACATTATGAGATATTTCAAACCCTATCCGAAATTTTATATACTCATATTTTTTAAAATACTATATATCGTGATTTAAAATTTATATGGTTAGAATTCTCTCAAAAAATATTTTTTAACCATATAAAGAATGTGAAAAATGTTTAAGAATTGAGAAAAATATGGTCATTCAAAATTTGGTTCAAATTATAAAAAAAAAAAAACCAGAAAATTGGAGAAGATGAATAGTTCTTAAAAACATTTCCCACTCTCAGGAGAGGCGCGTGAAGCCCAAACACCCTACTAGAGATGAATAGTTCTAAAAACTAATGCTACCATTGAACTCAGAGATATTGAAAATGGAGGTAGTCAAAATCTAGTTGCTGTCTACTGCTAGGAAGGTGGCGCATGACATGCGCGTGCCGCCCAGGGAGGGTAGGCCCATGTCCATTTTGGATAGCCACTCCCAGCAGCACATAGGGGTGCATGTAGTGCCAGTTTTGGTTGGAATTTTTACCAAAATAATTTTTTATTCTCTTCAAATTTTTCTAATTTATTTTTTAGAGTCGAAAAATAATTTTTATTAATTTTTAAGCTTAGAAATTGTTTAAAATTACAAAAAAATTATTTTTCGTGCTGAAAAAATTTGGAAAATTTTAGTATGAGTTTAGAAAATTATTTTATTAATTCTGGCTACCTAGATGAAAATTTGTTTTTTTGCACCCATTATTTATTTGTATTTTTGCTCAATATTTATATTTGAAAATTAGAGTTTTTTAACATAAAATTATTTTAAATTTGAGTAAATATTTTTTAAAATAAATACTCTGAAATTTATTATAATATTATAATAAGTTTTGTACCCGATCTAATATTGTTTCTATTTTTTAGAGTAATAGTGATATTCAGATGCAATGATGGGGAGAGTTAGAGTATTGAGAAGTGCAGAACGTTTAGTAAGGTTGAGTTGAATATTGACTTATTAGATAGATCCATCTCACACTTTATCAGATCATTTGAAGATCATGGAATAAAAATGTTTGGAACTTTTTGAACTAGGTCATTCTTTTTGGGGGTGACATATACTTTTTGAGAAATTTTTTAACACTTTATTGGGTTAGTGTGGTTGACTAGATGATTGCAAAGGGAGGGAGCATAATTGTTAGCCATGTGAGGGTAAATTAATAGAAATATGGAGAGTCAAGAATCTAATGATCCAGATAAAGAAAATACTATCCCAACATATAAATAGCTCTAGCCCATATGCTATAAGGAGATTTTCTCCTAGGAATAAACTATTCAAGGGAATGGTGACTATGATTACTCGAATGGATATGTCTTGAATTGAAATAATAAATTTGCATATTTTCTTTGGCGCACTATGGTTGTTTGTTTGAATCATGATTATATACTAGATAAACTTTTAAATTTTTCATGTAACGTTTCTTTTTAAGCAATTGTTGGCTATATTTGTTGAATTGTATGATCATGTATGCAAAAGAAAACTAAAGTCTCTTGAATAAAATTTTGGATTGATAGAATTTAAATAATTCTCATCTAAAATTGAAATATTATTTAAATATTTTGTGTATTTAAATAAAAATTTTTCATTAGTAGAATTTAAGCAATTTTCATCCAAATTGTAATATTATTTAAATATTTTGTGTATTTAAGTGAGAGGTTTTTACTTTGAAGAAATTTAAGTAATTCTCACTTAAAATTGTTGAATTTTGTAATTTTAAATTTAATTTGTGATAGTGATATATTAGGACCATAGATGATGATTGAAAATTTAATGAACTTTTGATTTTATATCTAATGTTGACCTATCATGAATATTAATTTTGAATTACAAAACTATAGTATTGAAACACAAACCATAGTATTGAAGTCTATTATTGTAGGGTTAAATAGAGATGACAAATTGAATAGTGAGAATCATGAGATATGATGCTATAAAATGTAGTATGTGCTGAAAGAACAAGATACTTTAGAAGGTATCAAGCATGTCATGTAGGACCCTGCTGTAGGCAATGCTGCCTCGTAAAAGAGAGAACAAAATGTTTACCAAGTGTGGAAAAGAATAGATTCCACTGTTTAAATGATCTTGGTTAGTTCTGTAATTGATAGCATGATCTCCAAGTACAGCAATATTCAATTGCTCATGTTATTTTGGTGTACCTCAAAGAAAAATATGGAGGTACTAGTATGACTCATTTTAGACAGTTAGCCGTAAAGTTTGATACTCATAAAAGACAAAGTGGTTATAGTATCAAAGAGTATTTAAGAATCAAGTTTAACATGATAAGAGAGGTGAAGTCAGCTAGTCATGTCCTCTCTGATGAAAAGAATTTTCAAATCTTGATCTGATCCCTTCCTAACAAGTGGGAGTACTTTAAAGTTATTTTCACTTACAATGGAATATGAAGAATTTTTAAGATGTTGTTCGCCACATTAAGATTGAGAATGAACGGCTTTGTGCTACAAGATTCACATCTGATACTTTTGTTGTAGAGTCTAGTTTCAAGAGAGTTTTGGATTCTAAAAATGAGAAGGACTAGAATGAAAGCAAGAAAGGAAAGGAGACTGTAGACGGATCACAAAAGAACAATTCTGGATATAAGAACAAACCAAGAGACATCTGTGGATTTTTATTGAGTGTTTTCTAGTAAGAGATGGATTTATGTGAAGAATAATGCAAGAGCGGAGGTTAGAGGAGTCAGTAGCTGAAAATTGGAGTTACAAAATGGTCAAACTCTCATTTTACATGATGTTCTCTATGTAACAGAAATTCGACGGAATTTAATATCTGATCTTGTTCTTTTGAAACTTATCTACATTTTGAACTTTTAGAGAGATAGGGTTAAATTGTTTTTGAATAACATATACATTGGTTCTGGATAATTTGTAAATGATTTTATAATTTTACAATGTGATGGACGAATATTTAACTATTAAGTTAAATATTATCATGTTTGCAAAATGACAAAAAAAAACTATTTAGAAAGGTCATTCGGGCTAAATTTCCATTGTTTTTAGTCCATTCGAATATTTGTAGTCTAACGAATATGAAGACTAGACATAGACCTTTCTATTTCATTATGTTTATAGATGATTTGACGCGATTTGACCATGTCTATTTGATTTCTCACAAGTTTAAAGCACTTGAGTACTTCAAACCTTATATAAATGAAGTGGAGAATCAAATGGATAGAATGATAAAGGGTCTTTATAACAAATAGAATGATTAAACATCTATCAGATCAATTAAGGATCTATATAATGAAAGAGACATAATCTGATATTTGACCATTTCTTATACACCTTAGCAGAATGGGGTTGTGGTGAGAATGAATAATGCATTGTTGGATATGACAAGATCAATAATGGCATAGGCTAACTTGTCGATTTCCTTTTGAGGAGATACCCTATTGATTGTGGCTTATATTTTGAACAAAGTGTTTTCAAAATCAATACCAATAATGCCACATGAACTTTGAACTAGTAGAAAGGCTTGTCTGAGTGGCCTCAAACCTTAGAGATCGACCGTCTATATTTAAGATTTTTCCAATAAGTTTGGAAAATTGGATTATCATAGAAGTAAAAGTATCTTTATAAGATACTCCAACCGGTCTAAAGATTAAGTGTTTATTGGTGAACGAGATAATGATACTGTAAAGGAAATTAAATCATGAGATATTACATTTCTGGAGAATAAATTTCCTAGTAGAGGTGACGTGAAGGACATAGAACTTTTATTTGAATTAGTTAATTCAAACTATGGCTTTGTCCATGATAGATCAAAGAAATCGCGAGGAAATCAGTTACATATTACTTCCAGTAGGAGGGATTTAAATTCTATCAATCCAACTGAATTTCCAACCTGGACAAGTCTAATAAAGCGGTGTTCAACTGTTATTTTGAGAATGAAGGACACACATTTATTATTTCTCCAAAAGATGAATAAGATCTAAGAATATAGGTGAAACTCTATCTTGTCCTGTCAATGATGAGTGGATAAAAGTGATGGAAGAAGAATTGGAGTCAATAAGGTCCAACCATACTTTAAAAATTGGTTAAACTTGTACCAACATGCAAAGTTATTGAAAACAAGTAGACTCTCAAAACGAAACATAGGGCATATGAAACTATTAAGAGGTATAAGACTCAACTGATAGCAAAAGGTTATACTCGTAAGAGTGTTGATAATGAAGAAACCTTTTCCTAATAATGAGATTTACTTTCATTTGCATGTTATTGGCAATAGTGACCAATTTGGATTTAAAATTATATCAGATGAATATGAAGACTGTTTTTCCTCAATAGAGAACTTGAGGAAGAAATTTATATGGCACAACCAAAGGGTTTTATCATTAAAATCCAAGAAGATAGAGTATGTAAATTGAATAGATCAATTTATGGCCTTAAACCATTTTCGAAACAATGATATTTGAGATTTTATAGAGGTGTGATCTCTTACGATTTCGTCATGATAAATGAAAAACCATTGTATATATGTGAAGAAGTCCGATAACAAGTTTGTAATTCTATCCCTATATGTCGAGAACGTATCATTAGCTGCGAATGATAAGGAGTATATCCCTCAGATCTTAAAATGGTTGTTTTCCAATTTTGAGATAAAGGATACTAGTAGGGCAGATTGGGAATTAAAATCCATAGAGATTGTTCCAAGAGATTGTTGGAATTATTTCAAGAGTTTTATATTATAAAGATTTTGGAATGACTCAGAATAGAAAAATGCAAACTTATTGATATTCTTGTGGCTAAAAACAATAGTTCAAGTGATGAAATATGCCTGATAACTCTAAAAAGTAGATGAAATGTTCAAAATATTATATTCTAGTGCAGTTGGAAGCTTGAAGTATGCTATGAAGTGTACTTATCCTGACATTTGTCATATTGTGGGTTTGGTCAGCAGGTATCAATCCAATTGAAGAAACTGTGATTGAATTATTATGAAAAGGATATTGGAATATCTAAAAAACAAAACTGCAGATTATTTCCTTTGTTATTAAGGAAATGATCTAATATTGAAAGGATACACGGATACTGATCGGAGAGGTGATTAAATGAAAGAAAATTTATATCTAATTATATTTCTTGCTTAATGATAGTGTTATATCATGGAGAAATAAGAAACAAATATATGTATCATTTTCTACAATGGAAGCAAAATTTGTGGCCTGTGCTTCTGCAATTCAGGAAAAAAGTTTGGTTGAGTAGATATTTACAATATTTGAAAGTAGTAAGTAATTCAGTGAGAGCTATATTATGACAATCAGTTAGCTATTGCTTGCGATATAGACTCCAAATACAATGGTAAAACCAAATATAGATACAAAGTTCAATTTTATCAGAGACATAATTGAAAGGAGAGAGGTGACACTAAAGTATATGCATATGAATTTGATAGTGGCTGATCTTTATATGAAGTAACGACCTAAAAACATGTTTGCAAGAATGTTAGATTACTTAGGTTGCATAGGTCATGACAGTATTTGTAAATGGGATTGTGATTGTAATATATACAGAGTATATATGATGCAATGCACATATTTATTGACATTTGAATTTTGTTTTTGTATCCAAAATTTTTGTGTCTACATTTGAAGGCACGTCGGACAAGTTTTTGAGATCGACTCTCTCACATGAGCAAACACCTCTAATGTCTATGTGATATGTAGAGATGAGATAATGTTAATTTGTGGTGGATTGACATACATGCCGCTTAGTGGAGTACTAAGTTGAGATTATCGGTTGTATGTACTATATACATGGTAATCGAAATGGATACCCCCATAATCTATTGAACTTGTTTAAAATCCAGGTGTAAGTTTTTCTTAATATTGTGAGATTTTTTGAGGACTTATAAAAAAGAAAACTCAGATAAAGTCTTGTGTACACTTGGAATAACACCTGTACGATACATTATTATTTTTTTATTTTAGAAAAGAACACATACGTTTCTAAATAGGAAGAAAGAGTATTGTAGTATGTGTTTCATACCCCATGTGCTTACGTGACCAAATGAGTATTGAAATGGTGTATCCCTCTTCACCTCATTGTGTGAAATCTAGAGGTTTATATTCAACCTCAATTTATACTCTTAGCACTTTCGACTATCTTTTGAGATTTTATTTTAGTGTTACTACTTTAGTATGTTACCAGAAAACCATGATTAATTCAGTTTGGCAGTGCATGTTTAGGAAAACAGTTAAAATAAAGTTGAAAGTTAGTAGTATGAAAAGAAGACTGTTTTTGATCGACACATTACTTTGTATTCACAAGCCAACTAATTATGTCTGTGACTTAGTGTTTAGAGACGTAATTATAGATACATGATTGGATGAGTCAAGTATGCTCATATATTGTTTTGAGAGTGAGAGACACGTTGATTGTGTATAGTAAAAGAAGTCTGGGACATAGCGAAATACGACATCCTCATCACAATATTAACATTGAACTGCTATATATCCTTAATTGGTGTATACCCCTAGAACTTTTGATATTCTTGTAGGTCACACAATCGATTTCCCAGTATAAAATTGGTGTTCGATAGTAATGATCACGCTATTACGAGTCTAGCCTCATATGCGAGTGGGAGATATTGAAAATGGGTGCGGATCTATCCATGTAGGCAGACCCATGATTCAAACCCATCTTATTTTGTTTGAATTTTGAAAGGGAGAGAAATGAGGTGGGAGTGGTTTTTGAAAAAACCACCACTTAATCTCCTTCACATCTCTCATCTCCCTGTCATCTTTTGAATTTCAATAACTTCCCAATTTTAAATGAACATACGTGAATGAGAACAAAAAAAGGGAAGCCATTTTTTGTGTGTTTGTAAAAAAAGGAGAGAACGTGTTCATATACTGAGCAAGAAAAAGAAAGGGTTTGGAGAAAGGTTGATCATTCATACCGTGGCATTTGGATTGTGAACAATAGACATTGATTTGATTTTGTGACGCTTCTAAATCTAAAATACTCAATCATCAAAAGAGATAACTGATTCTAACTCTACTTGAATTCTAGAATTTTGCTTGAGAAATTGAGTTTATTGTTATGTTTTAAAACCCTCATATTTGAAAAATTCAAAAGAAGAAAAAGAAAAAAAAATCATCTTTCCAATAACATTCTCAAAGTCGCAATTGAGATTCAAACCAAAATTGGAAAAGGCCATTGCTCAAAATGGTTTTTGATGTGATTAAAATATTTAGAAGTTTAAAAATAACAAAATTTATAAATTAATTTGAAGAGAGAAATACCTTGCTATCAATTTTAACGACAGATGATCGTGGGTGGAGATTTTCTCGACAATAAAACTTGAAATTGTTATTTTATCTGGGTTTGTAAAAGAGCAAAGATGAATTTTGAGGGTTTGAATTTAGAAAAAGATTGAGTTTGGGGTGATTTTATAGAGTTGGGTTATGTAGGTTGCAGAGAAAGGTGGAAGATGGAGGGTGTGATGCACACATTGAGAGGTGAGGAAGAGAGTGAAAGTGAGAATAGGAGAAAAAGAGGGGAGTGAAAGAGGTAAAAAGAAAGAGAAAAAAGAATGGAATGAGAGGGAGAGAGAGAGGAAGAGTTGTGATGTAATTATATTTTTATAAAATAATTATATATATTTTTATAATTTAAAATAATAAAAAATTAACAGTTGAACTAATAACTCAACGATTCAATCAGTTGAATACGATTCAATATATAAATCATGTTTAATAAGTATAGTTATGGAGTTTGTAATTATTGATGTTCCATGTCATTTTATGAAAAATAGTAACCGATTCAAAGGTGACAAGTTTTATACATAACAATAGTCATGATTAGGAGTGAGTAAAAATCCCCAAATCCAACTTATTCGCACCACCCGCTATCTTCTGGTTTGCACCATTACATAATTTGCGCCAATTCAAAACTTTACTAGCCTCGTGTATTTCGATCCCGGCCGACCATATATATATATATATACATATATATATATATATGTATTACTTATTTTATTTTTCTTAATTGTAAATTGAAATTACAAATATGCAAGTATATGTTTATATTTTCTGTTTTATGATAAATTTCAGGTTGTATAGTTGTTTTTTTCTTTGATATAATTTCAAATAAATACTTCAA
Organism: Dillenia turbinata; assembly: GCA_037126225.1. NCBI lineage: Eukaryota > Viridiplantae > Streptophyta > Magnoliopsida > Dilleniales > Dilleniaceae > Dillenia > Dillenia turbinata. The sequence goes on from JBAMMX010000017.1 coordinate 11,120,572, forward strand.
GTTTTTATTTTTTATCGTATAGTGTTTTGATAATAAGTTTTTATTAAATCAACCATTAGTGATATTTTTCAATGATGAATGTTAATATTAGTTATGATAATGATTAATCTGCCTACCCGTCCGTACATACCCAAGCCGAACCACACTATTTGGGATGACAAAATAACAATTAAACTTTGAAAATTTGGCCACCCACTCGAGCATAATCGGGTTAACATTCTTAGATAAACTTGCTTATATCCCCCATGCCAACACACAGTCAAGACCAGCAGTGGAAGGAAGTAAGTAACGCTTGAAATTTTTTCTGATGGGATATGGTCCAAGACCCAAACTAAAAGAGTTCATTCTCTAAAGGCCCACAAAGGACACCTGCCGATCAGTATTTAACGCTCACCACGACAATCCACCTCATAGCCAAAGCCGTCCCGATCAATCTACCGAGAGGTCTCAATCGTCCGAGTGTACCAAACATAACTCACTAAGTAAAGGTAATCATCTTGATCGGGCAAACAGACATCAACCCTTTAATCGGACTAGCCACGAAGGTCGCTTAATCGGTCGAGAGACCGAATGGTAGGCAACACTCTTAACAACTCAAAAGAAATATCAGAACCTCTTTACCTCTACTTCCTATTTTTATAACTACAAAACTAAGATTTTTTTAATAAGGAAAGCATTTGCCAAAAGTGGAGGTCCTCCCTGAGAAGTAAGGATCATAATCAACTCGAAATATTGACTCCTGAGATTCTCGGATCGGTCAAATAAGGAAGGTAGGGTTGAAATCCCCCAGCGGCGCACGTCTCTCAGGGATATAAAATGATCTCCAAGGTCTCAGAATCAGGTACGCTCTCTAAGCTTAAGACAAAGGGTACACTGATCACAGGGAACAACCTTCCCTCAACTCTCAGTCTGCTTCTTTCAATCAAAAATCGCTCTTTACTGACTTGAGCGTCGGAGCCTCCCTGCCAAAACATCCTCCGGCAGTTTTTGCAGGTATATCCATCCATTGACGGCTATTGTTCGGGTCAATAAGGAGCTGGTATCTGTAGAGCCAAAACCCACCTCCAATAGATTAGCGTCGTCTGTGGGAAACAGACTAAAGTAATTTGTTGTTGTTATTCTAACGATCATGCCTCTCGAGAACTAAAGCATCATCAAAAGTCGCCCCTCTTGCCGAAGGGTGCACTGCAACACTTTCCGAAGTCGCTCCTCTTGAGGCACCTGATCATGCCACTCGTGATCAAGTAGCTCCCATGGGACCACCTCATCAAGAATAGACCTTACAACCCGCAATCCCCATCCAACCCATTGTCGACCCCATTCCAGAGCGAGTCAATCGCCCCCATATGGAGAGACTAGAATTCAAACTTCAGGATATGAGTAGAAAATTGGAGGATTTTAGCCACGCTCTCAGGCCCGAAATCCAATCCTCTATTGGGAGATCTAGATGTCCCCAGCGACAACCTTCGCCCCCACATGGTAAAGTATCTGAAAACTCCAGACTAGTCCTTGACGATCTTCGAAGGCAGGTTGAGCAACTGGTAGCCGAGGAACTAAAATGGGCCAACCCTCAGGGAGACCAAATCTCCTCTAACTCTCACGCTTCACCGTTTGACTCCAAAATCTCCTCAGAACCTATACCTCGCAACATGCTCTTACCCCCATAGAAAGATACAATGGGACAACAGACCCCCGAGATCATATAGCTATTTTATAACTGTCATAATCTCCAGGGACATGCCCGACGCAGCCATGTGCAAGTACTTTCCCACTACTCTCTCAGGAAATGCACTTACTTGGTTCAATTCTCTCCCACCATTGAGCATAAAGATATTCTCTCAATTACGCGAACAGTTCGAGTCACATTTTGTGATAAGTAGGGGAGTCAAGAGAAAATCCACTGCCTTGTTATCACTGCACCAAGATAAAGAGGAATCCCTAAGGGATTTCCTGGAAAGGTTCAAGGAGGAGATGATGAGGGTCCCTTCTTTGAATCATTCAATCACACTGGCTATGCTATTAACAGGCCTATGACCCTCCGATATGAAAGTGTATATCACGAAGAAACCCCATGCTACCATCCAAGAATTTTATGCTCTGGCTGAGAAGTATATTACTGCCGAGGATGCCGAAGCATCCGATCACAGAAGTGATCGGTCCACCCGTAAAGAACGGAACCAGTCACCTTGGTGGTCTCTACCCAGGAGGAACCAGACAAAGCCTCCTCCTCTGAGGAGATACAACAACTACACCCCGTTGAATGAAACCCCTGGTCAGGTCTTAGCCCTCATTAGAGACAAGCTATACGTTCGATGGCCCCCACGATCAACCGAGGATAATTCCAACAAGGACAGAACAAAATACTGTCACTTTCATCGTGACTACGGTCACATGACCGATGATTGCAAGAAATTAACAGACGAATTGGAATTCCTAGTACGCGAAGGGAGGCTATGGGAGTTTGTTGTCGGGAGGGAAAAAGATCCTCCCGCTGATTATCGGCATGAACCGCCACGATGCAACAAAGAAGAGGAACGCCAATCTACACGACCTCTGACAGACAGAAGGGATAGGGTGATTCTCCAGGTCCGCAATGGATTGGCAGAAAATGAGGCTAGACACCTGATCACATCGATTTTCTGTTGCTCGAAGGCAATTCTCCTTGTACCGCAAGAAGTCCTAACAGCGAGTACCAATAAACGACAAGGTGAAAAGAGGTCCGTCATCGGTTTTACCGACAAAGATCTCATTGGGATTGACCTGAACCGGCACGATCCCCTTGTGATAACCGCTAAGATTGGACAATTTGAGGTCTGAAGGATTTTTGTCGATCAAGGAGCCGGCTGTAATCTCTTATATCGGGATGCTTTTGGACGGATGGAATTCACTCCAGCCGATCTCCAACCCCATGCTGGTCCAGTAAAAGGGCTCTCAGTTGAATGGATATATCCTGAGGGTATTATCTCTCTCCCGGTTGCCATTGGAACACCCCCTAATCATGCGATAGCTCCCGTCATGATCAATGTGGTGGACCTCTCTTCGCTCTACAATGTCATCTTGGGCAGACCGGGTCTGAACACCTTGGAGGCTTTGCCCAGCACCAAACATATAAAGATCAAATTCAGAACATCGTCATGGATTGGGACTCTATCATGTAAGCAGGAGCCTTCTACTTTCACTCCTAAGTAGCCATCGTATTCTATTGCTAGTGTTTTTCTAAGCTGCAAGGGTATTTCTCAGACTCTTAAAGCCACCTGTTAGCGGACCTTTTACATCTTCATGTCCTAATCCCATCGTTCGGAGGGCCTCAGTCTCCTAGGATCTATTGTTCATACACATCGTCAATAGGAGATGTAACTCTCTAGATGGATGGACGTGGCCCAACCATTTAAAAATTTCCTATCATTCAGAGGGTCTCAGTCGCCCAAAATTCTATCGTTCGTACAAGTCGTCAATAGGGGATGTGACTTCCTGGATGGGTGGACGCGGCCCAACCATTTAAAAAACTTCCAATCGTTTGAAGAGCCTCAGTCGCCCAGAATTTATCGTTCGTATGCGTCGTCAATAGGGGATGTAATTGCTCGGACGGGTGGATACGGCCCAACCATTTAAAAATTTCCTATCGTTTGGAGGGTCTCAGTCGCCCAGGATTCTATCATTCATACACGTTATCAATAGGGGATGTAACTCCCCGGACGGGTGGACGCGGTCCAACCATTTAAAAAACTTCATATCGTTCCGAGGGCCTCAGTTATCCAAGATCTATCATTCGTATGCATCATCAATAGGGGATATAACTCCCCGGACGGGTGGACGCGGCCCAACTATTTGAAGATTTCCTATCATCCGGAAGGTCTCAGCCACTTGGCCTCTGTTGATCATGCGCTTCACTGACAAGTGGTACGGCCTTTCGAACCGACAAGCACGGTCATCCCGTATAAGAGTTCTGTGCCAGGAGAAAGATTTAGGTCCCCTTAATTCTATTGAGACGATACAGTGAGAAACAAAGAAGATAACTCCTATCGGAAAAATACAAGAATTTCTCATTAAACAAACAAAGGCCACTTAGTATAGAATCTCGAGTGGAAGTTATACAGTCGGATTTTAAGTATCAACCTCTTCTTTGATTAAGGGCAGAGCATTGCTTAGACTCATACTACGGATTAACTCTTCGGTACACTTTAATCTCTCGGCTAGTCTACGCTAGGAATCCTTGTGGATGATAGCTTCCCTTGTACGGGACTTCTCGAGCTCTACTATCTTATGTTTCGTCGTTTGAAGAGATTCCTTACGAAGCTGAGCCAACTTCTTATGCACCAGAGCCTCTGACTTCAACGTTTCGCACTGCCCTTGGCACTGGACCAATTCTGATCGAAGGGCTCTCAACTCCTCTTCCTTTTGGTTGAATATGGCACCAGATGTGTTTTCAGTTGCCAAGATCTCTCCTTCCTAAAGGGAAACTGATTCCCGCGGACGGGTTAACTCAGAGAGCCATCCCTCTAAGTGGCTTATTACCTGCTTCCCCTGTTATCCTTAAAATTGAGCAAGGGCCATGGTCTGCGAAGAAAACCAAGTTAATATATGATAAAAGAGGAAGAGGAACTCGAAAGACACGAAGAGAATATTACCATTAAACCTAAGGACTCAGGAGCTTCACCAACCTGCTCATAAGGCATCCTATGAAAATCAAGCTCACAGCAATGGAAGTCAAATTGCCCGATAATACGATTCGCTTCTACTAGGTCTATGTAGTTATACTGTATGTCCCCAGCACAAACGACAATGGTTTCACGCTCTTTTGAGCCATTCTTGCCATCGAAAGACCGAACAATGATAGAGGATAAAGAGGACGCTCCTCTAAGAAATTTGCGTTTCCCCTTACGCATAGGCTAGACCGGAACAGCGGAAGAAGGTCCCTCCATTTTGTCTCTCACAGCTCGAGAAACATTCATTCTCACTCCAGCATCGATTGAAGGAATACCCCTGTCTCTTCCTAACTTGCCCGTATTAACACTTGCTCCACCCGATGGATTACCTTCATCCGAAACGACTCCCTCTATCGGTGTAGCAGCTGTCGAGTCTAGACACTTGGACGAAGCTCTCAGTGCAAACGGGGGCAAGGAAATCCCCCTCCTTTTCATCAAAGAGGGTGGTGACTTGTGAAGGGCCTCAGTCACCCTTGAAAAAGACTTAAGTATGGCCTCAGACGCCCCGGGATCCTCTTAAAGATGTCTTTTTATGTTATGTCGAGTCAGCTTGTCAATAGTGACATTCTCTAACAAGACGTCATCAAGATAACTCAAAGAATCAACTAATTAAGTTTCTGCTCTCCCCAACAGAAAGGGCCGATCAACTTTTCTCTTTTCCCCGAGCAGCAGACCAGCCAGGGATAGCATCTGGTTGTCCAACAAGGACTCAACCCATATGCTCCGAATGGTAGACTTACAATAGCCACTAATCGACTAAACGAAACGGCCATGTTTCAAAGCAGTTGGGTGTTTCATCCCCACAGAGGGCATCCCGTTAGCCTTGGGAAGCCAGGGCATGCGATCCCTATCCACGAACAAAAAGAACTTTTGCATCCAGTTCTTATCGATAAACTCTCTATAGAAAAACCTCCAACAGGACTCGGGCTAGGTCTGTAGCTTGTACCACCCATTGGTCGGCCTATTGCTCCCATACCTCATCAAAATAAAAATTGAAGACAAGATGTCAAAATCAAAATGAAAGCGACAAAACCCTAATAGGGAAGCCATTGCGACTATCAGCCACCAAGTACTGAGAATCAAGAGAGTCAAGAATATGTTCCATTAACACAGAACCTCAGAAAAAGGACCCGTGTATGGAACCTTCAAACTGTATTTGACCGATTGAAGATATATTGACACACAGTTTTCTGGTGCCATATTAGCCCTATCAACCTCTGTAGCAGACAACAGAGAGTAATCGTCCCCCAACAGCATCTCAGTTTGCACTTCTTGGAGTTTTTATGTGGACATGATGCTCATAATGTCACTGATGTCTGAAAAAGCCTGAGGAATAGACATCTTTGTCGCTAGTAATGACTTTTTGACATGGGAGTAAAAGGGTGGAAAAGATATTAGTATGGAAAAAACTATAATGAGGAAAGTCCTTATGGGATGTGGGAGAAATGATTTACAAAGACCAAAGCGACAACGGCCGTATTAAAAGACCCTCGAACTTTCGTTTTAAAATCATGACTCATGGTGCCTCTATCCAAGAATACCATGAGTCAGGGACAAATGATGGGACATGACCCAAGACCCAAACCAAAAGAGTCCATTCTCTAAAGGCCCACAAATGGTGCCTGTCGATCAGTATCTAGCGCCCACCACGACAATTTACCGAAGAGCCATAGCCGCCTCGATCAATCTACCGAGAGATTTCAGTCGCCCTGGTCTATCAAACATAACTCACTGAGCAAAGGTTATCGCCTCGATCGGGAAAGAAGACATCAATCCTTCAATCGGACTAGCCACGGAGTTCCCTTCATCGATTGAGAGACCGAACGGTGGGCAACACTCTTAACAACTCAAAAGAAAAGTCAGAACCCCTTTATCTCTACTTTCTATTTTCATAACGGCAAAACTAGGATTTTTTGGATAAGGAAAGCGTTCCCCCAAAAGTGGAAGTCCTCCCCGAGAAGTAAGGATCATAATCAACTCGAAATATTGACTCTCAAGATTCTCAGATCGGTCCGATAAGGAAGATAGAGTTGAAGTCTCCTAGCGACGCACGTCTCTCAGGGGTATAACATGATCTCTAAGGTATCAAAACCAGGTACGCTCTCTAAGCCTAAGACAGGAGCATACTGATCACAGGGAACAATCTTCACTCAACTCTCAGTCTGTTTCTTTCAATCGAAAACTATTCTTTACTGACTTGAGCGTCGGAGCCTCCCGCCCGGAACACCCTCTGACGGTCTTTACAGGTGTATCCACCCATTGACGGCTATTGTTCGGGTCAAGAAGAAGCTAGTATCTGTAGAGCCAAAATCTACCTCCAACACTTTCTTTAAGAAAAAAAAACCAAAAAAAGCTTTTGTATAAATTTTTCAAAATTTATAACGCTAAATGACATTCGTCCATCGAAAATAAGACTTTGTCCCCTAACTATTATATAATCTACACCCTGAAATTATGATAAAAAATCATTTTAAAAAATTTAATAAAATATTTCACATGTTGTTTGTCTTCTTAAAAATGTTCTATAAATATTTGAAATCTAACCGAGCACTGTTCTACCGAAAAAAAAAGGGTAATATTATTTAACATATTCAAAAGATATTTGGGCCGCAGCAGCCACCATGGCCCTAGAAAATTAGCCTGTAGCCCACAATCGTGGGCAGCCGAGCATTAGCCGGTACAATGATTAGGGTTTTCCACCACAAAAACCCTTTTTTTTTTTAAAGAAAAAAGAAAATTAAAAAAAAAACAATCGATAACTCACGTCTTTTCTTTTTTTCCTCTTTTTTTTTTTCATTCTATTAATTTTATTTCCATTACTTTTTCAGAGAAATAAATAAATAAAAACAAGAAACCTCTAAACGAGTGATTAGCCTTAAAACATATACACACGCACATGTATAAATATATATATATATATATATATATATATATATATATAACAAATAGGTCAATTGACCAAAAAAACTTTAATTAAAAAACAAATTTTGTCAAATAATCACAAACTCGGATACCAATAGTTGGATCATTGGTTTTTTTTTTTGAAAAAAATTAATATTTGTAATCTGTTTAAAAGATAAATGTGAGAATTCACATGTATAAAAGCCGTATCAAATAATAAAGTAGTGAATAATATATTATTTTCATGAGAATTGTTGTCTAATTATTAGTTTATCTTGTTATTTGTAATATTTAGAATATGAAATTAATGAGACATATTTAACTAAAAACTATTAAATCTAAATATGATATGTAAACCGAAAAACATAAATTCAATATAGATAAAATCCAGTGAGACATTAAATATATGTGATTTGTTTTCCAAAAATTAAGTGTTTATTATTTTTTGAATTGTCATTCAGAAACCCAATTTACCTAGTCATTTGCTTGAGTCAAACTAAACCAAACTTATCGTTATATAATAATACCCTATCATTAATTTGAATTTAATTACAAAATAATACATTAAAAACAAATTAACTAAACAGTTGTATATGTCATACACTAAATCTTTTTTATTTGATTATCAATAGATGTAATTCATAATAATTTCTTTCAATTATATTACGAATGTCAAAACAATCTAAAAAACGACGAATCAATTAAAAACATTAACAATACTAAATCAAACTATTTTTTGAAAAGAACATTAAATAAAAATATAAATAAAAATACAAATTGTATGTTAGTGTAGATGTGAGTAAATAGTCTAGATGCATTCAAATATGAAGAATTTTTGTTTGCATGCGGTTGGGCTTATTCAATCACCCACAAAACCTTAGGAAATAATGCTAAAAATAATATTAAGGCCAAGAACCAAAGAAAATCTCTTTGCAAAACATCATCAATAAAGAGACATACTTCCTACAATTCATAGAGGGAAATTTACATCTCCTACTTGATGATACCCCGCTTAACAGCGCATAATCATTCATGGTTATCCGATAAAAAAAGAAATTCCTAACAAGTTTAAACCTTTCTTATTTCCATATGATTCTAATTCTCTTGATAAGGAAGGAGACACTCGTCTAATAAGAAAGGAAATCTCCATGACACTGAAACTTTCCTTATTCCCGTGAGATACCAATTCTTGCGTACTCTCAATAAGAAAATAAACCTTTTTAAAATGTTAAACCTTCCTTAATCTCAAATGATTCCAAATCAAATCCCTGCCGTTTCGAAAGACAAATTCTCCACAACGTAAGTAGGGTTTTCTATGCCTCTTGGCACACAGAAGCCTATATATATAAAGCAAAATGCAACCCACCAAATAGGTTGGAGAGACACCATTTTATATATCATCAAAAGAGAGAAGGAGGCATAAGGAGACAATTCAATTCTCCACAAGAGAGATATGGCCTCATAGCTAATTTCATACCATCAGAGATATAACTACATTTAATTCTATTCACGATCAGGGGTATGACTTCATATACATACACACAGATTATATCATATGGCATTATATACGTAGCAAACAATATTTCCTTATACACAGTATTCATTATACAATACTATACACACAATACGCATGGGTGACACCGAACAAAAGCTACAAACTACCCTCAGTCTTTCTTTATTACTCTTTCTAACTTGAGTGTCGGAGTCCCCTACTAAGGCACCCCTGACGAGGTTTCTGCAGGTTTCCTATCCAAGAAGATCTGGCAAACATGTTGGCACTGGTTCCTTGTTCAAGTTAGAAATGCAGTTATCTGTGGAGCTAAAATCAGTTTCAACATATTGGCGATGTCCATGGGAATCGACTAACTGATAAGCTGAAAAGACTTCATACCTCGTTTCGCTTCGTCTCTCCTATTGCCATGCCTCCTTATCTATGCGCAACATCAGGCAGAGTCATTATCCATCCTCAGGACGCCTATCTACATCAGAGTGCTCAACTATGATCCTGATCCATTGAGTTTCCCAATTTAATAATTTCTAACCATAACCGCTTATTACTTTGTTAATGTTTTCGTACTACTAACTAGTTGTTCTAATCTAGAAATTTATTTTATGTTTATTTTGACAATAATATCTGTTTAATATGGCTACTACTATATTGGACAGGATCTAACTCTCTTTCTCTCGACACTGCAACATGCCAGTTGTAACATTGTTCAAGTGTGTGTGTATATATATATATACATATTCTCTCGGCTCTAGCACCTAATACTTTCTTGCAGCTACAACACCTTTTGAGACAACTCAACATTCAAGTTACTTTATCTTAACACATTTTATTTTTCATTCATTAGATTTTTATATATTATGCAAGCACAGGATACAAGATGGATACAATGGCAACCAGCAAACATCTTCCATTTATATGCATGAAGTCAAAGGAGCCTCCTCAGCTAGCCGTAGCAATCGCGCTTCGTTCTTTTTTCTCCTATATCTCACACTAGTCTCATCACACTAACAAAACACAAACTCTCGGTCAGTTTTTGAACGCCCTATCTCTCTGTTTTTATCGCTCAAGGCAACATCTACTTTTCTTTCTTATTCAATTGCCTCTCAGTCAATCCTTTATCTCTCTCTATACATCGCCCAATCACTTGACCTCCCGGTCATCTGGCTTCTCAACCTCTCGACCTATTAACCTCTTGGCCTCCCGGTCACTTGATCTCCCAGTCATTCGATCTCTTGGTCTCCCTATTTCTCGGTCTCTCGAGCTCTAGTCATTCAACCTCTTGGTTATCTAAGTTCTTGGTCTCTCTACCTCTCGGTCTCCCCAACTCTCGGTCATTCGACCTCTCAGTCTCCTTACTTCTCACTCTCTCGACTTCTCGATCTCTTGATCATTTGACCTCCTAGCCATTCGACATCTTGATTGCTCGACCTCTCAGTCTCTAGAGTTCTTGGTCACCATATGAATTTCACGAACCCTAAAATTATAACTTTTCTCAAGTAATTCTCACAATCTATCATAGAAAACATATGGAACACGATTCGCTCAATACGAAAATCCTTTTTAAAGAAACCCAAAATCCTAATCAGCACCTTTTGCATTTGATACTCCACTTTCACAGCTCTTCTAATTCCCCCACCCACTCTACTTCTAATATTATTTTTCCAAAATACTAATAGAAGTTGAGGCAAATGATGATTCCTAGCTCAACAGCCTATAATCATTCATGGTTATTCGATAAGGAAGGAAATCCCTAACAAGTTTAAACGTTCCTTATTTTCGTAAGATTCCAATTCTCTTGATAAGGAATGAGACCATCGCCCGATAGGAAGGAAATATCCATGATAGTGGAAACTTTCCTTATTCCTGTGAAATTTCAATTCTCCTGTACTCTTAATAATGAAGGAAACATTTTTAAATCTTAAACCTTCCTTAATCTTGAATGATTCGAAATCAAATCCCTACCATTTTGGAAGATAATTTCTCCACAAGGTAAGTGGGATTTTCTATACCTCTTGGCACATAGAAGGCTATATACCATCATAAAAGAGGAAGAGGCATACGGATGTAACTCAATTCTCCATAAAGGAGTAACTCAATTCACCATTTGAGAGGTATGGCCTTATAGCTAATTCCATACCATCAGAGGTACGACTTCGTATTCAATTCTATGCATGATTAGAGGTATAACTTCATACACATACACACAGATTACGTTACATGGTATTATATACGTAGCATACAATATGTCCTTATACATAGTATTTATTATACAATACTCTATATACAATACACATGGAGGCAATACAGGGCAAAAGTTACAGGCTACACAGTAATTCTTTTATTATTCTTTCTTAATTGAGTGTCGGAGTCCCCCTGTCGGGCCACTCCCAATGGGGTTTCTATAGGTTTCCTATCCAGGGAAATCTGGTGAATAGTTGGCCCTAGTTTCCTATTCAAGTCGAAAGAGCAGTTATCTATAAATCCAAAATCGACTTCAATAGTACTAAATTTCAATGTCAATGTCATATACTCAATCGTAAAAAATTCTTAACTCATAAAAAGTTTCGCTCATAATAGCTCAAAGTATACATCTCAACTTTTGAAAACTCATCCACATGTGTTCAAAATTAATTACACAAGAACTACATTTAATAATAAAGTGTCGATTTTTATTTTTATATTACTAAAAAACAACCTAAAGGGGGTGAATATGTTGAAAGACAAGTTTTAATTTTTGAAAGATTTTACAAAATATGGCAGACAAGAGCTAAGAATTGAAAATTAACTATAAAAATAAAATAAAGAAGATACTCAGATTTTATAGTGGTTCCATCAAATTTGGTGTACTTCCACTCCTAAGCACCCCCTAGATTTCCATTATTTTTCTTTAAATAGTACAAACTTGATTAATGTTCAAATTAGACCTTCACAGTGTTTATTCACAAACACTATCAAACCCAACTTTGTTGATTGTTTCTCTCTCTAAACCCTAGACCGAGAAATCCATTTTTGGTCTTTGAACTTTTAGTACAAGAGGAGAATAAATGTTACAGGGAATAAAGCTATGATCCTCGGATGTAACAAAGATTAAGATTACAAAAGGTTTTCAAAGAGAATCAAAGAAAAGTTAAAAAGTATGTTTTCTATTGAAATTCAGAGTATTCAAGTCAATGGTTGTGCATTCAATAAATGATCACAACTATTTCTTTTTCACTTCGATATTTGTATGAGAATTGATGAGAGTCATTGTGGTGGTAGGTTAAATTCGAATGTTTTTCGTTAATGCTCCTATCGGCCTTATTTAATATTCTTGCTTGTTACTATGTACATCCAGCTTTAGTTTTCCTTTGCCGCCTTCAACTCTGTTTGCCAATAGAAACATTTGCTTTTCCTACATAAGGATGGTTAGATCTCACAAGAATTTTGATTAGTTATAATAGGGTAGGTTAAGCCTGATTAACCTAGTTAATTAGTGCCCAATAACCAAGTGTCGACTATTCAGAAACTTAATAATCTTGTAATCAGAAGTGTGTTTACTTAAGATAGACATGATCTTGCTCCTAGGTTGACTCAATTTTGAAAAGCTTTAGCTATTATGATAGAAGGTGTGAGTGTAGGTGACTTATCAAGTCATTTGGTCGACTTATCCGACTTGTCATGAGTAAGTCAACAATTCAAAGCAATTTTATTAACATGGGTCGACCTATTCGATGGTAGGTTGACTCATTAACTAGTTCCAACTAAGGACAAGTTGAATTGCTTATGTGTGGGTTGATCTACATTGCTTCAAACTTATATATGTTCCAAGGATGTTTGGGTTGACTTGGACTTTAAATTGGTCAACATGTTGCTTCAATCAGTTAACATATAAACTTCACAAAGGTTTGCTTATGCTCCTAGGTCGACATGTTGGTTTCTAAGTCAAGTCGACATGATTATGTATAGGTTGACCTATTAGCTACTTAGGCTTATATGAGTGTCAAGCAAGCTCGGGTCAACCTGACCCTTCAATTGGTTAACTTGTATCTTCAATTGGCTAACATGATTCCTCCTATGAGTTGACCAGTGTTTTTAGGTGAGATAGTGGGTCAACTTATGTATGTTGGATGTGTATTTAGGAGCTAAGTGATAATCAGGTTAACCTGTGTACCTTTGTTGTTTGTTTGAGGCTTTAAGCTTTCTTAGGTCAACATGGACATTTCATGGGGTAGACAGGTTTTCACTTAAAGCTAAAGTTATTTTGATTTAGGTCAACCAACCTAGCTAATAGGTTGACCAAAGGTTTTCACTAAGTCGACATGAAGGTTCAATTAGGTCAATCAGATTGGTTTTCCTCAAACTAAGATCCTTACACTGTTGACTTGTTTTCTAAGGGAGGACAACCTAAGGCTTAGGAGTTTGAGTTCGTGTATTTCCAAGTTTTGTTTAGACTTTATTTTTTCTTCAAATTTGCTTGTATTATCATCATCAAAACATCATACACCATTTGTACAACAATCTCCCCATTTTTTATGATAACAAAACTCTTAGAGTTTGGAAATACATAAATCTAATGTTCTTCACTTAAGTCCACATGTTTTGTGCCTTAAACAACAACTAGTATCACTTGCACAACTAATGTCACTTGTGGTTTGTCTACCTCCTATTTATCCCACTATTTCTCCCCCGTTTGTCATCAACAGAAAAGGTAGTGATGAATTAAACTTCAAAGGCAAAAAAAGGCCAGAGATTAAGGCCATTGACCTATTATCAAGGGATAATACTCCCCCTAAAACTATGCCTAGCTGTGTTAATAGTCTAACATAAAATTAGCACACCATAGTCAGGACATGAAGTTTAAACCTTAACAAGCAAGTCAAGTTTGAGAAACATTACAGAGAACAAACATACAAGATGTTTGAGAAGCACACCAAGTTTACACACTAAACACACAAGATGTTTGAGAAGTACACCAAGTTTACACACTTAGTTTACATCAAGTTTAAACAAAAGCAAACACACTACATGTTTGAAAAACATAACAAGCATCAGAAGAATAAAGAACATCATCAAAACACACTAATTTTTACATACGATAGAGAGAGAGAGAGAGAGAGAGAGAGACAAGATAGTCTTTTGAGTGAACAGGTAGGTCTTGAATCATGGGAGGATTTGCCTTTGGCGAAGGAGTCCATCTTGCTTTCAATTCTCTTAAGTTTCAAGGCAAATATAACATTATATTGACCCAGTTTTATTTGTCATATATTGAGTCTATAGTTTTTTCTTCAATCTTCTCTAATTTTTCCCAGATTTTTTTAAGAGTAATTGATTCAGAACGAGATGAAGTACCTATTCCACCAATTGCCAAGAGTCCCTTTGCTCTAATCCCTAATCTTCCAGCATAACCAGATCCTTAATTGTCCTCTTCCCTTTGTTCTTTCTTCCTCTTCCATCTTTCCTAACCCATTCACCATCATCTCTACAGACCCATTTTGCCTCGAGTAGGGAGGATGCATTGATGGCATTCTTCATATTTAGTTCAATCCTATTTCCCTTACTCAAATCTATTATACAAGCTTTAAGAATGCTAGTGATCACACTGACATATGGCAAGTTGGCATTCTCAAATTTATGTGCTGCCATCATAAAGTATGGGATTAGAAAGTACACTCCCGGATTCTTCTTTCGCATAACACAAGCCATCAACCAAAAATCCTCATGTGTGATGATTGTGTGATTTCCTCCCCTTGGCCTGAAGACATGTGTGATTAGGAGATACAAAATTCTCTCATGAAATTCTAGGTCCATAGTATTAGTGTACACTACCACCATCTTAGGATCATTAAACATTATCCTAGCATTGCTCACGAGATTTGATCGCATGTATGGTTCACATTCACTATAAGGGACCCAATCCATTACATTTTCCTTATAAATGAACCTAGAGTTTACTTCAATCACTTTCCCATCAAAATACATTTTGAATCCACAAGCCACAGAGTGTTCTCTGGTCATTATATGATTATCACTAGTCTCATCTTCCTCCTTATCACTCACACTCTCTATATTATTGTAGAAAACCTTAATCACCCTTTCAAGAATATATTTCTTAGGAACGATTAGCCAATTTGGGAATACTTGACTCAAAAACTCCTTATATCTAAAATTGACTTGTTTCGAAAAACCCCAATCTATCAATCTCCCATGATTAATCTTCCAATTAGAGAAGAGTTTTTGAACAACTTACTTTATTATACAAATAGGAAATCCTTCATGTTGAACTTAGGCACTTCAGTAGGTGGCTTCGATGATGAGGGCTTTGAAGGAGGCTTTGCCATTGAAGCTTGTTTTGAAGAGGATGGATTGGTTTTAGGAGCCATGAGAGATGTTCAACAAATTTGAGTGTTTGATAGTTTTAGATTTGAGTGACTACATGTCACGCCCCGATCCTCTGATCGACCACGCGACAGCCGCCGCGTAGTCTCGGTACACGGGCAGAACCTCCCCATATACCGGGACTCCGCAAGGCTATCAAATTTACAATAAATCATCGAAAAAAAAGAAAACATCACATAACAATACACACGCAAGGACCCATTCGGTCCATCCCTGTACACACGAGCACACATCGGGGAGAGGGAACCTGTACATGCACGAGTACACATCAGCACACAACGGGGAGTGGGGACCTGTACATGCACGCATCAATGTGGCCATCCTAACCACCCAAAATTCTCAACATAAACAATCAAAGGACGCACCGGTCCATTTAACTCAAATCAGCACACACACAAGGCCAACCCGGCCAACCCAAATCACATGCACGCATCCGGCCATCTTGGCCTTTCAAAAATCAAATAAAGTCCAAATGTCCCATTTATACAATAAATTTTTACCAAAATGAAATTTCAAAGAAAATGAACAAGTCTTTCTTCCATGGATTTCAAATCAAACTAAAATAACCTTACATCGCTCTTATACCTAACAAGCCAGCGAATGACTCTTCACAAGCTCCAACTGTTGTCACAGACCTGAACTTCCTCTGAAAGGTTTGAAAGAAAGGGGTGAGTATTGGGAAATACTCAGTGAGTGTATAGCATGTTATGATAATAAATGAGTGATGATTGTGGACATGTCAAATATCATTCTCAAAATCATACGGTCATATCAATAAATCTCAATGTAAACAAGATTTCAACAAATCATGATAATTAAATCATATGCATCCAGTTATCACGTTTTTGTTTTTCAAAATCACGGGGTTGCCAAAATCTTTCCACCAAAGGCTTGGCCCAGACCAATGGTGAAATCGCCAAGGGATTCCTCATCAATGTCAATAAATCATACACAATACCCCCTTCCTTGGCTTTGGCTCGGGCCTCCCCTGGGGTGCAACCAGGCTAGTCCGAAGGGAGGGATTCAGAGGCACCTCTCGAGCGCAGCTACCTCGTCATCCAATATAACAACCCAACCACGTCACCCCGTCGGGTCGCTCCGTGGAGGGAATGACTATAGCCATTATCCATGTACACAGCACCATTTCGCAATCATCAAATCATATACATCAGTGTGCCAATAGCACCATTTCACAGTCATCAAATCACATACCAAAATGTGCCAACAGTTATTTAGATTCTCAGTACACGAGTTCAAATCAATCACTTTCAATGCAAGTCAATAAACATGGCACATCATTTTTTTTCAAATAACACATGGATGCATTCGGTAATTCAAATCTCCTTTTGGGACATTCCACAATCATAAAACAATTTTAAAACATTCGTAAACTCATTTGAAACATTTATAAAATCAGTATAAAGCATTTTCTCACTTAAAATCATAAGCATGTATCCACTCACCTCTTGGGAGGGTGATCACTCCCAATTCCTCGATAAATCCTCAAATGACTCCTTTCGAGTCTCCAAAAGGTCAACCTAGTCAAATCATCACAATTTGTCATCAAATTTCCAATTCTTTTAGGGTTTGTTATTTTCCCTAAGTTTGTACAAATCTTAATTCCTCAATTTTTTGGATATACTCTAATGTCATCGATTGCATTTCACTTATAAATAAATAATCAATTCAAAATCAAACCTAATTCAACCCTAAAACCAATCAAAGTCGGAAATACACTTAAAATAGATAAATTTCCTACGAAATGGAAAAATCTTTGAAAAATCATACACTTTTCGATTCCCATCCGATTTCCTCAAACCATATGACATTTTCAAGGTATTGAAGTCTATTTTCATAAAACAGAAGTTGTATTTTGATTTCCTATATGCAGGACAACTTAAAATGATAAAGACTGCATTGATCCTTAACTTAAATCCCAAATTCCAACTGTTTTCATGCATTCGTCAAATTAAACTCTAAGAGAAGTTGTTCTAATCAAGTCAATACGATTCTATCCTCCGGAACAGTCCAATTCATATAAAATCCTATAATTAACCTAAATAATTACATAAAATCATCAGACAATGCATTCTAATTGAACCTAACATACATCCTACACATATACAACATTTCTTATCCTAATGTATCCTAAATTCATCCAATTAAATCGAATAAGATCAGATCTACACATACATTTCATGATGATGCAGTCAATAAGATCTCCCAATTCAAATACCAATTTGTAATTTATTCCACAACCCTAGAGCTATTGTCAGAAATCAACCTATTACCTGCGCACAGAAGTGTAGATTCACGAAGATCTAGGGTTTTTCGCAGGTCGCAGTTCTATTGTCCGTGCATCCACAGCGCTGTCCAAGCCCTGCAATGCTCCTAGACTGAAGCAAAGTTTAACAATTAATCCTAACTATCAAGATAAATCGAAACCTAGAGCTAGGGTTAGACTTCAGCTCTTACTTGCGTAGAGAAGAAATCGCAGGTCATGGTCTAAGGGCTTTCGAAGATCTGCAGTTAGGGACTTCAACGCGGTTGCAGAAGAGCCCTCAATAGCGAGCAGCACCGCGCGCAAGCGAGGGGAAGGCAACCAGCAACCTGCGCGGAAGAGAGAAAAGAGGCTCAGCAGTCGCACGCGAGGGAGGAGGGTAGCGCGCGCGGGAGTGAGCAGAGAGTGAGAGACAAAAGGCGAGAGTGATGAGCGAGAGGGAGAGAGAACTCGATCATGAGAGAGAGACAGTAGAGATTCAAGAGAGAGAGAGATGTCGAAGGAAGGAGACAGAGAGGGAAACGAAATAGAGAGAGAAATCAGAGAGAGAGAGAAACAGAGAGACAGAGAGTGATGGAGATAACGGTGGTGGCAGAACCACCGTGAGCTGTTGTTCGCGACGGAGAGGGGCTGAGGAGAAGGAGGACTGCGACAGATTCGAAAGAGAGAGT
The DNA here is from genome assembly GCA_037126225.1 of Dillenia turbinata. Taxonomy (NCBI): domain Eukaryota; kingdom Viridiplantae; phylum Streptophyta; class Magnoliopsida; order Dilleniales; family Dilleniaceae; genus Dillenia; species Dillenia turbinata. The sequence continues at coordinate 11,139,016 of JBAMMX010000017.1, forward strand.
GGGAGAGAGGGAGTAGAGATCGATTAGGGCTTCTGCCCTAATCGATTTGGGGACAATCGGGGACGCGGCGTTTCAAGTTGAAACGCTGCGTCTCCCCCCATTCTTTTGATTTTTTTTTTTTTACAAATTAATTAATTAATTAATAAACAATTATCAATATATATATATATTTATACCCTCATTTTATTTAAAACTCTAAATTTATCATCAACACAGAATGTACCTCAAATCGGAACACGGATATATATATATATATATATTTTTTTTATATACCAAAAATTCCAATTTAAAACCCCAAAATCAAAAATCAATAAAATTTAAAATTTAAAATTTTCTTTTGTAATTATCTAGACATTTACAAAATATCTTTAACACCGAATTTTCGGTGTTACACTACAGATGAGTTTTGTAGAGAGATTTGAAGTGGCTGAGATAAAGGTGACCAAGAGGAAAGAAACTGAGAGAAAAAAAAGAGTTTGTGATTGAAAATGTGAGAGAGAGAGAGAGAGAGAGATGGTTTGGGGTTTTTATGTGGTTATAAAATCCCCAGGTCGACTTGTTCTAATGCAAGTTGACTGCTTAACCAGGTTAAGAAAGTTTGGATGCCACTCAGTCGACCTATCCTAGTTTGTTACTTGGCCTCTTCAAGTTGACTTATTAATCATCCACAGGTCGGCCTAAACATATAGACTATCTCAAAATTTCTTTAGTAGATCGACAGATTTTGCACACGGGTTGACTTGAGACATCAAGGCAATGAATTTTATAACATGCAAATCGACCAAATCATCGAATTGATCGACTCCTTCTTTAAAATTGGTTGACTTGAGTGAAACTCGGGTCCACACTATCTCAATTCATACATGTTGGTTGACTTATTGCTTTTAATAAGTCAACTTGTCTTTCAATTAAGCCTATTTACTTGTCAGTTGGGTTGACCTACACTTTAGTTAGGTCGACTTATTCTACACAATCTTTAGACTTTCGCAATTATTGTTATGCTCTATTTTTCAAACATTTTGGTCATTTTTCAAATTTCATCAATCCTAATTCTCTCCTTAGCTCATAAAACTTGTTTTTATCTAAAGCTTTTGGGAATATATCAGTAATTTGGCTATGTGTATCTACATACTCAAGAATTATATCATTTTTTATAACATGGTCTCTGATGAAGTGATGTCTCACTTTAATATGCTTCGTTCGTGAGTGATACACATGGTTCTTGGTTAAATTTATTGTACTTATGTAGTCATATTTTATAGGAATACATTTAAAATCTATGCCATAGTCTCTCATTTGGTGCTTAATCCATAGAGCTTGTGACATATATCGATTGACTGCTACATATTCAGCCTCTATGGTTGAGATTGCTACACTATTTTATTTCTTGAAAGACCATGGCATCAACATACTTCCAAAGAATTGGCAAGTACCATTGGTACTCCTATCTAATTTAGAACTTGCAAAGTTTACATCTGAGAAACCATGTAGTTGAAAACTTGAGCCTTTGTCATACCATATTCCTAAGTCTGTAGTTTCTCTAAAGTATCTAAAAATTCTCTTGACTATAACTAAATGGGATTCTTTTGGATCAGATAGGAACCTATTACAAAGATATACACTATACTATATATTTGGTTTAAAGGCAGTAAGATAAAGAAGATATCTTATCATGTCTCTATACAATTTTTGGCATACTGAGATTCTTTTTTCATCTTTTATCAAGCTTAACACTAGTACTCATGAGCGTGGCATTTCCTTTAGAGTCTCTGAAGCCAAATTTCTTGATTAGTTCTCTTACAAACTTAAACTGATTGATAAATATTCCCTTTATAGATTACTTAATTTGTAAGCCTAGGAAATAATTTAATTCACAAATTATACTCATTTTGAATTTGGCTTATATATTTTCTGCAAATTCTTGATGTAGTTTTCACTTGTTCTTCCAAAGATTATATCGTCAATATATATCTGGACTATTAAGAGGTCTTTATTCATTTTCTATATAAATAATGTAGTGTCTACTTTCCCTCTTTTGAACTCATTCTCTATCAGAAAGTTACTTAATCTCACATACTAGGCTCTAGGTACTTGTTTAAGTCCATATAATGCTTTGGTTAGTCTAAAGACATGATTTGGGTGTTTAGGATCTTCTAATCCTGGATTTTATTCAACATACACTATTTCATTGATAAATCCATTTAGAAAGGTACTTTTAACATCCATTTAAAAAAGCTTGAAGTTTATAAAATAAGAAAATGTCAGAAGCATCCTAACTGCTTCTAGTCTAGCCACTAGAGTATATATTTTATCTTAATCAATTCTTTCATCCTGACTATATCCTTTTCCTACTAGTCTTGCTTTGCTTCTTGTTATTGTGTCATTTTCACCAAGTTTGTTTCCAAACACCCACTTAATTTTTATTACAGATTGATTGATTAGTCAAAGGATTAAGATCCAGACTTTGTTTCTTTCAAATTGATTTAGTTCTTCCTGCATTACCATGATCCAATTCTTATTTTCTAAGACTTTATCCACATTCTTAGGCTCTATTTGAGAAATGAATGCTACAAACTCACATTGATTTTGTAGGGTTGATCTAATTCTAACACCTAAGCTTACATAGATGTTTTTGCATTAACGTTCTTTTTAATAGCTAAATATCTAATTTTCTATTCTTGATGAATCTCTTCTTCCTCTTTTGGTTCTTGCTCTCACTTAGAATCTTCATTTTAAGTATTTTCATTTTCTACAAATTCTAATTCTTTAATGAGTTTAGTTAAGTCTTCATCCTCATAGTTTCTTTTGCCTAATTGATCAATTTCATCAAATTCTATGTGAATTGATTCCTCAACCTTCATAGTTCTCTTGTTGTATATTTTGTGCTTTGCTAGAAGTTGAGAATTTTTGAAAGATTCTCTCATCATCCTTGGTATCAAACTTACCTAGAGAGCCTTTACCATTGTTTAGAGCATAACACTTGCATTCGAACACTCATAAGTAGGCTATGTTGGGTTTCCCTCATTTATAGAGCGTGTAAGGAGATTTCTTTGGAATAGGTCTAATTAGGGCTCTATTTAAAACGTAGCAAGCAGTATTCATAGCTTTTACCCAAAAATATTTAGGTAAATTATACTCACAGAGCATTTTTTTTCCATCTCTTCTAGGGTTCTGTTCTTTCTCTCAACTACCCGATTTTGTTGGGGTATCCTAGGAGCTGAGAAGTTGTGCTTTATACCTTGTTCTCTACAGAATTCTTCTATAATTCTATTTTCAAATTATTTACCGTGATCACTCCTAATACATCTAATTGAATATTTTTCTCATTTTGAATACTTTTACATAGTTTAATGAAGACATTATTTGCCTCCTCTTTCTTTGCCAAGAATAACACCCAAGTGAATCTCGAGAAGTCATCAATGATCATAAATCCATAATGCTTCCCTCCTAAACTTTAAGTTCTAGTATATCTAAATAAATGTATGTGAAGTAACTTTAGAGGACTACTGGTTGTTACAACATTTTTGGCTTTGAATGATGTTTGGGTGCTTGCGTTTCATACAGGTATCACACGATCCATCTCTCTTAAACCTAAGTTTTGGAAGGTCTTTTACAATGTCTTTTCTAACTAGTCTTAATATTAAGTCTATGCTAGCCTGTCCTAACCTTTTATGTTATAGCCAATTGTTGTTTCGATTCATTGCTACTAAAAAGGATTCTTTTTGTTTTATGATTCTTCAAAATTTATTCCATATATGTTTCCTCTTCTAAAACCAGTGAATTTTGTTTCATTTGATCCTTTATTGATTATTAAGCAAATATTATAATCAAACACCACCCTATATCTTCTATCACACAATTGGCTAACATTGAGCAAACTAAATTTCAAAACCATCAACAAGTAAAACATTCTGAATTTGGGTCGATGAAAACTTACCTACATTGCCAATTCTAACAATTTTGCCTTTGGAGTTGTCTCCAAAAGCTACCTTTCCTTTTTTTTTTTTCTTTAGGCTAGTAAACTTTGAGACATCTCCTGTCATGTGTCTTGAACATCCACTATCAATGCATCAAGATGATGAATTGAGAGCCTCCTTTGATTTTAAACAGATAAAAGAGAATTCAATCAAGTTTGTCCCTTTGGTAACCAAACTTTTTTGGGTCCAATTGAGTTAGTCAAAGCATTATTCTTAGCTACTTTTGGTACCCACTGCATTATTGTTTTCTTAGGTGTTTTAATCATGAGCCACCATGCAGTAGAAGTGTGTCCCATTTTAAAGTAGTGTGTGCATCTATGATGCATTACAGATCTTTGATTCTTATGTGTTCTAATTTGTTTCCTAGGCTTGCAGTGTTCTCCCTTGTAACCTATTTTGATACAAGCATAACATTTAGTCTTAGGTTTATTGGTCTCTGAGCTAGGCACAAATAAACTGTAAAGCTTTTTTTGAGTTGTCGAAGGATTATAACCGAGACTAACTTTGTCATATACTATTGTTTGGACACCAAGCATCAAATCTAATTTCTCTTGGCCTTGATTGAATTTATATAGTACTGCACTAAACCTTTTGTTCTCATTCTTTGCTTCATCTATCACTTCTTTTAATTTTATTATTTCAAAAGTGTTGTTTTCTTTTCTAGCATAAGTGTCTTTCAAGCCCTCTAGTTCCGTTCTTAAGTTTTTAGCCTCTTCTATCCTGATGTCTAATTTAGCATGTATGTTTATCTTTTCTTCCTTGAGGGTATCATGTTCTTTACTTAAATTTTCATTTTCAGCTTTAAGTCCATCATTCTCCTTTATTACTTTTGTAAGGGCCTTTCTAAGTGATGAGTTTTTCTTAATTAATTTCTTAAGGTCTTTCAATGATTCTAGTAATGCTTCATACAATTCATGTGCTGTTAATTATTCATAGAATCAGAGGAATTAGATGAGTGAGAGTAACAGGAGCTTACCTTATCCTTCTTGGTCTCCTCTAATGCCACGAAACATAGATTGACTTGTTCAGTCTCAACTTTCTCATCACTTGAGCTACTGTCTTTATCATTCCAAGCAGCCAAGACCTTCTTCTTTCCTTTCTTCTCCTTTTTTCTCAGCCTTCTTAAGTTGGGGACATTTTTTCATGATATGCCCAACCTTTTTGCATGCATAGCACCGGATTTCTTCCTTCTTCTCTGGCCTTCTAAAACCAGCACTGCTCTTGTTCCTCCTTCGCATCATGAATCTCTTGAACTTTTGAGTAAGCAAGACCATGTCTTCTTTATTATCCTCTTCACTCCCAGAAGTTCTCTCCTCACTATTAACCTTAAGAGTCATGCCTTTTCTTTTTTCTTCTTTACTGTGCCTTTTATGTTTAGCTTCATCTCATGTGTAATTAGTAATCCCGCTAACTGGTCCATGGTCAATGTTTTTAGATTCTTAGATTCTTCAATAGTAGTAGCCTTCGGCTCCTAGGATTTTGGTAAGCATCTTAAAACTTTGTCCATGAAATCTTCGTGAGGTATACCTTTTCCTAACAATCTTAATTCATTGGTTATTGGGCTGAAGCAGGTCATTATTTCATAAATAGACTCTTCTTCCTTCATTTTGAAGGGCTTATATTCTTACTTCAATATTCTGATCTTGTTCTTTCAAACTTGATTGGTCCCTTTGTAGGTCATTTTGAGCCTTTCCCAAATCTCCTTGGCCGTGATGCATGAAGAAACTCAATTATACTTGTTTAAGCTCAATGCTAGGTATAACAAATTCACACCCTAACAATTGGTTCTATAGGCTTTCTTCTCCTCCAATGTCATGTTCTTTACTTCAGTAGGGAAATCAATTCCCTCTTCAATTATTTCCCTTGCCATTTCATCTTGAGCTATTATGAAGTTCCTCACGTGCTACTTCCAATAGTTGTAGTTGTTTCCATTAAAAAATGGTGCTCTATTGGTTAAGTAGGCTTCGAAGGGCACGCTATCTCCATTTATTACCATTTCGGCTTTTTAGTGCTAAGTGTTAGGCTTTTCACCAGCATACGCGCTCTAATACCAACTGAAAAACAACCTAGGGTTGAATAGGTTGAAAGACAATTTTTAATTTTTGAAAAATTTTACATAATATGATAGACAAGAACTAAGTATTGGTATTTGACTATGAAAATAAAGTAAAGAAGACACTCAGATTTTACAGTGGTTTCACCAAATCTGGTGTACATCTATTCCCAAGCACCCTCCTAGTTTTCTACTATTTTCCCCAAATAATACAAACTTGATTGCAGATTCAAGTTAGATCTACACAATGTTTCCTCGCAAACACTATCAAACCTAACCTTACTGGTTGTTTTTCTTTCTATATCTCATACTGAGGAATCCCTTTCTGGTTTTTGAACTTTTAATATAGGAGGAGAATGAATATTATAGGGAATGAGACTATGATTATCAGATGTAACAAAGATTAAGCTTATAAAAGATTTTCAAAGAGAATCAAAGAAGAGTTAAAAATAGAGTATGTTTCTATTGAAATTCAGAGCATCCAAGTCATTGGTTGTACATTCAATAGTTCAACAAAAGCTTCTATTTCTTCTTCACTTCAGTATTTACATGAGAATTGATGAGAGTCGTTGTGGTGATATGTTGAATTCAAATCTTTTTCATAAACGTTTCCGTTGGCTTCATTTAATCCTTTTACCCGTTACTTTGTACATCCAGCTTTAGTTTTGCTTTTGCTACATTCAGCTTGTTTGCCAATAGAAACAATTGCTTTTGCTGCATAAGGATGGTTAGATCTCACAAATATTTTGATTAGTCATAGTAAGGCAGGTTAAGTCATATTAGCCTAGTTAATTAGTGTCTAATTACCAAGTGTCGACTATTCAGAAGCTTAATAATCTTGTAAACAGAAGTGTGTTAACTTAATATCGACATGATCTTGTTCTTAGGTCGACTCAATTTTGAAAAACTTTAGTCCGTTATGACAGAAGATGTGTGTAGTCGACTCATCAAGTCATCAGGTCAACTTATTAAAGGTGTATGTGGACTTATTGACATGCCTGGTCGACCTATGTATTTTGCAGACTAGCCCACATAGGTTTAGGCCGACATGGATGAATGCTTTGGCTGACCTATGCAATGATTCTCATGAATTCTTATATTCTTGGGTCGATATGTTATCTTTCAAGTTGGCTCATAAGTTTGGGTCAACCAATTTAACTTCATGCGTTGACCAATTGAGAAGAATCATCTGACTTGTCATGAGTAAGTCGATAGTTCAAAGCAATTTTATCAACATGGGTTGACCTATTCAAAGGTAGGTCGACTTATTAACTAGTTCCAACTATAGACAGGTCAACTTGCTCGTGTGTGAGTCGACCAACAATGCTTCAGACTTATGTATGTTCCAAGCATGTTCAGGTTGACTTGGACTTTAGATTGGTTGACCTGCTACTTCAATTGGTCAACATGTGGACTTCACTAGGTCTGCTTATACTCTTAGGTCGACATATTACCTGATTCTAACTAAGTTAGGTAAACTTACTTATGTATGGGTCAACATATTAGCTACTTAGGCTTATATGAGTGTCAAGCAAGCTCGAGTCAACCTGACTCTTCAATTGGTCGACTTGCATCTTCAATTGGTTGACATGATTCCTCCTATGGGTCGATCGGTGTTCTTAGGCCAGATAGTGGGTCGACTTATGTATGTTGGATTTGTATTCAGGAGCTAAGTGATGATCAGGTTGACCTATGCATGCAAAGCGATGACCTGTGTTGTTTGTTTGACACTTTAGGCTTTCTCAAGTCGATATGGACATTTCATAGGTTGACAAGTTTTTATTAAGAGCTAAAGTCATTTTGCTTTAGGTCGATCAGCCTAATTAGTAGATCGACCTAAGGTTTTCACTAGATCGACCTGAAGGTTTAATTAGGTCAACCAAACCAGTTTTCCTCAGGCTAAGATCCTTAATAGGTCAACATGTTTTCTAAGGGTGGTCGACCTAAGGATTAGGAGTTTGAGTTCATGTATTTCCAAATTTTGTTCAGACTTTCTTTTTTCTTCAAATTTACTTGTATGATGATCATCAAAACACCATATACCAATTGTACAACAATTACATTTAAGAGCTCTATAGTGTCTGGTTTAGTGTTAGCCACCTGCATTAACTATTACTGAATTCAAAATTCTGTCTAATGCTTTTGGTAAACCACCCAGGGTTATGAGGAGACTTCAAGCTTTAGCTTATACATGGTAAAATATTCAATTTTATTAATCAATTAGGAATTTTTGTTTAGGAAAAGATAGCCATTGCTTATATTTTGTGTAAGTATTGCCAACTTTATCACCTATATAAATCACTGACATTGTACCAATAGACATTATGCACACACAAATACAACATAATAATAATAATAATAATAATAATAATAATAATAATAATAATAATAATGCTTTATCTAACTTAATTAAAAGAAATATTTAATATCTATATATGAGAATGTAAAAAACTACATAGTCTTTTGGGCATGTTGGTAAAATATACACATGAAAGGCTTTTACCACAAATAAAGGGATTTAAAATTTAATTTAAATCTCAATTAGAGGATAATGGGTAGTTAACCCATTATCCCCAACTTCCAATAACTCACCTAAAAATCTCTCCCTCTTTTCTAACATGGTTAATGATTCAATTGTTTTTGAATGAACAATTCTTTAAATGTACGTTGATAGAAAAAAGAGAGATTGAGAGAGACACAATTTTAGAGAGATATATACATTTTTCTAGAAAAAAAAAATATTGAGGGTGTTGAGAAAATTTCAAGTATGAAATTTTCTCCGACCATTTGTAATTCACCGGATTGTGAGTTAAGGCATCGTGGAATATGGCGGTGGTTCATTCATTCGTGATTATCATCCCAACTGTGCAATTTGGATACTATGCATTGAGGTACCATCCAACAATTCCCATCCATTTATTTTCGTGATTTAAATTTTTTTGCGCTTCCACAATGTAGAATAAATCCAATATTGGTATCAGAGTATAGTTTAGATTTATTTACAAATTTTTTGAAACTTTTGGGATAAAAATATGTAGAGTAAAGTTTAGAGTCTGGATCACAAATGAGTTTCATGAATCCGATGATATCATGACATTACCTATTACCCAAGGATTACAAATATAATTTTTGTTGAATTTTTGGACCACTCTAAAGCCATTAAACTATGGGTCAAATATCTCAGCCAAGAACAGTGACCGGCACCATAGGACCTTAAATCTGTCAATTTTGAGGAAATATTGAGTGGTCAATTGCTATTTTTGTAATAGAAAACTGGGATTTTTGACATAGTCGAGAAGGGCCACAATAAGTGATGTTGAATCGCAATTTTTAGGGCATGAATCCTCTAAAAATCAACCTTAGAATGGATGGAAGAAGCCCAATTTTAAATTCCAGTCAAAATTAGCATCAAAACCTAGTCGAAAATGTGTTTTCCAGCAGCCGAGTCATCATGACCCTATTGTAGGCTGTCAGGTGAAGAAGACCCAACTTGGCCTATAGGCATGTGCATGTCACTTGCACTGAGGTGCAGATGGGTAGGGGTTAGATCTGACCTAGGACCACGTATCGACCTAACAGTACATCTGACATGAGCTTGCACATGTGCGACCTGCGTCCCATGTGACCCGAGATGCGGGTTATGCATGTGCAGGCATGCTAGACACGCTGCACATCTGACACATGCACCAGTGCGTTGCCAGTGTGAGTAGCCACGTGGCAGAGCTACTGTCGGTACATGGGAGCGCAAAGGATCTCTGATGGTGCGTCAGGCTGTTTTGAGCTGAATTTTCTCATTTTTTGAGGGTCCCACATTATTAATTGTGATTTTTGTATATCGAATCTAAATATGGATGGTAAGATGTAACGCCAGGGTGTGGTAAATGAGTCCGTTGATCCACTCGTTTGACTTAAGGTTTACATTTAAACTATTTAATATTTGTTGATTTAGAGGGTGCACAAAATATGTGAATAAGTATCAATAAGTCACTAACTCTCTCGTTTTTGATATACGGCATAAAAAATTATCGTGCTAAATATTTGTAAGGGAGATAAGCTGAATGGTAACAATTACAATATTTAGCATTAGAAGATTCAATTAATCATCAAGGAGTAAGATCTTTTTTAGATTCTAAAACATGAGATGGTGGACCCGTTGAGGGTATCACACCTCAAGTTAGGTAGGATTAAGAGGCCTATCATGCGTGAAAGAAGAAGAATAGTAGGTTAGGGCAATCCTGATCAGTAGCATGCATTAGATATGATCCCAGTCTATGAGTAGTATCCTATAGCTATATCAATTTGGCTCGCTCTTAAAGAGCATTATGCCATCTATTCAACTCCTAAGATGAGGATGCTGACTTATAAGTTTATCACTTATAAGAAGAAACCTGATCATACGATAAAACAGAATTTGATACAAATGTTGAGTATGATCAATTGGCTAAAGAACAAAGGCGAGCCTATTTCGAATGACTTTCAGGTACTAGGTGTAATTCAGTCATTACCTGATTCATAGGAGACCATGAAAACCTATCTCACACATAACGAGAGTATTCGTACTTTCGCTAATATGAGCAGGCATTGTGAGCTCGTCGAGGAGTGCCTGGAGGCGAGTAGGCCACACTCGGATCATGTTTATGAGGTGGAATCGAGCAAGGGCTCTTGTGACACCAAACGTAAATGGTAAAAGCTTGATAAGAAGACCCGAGGCCCAAGTAAAAAAAAAAATAAAGCCATCCAAAAAATCTAGCAATAATGTGCAAAAGCACAAGAATAAAGAACTTGATAAGGTCAAAATGAAGTGCTACGTATGTGACAGACTTGGTCATTTCACTCGTGAGTTGGCGAGTGGAAGGTATATCCTTTTTTTTTACATGGTTTGAGCTTTGTTTTTCTCTACTATGATACTCATTGATTCTTCTCCTCCTTTGTGGATTGTAGACTTAGGAGGTATCGACCATATAACTTAAGACAGGAGTGCATATATAGAGTTTTTTCCGAATAAGTCCTCAAGCAAGGAGGATTTACATAGGGAATAGAGTATTTGTCCTTATCAAAGGGATTGACACTTATGAGTTGGAGCTACGAAGTGGTCAAACTCTCTATTTGCATGATGTTCTTTGTGCTCTGGATATTCAATGGAACTTTATTTCTGTATTTTGTCTAGATCATTTAGAATATGCTTTGTCTTTTGAAAATTTTTCTGTCTTGACAATTCTTTAATTTGTTTTAGTTTTGTCCATAATGGACTTTGTGCACTAGATGTTTCATTTAATGGTAATTTTTGTTTTTCTTTTATTGTTTTTATATCTGATTATGCTGATGAAGATACGAATGTATGGCATAGGAGACTTGCACATTTAGTGCAAGAGAGAATGAACTGGTTAGCAGTGTGTAGTCTATTAGATCTACTAACCAAAATCGAGTTACTCACACGTTAATTTTGCCTAGTTGGAAAAGTTACGAAAAAACCATTAAGCAAAGCAATGAAAGTTGGGACTCTATTACAGCTGGTCCACTCTAATATCTATGGCCTTATGAATGTGAAAGTTCAAAATGGAACTATGTATTTTATTACGTTTATAGATGATTACACATATTTCGGTTATGTCTATCTGATCTCGCACAAGTCTAAGGTATTGAAATGTTTCAAGAGGTTTATTAACAAAGTTGAAAATCAATTAGACTTGACAGTGAAAACTCTGAGAATCGAGTAGGGGAGCGAATATTTGTCCAAACAATTCAAATAGCTCTATTTTAAGAAGAGTATTACGAGACAACTGACTAGTTTTGCTACTTTTTAGCAAAATAGGGTAATCGAGAGGAGGAATAAGACTTTGTTGGAAATGGTAAGGTCAATGATAGTGTAGGCCAATTTGTCTATCTCCTACTAGGGAGATGTATTATTGATTACAACCTACGTCCTCAACTGTATTCTATCAAAATCCATAGTTAGTACCCCATATGAGTTTTGGATAGGGAGGTAGCCTGACCTTAGCCACTTAAGATCATGGGGATGTGCCGCGTATGTTCACGGTTCCTCACATCCACACAACAAGTCAGGTTAGCGAAGAAAGAAGTGTATCTTTGTAATATACTCAAAATACTCCAAGGGGCACATGTTTTTAGGTGAGCATATAGGTGGCACTTTCATGAGATTAAGTCTCACGATGCCACATTCCTAGAGAATGATTTCCCTAAGAAATGTGAAATCAATCGGGATTTCACCTTTTATGAGATGGATGAGCCTAGTAGCTCAGCTAAGCCCAGTGGCATGACACATGAAACTGTTATGGATGTTTTTTATAATGCGAGTAATCCATCCAGAGGTGAAGAGTTTCTCCCTCCTCATAAGAGCAATCGAGGCTGCATATCTAAATATCATTTCCTGATTGAGGATGAAGTACTCATTGTGATCCTAAGGATGATAAGAAGCCCAAAACAGTTCAGGAGGCTCTTGAGGGAAGGACTATTGGTTGAAGGTCATGGAAGAGAAGTTGGAGTCTATGAAAATTAATGGGGTCTAGGAGTTAGTTGATTTACTAGAGAAAAGAAATATTATTGAGAACAAATGGGTTCTTAAGATCAAGAAAAAAGCTAATGGATCAGTGGATAGGTATTAGGCCCGTCTGGTAACTAAGGGTTACACTTAGATAAAGGGCGTGGACTACAAGAAGACTTTCCCCCTATAATCAAATTTACCTCGATTCATTTACTTTTAACGATTTTCACAAATATATATCTGGAGTTACACCAGATGGACATCAAGATTGCCGTCCTAAATAGAAATTTGGATGATGAGATCAACATGGAGCAACCATCTATCTCATTCCTATAAATCAACAAGAAAAGGTTTATCGACTTCGAAAGTTGATATATGGATTTAAGCAATCATTCAGGCAGTGATACCTAAGATTTCACGAGAAGGTAATATCTTATGGTTTCATGATGATTGAAAAAGAACAATGTGTGTATCTAATACATTCTATTAATTGTTTTGTGATCATGTCTTTATATGTGGTGATATTCTGTTGGCTGAGAACAAGTGTATTTAATGACCATTAAAACATGGTTATCGTTGAGTTTTGATATGAAGGAAATAGGTGAGACTGAGTTTAGCCTTGGAGTTAGGATCTAAAGAGACCGTTCGAGACGGGTGTTGGCTCCTTCACAAGAATCCCACATTAGGGAGATTCTCGAGCACTTTGCAACAAGTGAATGCAACCCCATAGATACTCCTATCACTAAAAGTGAAGGCCTGAGTCTTAACATGTGTCATAAAACTCAGGAAGAAATAAGAAAAATGAATAAAATCTCTTATGTCAGTATAGTGGGCAGTTTGTTGTACACAATATTATGTACATGACCAGATATTGTTTTGCAGTTAGTCTGGTGAGCAGGTATTAATTGAATCCTAGAAGGAGTCACTAGAGAGTAGTGAAAAAGATTTTGAGATATCTCAAGGGAACTACAAGTCTCTCCTTGTATTATAGAGGAGGTGATTTGCGTCTCATTGGGTATTCATATGCCGATTGGGATAACAATTTGGATGGATGCAAATTGACATTAGATTTTGCTTTCTTACCAACACCATATCTTGGAGCAGCAAGAAGCAAACATGTGCATCTCTATCTATGATTATGGATGAGTTTGTGGTATACTCAGCAACAGCTCAGGGGAGTGTTTGGCTCTAGAGATTTCTGGATGACTTAGAGGTCGTGGTAGATAGTGAGAAACCAATGATGATTTACTATAATAATCAGGCCACTATTGCCTACACTCGAGACCCTAAGTATCACAACAAGACCAAACTTATTGATTCCAAATACAATTTCATGAGAGATATTATTGGAAAGGGTGAAGTGACAATTAAATACATTTCTACACACAGCATGATGGTTGACCCATTTACCAAACCTATTGTGAGAGATTCCGTTGTAAGACATAGATAGCCTTTGGGTTAATATGTATTTTGACATTTTTCATTATGTATTAGATTGATGTTATGATGCTTATTATTATATATACATACATACATTATTTAGTTATATTTTGAACTAATTTATAGATTGCACTTATTTGTTGTCATATATTTTTTGAGATGTGATATAATAAAATGATTTGTCAGGTAGGTGAGGTCAAATCTCTCACACAAATGACCACCTCCAACTCTAAACGAGTAGGGATGAGACGATTTCTATGCATAAGAGGTTTTGAGAATGGCCCTGGTAGAATATAAGTTACCCTGACATGAGTTTAGAATGAGGTCATATGCAATATGACCGACATAGACACACCTATATCTATATTGCCTGTTAGTAGCTAGGTTTGAGATCTTAAATATCATCTGTGTCTAGTGATATCGTGTCTAAGTTACTCTCTCTGAGATTTTTGGATAAAGTCTCATGTGTAGACTAAATTCCATATCTGCATAGTTAGAAAAATCTGACATATACTCTTTTTGAGAAATTGGGGAATAACAACATGACATATGTTTCATATCGTATGTGATAAATCAACCATGAGATAATATAAGCTATTATATAAGATAATGATGTGATCTTGATTTTCGTGCCCACTATGTGAGACCCGATGACCATTAGATGGGCCCAATTGTATCGTTATCACTTTTGGCTATTTCTTGAAGTCTTGATTTAGAATATGTACTTTAGTTTGTTTACCAATGGTCTAGGAGATAATAAGGTTTGCGGGGCAAGTTTGGAAAAGCAACTGAATTAAGATAGATAGATTCTAATACGGAAAGGAAAACCAATTGATATTATATTGTTTGTTGTATTTACCAGTCGACCTATTATGTTTATCCATGTTGGGATACAAATATAATAGTAAGTACATAGTTGAGTAATGATTGGGGATCATTTTCATTAAGGAACATGGCTCGATGGATGTAATGCATTGAATTTGGGATACAATGAGTTCCTTTTTGTACTAATGGTGACTTCTCGATTATTCTAATTGGTGCATCGAGAAGTCTTTGCTTGTAGGTGCATTTGTTGGTCATGCAGTACCTAATACTATATGAAAATCCAGTAGGGTGATATGAAAAATTGTAAAAGTTATGATCTTATGACAGATGTAAAATGTCATCATGTACAAGTGGGAGATATTAGTAAAATATGCACATGATGGGTTTTTATCACAAGTAAAGGGATTTAAAATTTATTTTAAATCTAAGTTAGAGGATAATTGGTAGCTAACCTATTATCCCCAACTCCCAATAACTCCCATAAAAATATCTCCCTCTCTTCTAACGTGATTAATGATTCAATTGTATTTGAATGAACAATTCTTTTATTGTACATTGATAGAAAAAAGAGAGATTGAGAGAGACAGGTTTTAGAGAGATATATTCATTTTTCTAGAAAGAAAAGTATTGAGAGTATTGAGAAAATTTTAATTTTCTCTGATTATTTGTGATTCATCGGATTGTGGGTTAAGATATCGTGAAACTATGATAGTGGTTTGTTCCTTCGTGATTATCATATTAACCGTGCGATTTATTTGAGAAGGTTTGTGACATAGAATAAATCTAATAGGGCAAACATGTGAAAATTGCCATAAAAATGATACAAATTCCAACAAACAGATCCTAATTTTTGTTTTTTTGATTCTGTTTTTAAAAAACTAATAGGGGTTTATTTACTTTGATATCTAAGTTTGAGTTTATTTGATTGGATTGTGATAATGAATACATTTTTCTAACTCTGCTAAATAGTTTAGGGTTTTATGCACTCTCTTAATTTTTTATGATTATGTAATTATGTTCGATCGTGATATTGCTTCTTTTTTTGTTTTAATTGAGTTATCGTCCCTTTATAGGATTTTGTTTAAATAATATAACTACATGGCCCACACATTTTGCAGAACTTGGGTATTAAATTGGGAATATCTATGCAAAGTATGCAGAGTGTACCAAGGAATAAAAGAAATCATGACCATGTTGGATCAAAACTTGGGTATTGAAATTATGAACAATCAGCATTGACATAATATATGTATTTTGCTAATTAATGCTCTTCAAATATAAATTACTGATTCCGAATAATCAAAAATGTTTTGCATTACATCACCGGGTTAAACACGTGTAAGGCCAGGGGGTACTCAACTTACTCTCAGCTTTGGCGACCAAATGCTCGAACATCCAAGCCTTCGCAAAAAGCATCAAACTTGAAATAGTCCTTCCACATTGTACGAGGTCCATATGTACCACAAACAGCCAATCTCATTCTGAAACTCGTTTTCCAATCACTTGTTTGACGCAAATCACTCATCACAGATTTTATTTCAAATGCTCTCTCCATCTCCGCAACCAGGTAAAATGAGCCCACTGCAACTAAAGAAAGCAACTTGTTGGTTTTTAATATATCTATCGGTATTTAGAAATCCGATTAATTTAATTTAAATAGTTATTGACTCATTTTAAAACTTAGATCTTTTGACATCTATTTTTTCATTCTAAGAATCCAGTACCATATCACTAAACCCACCGATCATTGGTGAAAGCAACATGTCTATCCCAAAAAGCATATACTTCAATCTCTTCAAAATGAATTTGCAATTTGCTTTGGTTGTTAACTTTTGTTTTGGCAATACAAGTATAAGATGTTCAGTTGTGTGCTACCAAAAAATTAATATTGCGTGAAGGACGATGGATATTAGATAGGACTACAAAGAGACAGCAAGAGCTACAAGTGTTGTAGGCGAAATAATAAAATAGCAAGACCACCCGATGGGACATGGCCCAATGCCCATTTTGAAGGGTCTGCGCTTGAAAAGCTTATACAGGAGCCCCACAAGAGACAACTACTAACTGATGGGTAAGCACAGTCCAGTATTATCGAACGACTACTCAACTGATCTACCAAAAAATCTTAATCGCCCCATCTCCTAAACGATAGGGTCTTAGTTACCCTACCTATCAAATGAGATTTGCCGAGTGGGATTTACCTCACCAATTTGGTGCTTAGCCCCTAGTTCATCAACACCCAAAGGCTCCGCATTGGTCTAACGACCGACCGATAGCTAACGGCTCTATCAATCCTAAGGAAAGGTCAAAACACCCTAACGACTCTGATTCCCCATTAAAAGAGTAGTATCTCCAGAATCCTTTAGATAAGGAAATGATCTCCCCAAGAAATGGAAATTCCCATATAATAAAAATCACGATCATTTCGAAATATTGAACTCTCAAAATTTTCGGATCATCTCGATAAGGTAAGTAGGGTTGCGATTCCCCAAAAACATACGACTCTCTCAGGTATAAGAGACCCTAAAATCCTTCTAGCTAGGTTTGCTCTTTCGGCCTTATATATTTGGCACACTAGTCACAAGGAATCTCTCATTTTCTAAACTCTTAGTTTGTTTCTTTGCATTCGAAAACTGCTCTTTCTGACTTGAGCATCAGAGTCTCCTCCGCTGGAGCACCCTTTGACAGTTTTTGCAGGTTTCATATCCCATTGACGACAACCATTTGAGTTATCAAGGAACCGGTATCTGTGGAGCCACAACCCACCTCAATAGATTGGCGTCGTCCGTGGGAACAGACTAGAGCAACCTCCATAAGATTAACAACCATGCCCCTGAGGTCCAGAGCATTCTCAAAAGCCACCCCCACTGTAGAAGGGTGTACCGCAATACCCGCCGAACCCATCCTCCCTCCGGCACCCGTTCACTCAATTCATGATCGTATGGTTTTTTCTCGACCATCCCATCCAAAACAAGTTATACAATCTCCGGCTCAAGAACAGCCGATCGTGGCCCCTTTGCCAGAACAAGTTAGCTATCCCCAGATGGAAAGACTGGAATCAAAACTCTAAAATATGAGCAAACAATTGGAAGGACTCAGCCGAGCCCTTGGGCCAGATAGCCACTCATCCACAACGGATTCTAGACATGAACGTCCCCCACAACAAGTGTCTCCTGTGAACTATTAACCATCGGTGACCTCTCGTCATGACTCGGAGGATCTGAAAAAACAAATCAAGTAACTTGTAGCCGCCGAGTTTAGAAAAGCAGGTGGGAAGAGGGACAAAGACCCCCTCCACTCTTTAGGAGTATCACCTTTCGATCTGAATATCTCCCTGGAATCGATGCCAAGAGATATCTTCCTACCACCTATGGAGTGATACGATGGAATAACTGATCCCCGTGACCATATCGCCCACTTCATAATAGTCATGGTCTCTAGGGACCTGTCAGATGCGGTAATGTGTAAGCACTTTCCCACTATACTCAAGGGCAACACCCTGATGTGGTTCAATTCTCTCCTGTCGTTCAGTATCAAGAGTTTCACCTAACTCCGATAGTAGTTCGAGACTCATTTTATAATCAACCGAGAAGTCAAGCAAAAGTCTACCTCCTTGCTATCATTACATCAACAGGAAGATGAACCCCTGAGAGATTTCTTGGAAAAATTTAAAGCAGAGATGTTAAAGGTTCCATATCTGGACCATTCCATCGCATTAGTCACTCTCCTAACGAGCTTGCGTTCCTTTGGCATGAAGACCTCCATTACGAAGAAACCCCCTTCAACCATTCAAGAGTTTCACTCTCGAGCCGAGAAGTACATTGCAGCAGAAGAAGCGGAGGCATTCGATCAGCGAAAAAACCGTCCGAGCAGAAAAGAACGCAGTCGATCGCCTCGCCAGCCTTCCCCAAAGAGGAGCAAATCGGGGGCTCCACCCACACAAAGGTTTAATGTCTACACGTCACTGAACAAGACCCCAAGTCGGTTCTTATATCAAATTAAAAATAAATCGTACATCAAGTGGCCCCCTTGTTCCATAAAGGTAGACCCCAAGAAAGATAAGTCCAAATACTACCACTTCCATTAGGATTATGGTCACATGACTGATGAGTGCAAGAGGTTCACAGACAAGCTGGAACTCCTGATTCGCAGTGGTAGACTGTAGAGATTCATCAGTACGGAAGGAATGAATTTACCTTCCCTAGACCAGCGTAATCTACTGTGGGAGAATGAGCCACTTAACCAACCGAACCCCAGGCCATTGCACAACAGAGCAGAAGGGGTGATCCTTCAGATCAATGGCAAAAACATCTGGCATGAACCTTATATTCCCACTAGTATTTGTTTGGTATAAGACCCGGAGTTTCCTACCCTCTTTCCCTGGGAAAGGGATCTGCACCTTCTCGTCATTTAGTGATCATTCCTGTGATGGCTCGTGACACGAGATCCTTAGTGATTTATGGAAGAATCACCTCCTGTCTAAAGTTCCTTATCGTACGTTGGGCCTGAGTCATCATAATCTTACCGAATGAACATGTCATCAAAATGGGATAGAACTCTTTGAATGGGTGGACACGGCCCTAACATCTAAAGTTACCTATCGTATATTGAGCCTGAGTCGTCCAGATCTTATTGAATGAATATATCATCAAAATAGGATAGAACTCCCCAAACAGGTGGATACGGCCCTAACATCTAAAGTTTCCTATCATACATTGGATTTGAGTCGTCCTGATTTTATTAAATGAACGTGTCATCAAAATAGGATGGAACTCCCCAAACGGGTGGACATGGACCTAATATCTAAAGTTTCTTATCGTATATGTCATCAAAATGGGATGGAACTTCCCGAACAGGTGGATATGGCTCTAACATCTAAAGTTTTCTATCATACGTTGGGTCTAAGTCACCCTGATCTTATCAAGCGAACGTGCTATCAAAACGGGATGGAACTCCCGGAACGGGTGGACACGGCCCTAACATCTAAAGATTCGTATCATACATTAGGCCTGAGTCATTGTGATCTTATCGAACGAACGTGTCATCAAAATGGAATGGAACTCTCTGAATGGGTGGACACGGCCCTAACATCTAAAGTTTCCTATTGTGCTTGTCATCAAAATGGGATGGAACTCCCAAAATGGGTGGACGTAGCTCTAACATCTAAAGTTTCTTATCGTACGTTGGGTCTGAATCGCCCTCATCTTACCAAATAAACATGTCATCAAAATGGGATAGAACTCACTGAATGGGTGGATACGGCCCTAACATCTAAAGTTTCCTATCGTACGTGTCATCAAAATGGGATAGAACTCACCGAATAGGTGGATACGGCCCCAAAATCTAAAGTTTCATATCGAACGTGTCATCAAAATGGGATGAAACTCTCCGAATGGGTGGACACGTCCCTAACATCTAAAGTTATGCCTAAGTCGCCCTGATCTTACGGAATGAATATTTCATCGAAATGGGATGAAACTCCCCGAATGGATGAACAGGGCTCTTCTATCTATAGTTTCTTGTCGAGCAAACAAATCATGGGACTCCCTTAATGGGACATGGCATTCTAAAGGTTTCCTTTGCGAAAGATCATTACACTTCGATGGAGTATTAGACAAATGGTTCGAATAGCACTCTCGGGCAGATACTCTCAATTAAAAAAAATCTTTTCAGAACAATATAAGATTACATAGGGTTAGAAGGAACAACAGAGGCCATATGGGTGGGGTCATGATTCGTTATCACTCTCTTAACGGACCCCTCAAGAAGAGGTAGAGCCTCATATCGACCGACCTATCGATGAATCTGCTCGGCGCATCTCAAATGCTCGAGCAATCTATGCTAAGAAAGCTGAAGGTTAGCAGCATCTCTAGCAACAGACACCTTGAGGTCATCCATCTCTTACTTAGCATTCAAAAGGGATTCCACCTAGAGATGAGCTAACGTCTCGGCGACTGCTAATTTTGCTTCACGAGCGCGTGCCTCGACCTCCAACTTCTCACAACACTCTTGGGACAAGGCTAAATCCGTCTAAAGACGTTCGATCTGCTTGTTCTTTTCCCCTTCAGTATCCCTTTTCCTTGTTCTCCAGAGCGTCTTTCAGTACCAGCACTTGGGTACTCAAACGGACAAGTCGCCCCTTGGACTTTTTCCTCCATTGCCTTTGGAATTCGGTTAAGGCCGCAGTCTGGGAAGAAGTACACTTGACAATCAGAATTATGTAATAACAAAGGAGGATGGAGCTTGAATGAAAGAACATTTACTATCAGACAGAGAGAGTGGACAACCTTGTCAATATGATCTGAGGATATTGTCTGGAGCGCGATTCCAGGGCGAAACTCGAATCACTCGGCCAACTGTAGTGCCTCTCATGAATCGATAAAGTTATACTGATAGTCCCCCACATAGACCGCAACCGACCCTTCTTCTAGAGTATCCTCCTACCCATTAAATGATTCAACCAAAATAGGAGGCGGAATGTCAACCTCATCTCCCCCATCATGCAGGGAACATTGGGATACTTGGAGAGACTGTTCGGGCACTTCTCTTAAAATAGGAGTAGAAACGTTTTGCCCCATTGAAGTTTCTTCCTGTAACCATGGATTCTGAGCCAGAGCACTCTCCATCGCCTTAGGGATTTCTTCGCCCGGAACGTTCCCCTCACTGTCTCTGATTAGCATACCAATGATCATCATCAAAATAGTCGACTGGTCCTCCCTTCCTTCAACATGCTCTTGAGGGGACTCATGTTCTCCAGTTTCTACTAGTCCCTTCACGCTAGTAGGCAGGTCAAACGATCAAACCTTTGATTTCTTCGACCAAGTCTCAGAAGAACTATCACCCGTCTTCCTCTTTGTGTCCGGTCGCACCTCCCACTTGCTCGAAACATCCTCTAGAAAGGAAGCATTCATGGATAGTAGAAAATCGATCAAGTCTTTCTTTTTCTACTCCAATAAAAGAGGTCTGGTGATCTGCCTTGCCTCGTCTACCAGTACGCCAGACAACGGTGACATCTGGGTCCTCTAATAAAAAATCTACCCAAATACTCTACTGAGTTGACTCACAATAACTCCCAACAAACCACAAAAAGCGAGAGTGACGAAAGAGTTCTGGGACTTTCATATTCAATGAAGGTGCTTGATCAACTCCCAAAAGTACTGGAAGATGACTCTTGTTCAAAAATCTCACATAGAAGAACTTCTGCATCTAGCGCTTGTCTTGATACTCACTGTAAAAGAATTTTCAGCGAGACTCTCAGCAGGTCTGTAGTTTATACTAGCCGCGGGTTGAACCTTGGGCGTTACATCGTACTAAGGGAAAAAGGGCCCCAAAATCTCCAAATCAAAACGATTACAAAAAAAACCCTAATAAAGAAATCAGGGCAATCACAAAATGCCAAACACTAGGGATGAGCAATGAAGGGTGGATATTCCAGTATCTCAGGACCTCTGCTAGTGGACCCGTGTATGGGATCCTCAAACTGTACATCACACATTGCTTGAATATCGGGACACAGCCCTTGGGGACATGATTTGCTCGGTCCTCTTTGCTGGGCAACACTAATTCAAAGTCACTTCCAAGTGACATGTTTCTCTGGACTTCTTGTAGTTCCTCTTCGATTATCTACTCCGTATGGCATCTATGCCTCGTGACGAAGGAGAACCTTTTGACATCTTCTCAAAAAAAAAAAAAAACTTTTTGCAAAGGATTAAGAGAATGGCAGGAAAGAAATATAGAATATGAGATGCCCTGACAGATATGTATCCTTATAAAGTGTACAGAAGATGAGTCTCGAAAATTGAAGCAGCAAAGCCTCGCGTCTTTTCGATGACCATACCTTCTGCCGCCTTTCCCAAGGAAAAACGCCATGAGTCAGAGAAAATTGATGGGACGTGGCCTAATACCCATTTTGAAGGGTCAGCGCTTAAAAGGCCCACATATGAAGCCCACAAGGGACAACTACCAACTGATGGGTGAGTACAATCCAGTATTATCGAACGACTACTCAACTGATTTACCAAAATACCTTAGTCGCCCCATCTCCCAAACGATAGGGACTTAGTTACCTCGCCTATCAAACGAGATTTGTCAAGTGGGATTTACCACCCCGATTGAATGCTTTGCCCCTAGTTCGTCAACCCCCGAAGGCTCCGAATTGGCCTAACGACCAATCGATAGCCAACGGTTCTATCAATCCTAAGGAAAGGTCAAAGCACCCTAATGATTTTGATTCCATGTTAAAAGATCAGTATCTCTAAAATCTTTTAGATAAGGAAAGGATCTTCCCAAGAAATGGAAATTCTCATACGATAAAAATCACGATCATTTTGAAATATTGAGCTCTTGGGATTTTCGGATCGTTTCGATAAAGAAAATAGAGCTGCGACGGCTCTCTCAGGTATAAGAGACCCTAAAACCCTTCAAGTCAAGTACGCTCTCTTGACCTTACACATTGGGCACACTAGTCACAGAGAACATCCCCCTCTCTAAGCTCTTAGTCAGTTTTTTTATATTTGAAAACCGCTCTTTCTGACTTGAGTGTCGGAGGCTCCTCCGTCGGACTACCTTCCGATGGTTTTTGCAGGTTTCATATCCCATCGACGGCAATCGTTCGAGTCATCAAGCAGTCGGTATCTGTGGAGTCACAACCCACTTCCAATACCACCAATTTGGTTTTTTTTTTTTTTATGTCTTTAATCTTCAAGAAACTATTTTGGTTGCAAGTAGTTAATTTTATCGAGGTCTTCAATTTTATCAAAATTTTTACAAGTGGGGTAACAATTTGTTTACATTCTTGTGCTTTGGATTTGATGTGTTTTTGGTGGCGTGTAATAACAAAAAATGGGATTTCTTTAAATTGCTCATTGCTTGCATTTCTTTGTACCATTAGACGATTCGATTGATTATATATCTCTGGGTATAACAAGGGTTAGAAGTCCAAAACCCTTAACTGAAATTGCTATATGCCCCTATTTGGAAATATTTACATACCCATTAAATCAAAATAGTGAATTTACATCGTATAATAATTCACCATAAGCCTAAATACAATTTCTCATTTTGCACAAATTGTTTTTTTTTTTTTTTTTTAACTTTTAAAAGGAAAATTTTCCTTTCGTGTAAAATACAACCAATCAAGGTACTCTTCTTACAGTATATTCTATCCTCCTAAATGTATTTTTATTCTCTGCTCCTGGCGCCGACAAGTGCATAAAATTCCATTGATTTGAGTCAAATTGGTTCATTCTCTGGTGGGGTGGGTGGGTAAGGTTCATGGCGATATAGGATTGGGGTTCACCAACCAATCAAATGGCTTGAATTTGGTCTTCTGTTCTCGTCGGATGTCGCTTGATTCAATTCCTCGTTACACGAATTGTTTCGAGGGAGGATTTTGTGATGCCAGTTGGTTACTTATTGCATGAGCAAAAAGAAATCCCTATTCCACAAAGTCCCAGTTGGAGACACCCCTTTATCAGATTTGTGTTTCTTGTATGCTTAATCTTAATGGGGTTCTTCCATTTTCTTTTTTAAATTAGTTGGTGGATAAGGATCCGGAGAAGGCAATTATATTGTCCTGAGCTACCGCTAATGCTGGAGATGGGTTGATAGTGCTTTGAAAGATATGGCAATTTTGCTGAGGCAATGGAATCATGCCAAAGAAGCCATTGACGATTCCTTTTTTTTTTTTTTTTCCTTCCTAATTTCGCAACAGAATTTATTGTAATGAACCATAAGACACCGACTTGCCAACGGCAGGGGATAATCTGTCAAGGGTGTTAATTTTAGGGGGTGAATTGATGATTTAAGCAAAATGAGATTCAGTTTGTTGTTTATTTGCTGACATGAAATTATAACTCCTCAAGAACTCCATGCCTTAAAGTAATACAAATGATGATAGGATCAATTATTACTGATAAGGTTACCAAGCTCTCCATAACATGCACATGTCTTCTTGTACATATTAACTCTTCTTTTTGCTTCTTCAATGAAAAGATTTTAGATTTTGCTCAAGTCATAAATTGCGACAAATATCTACTTATCCATCCTAATTTAATAAATTCATGAATTTTATTTTAAAATTATTATTGGAGAAAACATTGTCCAAGTTGGTCGTCACTTGCCCAAAATCTGCTTGTAATTTGCACAAGTCGACACCTTCTCCATACTTGCCGACACCTTGCCATGCATACATGGAGATTTGAACAATTCTTCAAACATTGTCGACTTTTTGCATCCATATTGTCGACATTTGCTCCCTAATTCTTCAAATTTGGTTGACATCTTGCATGCTTCCTAATTCTTCAAATTTGGTCGACCTCTTGCATTTTCCCTTGCACCCATGGAGACTCCAAAAAGACTTATTACCTCAATCACCTTAATTATATAATACACAATTTATAATATATCTCATATTCTTGAATAATTCAAATTTTAGTGATTTTAGTTTATTTTCTATAAATTTGTATTCTTCATTTATTTCTATTTGGCACTGAACACATTTTCATGGCAGAATAAAATTTAAGCATTTAAACCTATGAGATTGAACTTCCTAATAAACAAAAGGACATATTGGGTATATGTATAAATTGAGAGTGGATGAAGGTTACTAAGAAAATAATGGAAATGGATTTGTAGATAAAGTGGAGATGAGATTCTAGAACGCTCGATACCCAAATTTCATCTCTTCTTTTACTCTTTTCTCTTTTGGCTCACACTTTCTCTCTCCGTCTCTCTCCTTACTTTCAGTAGATATTAACTAAATACCACAGAAAACTCACACTCTAGAGACCATAGACTATTAGTCAAATCTCTAGAAATTTAGATCTAGTGAGAGATTTGAGATTTTCTAGTTAGAGGAAATCTCGGGCTTGATGGTGGCTCAGGTTGAGGTGAAATTGGTGACACAAATTTAAATAATCTTCTTACTTTTAACTTGGGTTTACTTTCCCCTTTCATGACTTTGAAGATTATGTAAAAAATTTGATGAAATTTAATGGATTTTGAGTCGAGAGAAAAGGTTTTGAATGTTAGTATTATGAAATAACATGAAATGATAAATATTTATGAATTTAGAAAACGTGATGATACTCCCTAGGGGCTGGACCGAGCAGATCAGGGCAAGATTCTTACTATGAAAAGATCTGGGAGTAACTACTCTCCTTAACACGGTGAGTGGTTGCATGATTATACTTAAATAAGAAAAATATTTTGATGGAATTTCCTAAATAATCACTACAAAAAAACATGATTTTAGTCACAGAAAATTTGTTGCTATTTACCTACGAATTTAACGACAAAAATAGAATTCGTTGCAAATTAGCTACGAACAAAAATTCATGGCCAATTAGCCACGAATTTTTGTTTGTGACTAAATTCGTGGCTAATTTGCCATGAATCCATTTTCCTCGCTAATTTAGCTACGAAATTCATAATCCGTCGCTAAATAGTCATGAATTTCCCATTCGTGACAAAATTTAGCTACGAATTCAAAGTTCGTGACAAAAT
This sequence comes from Dillenia turbinata, assembly GCA_037126225.1. NCBI lineage: Eukaryota > Viridiplantae > Streptophyta > Magnoliopsida > Dilleniales > Dilleniaceae > Dillenia > Dillenia turbinata. The sequence goes on from JBAMMX010000017.1 coordinate 11,165,318, forward strand.
TTAGCTACGAATTTTTGGCCTGTGGCTAAATTCGTGACTATTTAGCCACGAATATGTTTGTGGCTAAATTCGTTGCTAATTTGAAATTCTGTTAAATATAATTTTATATTTTTATTAAATATAAATTTTTATTTTTATTAAATATAAATTTATATTTTATATGTTTATTAAATTAGGGTATTGATTTTTATTAAATATATTTTAGTATTTTTTAAAAAATAATTTTGTATTTTTGTTAAAGATAATTTTTTAATTTTATTAAATATAATTTTGTATTTTTATTAAATATAATTTTATATTTTATATTTTTATTAAATTAGTAAATTGTATTTTTAATGGTAAAAGTTAGAAAGAAAGTAATGAAGTAAAAAAAAAAAGGTATATCAGATAAGTTAATATGACATAGTGGTTGAGAACGCTCCAAATGTCCTCTTAGTCCCAGGTTCAAATCTGGATAAATGCACATTTTCTATAAAAATATAAAGCAGTAAGAAGTTGGTTCATACACCAGCGGGGGCCAACGAGTGGGCCGGCGGGGGCCGACGAGTGGGCCGGCGGCTTTTAAAATTAAAAATATAAAATGAAAAATTTAGCCACGGATTTAGCCACGAATTCAGCAATTCGTGGCTAAATTTAGTCACAAATTTTTGAATTCGTGGCTAAAATTAGCCACGAATTAGAATCCGTGACTAAATTTTGAATTCGTGACTAAATTTAGTCACGAATTTCTGAATCCGTGGCTAAATTTAGCCACGAATTCAAAAATTCGTGGCTAAATTTTTGCGACGCGCTATTAGCCATGGATATGAGTTCGTGGTTAAATCCGTCGCTAAATAATTTAGTCTTTTGATATTTTTGTAACTAAATCCGTCGCTAATTCAGCATTTTTTTGTAGTGAATTTTGAAACTTGATTTTATATATTTTAGTGTATATGGAAAATTCCAAAAATTGAGTTTGAAATTCCTATGCATCCTAATGTTTTAAATGAATATATGTGTCATGTTGATTTATTGATGTTGAACATATTACAATGTTGGTTGTTGGTCACTGATGAATAATTATTAAATTGATAGCGAATTATTAATTTTGGTGAAATGGTGCTTGGTATGGTTATTGGAGGAATAGTCTGAATTTTGAAAAAAAAACTAGTCATTACCCTCTACGGAGCGACTCGATGGGATGAGGTAGTGGGATTAGTAGACCATGGCATGTAGCCGAGCACGTGCGGTACATTCATGACTGGATCTAATGCCCATGAGCGTGGGATAGTTGGATGTGTAATAACAAGAAAAGTCAAAAAGGGGAGAGAGAGAGAGCGGAAAAAAAAAAGAAAGGGGGAAAGAAAAGTAAAAAAAAAACCCTAATTTCCCTTTTTCCTCCCCCCAGTCACCAAAAAACCACATTCTGTTTTCTCTCATCTCTCTATCTCTCTCGTCTCTCTTATCTCACTCTCTCATATCTCTCCCTCTTCCTCTCTTCAATCTTCATTTTTCTTCCAACGACATCCATGATTTTAGTTCTCTAAGGCACAAGGACACGTTGGAGGATGGAATGGAGACCTAGAACCATCAGATTTCATCTCTTCTTGGCTAGGGTTTCGTAAGTATATCCTTTGAAATCTGTTTGATTCTTCATTGGTTTTCGAAATTTCTACAAAACTCTTGATTTCTAAGCTCCCTTGCCCTAATTTCAATCTTCTCTGGCAATCCTACGGTTTGATTTTGATGAGAGTTTAGGGTTTATCAAAATAAACAAAAAAAGAATGCATTTGGGGGTGATTCTTGCGGTGATAGGTTGTGAGCTCAAGAACCAAGAGCAAGGTATGTGGAATGCATGGTCTTAGGTTATAATCCATCATTTGTATTATGATAAATGTCTTGATTTAATTATTGAGCCTAGATGAGTGTTGAAATACTAAAGAATGAGAATAAAAATCCTGATTTTGCAAATCTGGACAGATATGGTTGTTGAGTCATAACTTTTTCTACACTATTGCAAACTGAACTATGTTATTCCTACTAAATCTAGACTTTTTGGGCTTTAAAATGACATATTGCAGTAGCCATTTCATTAAGAATTAGATTTTTGGTGATTTTTCAAAAGTGACATGTTTTGCAGAAGTTACTTTGTTCTGTCCTGTTCTGCTTTCAAATTTTGCTTCAAAATTGAGCAATCTTCTGGGCAACATTAGACCAAATGATGTGGGACAAATTTTTAATAATTATTCGGTTGGCTCAAGAAAAGGGAAAGAGATCCATTAATTTAGTTAGTTTCTTATTTTTTATAATTTCATAATACTTAAAGTTTCTTAGTTTCTTTAGTTTTCTAATTTTTTTAGTTTTAGTTTCCTAATTTTCTAGTTTCTATATTTCTCTAGTTTCCTTGTTTTATAGTTTCTTAATTTATAGGGTTTGCATTCTTTATAAATACTTACAATATTTCATTATTTTGGTATTCATGATTAATAATATTTTTTCTTTGAGAGTGAGATTTCTCTTTTGAGAGTTTAGGGTTTTCTCTTTTCAAACCCTGTTGCTGTTCTTCTATCTCTCCCGCGTTAGGTGGTATCAGAGCCAAGGCTTTCCCTTGTGATGGCCAACCAAGCCGATGAAGATATTACTCTTTCTGACGTGTTAAAAGAGTTGTGAGCCATGAAAATTGCATTTCAAATTCTGTCTGTTCAAATAGAGCGTCGAATAGAGCGGGTAGAAACGGAATTGCAGACATTGCGGTCAAACCAGGGCAATAGAGGAATTGAAGGTGGCACTAGGAGAATCACTCAGGGTCCACATGTTAATTCTATATTACCACAACAATCTCGTAGGGTTCAAATCAACGAGAATGAATTTCAAGTGAAGATGTCCAGAGTCTGGCGATAGTCGAGAAGACGGTAGTTCCAGAAACGCCTATTTTGGATGAATTTTTTGTTGAAATAAAAGGCAAACCAGATGTACAGAATAAAAATGATGTAGAGAGAGAGAAAACTATGGAGTTAAAGAACAATTTGGAAGGATACATATATACTATTGAAGACAAGTTTGATCCATTCAAAGTGTTGGGAAAGGTTTTGATCGGCCAGGAAAAACAATCTCTCATCGAAAAATTTGATGAAATTAATTTAAATGATGGGTTAGTGAAGGCACAAAATTGGATTTATACCGATGGTGAAGATGTCACTGTTTCAGAGTTCCAGAAGCATCTAGATTTTCTTAAAGTTATTGGGGACTCAATTTTTTTTAAATTGAGTGAACTTGCAATCGCAGTTGTTTTAATATCTGTCATGCTTAGCGTATGTTTTTGGGTAAGAAAACCAAAGGAGAGAAGTGAGAATATGGTTATAAGTCATCGAAAGTATCACTCGAGGGCGAGTTCTTTTTAGGAAGAAGGGACTGATGTGGGACAAATTTTCAATAATTATTCGGTTGGCTCAAGAAAAGGGAAAGAGATCCATTAATTTAGTTAGTTTCTATTTTTTTATAATTTCTTAATATTTAAAGTTTCTTAGTTTCCTTAGTTTTCTAATTTTTCTAGTTTTAGTTTCCTAATTTTCAAGTTTCTATATTTCTCTAGTTTCCTAGTTTTATAGTTTCTTAATTTATGGGGTGTGTATTCCCTATAAATACTTATAGTGTTTCATTATTTTGGTATTCATGATTAATAATATTTTTTCTTTGAGAGTGAGATTTCTCTTTTGAGAGTTTAGGGTTTTCTCTTTTCAAACCCTATTGCTGTTCTTCTATCTCTCCCACGTTACCAAACCTTGAACATAAAATTGTAGATCTATGTCTTATCTTTAATTTGAGATATGAATCATTTAAATCTGATGTGTGTAGTGAAATTTATGGTGATTCTTCAGTGACTGCACAAATGTGGTCATAAATTTAGGACTAACATTTATAGACTTCAGCAATTTTATGTGATTGGAATTGAGTATAGCTATAAACACAAAAGTTATAGCCCTATGTCTTAACTTTAAGTAGCAATTTGAATCATCTCAATCCAAGTTTTGTAGGTCAAGATATGATAGTTTTTCTAAGACATTATTGTGTAGAAAAATTTGGGTTATGAGGCAATTTGGGAAAAATTTTGGTTAACACTAATATTGGCCTTTTTAAGTGATGAAATTGGGTTTATTATCTTAGGTTGAGATAATTGAATGGTTGGGAAGGATTTACCTTGGATTGGTAGTGAATTGGGAGTGTTCACCCTCCTAAGAGGTGGGTGAATGGTTCGTTGTGTCTTTAAAGGAGCAAATTGTTTAAATACTTTAATAAATGATTTTGAATAATTTTATATATTTTATATAAATTTTTGTAATTCTGAGATGTGTAAAATGAAGATTTGAATTACATATGCATCCATTGTATTTATAAATGAATGTGTGCCATATAATGTTGGATATTTGATTCATGAATGCTTTGGTATGATTTTGGGACTTGTTTGATGAAACATGGTACATAAAATGTGATTTGGATATTTATGAGAGGATAGTGCATGAGGTAAATGACTATAGTCATTCCTTCTATAGAGCGACCCGACAGGGTAACGTGTTGGAGTTATGAGTGGGGAAGTTAGACATAGCTCCCTTTACAAACGTCAGACTATCCGGATCACACCCCGATAAGGTACGAGTCAACGTCAAGAAAGGGGGAAACTAGTATTGTGAAAAGAATGAATCAAAAACCCTTAGCGGACTTCCACCCGGGTTCGGCCAAACCTTAAGTGGGAGAGGTTTCTTTAGGGAGTCCCCGTGATTTTGGGAAAGTCTAAAATTTATGGATGCATGTTTATTTGAAATTATTCTGATTTGCTGAAATTATTTCACGTAAATTTGAGTTGTTTATATACATGCTTTGACTCCCCCACACTTATCCCTCATCTATTGTACTCCACTTAATGAGTATTTGTAATACTCACTCCTCTCTTTCATATTTTTCAGAGGAAATTTAGACGGAAGACTTCATTTTGGAGCAATTGAAGAAGTATTTTGTCGTCCTTTGATAGGTATCACTGATGGTGCGATCTTACTTTTGGGATTAATGTAGTAAAATTCATGGAATGAGACTTTATATTTTCATTTGGTTTGGATTTGATTGATACTTGCTTTATTTTCTTTTTGGTAGGCAAGTATTGATGAAATCCTCACTTGAACAATTAGAACTTTATAAATTTTACTTAAATTCTACTATTAGAAAAAATTTATTATTTATATGGGACATTTGGACTTTACTGGTAAATTTTGGTAATATTTTGAAATTGTGGAAACATTATTGAGAATTATTTGTTGGTCGTGTTGGCCTAGTGCATGCATTAGAGTTGTAATGGCCGAGTTGACCTCGTGCATGCCATTTGAGACTAGATGGATCGGGTTAGTTCTTGGATGGTATTAAATTGTTTTGAAACAAGATTGAACAGGTTAAATGCCTTGCATTGTCCCGGTATATGGGGAGCTTCTGCCCATATGTTGAGGTAACGCAGCAGTTGTCGCGTGCTCAACTCAAGGATCGAGGCATAACAACTTTATTGGTATCAGAGTTTAGGCTCGATTTTTAAAAAATGTTTGAAGATTTGAAATGTCTCTAAATATTTCCAATGGTTTTCCAAAAGTTTTAAGGATGTTTTTCTTCTGAAAATGCAGACTTTGAAAGGATTTTTCAAAAGATGTACAAAAGCCTTCATGGATTCTTAGGAAACTAGGAGCATCATTTTTAGGAGGTTAAGTAATTAGTTTCTCACTTAACCCTGTATGCTAAACATCAATTTTCTTTTATAGATAATCATGCCTCCACGTAGAAGGATGAGCAATGTGAGCGAAATTCCTCTTCAAGAGTGTGAGGATGAGTCGTCCTCACATGCTCTACCTCCGTCAGTGTCTACACATCCCGTCCTTCAACCGAGATTCCTACACCATCTATAGTCGACCTCCAGTAAGTAATGGAGTGGTGGAGTACTTTCAAGGTACAGTATCAAGCTCTGCCTCAATCTTCAGCTCCTCCACCGGTTCCTCCTCCTATGCCGACTGTTGCACCAAGCATTCCAGTGGTATCTCCTCCGATTGCTACAACGACCGATCGCCTCACCATAGAATTGTCTATGTTGATAAAGGAGGCAAGGCAATTAGGGTATGAGACTTTTTCCGGCACGTGTGATGCTTTGGTGGTCAATGAGTGGATTGGCCGAATTCAGAAGAATGTCGCCGACATGAGGCTAGATAATGAAATGAAGTTATGGGTGGCAATAAAATTACTAGATAAGAGTGCTAGAATTTGGTGGGAAAATGTGAAGACTAGAACGACAATGCCTCTTACTTGGGTAGATTTTCTAAGAGCCTTCGAGGAGAAATACTACACACGGTTCTATGGGACCAAAAGAGAGAAGAATTTTTCAAGCTTGTTCAAAGAAACAAGACCGTGTCAGAATATGAAACAGAGCTTAGAGAGCTTGCCACTTATGTTTTGGAGTTTGTGAATTCCGAGGAGTCCCTATGTGCAAAGTTTAAATCAGGACTAAATTTGAGCATAAGAGAGAAGATCACTATTACTAAGGGGCATACATTCCAAGATGTTCTAGACTTGGCTTTGAGGATCGAGAAAACGGTGTTCGAGAGAAACAAAGTTAGAGAACACCACGGAAAGAGGAAGAGGCCTAATAGTTCCAATCCAAGTCAAGGTTTCAAAAAGAATCGAAGCACGGGCTCTTATAGTGGTAGATCCATTTCAGGGTCAGTTAGCCCTCCCGAAAGTCAATCAGCCTTTAGGCCAAACGCTCCCAGCAGAACTGTTGGTATGGGAGTAGGATCAAGGGGTGGAAGAGGAGAAATTTGCCCAAATTACAAGGGGCTCCATTTGGGTCTATACAGGGGACCCAAAAGATGTTACCTTTGCAGGAAGGACGGTAACTTTTGACACTCTTGTCCAGAGTTGAATGCATAAGGGCAAGGAAGTCATCAAATTTGGGGTCCTTCTAATGGTTCCAAGAGAGACTTGACTACTGTTTTGGCACCTTCCACCAGTGCTACTCCTAGGACGGGCATAGGAAGTAGTATCGTAGCTGCCCCCACTCAGCATACCCAGCCTAGTTCTCAGGCAAGAATCTATGTTGTGACCAATGAAGAGGTCCAGGCCAATTCAGACGTGGTTACAGGTAAACCACTTTGAAACTTGAACTTGAAATTTACAATATGATATAGATGGTTTATTATTATGATTTGAGGAATAATGATGATGTGATTTTGTTTATGATCATTAGTATAATGATATGATTATATCAGAGGGTGGATTTCTATAATAAGTGGATATATGAATTGATCATGATTGTGTAGTGTAGTGGAATGTCATAGAGGGTTATATACGAATGATAAAATTGTGGGTTGACTAATGATTTTGTTTATGGTCTATGTTGATAGGTACGATGAAAATCTTTGGGGTAGATGCTCGTGTACTAATAGATACAGGGTCTAATAATTCATTAGTGAGTACGAAATTTGTTCGGCATTCTAATAAACCTTTAGCTCCGCTTATTGAATGATTGTTGGTTATCACACCTTTGGGGGAATAACTGATTAGGGATACAGTGTATAAGTCCTGTGAGGTAGTTGTAGAAGGTGAAATCCTTGAAGCAGATTTGATTCCGTTGGAGATGAAAGATTTTGATGCTATTCTAGGCATGGATTGGTTATATCTTCACCGAGCTTCAGTGAACTACTTCACTAAGGAGGTGGAATTCTGTAGGCCATGGCATTCTCTGCTTGTGTTTATTGGTGAACGACGAGTCTTGCCGAACTATGTAATTTTAGCTCTTGAAACACGGAGATTAGTGCATTAAGAATGCGAAGCTTATTTAGCTCACATTGTTGACACCACAGTGGGAAGCCCTAATCTGAATGATGTTCTTGTGGTGAATGAGTTTCCGGAAGTTTTTCTGGAAGAGTTGCCTTGGTTACCACCGGTTTGGGAGTTCGATTTCACCATAGATCTGATTCTCGAAACTATACTGATTTCTATTCCTCCATATCGAATGACACCTGCAGAGTTGAAAGAGTTGAAAAGTCAGCTCCAAGAGTTGTTGGACAAGGGGTTCATCAGGCTGAGTACATCACTTTAAGGTACTTTTGTTCTGTTTGTGAAGAAGAAGGACGAAACCCTCCGATTATGTATTGACTACCGACAGCTTAACAAGGCACCAATCAAGAATAAGTATCCTCTTCCGAGGATTGATTATTTGTTCAATCAACTCTAAGGTGCAAGTGTCTTTTCAAAGATCGATTTAAGGTTCAGTTATCATCAGTTGAGGATAAAGGATGATGATGTTCACAAGACTGCATTTAGGATACAGTATGGACACTATGAATTCCTAGTAATGCCCTTTGGGTTGATGAATACTCCTGCAGCCTTCATGGATCTGATGAATCGAGTGTTCCATCCTTATCTCGATAAGTTTATCATAGTCTTTATCGATGACATCTTGGTATATTCTAAGAGTGATAAAAAACATTCTGAGTATCTCCGAATCATGTTGCAAACTCTTAGGGAGAAAAAGTTGTATGTCAAGTTCTCCAAATATGAGTTTTGGCTGAGAGAGATTGACTTTTTAGGGCATGTTGTTTCTAAGGATGGGATTTTTGTGGATCCAAAGAAGGTAGAGGCCATTCTGAAGTGGGAGATACCGAAGAATGTTACCAAGGTGAAAAGTTTCCTCAGATTAGTAAGATATTATTGGAAATTCGAAGAAGGATTCTCGCAAATAACAACTCCAATGACTAATTTGACTCGAAAGGGAGTCAAGTTCGAATGGGATGAAAAGTGTTAAAGGAGTTTCCAAGAGCTTAAGTGAAGATTGACCTTGTCTCCTATCCTTGCTCTCCTTACCAGTGGCGGCGGTGATTATTTGGTATATAGTGATGCCAACAAACAAGGACTAGGGTACGTGTTGATGCAAGGCGATAAGGTGATTGCTTACGCCTCTCACCAACTAAAGAAGTATGAAGTGAACTATCCTACTCATGACTTAGAACTGGCTGCCAATATTTTTGCTTTAAAGATTTGGTGGCATTATTTATATGGGGTTACTTGCAAAATCTTTACCGACCACAAAAACCTGAAATACTTGCTCACTCAGAAAGAACTAAACTTAAGGTAATAGAGGTGGCTGGAACTAATCAAGGATTATGATTTGGTGATTGATTACCACCCCAAAAAGGCGAATGTAGTTGCGAATGTTTTAAACCGTAAATCTTCATCTTCGGCATCCCAAGGGAGTTCCTACCTCACTTGTTTAGTTGGACTCCGAGCACTTGGAGTCGAATTGGCTAAGGATGATCACGTTGTACTATTAGCCAAGTTTATGGTAAAGGCTACCTTGGTAGACTGCATACGGGAGCTTCAAGCGACCGATGAGGAATTGCAGGGCATTCTCGAGAAGATCCAAAAAGGGGATGGTGGTGAGTTCCGAATTTGGGAGGATGGAATTGTAGCTTACGGGAGACGCATATGTGTCCCGAAGGATAAGGATCTCTGAAAGGTCATACTTGAATAGGCACATTTCTCGGCTTATGCTATACATTCAAAGAGTACCAAGATGTACCGAACCATCAAGGAGTCATATTGGTAGTCCTAGTTGAAGAGAGAGATAGCCGAGTTTGTGGCTAGCTGTCTAGTGTGCCAATAAGTCAAAACCGAATATCAGAAGCCAACGAAATACTTCAACCGCTACCAATTCCTGAATGGAAGTGGGAGCACATCACTATGGATTTCGTGGTGGGATTGCTACGTATTCCAAGATGTCACGATGCCATTTGGGTGACTGTGGATTATCTCACCAAGTCAGCTCACTTCTTGCCGATTTAGAACATCTATTCCTTGGAAAGATTGGCCAAATTATATATTGATGAGATCGTGAGACTTCACGGAGTTCAGGTATCCATTATATCGGATCGTGATTCTCGATTTATTTCTAGATTTTGGCCAAAGCCGCAAGAGTCCTTAGGGACTAAACTGAAATTTAGTACTGCTTTCCATTTTTAGACTGATGGACAATCGGAGCGCACGATTCAAATATTGGAAGACATGCTTAGAGCATGTGTTATGGATTTCCAAGGCAGTTGGGATAGGCACCTTCCGTTGGTCAAATTTGTTTATAATAATAGCTATCAAGCTAGCATAAGGATGTCTCCCTATGAAGCTTTTTACGGAAGAAAGTGCCAGATTCCATTGTGTTGGGATGAGGTTGGAGAAAGGAAGATTAAAAGTGTAAAGCTGATTGAGACCACTAAAGAAAATGTGAAATTGATTTAGAAAAGAATAAAGGCGGCTCAAGATTGACAAAAAAGATACGCCAACAAGAGGAGAAGACCTTTGGAATTCTAAATAAGAGATATGATGTTCTTGAAGATATCTCCTTGGAAGAGCGTAATCTGTTTTCAGAAATGAAGAAAGTTAAACCCTCAATATATTGGTCCCTTCAAGATCCTTGAGAGAATTGGACAAGTAGTATACCGGCTAGAATTACCATCGGATTTGCAGAGGATCCATGATGTTTTTCACGTTTCAATGTTGAAGAAGTACATATCGGATCCTTCACATATATTGGAAGCTCCTCCGGTAGAGTTGAATAAAAATTTGAGTTTCAAGACACAACTAGTGAAGATCATTGATCGACAGACCAAGCAATTGAGGAGTAAACAAATCCCCATGGTCAAGGTATTGTGGAAAAGCAATCAAGTGGAAGAGGAGACTTGGGAGACCGAAGCGTTGATGTGAAAACAACACCCCCATCTTTTTTATTTATAATTTTCTTTTAAATTTCGAGTACAAAATTTCTTTTTAAAGAGTTAAGTGTTGTAATACCAAGAAAAGTCAAAATGGGAGAGGGAGAGAGAGAGAGAGAGAAAGAAAGGGGGGAAAAGTAAAAAAAAAAAAAAAACCCAAATTTCTCTTTTTCCTCCCTCCACTCACCCAAAAACCACATTCTATTTTCTCTCATCTCTCTATCTCTCTCGTCTCTCTCATCTCACTCTCTCATCTCTCTCCCTTTTCCTCTCTTCAATCTTCATTTTTCTTCCAACAACATCTATGATTTGAGTTCTCTGAGGCATAAGGACACATTGGAGGATGGAATGGAGACTTAGAACCATTAGATTTCATCTCTTCTCGGCTAGAGTTTGGTAAGTATATCCTTTGTAATCTGTTTGATTCTTTATCGGTTTTTGAAATCTCTACAAAACCTTTGGTTTCTAAACTCCCTTGCCCTAATTTCAATCTTCTCCAGCAATCCTTGGGTTTGATTTTGATGAGGGTTTAGGGTTTATCAAAATAAACAAAAGAAGAATGCATTTGGGGGTGATTCTTGCGGTGACAAGTTGTGAGCTCAAGAACCAAGAGCAAGGTATGTGGAATACATGGTTTTAGGTTATAATCCATCATTTGTATTATGATAAGTTTCTTGATTTCATTATTGAGTCTAGATGAGTGTTGAAATAATGAAGAATAAGAATAAAAACCCTGATTTTGCAAATCTGGACAGATGTGGTTGCTGTAGTCATAACTTTTCTACACTATTGCAAACTAAACCATGTTTATTCCTACTGAAACAAGACTTCTAGAGCTTTAAAATGACATATGTAATAACCATTTCATTAAGAATTGGATTTTTGGTGGTTTTTCAAAAGTGACATGTTCTGCAGAAGTTACTCTGTTCTGTCCTGTTCTGCTTGCAAACATTGCTTTGAAATTGAACAATAATTTGGGCAAAATTAGGCCAAATCCTAAACATAAAAGTTATAGATCTATGTCTTATCTTTAATTTGAGATATGAAACACTTAAATCCGATGAGTGTAGTGAAAGTTATGGCGATTCTTCAGTGACTGCGCAAATATGGTCATGAATTTAGAACTAACATTCATAGACTTGGATAATTTTGTGTGATTGGAATTGAGTCTAGCTATAAACACAAAAGTTATAGCCTTATGTAATAATTTGAATCATCTCAATCCAAGTTTTGTAGGTTAAGATATGATAGTTTTTCTAAAACATTAATGTGTAGAAAATTTTGGGTTATGAGGCAATTTGGGGAAAAATTTGGTTAATACTAATATTGACCTTTTTTAAGTGATGAAATTATATTTATTATCTTAGGTTGAGATAATTGAAGGGTTAGGAGGAATTTATCTTGGATTGGTGGTGAATTGGGAGTGTTCACCCTCCCAAGAAGTGAGTGGATGGTTCATTATGCTTTTAAAGGAACAAATTGTTTTAAATTCTTTAATAAATGATTTTAAATGATTTATATAAATTTTTGTGATTGTGGGATGTTTGAAATGAAGATTTGAATCACATATGTATCCATTGTATTTATAAATGAATATGTGTCATATGATACTGAATATTTGATTCATGAATGCTTTGGTATGATTTTGGGAATTTTTTGTTGAACCATGACACATAGAATGTGATTTGGATATTTGTGAGAGGATGGTGCATGAGGTAAATGACTATAGTCATTCCTTCCACAGAGTGACCCGACAGGATGACGTGGTTGGGGTTATGAGCGGGAGTGTTAGACATAGTTCCCTCTGTAGACATCAGACTATCTGGATCACACCCCGGTAAGATATGAGTCAACGCCAGGGAAGGGGGAAATTAGTGTTCTGAAAAGAATGAATCAAAAACCCTTGGCAGGCTTCCACCCGGGTTTAACCAAACCTTGGGTGGGAGAGGTTTCTTTAGGGAGTCTCCGTGATTTTGGGAAATCCTAAAATTTATGGATGCATGTTTATTTGAAATTATTCTATTTTGTTGAAACTATTTCATGTAAATTTTAGTTGTTTATGATACATGTTTTGACTCCCCCACATTCACCCCTCATTTATTGCACAATTATTCCATTGCACTCCACTCACTAAGTATTTGTAATATTCACTCCTCTCTTTCATATTTTTCAAAGGAAATTTAGACAGAAACTTCATTTTGGAGCAATTGAAAAAGTATTTTTCCATCCTTTGATAGGTATCAATGATATGGGATCTTATTTTTGGGATTAATGTAGTAAAATTCATGGAAGGAGACTTTGTATTTTCATTTGTTTTGGATTTGATTGTTACTTGTTTTATTTTCTTTTTGGTGGGCAAATATTGGTGAAATCCTCACTTAGACAATTGGAAGTTTATACATTTTATTTAAAGTATACTGTTTGCAAAAACTTATTGTTTATATGGAATATTTGGACTTTATTGGTAAATTTTGGGAATATTTTAAATTTGTGGAAATATTATTGATAATTATTTGTTGGTCGTATTGGCCTAGTGTATGCATTGGAGTTGTAATGGCCGAGTTGGCCTTGTGCATGCCATTTGAGACTGGATAGACCGGGTTGGTCCTTGGATGGTATTAAATTGTTTTGAAAACAGGATTGAATAGGTTAAATGTATTGCCTTGTCTCAGTATATGGGGAGGTTCTACTTGTATGCTGAGGTAACACAGCGGTTGTCGTGCGCTCGACTCGAGAGTCGGGGTGTGACACGGTGCACCATCAATGAGAGCCCATGGATAGTGCCAAGGATGAGGGTATTTTAGAATGTAAATTACTAAAACGTTTGGCGGTCCCGCCTTTGGTCATAGTACACTTTTGTTGGGAAAAATGATTTTGGATTACCCCGTGTTTGAAAATATGAAATAACTGGATGCACATGAGATTGAATTATGATGATTTTGAAAACAAGGGTTTGAGTTTATTTTTATTGAATGAAATTGAGAATGACACAATAGTTAAAAATATATACAATTGATATATCCACCACACAAATCTTATTTATATTTAACATACACATCACTCATTGGGTATACTTTATACTCAACCCTCCTACTTTAAATCTTACAGAGAAAGCCTAGTTACAAATTTTTGGATTGCCTAGCGTTGGAATTGAAGAAGTTGGTTTTATTAGACTCTTTTGAGTACTAGTCTTCTTTTAGTTTTGAGGTATTAGTGGATCCAAATGAAAGAAAACTTTGTAACTATTTTTAAAAATGCACTCTATATTATGTTTATTCAGTTTGAGTTTTGCATATTATTAGTTTAGAATGCCCACGAGGGGCATTTTAGACATTTGTAATAGGGTTAGTGGGGTAACTCCCACTAGCCACGTCTTAACCATTTCTCATGATTCTCTCCACTTTTGAAGCATCACATTTGTGGAAGGAGACTAACCACTCCTTCATCATTGTACGTGAGATGATGGCAACCATGTGTGAATGGCTTGAGAGAGAAAAATATTCTCTAGAGAGAGAATATAGAGGGTTGAGAAGAATTCCGAGCAGGGAATTTTTCTAGTCACAACGAATCGCCGGACTGAGTGTTGCGGCATCGTGGTATTACGGTGATGGTTCGATTAACATCGTGATCACCATCCCGACCACGAGATCCTTTCGAGGGACGTTCGATTGATCTTTTGGAGGCTCTACACATTCGAGGTATTTATACCCTATATCCAATCTATATTTATTTTTTTCTGAAAATTATTTATGAATGTTTCCGCTACATATGACTCGATTAATTCCAACATTGGTATCAGAGCGATACGTTGGATTAAAATAAATTTTCGGATTAATTTTTTTGTATAAAAAATTTAGGGTTTAAAATTTGGGGTTCGGATCACGGATGAGTTTCGTGAATCTGAGAACACCACTGTGTTACCCTAGAACACGAAAATAATTTTTTCATAATTTTCTGATCACGTTTAGGGGAAAAAAATTCCGATTGAAAGTTTTGGCCGTGAATAGTGACCGACCCATTCAATCCCAGATTTGGCGAGTTTTAGGTTAAATCAGTGCATGAAATTGGTAGATCCGTGTTTGTCTCTGCTAGATCTATATTTTGATATATATATTGCATGATGTTGACACCGGAATATGAGGTTTCCGGTAAGGGGTCCAAAAACCCAGTTGCAAACAGTTTCGGGTGAAGAAGAAGGCCAAACAGTGCGGCGCGTGAGATACACGCGCGACGAGGCACGTCCTTGTAGAGGCGCCATGCGCGTGAGGTTCACGCGCTAGAGAGGCGAGTGAATCGGCCTGGGGGCGTCCGGGTCGGTGCGACCTGGACACGTGTCACCCGAACCGCGCCCCGACCCACTACCGGATTTGGACCGGGTTTCGGGTTTTGGGTTCGGACCCGCTCCCGGGTCCAGAACCGACCCATGCACGCGGGTCGCACGCGTGTAGGCACGTGACCCCGCGCCTGCGCGTCAGGCGCGTGAACCGATGCGCAGCACGTCTGGCACGCGCCAGAAGTTGTTCCCGGCGCGTGGAGGCACGTGGGGACGCACCACCGGTGCGTGGCGGCGCGTGGGACGACCGGTGGCGCATCAGGTCGTATGGAATTGAAATTTTTTCAATTTTTTGAGGGTCCCACATCCATAAAAGTGACTTTTGTAGGTTTTTGTGTACCAAATCCTAGTCCAAATGGTGAAATGCTATCCCGAATTGTGGTGTATGGTATCTGTTGATTCATACGCTCGTCTTGGGGTCTGTATTCGAATTATTTAGGTCTTGTTGATTCGTAGGGTGCACAAAATGTGAGAATAAGCATCACAAGTCACGATTATCTCATTGACTGCTTCTAAAATTGTCGTATTAGATCTTTGCAAGGGGGATAAAATTGAATGGTGATAAATACAAGATTTTTCACTGGTAGATTCAATTTATTCTTGAGGAGCAAGATCTAATTAAAAGTCTGAGGTAAGAGATGGTGGACTCCGGGGAGGGTACCACACCTCAGACAGACGGGATTAAGAGACATTATGTGCATGAAAGAGGAATGATAGCCGAGTTAGGGCAATCCTCCTGAGTAATATACACAATGATGTGATCCCAGTCTATGAGCAATATTCTACGGTTTTATCGGTTTGGCTCACCCTATAAAGAGTATTGTGGTGCTCTTACAGATCCTGAGATGAGGATACTGACTTATAAGTGTAATAACTTATAAGAAAAGGGTTGATCATATGATGATGCAACATTTGATAAAAATGTCGAGTATGATCACCGAGTTGGGGAATGTGACCGAGCCCATTTCGGATATATTTTCTTGTACTGGATGTGATCCAGTTCTTCACCTGATTCATGAAAAATCATGAAAGTCTATTTTACATACGATGAAAGTATTCGTACTTTTACTAATGTAAATAGGCATAGTGAGCTCGAGTAGGAGCATCTAGAGGCGAGTAGGTCATACTTGGGTCATGCTTATGCGGTGGAGTCGAGCAAGGACTCCTGTGAGACTCAAGATTCAGGTAAGAAGAAAATATCCAAGAAAACCGATAATAATAATGCGCAGCTAGAAGGAGTTGGATACGATCAAGGTGTAGTGCTACATTAGTAGTAGACTTGGTCATTTCGCTCGTGAGTACGATGAGTAGAGATTAACTCTTTCTTCTTTACTTAGTTTGAGTTACTCTCTGTTTTCTCTCCTTTGTGAATTGTAAACACAGGAGCAACTGACTACGTAGCTTGAGATAGGAGCGCACTTATAAAGTTCCGTCCAGTGAGTCCTCAAGTAGGAGGATTTATGTACATAAACGGAGCGTTTGTCGACATCAGAGGGAGTAGCACTTGCAACTTGGAGTTACAAAGTTGCTAAACTCTGTACGTCTTTTACGCTCCGGATGTTCGACGGAACTTAATTTCAGCTTAGGACATGCTCTGTTAATTTGGAAATTTTATAATTTCCATTTATTACGACAATCCTTGGATCGGTTCTATTTTGGTCCGTGAGGGACTGAATGTACTGGAAATGATTTCTTTTTAATGGTATTTCTTGTTGTCCTCTTAGTGTGAGAGAGGATAAACCGATTAGCAGTGAGTGGTTTTATAGAACCCGCTAACCAGTCTTGCCCAGACGGCAAACTTACAAGAAAACCATTCAATAAAGCAATGAGGGCTGGGACTCCATTGCAGTCGGTTCACTCCAACATCTGTGGCCTAATGAACGTGAGAACCTGAAATGGTGTTGGGTACTCTATTACGTTCATAGACAATTACACGTGTTTCTGTTACATCTATCTGATCTCGCACAAGTCTAAGGCATTGAGGTGCCTCATGAGGTTACTAGCGAGGTTGAGAATCAATTAGGCTTGAGAGTAGAGACTCTCAGAACCGAAAGAGAGCGTGAGTATTTATCTAAAGAGCTTTATTTCAAGAAGGGCATTATGAAAAACTGACTATTCCTTGCTACTCAGTGGAGTAGAGTAGCTACGAGAGAGGAATAGGACTTTGTTTAAAACACTAAGGTCGATGATGGCGCATGTCAATTTGCACATTTTCCATTGGGGAGATACGCTATTGGTTGTAGCCTACGTCCTTAATCGTGTTCTTTTGAAATCCGCTGTCAGTACTCCATATGGGCTTTGGACAGGGAGTCTACCTGACCTTAGCCATTTGAGATTATTGGGTTGTGTCGTGTATGTTTATTATTTCTCGCATTTACACAGCGAGTTAGGCCTGCGAGAAAAGAGAAGTATCTTTACGAGATACTCAGAACACTCCAGGGGGTTGTGTTCTAATAAACATACAAATGACACTCTCACTGAGATTGAGTCTCATGATGCCGAGATTCTTGAAACTAATTTCCCTATGAGGTGAAATCAATTGGGACTTTACCTTCTAAAAGATGGATGAGTCTAGTGGTTGGCTAATCCCAGTGGCAGGATCTAAGAATCCATTACGGATCTTGGTTCTAGTGGGAGCAATCCATCTAGAGGTAAAAAGGTTTTCCCTCCTCTTAAGAGTAGTCGAGGACGCGTACCTAACCGTCGCTTCCCGATTGAGGGAGAGACTCTCAATGTGACTCTTGAGGATTACGAGAAACCTTTAACGGTCCTAGAGTTTCTTGAGGGTTCTGTGAAGGACCATTGATTATAGGCCATGGGTGAGAGGAGTTGATGAGAATCAATAGGATCTGGGATCTAGTTGATTTACATGAGAGTAATAGGGCCGTTGGGAACATGTGAGTTCTCAACATCAAGAAAAAGGCTGACGGATCGATGTAGAGGTATAAGACCCGTCTGATAATCAGGGGTTACTCAGATTGAGGGCGAGATTACCTCGATCCATTTACTTTTAGCGATTGTTATGGACATAATATGGATCTGGAGTGAGACTAGATAAACGTTGAGACTATTCTCCTGAGTGGGACTTTTGGATGAGAAGATCTACAAAGAACGGCCATCTGGCTTTATTCCTGTAGATCTAGATGATAAGGTTTGTCGACTTCAGAAGTTGACATACGACCTTAATCATCAATCCAGGCAGTGACGTTTGAGATTTCACGAGAAGGTGACATCTTACGGTTTCGTGATAATCGAGGAGGATCATCGCGTATACCTTTTACGTTCTTTTGATTCTTTTGTGATCATGTCCTCATGTGAATGATATTCTGTTGACTGGGAACAACAAAGAGTATCTAATGGCCACGATGACGTGGATATTGTCAAGTCTTGATGTGAAGAACATGGGTGAGACTCAGTTCTTCCTCCAAGTTAAGATCCAGAGGGATCACTCGAGACAGGTGTTGACTCTTTTACAGGAGTTAAACATTAAGGGAGTTCTCGAGTGCTTCGAGAAGATCGACTACGACCTTAAAGATACTTTTATTGCTAAAAAGTTAAAGCCTAATTCTTGACATATACCCTAAGACTTAGAAAAGGACAGGGGAAATGAGTAGAATCCCTTATTCCAGTGTACTAAGTAGTATGATGTATGTAGTGTTACGTATACGATCAGATGCTCGCTTTGCAGTCAGTATGGTGATTAGGTATCGATCGAATCCTAGAAGGGATCACTGGAGAGCAGTGAAAGGATTTCGAGATATCTCGAGGGAACTGTGGACCTCTTCTAGTGTTACGGAGGAGGTGATTTACATTTTATTGGGTATTCAGATACCAACTGGATTGGTGATCTGAACTTATGCAAATCGATATCAGGTTTTACTGTCTTGGAGTAGCAAGAAGCAAACCTGTATATCTCTATCTACGATAGAGACTGAGCTTATGAGATGCTCAGCAGCAGTTCAGGGGAGTGTTTAGCTCCGGAGATTTCCGGATCACTTAGGGGTTGTGGCAAACAGTGGGAGGCCAGTGAAAGATTTATTGAGGAAATCAGGCCGCCATTGACCACACTTGAGACCCTAAGTTTCAGTAAATCCAAACACATTGATACCTAATACCATGTTATAAGAGACATCACCGAGAAGGGTGAAGTGACAAATTAAGTACATTACTATACAGCGTGTTGGCTGATCCCTTCAATAAACCCATTGTGAGAGATTCCTGTATGAGATATAGGAATCATTGGGTTTTGCATGTATATTGACATTTCTCACTTTGTACTGATGTTTATTGTGTTATATATATGACATGTGTGCATGATTGGGTCACTTATTTATAGCACTATTTTATTGTTATATATTTTGTGATATGTTGTGATAAATTATATGTCAGGCAGGTGTGGTCGACTCTTTCACACGAGTGACCACCTCCAGCTCTGAGTGAGCGGAGATGAGACGGTTTCTAGTTGTAAGAGACTTTGAGAGTGACCCTACTAGAATATAAGTCGCCTTGATATGTGTTCAGAATGAGGTCATATGCGATATGACCGGCATGGACGTATCCACATCAATGTTGCCTGTAAGTAGTCAGGTTTGAGATCTCAGATATCACCTGTAACTAGTGATATTGTCTCTCAGATACTCTCTCTGAGATCTCTGGGTAAAGTCTTATGTGTAGACTGAGTCCCATACCTGCACAGTGTTAGAGAAATCTAACATATGCCCTTTGAGAGATAGGGGAATAACACTGTGGCGCGCGTTTCATACCGCGTGTGATATGTCGACCAGGAATAGTGGGAGCATTATTTGAGACATTGATATGTTTTTTGATCCCCGTTCCCACTGTGTGAGACCTGAGGTCCATTGGGTGGGATCTCTTATACCCTTATCATTTTCGGCTGTTTCTAGAAGTCTTGACTCAGTGTTGCTATTTTAGTCTGTTTACCGATGGCCCGGAAGATAAATTGAGGTCTGAGGGACAGGTCTAGGAAAACAGCTGAATTAAAGCTAATAGATTCGAGTTTGGGAAAAGGAAAACCAATTGACATTACATCATTGTGTTGTATTCACCGGCTAGCCTATTATGTCTATCCATGTTGGGATGTAAGCATAATAGTGGATGCACAGTGGAGCATTTAATGGGGATTACTTTCGTTGAGGAAAGTAGCTCGATGGATGTAATTAGTCTTGGATCTAGGGTGCAACGAGTTCTTTTGATACTAACGATGGCTTCTCGATCATCCTAACAGGTGCATCGAGAGGTCTTTGCTTGCAGGTGTACTCGCAGGTCGCACGACGCCCAATTCTGTATGAAAGTCCAGCAGGGTGATGTGATCGCATGAGTTGTGATCTTGTGACGAATATTAAAATGCTCTCACGTGCAAGTGGGAGATATTAGTTTAGAATGCCCACAAGGGGCATTTTAGACATTTGCAATAGGGTTAGTGGGATAACTCCCACTAACCACGTCTTAACCATTTCCCATGATTCTCTCCACTTTTGAAGCATCACATTTGTGGAAGGAGACTAACCACTCAATCATTGTACGTGAGATGATAGCAACCATGTGTGAATGGCTTGAGAGAGAAAAATATTCTCTAGAGAGAGAATATAGAGGGTTGAGAAGAATTCCGAGTAGGGAATTTTTCTCGTCACAACGAATCGCCAGACTGAGTGTTGCGGCGTCGTGGTATTGCGGTGGTGGTTCGATTAACATCGTGATCACCATCCCGACCACGAGATCCGTTCGAGGGACGTTCGATTGATCTTTTGGAGGCTCTACACATTCGAGGTATTTATACCCTATACCCAATCTATATTTATTTTTTTTCAAAAATTATTTATGAATGCTTCCGCTGCATGTGACTCGATTAATTCCAACACATATGGTTTTGTGTACTTAAATTGAGGACCACCTCCTTTTCTTCTTTAAAATTATGTGGAAATTGTTTTTGATAAGATAGTTTACTATGATTTGGATTTTATTGAGTTATTTTTAAAAAATGTGGATAGATATTGATGAATGTTTTGCGGTACTTTGATATACAGGTTGGATTTACTCTTATTTCGGGTAACACGACTATTGTCGATCTGAGATTCGAGGCATCACACAAGAAAGACCACAGTACTTTTGAGAAGTATTCTCATCATTTATCTTGCTTTACAGCTTTACTTTTAGCTATTTGAGAAGTATTGACAATGATCATTACTTCCAAAAAGCACATGGTTAAATCTTTGAGCCAAAAAATTTGTCACATTGGATTCGAAATATTTGGTCAACACTTTTTGTGCATGTGACATCAATTTTGCAAATAACTATGAATATCATATATTGCAAATAGCTAAGTTAAATAGATAAGTTTTAGCCCTTTATTTCATCTATGGCAGCACCTAAAATGTGGTTTAAATTGCCACTGCAATTTTTAGTCCACTAGTCGAAATTTACCTCATCTTCACTGAATCTCCACGCGTGCATATTCTCTCAAAAAGCTCTCTTACAGCTGCATATTCCATGACTATACCAAGAGCTTTAAACTGTCCTCTATTCCCATGTCCGTCACAGCTTTCTTGACCTTCTTGATCCATTTCTTTGCCTCTGCAAGATCACCAGATGCCGAAAAAGTCTCAAAAGCAAGCTGCCTTGGTTTTTTAATCAGTTTAGACAATTGAATTGGGGAACGGCTGCTTAGAGCAGCAACCGGAGGAGTGGGTACTAGTGGGGCACTCGGTGTAGTAGCTGGAACTGAAGGAGGAATAGGTGGAGTGACTGAAGTCGGTTGTGGAGCTTGGTACTGCACTCCGAATGTACACCACCACTGCATCACTTGCTGAAGAGCAGCGATAGGAGGAGCAGCAATCCCGATAGAAGGAGCCAGGTGTGTGGACACAGGTAGAGGAAGAGCATGCGAGGACGACTCATCCTCGTGCTCCTATGGAGGAATCTCATTCACATTCCTCATTTTCCTTTGTGGAGGCATGGTAACTACAAAATAAGAAACTATAATTAAATCAAGAGTTAACCGAAGACTAATACTTAACCCCCTAAAAATAATATTCCTAATTCCTTAGGAAAACCATGGAAAGTTCTGTACATTCTCCAAAAGGCTTTTAAAAGATCTAACATTATTAAAATAAACAAAACGTTTTAAGGTTTTTAGAAAACTTTTGGGACATTTGGAAACATTTCAAAACCATCAAACTTTTAAAATCGTGAACCTAAACTCTGATACCAATAAAGTTATCATGCCCCGATCCTTAAATCGAGCACACAACAACCGCCGCGTAGTCTCGGTACACGGATAGAACCTCCCCATATACCGGGACTCCGCAAGACTGCAAATCAGCATAATAATTCTTCCAATACACAATTCACCAAAATAAGGAAAGTATGTAACAATACACATGCAAAGGACTCCTTTGGTCCATTCCCTGTACACACAAGCATGCGTTGGCACACAATCGGGAAAGGGGATCCTATACATGCACACATGCGGTGTGGCCATCCCAGCCAACCAGAATTCTCAATACAAATAAAGCATTTAAAATACAAGAAGTCCCAAAATATAATCGCAGGATTTTACTAATACTTGCCTGAAGAAATCAAGTTAACATCAGTAAAGTCCAAACAATATAAGATGTACAGAACTTCACAAATTCAAAAGAAAGTATCGAAATTTAGAATTACAATCCAAATGTCCCTATACAGATAAAACAGTTTTCCAAAAAAATAGATCAATCAAAGTAATAAAGCACAAATAAAAAATCGTCGGATTTTATCAATACTTGTCAAAAACTCAACCAGTATCAATAAAATCCGCATGGTATGGGATGTACAGACTTCTTTTTCCATGGTTTTAAGAACTACAATTCTCCAAAAATCCTGCATTTGCCAAATACCTATATAATCAGCAAAAGTACTTTGCAAACTCCAGTGTCCAATCTCCGAACTAAGTATCCTCTGAAAAATATGGACAGAGGGATGAGTATTGGGGAATACTCAGTGAGTGGAGTGCAATGGTATGTGAATGTGGGGCAATTAAAGCATATCTCATAAATAGCAGTTCATATGCATAAAACATTTCAGTCAATCACAATTTACAAAATATGCATCCATATCAATCATCTTTTCAGAAAATCCTAGGATCCCATCGAAAACACTTTCGTCTTAGGGTGGCCGAATCCAGACGAAAGTCTGCCAAGGGTTTTTCTATCCAATGTTTTTAAAACATACCCCTTTCCTTAACGTTGGCTTGTACCTCACCGAGGTGCAATCCAGATATAGCATGACTTCGGCAGAGGGAGGGACGTCTAACTCCCCCGCACATCCAACCCCAAATCACGCCACCCCGTCGGGTCGCTCCGTGGTGGGAATGACTATAGCCATTAACAATCCAGTACCCTTCATTTCTCAATCAATCCATTTCACAAACAATGTGCCATAATTTCTAACAAATAATCAATAATCTCATGCCAAAGTAATTCATAGAGTAATATCAAATAACATATGGCACAGAAGCATTCTTAAACACAATGGATGTATTCGTACTTCGCAATCCAGTTCAGACAGTCCACAGTCACAAAACAAATTTATATAAAACATATAAAAATCTTTCAAAATCATTTATAAAGAAATTTTAAAATATGTTACTCATTCATGAACACAATGAACCATCCACTCACCTCTAGAGACGGTATTCACTCTCTAATTACCAATCTAATCCGAATAGACCTCTTTTAAGTCCCCAAACGATTAACCTAATCAAACATCACAATTATCATCAAATAAAATCCCATAAAAAGGGTTTTCATATTTTTCTAATTTAATATATCCTTAATTTCACATCCACAATTTCTAAATTCTCATTTCATCCTTTACTATACTCATTTCGTATCAAACAACCTAATTCATATAAAATCCTATACTTAACCCTAATAATTACCTATAAAATATCAGAAAATGTATCATAAAAGAATCTAATATACATTCTAACATATGCGATACTTCTTACCCTAAATTTGCCCTAAATTCAATCAATTAATCGAATGGACCAGAAATCCCTCACCTAGGGTTTTCTCGATTCGTAGACCTAACTTCCATTCGCCATTGGATTCAATCTCAAATCTGTAACGCTTCCAATTTGAAACAAATGTTAGTAATTAAACCTAGCTACCAAGAACATTCAAACCCTAGAACTAAAATCGAAAATCTATTCTTACCTATACAGACCCGTGGCCTAGGGTTTCCAAAACTCTGCTGTTCTGCCGGCTTGGGCTTTTGTAAAAATCGCGAAGTGCTCGCGGCTGAGGGAGAGCAAAGCGCGTGAGCGAACAGGGGGAGAAAGAAGAGTTGTCGGGCATGAAAGGGTAGAGGAAGAGAGCGAAAGCTCTCTGTTCGAGCGGGAAAGAGACAGAGCAGAGGGAAATAGAGAGAGAGAGAGAGAGAGAGAGATGGGTGAGAGAGAGATCGATCGAAGGGAGAACAAAGAGGGGGAAACAGAGAAAGTTATCGATCGACCGAAAGAGAAAGAGAAGGAACGGAGGGCGATGGTACGGCTGTGTATGGTGGCGACGGTGGTGGAACTCGCCGGGGAGTGAGGCGATGGAGGAGAGAGGGAGACGAAGAGTGAGAGAGCGACGGAGATGAGAGAGAGGGAGACGAAGAGTCAATGAAGAGAGATTAAGGCTATTTGCCCTAATCGAATTTAGGGAGAGGGAGTGCAGCGTTTCTCTTTTTATATATATATATAAATAAATTTATAAATAAATAATTAAATTGTTTTATATATATACCCACATTTCACTAAGATATAAATTTCATAGAATTGACATTTACTACGATTCGCAGACACGATAATTAAAATATACCAAAAATTTTAATTTTTAAAACCCCAAAATCGAAAATCAATATAAATTGAAAATTTTCTATTTTATTATAGAAATGTCTACAAAAATGTCTGACACTGAGTTTTTGGTGTTACAGATTCAAAATCTCCTAAAAATCTTTGATTGCAGTTCATGTAATCTCGAAATATTTCTAACGATCTCTCTACAAGAAAACTAGAGTTTCTATACCCTCAACTAAGAGACTTACTATGTAATCATATGCTATATATACTAAACATAAGCGACCCGTCAGATATGTTTAATAACTCTACACTCATCACATAGAGACTACACAAGACTATCCCAGTTTAAATGGATTAGAAGCCTTGCCAAGCACCAAGCATATAAAAATCAAATTTAGAACGCCTCTCAATATCACAACACTCAATTGTGATCCTGATCCTCAAATCACCTCTATACTAAAGAAAGAAAAGAAAAACCTCTTGATAGAAGGCATAAAACTAAGAGATGACATCAAACAGTTTGCTGAACCCAAGCCTGGTGAAGAGGTGATTAAGGTCCCGATTACAAAAGTACCTAGCCAAACTATTTAAATCGAAGCCTACTTGCCGGCAAATCTTCGGGATACAATCACTCAATGCTTATAACGACACTGTGGTTACCTGAAGACATGTCAGGAATCCACACCTTAGTGATCCTTTATAAACTAACAGTGGACGCAAGTCGCAAGCTTGTGAAACAGAAGAAGATGGTGTCTGTATTAGAATGCCAGCGAGCGAGATAAGAAGAAGTGCAAAAACTTAAGGTGAATTTCATCAGAGAAGTAAAATATTCTGAGTAGATGACAAATGTGGTCATGGTGGAAAAAACAAATGGTAAGTGAAGAATGTGTGTCGATTTCACCAACCTTAATATCGCGTGCCTGAAAGACAGCAATCCGCTCCCTAACATTGATAAATGTGTGAACAACTCATCAGACCACCAGCTCCTAAGGTTCATGGATGCATACTTAGCTACAACCTGATATATATG
Organism: Dillenia turbinata; assembly: GCA_037126225.1. NCBI lineage: Eukaryota > Viridiplantae > Streptophyta > Magnoliopsida > Dilleniales > Dilleniaceae > Dillenia > Dillenia turbinata. Next base: position 11,191,288 of record JBAMMX010000017.1, read on the forward strand.
GCCCCAGAGGATGAAAAAAAATAAAAACCTTCATCACAGAGTTCGGCACCTATTGTTATAAGGTAATGCCATTCAGTCTGAAAAATGTGCAAGCAATCTTTTAACGACTAGTTAACAAGGTCTTCAGTGAGCAATTTGGCAGAAATGCAGAGGCCTACTTGGATGATATGCTTATCAAGAGTACTAACCTGGAGGGCCACATAACAGATCTCGAGGAATTGAGACCAACTTAGAGAAGATTAAAGGAGATGCATGCCTCACAGGATGGATTACGACCTTAAGCAGGTTTATGTCGAATGGGAAAAAATACAAGCCCTTTTTTACGCCTTAAAAAAACTCAAAAATTTGTGTGGACATCAGAATGCTAGATAGCCTTTGACAACCTAAAGGAATACCTCTCATATCCTCCTCTGTTCTCTCGACCTATCCCAGGTGAGAAACTTCATCTCTATTTATCTATCTCTAACCGAGCCCTTTGCTTTGCACTTGTGAGATAGAATGTCATCGTACAAAAACAGGTATATTATGTTAACCAAGTGCTCCAAGAATTAGAAATTAATTACGGCATATAAAGCAGGTAGCGTTCACTCTCATTATAACCGCTCAACACTTTTGCCCATACTTCCAGCGCACACCAATGTGGTACTAACCAACCAGCCTCTGAAGCAAATCTAGTAGAAAAAGGGATATCTCGGGTTGTCTCATCAAATGAAGTATTGAACTTGACGAATTTAACATTAAATATCAATCGAGATCCACTATCAAAGGTCAAGCCCTAACTGACTTTATACTTGAATGCACACTCCCTAGTCTCACCGAGCAAGTCACCAACGACTACCCAGAAGGGTGTCTATCACTGACATGGATCTTATATGTAAACGGATCCTCTAACTCATTTGGAAGCAGCGTTGGACTCATCTTAATGAGTCCCAACAACATCAAAATGGAATATGCACTCCATTTTGATTTTCAAGCCACCAATAACTAGGTCGAATATAAAGCATTATTAACGAGACTGCGGATAGCAGCATTGTTGGGAGCTAAAGGCATCAGGGTCTTTACTGACAGTCAGCTCATGGTCAAGAAAATTAAGGGAATAAATGAAACCAAAGAGCCAATGATAACGAAATATCTCGCCAAACTTCAGGAGGCGATGGGCAAGTTCAACAAAGTTGACATACAATAGATTTCTAGATCTGAGAATGAACGCTCTTGCTAGTTCAGACTAGATAGCCACCAGTCAGATAGCCTATATCGAGAGCCTCCAATACCCAATGAACTGGAGCAGATTCTGACGATTGACGATGCACCGAACTAGAAAGATCTTATCCAAGCCTACCTACAGAATGGTCAAATGCAGGACTCACCGCAAAAGGCAACAAAAATCATGCGCAAGGCCACACATTATGCGATCATCGATGGAGCCCTTTATAAAAAGTCCTTCACTCACCCTTATCTCAAATGTCGGATGCCTAAGGAAGGAAACTATGTCCTTAAGGAAATTTATAAAGGGTATATGGCAACCATTTGGACACTCGGAACCTAGCCAACAAAACCTTATGTCAAGGATTCTTTAGGCGCACCATGAAGGCTGATGCAGAGGGTTACGTCAAATGGTATGACAAGTGTCAGCGCTTATCTTCGATACCAAACCAACCCTTCTCTGAGCTCCGTCCAATTGCAAGTCTATGGCTATTCACACAATGGAGGATAGACATATTAGGACTATTCCCGCAAGCTACTGGACAATGAAAGTTTCTTATTGTGGCCATAGATTATTTCACCATGTGGATGAAAGCTAAACCACTAGCCCAAATTAGAGCTGGCAAGATACAAACTTTCATGTGGGTGTCCATCATCATCGGATTCTACCTACCCTATGTTCTAATCATCGACAACGGCAAGCAATTCAATGACAAAAACTTCAAGAAATTCTATAGTAAGTTAAAGATCCAACATCACTTTACCTTTTTTACTTACTCACAAGCCAATGGCCTTGTCAAGATGACAAACCAAACGATCCTTTAAAGACTCAAAATGGCACTGGACGAAGTAAAGGGTCGCTGGATAGACAAACTATATAGAATCCTCTGGGCTTACCGAACTATGCCTCAAACAACCACAGGGGAAATACCATTCAGCTTAACTTATGGATGTGAAGCAATCATACCAGTGGAAATAGGAATCCACTCCTTATGTGTAGACCAAAATCGGCCAGAGTTGAATGAGCCTGCATTATGCAAACAACCAAATCTCCTAGTAGAGTTACGGGACACCGTGTCCACTCAAATGGCAACCTATCAGTAGTAGATGACCCAATATTATAACAAAAGAGTAAAAGTTAGAATATTCAAAATGGGAGATCTAGTCCTCCAAAGAGTAGAGGTAATGGGGCAACCCCAACCGGGGGGAAAGCTCACACTGAACTGGGAAGACACCTATCAGGTGCACTCGATAGTTCATCTAGGAACGTATCACCTCAGCTGCTTAGATGTTTCTGTTGTACCCAGAACATGGAACTCAAAGAGCTTGCATATCTACTACCAATAACCTTTATTTCCCTCCTAGTCTTAATGTTTGTTATCTTACAACTTGTTAACAATGACATTATTCTTCTTTTCATAACATTATCTATCTAATGGATCATAAGCAGCATGACCCTAGCACTTACAAGCCCTTAGTCTACCATTTTCTCTTTTGCAGGCCTACTCTCTTGGCTCTACGCCTCAAACATGTCATTAGATGGGTCCTAGCACCTGACTGAGTAGATGTGGCCCACTCTCTTGACTCTACGCGTTAAATGCATCATCATACAGGCCCCAGCACCTGACCCAGTAGACACAGCCCATTCTCTTAACTTTACGCCTCACAAGGGTTTCGTAACCTCTCACTTTTGATTCTATACCTCATACAGATTTTGCACCCACTCTATTGGCTCCATGCAGCATAAGGGTTTCGTACCCACTCTTTCATCTTTATGCCACTCGCACGCATCATGCAAGTCTCAGCATCCACACTCTCTTAACTTTGTACCTTATGCAGATCCTAGTAGGATACGATGCTCATTCTCTCGACTATATACCTCACACGGATATTGGCAAAAAAGTGGAATTCAACACTTGTTTTCTTGATCTCAACATCTAAAAGGGATTTTAATAACCCTCTCTCGGATGTAATACTTTCGGAGAACTCAATATCCAAGTCTTTGGCATACAATTGACAAGTCAACGAGAGCACTACAGTGACAAGAAAGGAAACTCTCTATTTTTTCTTTCATTAAAATTTCTATACAGCGGGTCATAATGAAGGGAAACAAGATTTATACGAGTGGAAGAAGAGGAATAGCGAATAAAAAAATCATTTTAACATAATGCAACAATTGCATGTCAAAAATACAATATTGGAAGGTCAAAAATACAAGCGACATAGGAAATAAGGTGCATGAATGAGAAGATTATAAGGAAAAGGAGCAATCGTCCCACAGCTGGCAAATAATACAAAGTCCAATGCCACTATTCTTTACCTAGCCGACCTGGTTTATCCTCCACATTTTATCCTCATATATTTCATCTTCCCACTCACCTCACTGATGGGCCATATTTCCTTTCCCCACTCGTAATATTGGTACGGCGAGCATGGAAAGTGGACTAGGCTCCTAATACATTGCCTATACTAACCCTTGGCCCAGAAAATGCTTGAAAAACCTCACAAGGGAATTATCAACCTCCTATTGCCAGGCCTTTTCATTCTAATACTAAAGCCCAAACACCCACGAATTAGATGGGAAAGACCCCTACCTTCCAAAGGACTCTCCATAAAAGAGGTGGGGATGTCTCCACCCAATGCAAGACCCCAAAAACACCAATAATGAACCATCACAACATTGGGCTTTCGAAAGCCGTGATGGAACCTTATATCAATAGTTCCCCTACTGATGGACCATTATATTAATAGTTCTACCATAATTTTATAAATTCATCTCTATTTTCACATGCCCAACTTTTATACTCTATGGGTAACTTAAAACCGCTCACCATCTCTACCTTTCACAAACTTTGCCACTCATGAACTAAAACCTAAACACCAAAATAGAGTGACAACGTCTCTCCCATCTCGCATTTAATGCTCACCAAAATAGATAGACTCTTGCATTTAATGCTCCACTCTTGCGTCTCTCCCAATTTCCCAATGCACTCCACTTTCGTGATGTTCCAAAGTCTTACCACAATAACTCTGTTTCTATAACTTTTTAACTCCTGTCAATTCAGAATTATTCCTAAAGTCATTTTTTCAAAACAACATTAGGAGTGATGAGCCAATGATGATACATAGTCTAATAACCTATTACCATAAAAATCAAAAACTACCAAGCCAATTGAGTGGACACCCAAAATGACTAAGCATGCTCTCGATCGAATGCTCTCTCGGCCAAACGCTCTCTCGATCTAATGTTCTCTTCGCTATTACTAGCCTCCCAGTGAATAATGCTCCCGCTTGGCAAATCAAGATCACAATCACCCAATATCTGAACTTCCCCTAATCCCGAGAGTAATCTCTTTCGATAAAAAAAAGAAATCTCCGTAATCTTTATCGATAAGGAAGGGAATCTCCATAAAAACTTGAATTTCTCTCAATTTATAGTATTCTAAATTTCCTAAAACTCTTTGATTATGGTCTTTATAATCTCGGAAGATCCTCCAGCGACCTCTCCATAAGAAAATTAGGGTTTCTATACCCTCAACCAAGAGACTTACCATGGAAGTACATACTACATATACTAAGTATAGGTGACCCATCAAGTACGTACAATAACTCTACACTCATCACAAAGAGATTACATAGGACTATTCTATGCTTTTTACTTAATCCGTTCTCTTTCTCTATCACTTCTCTTTTTGACTTGAGTATCAGAGATTTATCTGTCAGATCCACCTCTGTCGGAGCGACCTGCAGCGATATTTGTAGGTCTCATCATCTGTGTGGCCCATAAGTTCACCAACATCGGTTTTCTGCTCGAGTCAATAAAACAATTATCTGTGGTGTAATACCCACATTCAACAATAAAGATTAAGTCTAATTTTTTATATAAAGATTTATTAATATATAGTATATATTTTTAGTTTTTAGTAGTGGTGGGACCCAAATGTTGATGTTTGAGTAAATAGATATCCGTCAGAACCACCTCTGTCGGAGCGACCTACAGTGGTAGTTGTAGGTCTCATCATCTGTGTGGCCCAGAAGTTTACCAACATCGGTTTCTTACTCGAGTTAGTAAAACAATTATCTGTGGTGTAAAACCCACATTCAACAATAAAGATTAAGTCTGATTTTTTATATAAAGATTTATTAATATATAGTATATATTTTTAGTTTTTAGTAGTGGTGGGACCCAAATGTTGATGTTGGAGTAAATGGATAAGATGGAGACTCTTAAAAAATATTTTATATAACAAAAATAAAATTAATTATTAATTTGATTTTGAAATATATTTAGCTCTCTTATTTTATAATTTTATATTTGTAATAACTATTTTTATATTTATGATAATAGATTTTTTTATATATATAAATTTAATTTATTGTAATAATTTATTGAGTAATGAATCATTAAAATGTATGATATTATATTGCTCTTCATTTTTAATATGATATTAAAGCCATATCGATTTATATTTCATATTTATATTATTTTTGATTTCTATTATTAGTGTTCTATGTCATATGATTGAAAATGAATGTGTCGACTCAAAAATGAGAGACTTAAAGCACCTTGTCCGTCTCTAAGGAGATAGTTCAATGGCAACAGTCATTTCTCCTGATTTCGTGATTTAAGATTCGATTTTTGTTGTAAAAAAAAAAAAAAAACACCATGTACTTTTTATTTTTTTTAGGGAGGGAGTCGAAGTTGATGTTGTGTCTTTTGGAAGAAGAGATAAAAATTCCCCCCAAAATATACTTTTTGACTAGATTAGTGATGACTTCTCAAATCTAATAGGATAGAATTGTGGTCTACCTATCAATCGGGGAACCAATTCAATACTTAGCTTCTCAATTCATTATTGCAAGTAGAATAAATGTTCACTGTCCATAGGTCCCCAGTCCTAATTTAGGGCCATCACATGAAATCTTACATTGCCATTTGTCAATGCGGTCTGAGGTGAGATCAGAGCTTCCCTAGTTTTCTGAGAATTAAGTCAACTGTAGCGACGATGGAGATGGAGAACTTAGAGACGGAATGTCTCAACGTCTTCCCCTTTTGCCGTTCCTTCTTGCAAGGCGGCTCATCTTGTGCATCATTTTCCGTACCATTGCATCTCGAATGCGCAGGTCCGGCCCATCCAACACTGTGCTTATCCCGGTCCAACGACATGGTCGCCGGCAATACTTTGTCCCCGACTCAATACAGTTTTTGAGAGTAAATTAAGGACATATTTGGTAGAATTTTTTTCTCTTATTTTTTTTAAGGAGAAATGAAAATTATTTTTTTTAAAATAAAATTAAAAATTGTTTAATATTTTTATTTTTAAAAACTATTTCTATACTTTTTAAAAAAAAAAATAAGTTGTTTGATAAAATATTTTTTATAATCTTTATTTTTAATAAAATTATCATAAAAGATGTACACATAAAATATAATTTTCTCTCTTCACGATTAATTAAAATTCATATATCTATATTGTAAAATTAAAATATATAAATACTAATAATTAAAATAAAAATAAATTAATTATTTTTCTAAACTATTAAAGTCAAGCATTTATAAATATAAAATCATTTTTATATAATATAAAAAATTAAAAATTTGAAAATAATAAAAGTCATATATTTATGAACACCCAACTTATATAAATGGAATAAAAAAATATTTATAAATATATTTGAAATTTATGAATATATTTGAAATTTATAAAAAAATATATATTTCACTACAAAATTAAAGCGTTGAGGTGACGGTCAAAAACCGTCTACAAAACGTGATGCTTTGGACTACCGTTGGAGCATGTCACATATGTATACTGAATGAAGGATAGTCTTAGTAAAATTAGTGATGTATCGTCAGTTACCATGTGTTATTAGATGGTACAAAATGTTAACGGTAGAAAAGTATTAATAAAATTTATGATTTTATAGTCAGTTACCATGTATTACCAGATATTACTATTTTTATAATTGGTTACTATTGAGATAGAAAATGTTACAAAAGTTGACGGTTACCGTTGAGTTACAAAGTTTTACAAAATATTGACGGTAGAAAAGTATTAGTAAAATTAGTGGTTTTATAATCATTTATCATGTATCATCATGTGTTACGAGATATTACAAAATATTATAAAATGTTGATATTAAAAAAGTGTAAGTAAAACATCTGTTACCATTGAGCGATAAAATATTATAAAATATTAACGGTATGAAATGTTAGTAAAATTAGTGGTTTTATCATCAGTTACCATGTGTTACGATATATTACTACTTTCATTGTCGGTTGCCATTTGGTTAGGAAAAATTACTGATTTTATCATCGCTTTTCATGTGCTACTAGATGTTACTACTTTCATTGTCAGTTACAATTGAGTTAGGAAATGTTAGTGATTTATCATCGATTATCATATGCTATAAGATGTTACTACTTTCATTATTGATTAGCATTAAGTTAGGAAATGTTAGTAATTTATCATCGGTTACCATATGCTATAAGATGTTACTACTTTCATTATTGATTAGCATTGAGTTAGGAAATGTTAGTAATTTTATCATCGGTTACTATATGTTATAAAATGTTACTATTTTCATCAACGGTTACCAAGTGTTAATATCAGATACCACAATATTATTACTTTTTATAGTATTACTGTATTTTATCTATAAAAATTATAAAAATAATATAAACATAATAATAATGATTGTATTAATATCTGAAAATTATTGATACATTTATTTATAATACAATGACGATTCCATAACTATAAAAATGTCACCATCTCAAATAAAAAATGTTCACTTCGATCAAAATGTTACCATCACTTGAAGACATAATCCAGCATCAAAATCAGATAACTTTAAAATTAAGCCGATAGAAATGACCAACTTTGTGATCAACTTTATGCACAATTCTCCGTCAATCTATTCATAAAAACCAAAATGAATATAATTACATGGTAGTGAAATGAATATAATTACATGACAATGTGAAAAATAGTTATAAATGAAAATATTACCTTTGGGATGAAGTGGGATGGAGCAGGTGATGATGATGATGATAGTTGACTTCTACGTATACTTCCACCATCTGGTATTGGAGGAATCTAACAATACAACCCAATAGAATCCAACACAACTGAGTAACTTTTTTATTTAAAAAAATATATATAATTACCTTTTGATGAAACTTTGCAAAGTCATTGTTCGTTGGTGTCTAAATATTTACTATAGCGTGTGCTTCAGTGTGAGAGCTTGAGTGAGAGTTTTGGCTAGATTTGAGGCTAAAAATATACTTGGCTTCAAGGAAGGAAAGCTTTGGAGAGTTTTTGTTAAAAATATGTTTCGATGGGAATAAGACTGAATATATGTTTTGTTGAGTTAGAAGGACTTTGAGAGCTTTGAGGGAGGAGAGCTTTCGAGAAAATGAGGGAACGAGGATGATGATTTATAATAAATTCAGTTCGACTATTTGATCGCCATTTTTACAAACAAAATTTCAAGATCCGTCGTATTTTCTCATTTCGTGCCTTTTTCACACTTTTTCAATTTTTTCACATTTTTACTCTTTACCCGCCTCTTTTTTCATTGCATACTTTTGTTTTAGTGTCAGCTATAATACTCATCCGAATCTTTCAAATACCTAACCAAAATCTCAAAGTGACTCTTTATAAAATTTGCGAAGAAATTTTAAACTAATAAAAATGGAAAAAATGAACTACGTGATGAATTTTCAATAAAATTAATATTATTAAAAATTTTGAATTGATGAATTTCTAATAAAATTAATATTATCAAAAATTTATAATTAACTGAATTAGAAACAAAATGAAAAATTATAAAATTAATATTACCAAAAAATAATAAATTTTTTAATTTTAAGATAATTTTTATTTATATATTTAATTTTTATTTGTTTATATGAAAGTGAGTTAAAAAAAAACGTAGGAGGAAAAAAAAGAGAGAGAATAAAAAAAAAGAATAAAGAAGAGTGTAAAAAAAAAAAAAACCCAAAATATCTTCACAGGGCTCCGTAAGGCATAGAGAGGCACCCGTGTGAGGTATGCTTGCACCCGTGAGGCTTGCACTTGCACCCGCGTGAGGCATGACTGCGCCCGCGTGAGGAATTGCTATGCCCGGGAGGCTTGGACTTGCACCCGCTAACGTATCACAATTTATCACTACTTATCACTTACCACTACTTACCACTAATATACCATAACTTACCGCTAATTTATCACTACTTATCACTACTTACAATTAACTTACCAACATGTAATTATTAATGTTATATAAAATTATGTAATTATTAATATTATTTATCATGTAATATTATTTATGTATTTATTAATTTATGTTAAATTAATATTAATATTTATAATTTTATTGAATTATCACGTGAATTTTATTATTTTATTTAATATTTAAAGAATATAATAAGAAAAGAGAGAGAGAGAGTTAAAAAAAATAAAATTAAAAAAAAGTTTATTTAAAAAAAAAAAGAAAGCACATTTGCTTTCTTAAAAGAGGGCTGCCCCCGCGTTGCACAGGCGGGGGCAACCCTCTTTACTTCTTTATTTTTTTGTGTTTTTTTTCTTTTAGTTTTTCTTTTATTTTTTTTACGATTGTTTTGTTTTTATTTTTTTAGAAAGTGAAAGTTATATTTTTTCTTTGATTTTTTTTAACCTATATATTTTTTTATATTTCAAAAAAATAAATAAAATTAAAAAAAGTTAAAAAAATAAACTTTCCTAAAAGAGGGCTAAAATAAACTTTCCTAAAAGAGGGCTGCCCCTGCGCTGTGTAGCGTGGGGGCAGCCCTTTTTACTTCTTTTAAATTTTTTTTGTTTTGTTTTTTTTTTTTCTTTTAGTTTTTCATTTTTTTTTCCTTTTGCGATTATTTTCATTTTATTTTTTTAGGAAATAAAAGTTAAATTTATTTTTATTTTTTTTATCCTATATTTTTTATATTTTTTTCTTAGTTAATTTGTTTTTTTTTCTTTTGTTCTTTTATATTACTATCACTATATATTACTACTACTATATATTATTACTAGTTATTATATTTTTTTGTTCTTTTATTTTTTTGGAATATTAAAATATTAAAATATTAAAAATAATTCTACAAAAAAAATATTACAACAAAAATTAGATAAAAAATCATACACTTATTACCACTTTTCATCACTTATTACCATACATTATATTATCACTTGTTACTATGCATTATAGTCATATTATTACTTGTTACCACTTATTACCGTATATTATATTACCATTTGTTATTATTTGTTACCATACATTCTATTACCACTTATTACAACTTATTACCGTAAACTATATTACCACTTGTTACCATTTGTTACCATACATTATATTACCACTTATTATAATTTATTACTTCACATTATATTACCACTTGTTCCATTTGTTACCATACATTATATTATCACTTATTACAACTTATTATCATGAATTACATTACCATTTATTACGACTCATTACATATATTATGGGCATATTACCATTTATAAAAAAAAAATATTACAAAAAATTACAAAAATGAGATGAAAAATAATACCAAAAATTAATATTAGAAGAAAAAAAAATCATAAAATTAATATTACCAAAAAATAATAATTTTTTAATTTTAAAATAATTTTTTATTTATATATTTAATTTTTTAGTTTAAATTAATATGTCACAGTAAAAATCGTGCCGAAAGAAACCAAGAAGATGAATAGGTTTGCCTCAACTTAATTTAACTTTAAATTATTTTTAAATTAAATTTTTATTATCAAAACCTAGTTTTTGTGAGTTGTTAAATGTTTTCATATCATACACTTATTACCACTTATCATCACTTGTTACCATACATTATATTACCACTTATTACCATGCATTATAGTCATATTACTGTTTGTTACCACTTATTACCGTGCATTATATTACCATTTGTTACTATATATTCTATTATCACTTATTACCGTACATTATATAACCACTTGTTACCATTTGTTACCATACATTATTATACCACTTATTATAACTTATTATCTTACATTATATTACCACTTATTACCATTTGTTACTATACATTATATTATCACTTATTATAACTTATTATCATAAATTACATTACCATTTATTACGACTCATTATATATATTATGGGCATATTACCACTGGTTATCATTTGTTATTATCACTTATTACGACTTGTTAGTATATATTATAATTATCATTACAGCATTTAGACATATGCATGTCATTTTCACAAATAAATTTTTACAAAACAAATTTTTAAAACCCTCGCTTATTTATCCGTCAATTTTTTACTATTCATCTGCTTTTTTTACTATACATTTTTTTATTACCTGCTATTTTTTCATATTTTTGTTACTTACATTTTATTTAAGATTCACCCGCTTTTTTTATTATTATTCACTCGGCCTTTTTTTATTAGATATATTTTTTCATTACCCGCTATTTTTTCATATTTTTGTTACTTACATTTTATTTGTAAGATTCACCCGCTTTTTTATTATTATTATTCACCCGTCTTTTTTATTATATATTTTTTTCATTATTCACTATTTTTATTATATATTTTCATATTTATAATGTAATTTATTTTAATTTATTGATTTTATAAAAACATTTTATTTTTTATTGTTATCAATTTTTATTTAATTTTTCAATTTATTAAATTAAAATAACATTATAGATATAAATTTTATATTTCAAATGTATTATTTATTTTATATATATTATTTAATTTTGCAGTATTATCAAGAACCATAATTTTATTGATTTTATAAAAATTTTTGAAAGAATATTAAAAATATATTAGAAATGATTGATTTAATATTCTTTTCTAATATTTTTAATGGCTTTTAAAATTTTATTTTATAGATATTTTTATATTTTAAAGAGCATTTTTTAATATTTTTATATTATAGATGTTTTTAATTGAAATTTTTAATATTTGTTAATATTGAAAAAATTTTTTGATATATTTTTTTATATTTTTATATTTTATATATTTTTAATTTTGTGAAATCGATTTATATATTTTTAGATTAATGTGCCACCCCTACCTATAGTGCCACATTTACTGATGACAACTAATAACTATCTTGTATTACCACTTGTTACCATTTATTACCATACATTCTATTACCACTTATTACAATTTATTACAATGCATTATATTACCATTTGTTACCATACATTATATTACCACTTATTACAACTTATTATCATGCATTATATTACCATTTGTTACTATTTGTTACCATACATTCTATTACAACTTATTACCATTTATTACTATGCATTATATTACCATTTGTTACCATACATTATATTACCACTTATTATAACTTATTACCTTACATTATATTATTATTTGTTACCATATATTATATTACCACTTATTACAATTTATTATCATGAATTATATTACCACTTATTACCGTGTATTATATTACCATTTGTTACTATTTGTTACCATACATTCTATTACCACTTATTACATTTTATTACCGTGCATTATATTACCATTTGCTACCATACATTATATTACCACTTATTACAACTTATTATCATGAATTATATTACTACTTATTACCGTATATTATATTACTATTTGTTACCATATGTTCTATTACCACTTATTACAATTTATTACAATGCATTATATTACCATTTATTGCCATACATTATATTACCACTTATTACAACTTATTATCATGAATTATTTTACCACTTATTACCGTACATTATATTACCATTTGTTATTATTTGTTACCACTTATTACAATTTATTATCATGTATTATATTACTATTTGTTACCATACATTATATTACCACTTATTATAACTTATTATCTTACATTATATTACCATTTGTTACCATATATTATATTACTACTTATTCCAATTTATTATCATGAATTATATTATCACTTATTACGACTCATTACATACTTTATAATCATATTACCACTAGTTACCATTTATTATTACCACTTATTACGGTTTGTTAGCATACATTATAACTATTATTACAGCATATGGATATGTACATGCTATTTTCACAAACAAATTTTTACAAAATAAATTTTTAAAACCCTCACTTACTTACTCGCTTATTTTTTTATTATTCACCCGTTTTTTTTTATTATACATTTTTTTATTACCTGCATTTTATTTAAAATTCATCCGCTTTTTTTTATTATTCACCCACCTTTTTTTTATTAGATATATTTTTTCATTACTTGCTATTTTTTCATATTTTTGTCACTTACATGTTATTTGTAAGATTCACACCCTCTTTTTTTTATTATTCACCTGTGTTTTTTATTATATATTTTTTTCATTACTCTCTATTTTTATTATATATTTTCACATTTATAATGTAATTTATTTTAATTTATTGATTTTATAAAAACATTTTATTTTTTATTGCTATCAATTTTTATTTAATTTGTTAATTTATTAAATTAAAATGACATTATAGATATAAATTTTATATTTCAAATATATTATTTATTTTATATACATTATTTAATTTTACAGTATTATCAAGAACTATAATTTTATTGATTTTATAAAAATTTTTGAAAGAATATTAAAAATATATTAAAAATTATTGATTTTATATTCTTTTTTAATATTTTTAATGGCTTTTAAAATTTTATTTTATAGATTTTATTTTTATATTTTAAAGAGCATTTTTTAATATTTTTTTATTATAGATGTTTTTAATGAAAATTTTTAACGGTTGTACTATCATTACTAACGATTGCTAAACTTTTCCCAACGATCAATTTTATACTGTCATAAAATATTGTTTAAATTTTGTAGTGATCGTGACTGTTTTCAAATAGTCCCTAACACTCGGCCATATTTACTAACCACATATGATATGCGTCAGAATTGAACATAAGTTTTAAAGACTGTACAATAAATAAGTTAGTATAGATATACAACTTATGTCCACGGTATGGTTAACTAGATAGTAAAGAAGAGTTATTTAGAGATAATTTTCAAATCGTCTCTAAAACTTTGTCATATTTACTAACCACAAATAATAATCGTCAAATTTGAGTGAAACTTATGAAAACTATATATTTAAGTAGTGAATCAAAGTAGTCATATCGAGACTGTTTTTAAACCGTTTCTAAAACTCTACCTTATTTACTGACTACAAAAAATAACCGTCTAAATTGAACATAACTTTTAAACACTGTATAATATATGAGTTAGCATAAATGTAGAATTTATGCAAACGGTATAGTTAGGTAGACAGTAAAAATGATCATATACTGATTGTTTTCAAGCTGTCCCTAAAAGTTTTACATATATTGACCATAAATAATAATAGTGAAAATTCAATATCGTTTTTTATAAACGGTTGTCCAACCTTTACTGACGATTGCTAAACTTTTCATAACAAATAATATTATACTGTTGTAAAATATATATATTTCTTAACGGTTTCATCACAAGTGTTACTATGCACCATAAAAAACGGTCGCTACATACCACCGCCTATAAATGTTACCATTACCTCAATGTTTTAATTTTGTAGTGTTTGGACCCTCATAGCATTTATAAATACATTTATGACATGAAAATATTTGAAAATTCGTATCATTCAATTAAGAATATAAGTGGAATATAAAAATATGATTCTGAAAAAGTTGAATCATTAAAAGAGAGAGAGAGAGAGAGAGAAAATATTTGAAAAGTCGTATCATTCAATTAAGAATATAAGTGAAATATAAAAATATGATTATGAAAAAGTTGAATCATTAAAAGAGATAGAGAGAAGAAAAAGTCTATCAATAGTTTCTTCTTTAAAATTACTTTTTCTATTTTTCTTCGTTAAAAAAAAAAACTAGGGAAAAGAAATTTTGTTTAACAAATATTCTCCTTATAAAGAGAAGAAAAACTAATTAAAAAAAAAGAAAAAAAAAACAACAACAACTCTATCAAACAGGCACCGAGTATTTCCATCACTTAAGTTAGTCCAAGTCTAGAGCATGACAAATTTACTAATCGGTTGTCCACGACTAGGACAGTCGTATTGGTTCAAGCTAATATCAGCTTTTAGGGGACTTCTACTAAGTTGATTATATGAAGAAATCTAGAGCCTTTTATGGTATTATGAGGATAAATTCATTCTTTGAACAATAATATGTCAATGCCCCCACTATTAGAATAGTGGATCTTCCCACTATTAAAAACTACATTAAAAAAAATGTTGGAATTATTCGAGTCACATGCAGCGGAAGCATTCATAAATAATTTTCGGGAAAAATAAATATGGATTGGGTATAGGGTATAAATACCTCGAATATGCAGAGTCTCCAAAAGATTAATCGAACATCCCTCGAACGGATCTCGTGGTCGGGATGGTGATCACGATGTTAATCGAATCACTACCGCAATACCACAATGCCGCAACCCTCAGTCCGGCGATTCGTTGTGACGAGAAAAATTCCCTACTCGGAATTCTTCTTAACCCTCTATATTCTCTCTCTAAAGAATATTTTTCTCTCTCAATATTCATCCATGGTTGCCATCTCCAGAAAATGGCTGAAGAAAGAATTGGTTCTCCAAAATTGAGAGGAAAGTTGAAAAAAAAAAAAAGAATTGGAGATTGGTTAAGATGTGGTTAGTGGGAGTTACCCCACTAACCCTATTGTAAAATGTCTAAAATGCCCCTCGTGGGCATTCTAAACTAATATCTCCCACTTGCACGCGAGGGCATTTTAATATTCGTCACAAGATCACAACTCATGCGATCACATCATCCTGCTGGACTTTCATACAGAATTGGGCGTCGTGCGACCTGCGAGTACACCTGCAAGCAAATACCTCTCGATGCACTTGTTAGGATGATCGAGAGGCCATCATTAGTATCAAAAGAACTTGCTGCACCCCAGATCCAAGACTAATTACATCCATCGAGCTACTTTTCTCAACGAAAGTAATCCCCAATTAAATGTTCGACTGTGTATCCACTATTATGCTTACATCCCAACATGGATAGACATAATAGGCTAGCCGGTGAATACAACATAATGATGTAATGTCAGTTGGTCTTCCTTTTCCCAAACTCGAATCTATTAGCCTCAATTCAGCTGCTTTCCTAGACCTGTCCCTCAGACCTCAATTTATCTTCTGGGCCATCGGTAAACAGACTAAAGTAGCAACACTGAGTCAAGACTTCTAGAAACAGCCAAAAGTGATAAGGGTACAAGAGATCCCACCCAATGGATCTCGGGTCTCACACAGTGGGAACGGGGATCAAAATCATATTAGTGTCTCAAATAATACTCCCACTATCCCTGGTCGACATATCACACGCGGTATGAAACGTGTGCCATAGTGTTATTCCCCTATCTCTCAAAGGGCATATGTTAGATTTCTCTAACACTGTGCAGGTATGGGACTCAGTCTACACATAAGACTTTACCCAGAGATCTCAGAGAGAGTATCTCAGAGACAATATCATTAGTCGCAGGTGATATCTGAGATCTCAAACCTGACTACTTACAGGCAACATGGATGTGGGTACGTCCATGCCAGTCATATCGCATATGACCTCATCCTGAACACATATCAGGGTGACTTATGTTCTAGTAGGGCCACTCTCAAAGCCTCTTACAACTAGAAACCGTCTCATCTCCGCTCACTCAGAGCTGGAGGTGGTCACTCGTGTGAGAGAGTCGACCACGCCTGCCTGACATATCATTTATCACAACATATCACAAAATATATGACAATTAAAATAGTGCAATAAATAAGTGACTCAATCATGCACGCATGTTATATATATAACACAATAAGTATCAGTACAAGGTGAGAAATGTGAATGTACATGCAAACCCAATGATTCCAATATCTCGTACAGGAATCTATCACAATGGGTTTATTGAAGGGATCAGCCAACATGCTGTATAGTAATGTACTTAATTTGTCACTCCACCCTTCTTGGTGATGTATCTCATAACGTAGTATTAAGTATCAATATGTTTAGACTTATTGATACTTAGGGTCTCAAGTGTGGTCAAAGGCGGCCTGATTTTCTCAATAAATCATCACTGGCCTCCCACTATCTGACACAACCCCTAAGTGATCCGGAAATCTCCGGAGCCAAACACTCTCCTGAACTGTCGTTGAGCATCTCATAAGCCCAGTCTCTATTGTAGATAGAGATATACGGGTTTACTTCTTACTACTCCAAGACAGTAAAACCTAATATCGATTTGCATACGTTCAGATCACCAACCCAGTTGGTATCTGAATTCCTAATAAGATGCAAATCACATCCTCCGTAACACAAGAAGAGCTCCGCAGTTCTCTCGAGATATCTCAGAATCCTTTCACTGCTCTCCAGTGATCCCTCTAGGATTTGATCGATACCTAATTACCATAGTGACTGCAAATCAAAGGTCTGAACGTGTACGCGACACTGCGTACATCAGATCACTCAGTGCACTGGAACAAGGGATTCTACTCATTTCCCTTGTCCTTTCCTGAGTCTTAGGGCATATGTCAAGAATTAGGTTTTGACTTTTTAGCGATAAGAGTATCTTTAAGGTCGTAGTCGATCTTCTCGAGGTACTCGAGAACTCTCTTGATGTTTGACTCCTGTGAAAGGGTCAACACCTGTCTCGAGCGATCCCTCTGGATCTTAACTTCGAGGAAGAACTGAGTCTCACCCATGTTCTTCACATCAAGAATCGACAATATCCACGTTATCGTGGTCATCAGATACTCTCTGTTGTTCCCAGTCAACAGAATGTCATTCACATGAGGACATGATCACAAAAGAATCAAAAGAACGAAAAAGTTATACGCGATGATCCTCCGCGATTATCACGAAACCGTGAGATATCACCTCCTCGCGAAATCTCAAACGCCACTGCCTGGATTGATGATTAAGGTCATATGTAAACTTCCGAAGTCGACAAACCTTATCATCCAGATCTATAAGAATAAAGCCAGATGGCCATTCCTTATAGATCCTCATCCAAACTCCCACTCAGGAGAACAGTCTCAACGTTCATCTGGTTTCACTCCAGATCCATATCATGTCCACGATAATCGCTAAAAGTAAACGGATCGAGATAATCTTGCCCTCAGTCTGAGTAATCCCTGGTTATCAGATAGGCCTTATACCTCTACACCGATTCGTCGGCCTTTTTCTTGATGTTGAGAACTCACATATTCTCAACGACCCTATTACCCTCAGGTAAATCAACTAGATCCCAGATCCCGTTGATTCTCATCAACTCCTCTCACCCATGGCCTATAATCAATGGTCCTCCATGGAACCCTCAAGAAACTCTAGGACAGTTAAAGGTTTCTCGTAATCCTCAAGAGTCATACTGAGAGCCTCTCCCTCAATCGGGAAGCGACGGTTAGGTACGCATCCTCGACTACTCTTAAGAGGATGGGAAACCTTTTTACCTCTAGATGGATCGCTCCTACTAGAACCCAGATCCGTAATGGATTCTTGGATCCTGCCACTAGGATTAGCCAACCACTAGGCTCATCCATCTCATGAAAGATAAAATCCCAATTGATTTCACCTCTCATAGGGAAATCACTTTCAAGAATCTTGGCATCATGAGACTCAATCTCAGTGAGAGTGCCATCTGTATGCTCATTAGAAATACATCTCTTTTCTCGCAAGCCTAACTCGCTGTATAAATGCGAGAAATAGTGAACATACGTTGCATAACCCCATAATCTCGAATGGCTAAGGTCAGGCTGCCTCCCTGTCCAAAGCTCATATGGAGTACTGACTGCGGACTTCAATAGAATATGATTGAGAACATAGACTGTAGCCAATAACGCATCTCCCCAATGGGAAACGAGTAAATTGGTTTGCGCCATCATCGGCCTCACCATCTCAAACAAAGTCCTATTCCTCTCTCGCGGCTATTCTACTCCACTGAGTAGTAAGGAATAGTCAGTTTCTCGTAATACCCTTCTTGAAATAGAGCTCTTTAGACAAATACTCGCGCTCTCGTTCGGTTCTGAGAGTCTCTACTCTCAAGCCTAACTTATTTTCAACCTCGCTAGTAACCTCCAGAGGCACCTCAATGCCTTAGACTTGCGCGATATCAGATAGATGTAACTGAAACACGTGTAATTGTCTATGAACGTAATAGAGTACCCAACACCATTTCAGGTTCTCACGTTCATAAGGCCACAGATGTTGGAGTGAACCGACTGCAATGGAGTCCCAGCCCTCATTGTATTGTCGAAAGGTTTTCTACAAAACCACTCACTGCTAACCGGTTCATCCTCTCTCACACTAAGAGGACAACAAGAAATACCATTGAAAAGAAATCATTTCCAGTGCATTCAGTCCCTCACGGACCAAAATAGAACCAATCAAAGAATTGTCGTAATAAATGGAAATTATAAAATTTTCAAATTAACAGAGCATATCCTAAACCGAAATCAAGTTCCGTCAAACTTTTGGAGTGTAAAGAGTATACAGAGTCTAGTAACTTTGCAACTCCGACTTGCAAGTTCTACTCCCTCTGATGTCAACAAAACACTCTGTTTCAGTATGTAAATCCTCCTACTTGATGACTCACTAGGCGGAACTATATAAGCGCGCTCCTATCTCGAGCTATGTTGTTGGTTGCTTCTGTGTTTATAATCCACGAAGGAGAGAAAACAGGAAACAACTCAAACCATATAAATAAGAAAGAGATAATTTTCACTCATCGCACTCACGAGCCAAATGACCAAGTCTACTACACGTGTAGCATTACACCTTGGTCGTATCCAACTCCTTCTCGCTGCGCATTATTATTATCGGTTTTTTTTGGATGTTTTCTTTTTTTACCTGAATTTCGAGTCCCACATGAGTCCTTGCTCGACTCCATCGCATAAGCATGACCCGAGTATGGCCTACTCGCCTCTAGATGCTCCTACTCGAGCTCACTGTACCTATTCACATTAGTGAAAGTGCGAATACTTTCGTCGTATGTGAAATAGACTTTCATGATTTCTCATGAATCAGGTAAAGAGTTGGATCGCATCTAGCACTATAAAACATATCCGAAATGGACTCAGTCACATTCCCCAACTCGACGATCATACTCGACATTTTTATCAAATGTTGCATCATCATATGATCAACCCTTTTCTTTTAAGTTATTATACTTATAAGGTAGCATCCTCATCTCATGATCTGTAAGAGCACTATAATACTCTTTATAGGGTGAGCTAAACCGATAAAACCGTAGGATATTGCTCATAGACTGGGATCACATCATCGTGCATACTACTCAGGAGGATTGCCCTGACTCGGCTATCATTCCTCTTCCATGCACGTAATGTCTCATAATCCCGTCTTTCTGAGGTGTGGAACCCTCCCTGGAGTCCACCATCCCATGCCTCAGAATTTTAATTAGATCTTGCTCCTCGAGAATAAATTGAATCTACCAGTAAAAAATCTCGTATTTATCATCATTCAATTTTATCCCCCTTACAAAAATCTAAAACGACAATTTTAGAAGCAGTCATTTAGATAGACGTGACTTGTAATGCTTATTCTCACATTTTGTGCACCCCATGAATCAACAAGACCCAAATAATTCGAATACATACCCCAAGATGAGCGTATGAATCAATAGACACCATACACCACACTCCCAGATAGCATCTCACCATTTGGACTAGGATTCGATGCACAAAAACCCACAAAAAGTCACTTTTATGGATGTTGGACCCTTAAAAATTGAAAAAATTTCAATTCTAGACGACCTAACGAGCCGCTGGCAGTCCCATGCGCCGCCACGCACCGGCGGCGCATCCCCACGCGCCGAGAACAGTTTCTGGCCCGTGCCAGACGCGCTGCGCGTCGGCTCACGCGCCTGACCTGCAGGCGCGCGGGTCGGTTCCGGACCCGGTCCAAATGTGGGTCGCGGGTCTAGGACACGTGTCCGGGTCGTAACCGACCCGGACGACCGGTCCATTTCATACTCCATTTCGCGCGTGAATGACACGCGCCCGCCCTTGCTTGCTTCACGCTCCTGCCTCGCGCGTGTAAGGCACGCGCCCGCGGGTTGGACCTCTTCATCTTCACCCGATGGTTCCTGTAACCGAGTCTTTCGACCCGGTTGCCGGAAAACCCCATTTCCGGTACCATTTTCACCAGATTTTTTATAGAATCTCTAATTCCATTTATTCCAAGCATTCTTGACTCGATTTTTGGAATAATTATGCCCTAAACTCGGCGTATTTTGGATCCAAAAATCTGACCCGCCGCGGTCAATTTTGAAACCCCATTTTCCGGTCAAAATATATGCAATATATATATCAAATTGAAGAGCATGAAACGAGGATTATAGATTTATAAATTTCATGCATTGATTTGTCCTAAAACTCGACAAATCTAAGGTTGAAGGGGTCGGTCACTATTCACGGCCGAAACTTTCAACCGAAATTTTCTTCGCCTAAACGTGCTCAGAAAATTACGAAAAAATTATTTTCGTGTTCTAGGGATCATGGGTAACACAGTGGTGTTCTCGGATTCACGAAACTCATCCGTGATTCGAACCCCAAATTTTAAACCCTAATTTTTTATACCCAAAAATTAACCCGAAAATTATTTTTTAATCCAACGTATCGCTCTGATACCAATGTTAGAATTATTCGAGTCACATGCAGTGGAAGCATTCATAAATAATTTTCAGGAAAAATAAATATGGATTGGGTATAGGGTATAAATACCTCGAATATGCAGAGCCTCCAAAAGATCAATCGAACGTCCCTCGAATGGATCTCGTGGTCGGGATGGTGATCACGATGTTAATCGAATCACCACCGCAATACCACAACGCTGCAACCCTCAGTCCGACGATTCGTTGTGACGAGAAAAATTCCCTGCTCGGAATTCTTCTTAACCCTCTATATTCTCTCTCTAGAGAATATTTTTCTCTCTCAATATTCATCCATGGTTGCCATCTCTAGAAAATGGCTGAAGAAAGAATTGGTCCTCCAAAATTGAGAGGAAAGTTGAAAAAAAAAAAGAGAATTGGAGATCGGTTAAGATGTGGTTAGTAGGAGTTACCCCACTAACCTTATTGTAAAATGTCTAAAATGCCCATCATGGGCATTCTAAACTAATAAAAAAAAAAAAAAGACTTTTCCAATTAAGGTAAATAAAAATAGTCTCTTTCTGAGGCAATAGGACCATCCGTTTTAGAATAAAGGTATGTCCCGAGTGAGATTCAATGTCATGTGCTCAAAACTTGCCTCTCTTTCGGAGCCAATTAAGGCCTACGGCGTATTTTGTTTTGGAGCAATGGAACAATACTGATGCTACTCTTGCACCACATAATGATCCTAGTTTTGCATAAGGTGTGCATTCATTTTGTTGTTAAAGATTACCTGTTATACACCCAATGTCTCTATCTTCTGCATCCAGCTTAAATAGTATTCTGTGATTAGCAGCAGGCCTCCCAGAAGAGGCTAATTAAGATGCATCAAACACTACAAAAAAACAAGAATTCAGTGACGAAATTTTGCAACGAAAAATATTCGTCGCAAATCTGTCACAAATTTAGCGACAAAAATAAATTTCGTCGCTAATTAGCCACGAATTTAGAAACAAAAAAGTATTCGTCGCAAATTTTGCAACAAAAAAAAAAATTTCGTAACAAATTTCGTCGCAAATTTGTGACGAAATTTTTTTGATATAAAATTCGTTGCAAATTTGCGACGAAATAATAAATTCGTTGCTAAATTTCCAACGAATCCTAAAATTCGTCGCTAAATTTGCGACGAATTTATAATTCGTCCCAAAATTTGCAACAAAATAAACATTCGTCCCTAAATTTGGGACGAATTGTATTTTCGTCCCTGAATTAGCGACGAATTAATTTTTCGTCCCTAAATTTGCGACAAATTCGTTAATTCGTCGCTAAATTTGGGACGAATATTTTTTTCGTCGCTAATTCAGGGACGAAAAAAATTTTCGTCGCTGAGGTAGCGACGAAAAAAATTTTCGTCGCTGAGTCAGGGATGAAAAAAATTTTCGTCCCTGAATCTCGCTGTCACACTTTCTCTCGCTCTCTCTCACTCTCACTCTCACTCTCACTCTGTCTCTCGCTCTCACTCTGTCTGTCTCTCGCTCTCGCTCTCACTCACTCTCACTCTGTCTCTCGCTCTCGCTCTCTCTCTCACTCTCACTCTGTCTCTCGCTCTCTCTCACTCTCACTCTCACTCTCACTCTGTCTCTCGCTCTCTCCCTCAGTGGTTTTGCGAAGGGATGGCGGATCTGTGATCGGTAATCTCTCTCCCTCTTTCTCTCTCTCTCTCTCTCTCTCTCTCGGCCGCAGGCTGTAGAAGCCAGATCCGGCGGCCAAGCCACCGGATCGAGGCCGTAAAGCTGGGATCCGGCGGCCAAGCCGCCGGAGCTGCCCTTCGCGGGCCGGCCCCGGCCCCGCCTCGCCGGGCGCGGCCCTGGCCGCCAGGACTCGCGCAGGGGCCACTGGCCCCGGCGCTACCGGCCTCGGCAGGGGCGCGGCCCCCTGCGCTACCCGGCCGCGGCTGGCCCCTGCGTGCGTGTCCCATGGGCTGGGCCATTGCACGGCCCTGGGTAGGCCCATTGGGCCCGGCCCATTGTAGCCACTTTTATGCAAAATTATTAAAAAAAAATTTTTGACAAATTTTATTTATAAAATGTTTTTATTGTATTGTTTTAATAATATATTAATTATTTATAATTGTTTTTGATGTGTCAAGATTTGCGATTATCGAATATTTGGATTGGAAGCTGTTGTTGCTGTTGATATCTGAGCCCATCGGTGAATTATTATTTGGTGGTGAGAAAAGTTTTAATTTGTATTGTAATAATTGAAAAATGAAATTATTTAAATTTGTATGTTTGTGTTGTTTTTATTTCTATATTAGTTTTTTTTTTTTATTTTGTATTTAGTGGTTGATCTAATGATATGTTTGGATTTGTTAATTTTAATATTTTATATAAAATTGGAATCAAATGTGTTGATCATTGTTTAGGTGAAACATTATGTTAATAATAATATGTAATTTATAGTAAATCTTATTTCGATTAGTTAAATAATCAATATTGTTAAATGTTTAATAATATATATTTTATTTGATTATATGATAATATTTAATGTTATTGTAATAATTTAGTTAATTTGTTTGATATTAATAAAGTTAATAATATTATTTATTATTATATTCAATTTTTGTTAAATTAAGGTTATTATTATTAATGATGTTAAGTTGTGTTAAATTTAATGTTACTTTTATAATATTTAATTTATACTGTGAGATTAATATTAAATTTTTATGCGATCAACGCTATTATTTATTGTTATATCAACTTAGTTGTGATTAATGATGTTTTTATTATTGATGATTTAGTAGTTATTAATATTTTAAAAATTTTAAATTTGGAGACAGGAAAAATGCAGAACGAAAGAAGTTGGATGTATAAAAAAAACTTATCTGATCGTCGGGGTTTAACTGATGAGTTTATTTTTGGGTTGGAACAATTTTTAGATTTTGCTTGTAGTCATGTTGATTTTATGGATGTGAATAGCTAAGGTGTCCGTGTAGAAGGTGTCGTAATGGTAAATTTTTTCAGTGTGACAAAGTTAGGAAATATCTTTGTAGATTTGGTTTTACCCCGAATTACTATAATTGGACATGTCATGGTGAACCGTTCATTTCTGATGAGGAGTATGGACGAAACAGACAATTCTCAGTTAGTGGGAATCAGAGTTATTATGATCAATTGAATCCATATCAGAGGATGGTAATTGATGCAGCGGGTCCGAATTTTGTTCCCGAACCAAGCGCTGCAAGTTCTAGCTTTGCTCCAACATTTGAACATGAGTATACTAGTTATGCATCACCATTGGAGGAGGTAGAAGTACCAGGTGTTGATGAAAATGTGAATAATGAATCATCTCTCCAATTTCAAGAAGTGTTAAGAGCTGCAGATGAACCTTTGTGGGCTGGTTGTGACAGCCACACTAAGCTATCTCTAACCGCAAGACTGTTGAATGTCAAGGCAGAGCATAATGTTTCTGAGGATTGTTTTAATGATTTTGTTCAAGTTATTGGAGAAGTATTGCCGCGTGATCACATTATGCCCAATGATTTCTACAGTATGAAAAAGCTGGTGAAAGAATTAGGTCTTCCGGTGGAAAGAATTGATGTTTGCAGAAATGCTTGTATGCTATATTGGGGAGATGATAAAGATGCAGATTTTTGTAAATTCTGTAATCAATGTAGATATAAGAGTACTAGGAGGTTGGGTCGTAATCAGCGACGTAAATCATACAGGCAAATGTTTTATTTGCCTTTAACTCCTAGGTTACAAAGGCTTTATGCATCCGAGACTACTGCTGAACACATGACTTGGCATGCAAATCATGAAACAGAAGATGGGTTAATGTGTCATCCTTCAGATGCAGAGGCGTGAAAATATTTTGACAGAACATATCCTGAGTTTGCCAGAGAGACTCGAAATATTAGGTTAGGTCTCTGTGCTGATGGATTTGCTCCATTTGGCAAATCAGGAAGAACTTATTCTTGTTGGCCAGTTATCTTAACTCCGTATAATCTTCCACCCGGTATGTGTATGAAGACACCGTATATGTTTTTAACATTGGTCGTGCCTGGCCCGCAAAATCCAAAGAAGTTAATAGATATTTACATGCAACCATTGATTGCGGAGTTGAAACAACTATGGGATGAAGGTGTTCCTACATATGATGTTCATACTAATCAGATGTTTGTAATGAAAGCTGCTCTTCTTTGGACCATAAATGACTTTCCGGCTTATGGTATGTTATCGGGATGGAGTACTGCTGGGATTTTAGGATGTCCAATATGTATGGAGAGATCAAAGTCATTCAGATTGAAACATGGGAAGAAAGCGAGTTATTTTGATTGTCATAGACAATTTTTACCGTTAACTCATAAATTCAGAAGAAATAAAGAAGAATTCACTAAGAATAGAATTGAAAGAACACCTCCTCCATTGAGATTAACTGGTGAACAAATTTGGCATAGAGTTCTTAACTTTCCATCTGTTATTGAAGAGCCACATGGTACAACATATGGCTATGGTCATTCGCATAAATGGAATAAACGGAGTATATTTTGGGATTTATCATATTGGAAGAGTCATTTGGTTCATCATAATCTCGATGTAATGCATATCGAGAAGAATGTCTTTGATAATCGATAAATACAGTGATGGATATCACTAGGAAAACGAAAGACAACTTGAATGCAAGAAAAGATATGCAACTCATTTGTAAACGACCCACTCTTGATGTCGATGAAAGTAGTAGGGGACCAAAACCGAAGGCAGTTTATACATTGAGTAAGGATCAGAGACGGATTGTTTGTGGATGGTTGAAATCATTGAGGTTTCCTGATGGTTATGTCTCAAATCTTGGAAGATGTGTCGATTTGAAGGAATGTAAGTTGATTGGTTTAAAAAGTCATGACTGTCATATATTTATGGAAAGACTAATTCCTATTGCTTTTAAGGAACTATTACCAAATTATGTTTGGGGTGCCATTACGGAGTTAAGCATTTTCTTTCATGATATTTGCTCGACAGTGTTGAGACATTCTCAGATGGAGAAGTTAGAGAGAGAGATTCCAATCATTTTGTGTAATTTAGAAAGGATATTTCCACCGTCATTTTTTGATTCCATGGAACATCTTTTGGTTCACTTGCCATATGAAGCGAAAGTTGGAGGTCCTGTCCAATTTCGATGGATGTATCCATTTGAAAGGTGAGTTTTTCATCTTTTATATTTCGTTATTAATGCATATAAAATTACTAATTTCATTACATATAATTTTTTAATACATTTTGTTTTATTACAATTAGATTCCTATATCATTTGAAGAAGAAAGTGAAAAATAAGGCACGTGTTGAAGCCTCTATTGTCAATGCATACATTGTGGAGGAAGTAACAACGTTTGCTTCATATTATTTTGAGCCTCACGTTCAGTGCAAGAGGCGGAGAGCGAGAAGAAATGATGAGGGTCCTGTTGATCCCAATTTGAAGTCATTCTCAATTTTTAACTACCTTGGTCGACCAAGTGGACCATGTAAGCGTAGATACTTAACTGGTCAAGAATGGCGGGCAGCGCACACATATATTTTCCCGAATCGTCCGTGTGACGTCATATTTCGAGCTAGTATATATTTCCTATTTTATGTATTTTTTATGTCGTAAATTGTTTCTGTTAAAATTGATTTTCTTTGATGGTAGGATTTTTCAAAACGTATATTCTGAACTTTCGACGCATGAGTTTGATCGTTTCTGCGATGAAGAATTTGCACCATGGTTCAAAAAATATGTAAGTACACTATAAATTATTTAAATATTTACTTTAAAACATATTAACATATTTATTTGACTTTAGGTCCATGATAATCAATCTCAAGTTGATCAAGAATTGTTAATCCATCTGTCATGGGGTCCAAAATCAATGGTACGAACTTGGCCAGCATATTTCATAAACGGGTATAATTTTCATACTAAAGAATATGGAATGGGAAAAACGACAATGAATAGTGGGGTTTGTGTTCAATCATCCAATGATGGTGGAGGTCAGAATGATTTTTATGGTTTGTTGGATGAAATCGTAGAGGTAGAGTACCCTGGTCCAGAATTACGGATTGTTTTATTTATGTGTCGTTGGTTTGACCCTGTAAAAGGGATAAAAGTGCATCCACAGTTTAATTTGGTTAAAATAAATCATAAGAAATTGTATAAGAGATATGAACCATTTGTGTTGGCACAACAAGCGATTCAAGTATTTTATGCTTCATATCCTAGTTTGAAACGTGACAAAATTGATTGGTGGGCTGTTTGTAAAACGAAAGCACGGAAAAAAATTGAGGAGCATTGGGAAGACATAGCATATCAACAAGAGGAAGTTGCCAATACATTTCAGACCGAGGAATATAATATTCCAACGTTACGAGATCCCAGTGGAGTAGTGATAGATGTGGATGCAAGTGAAATTCATGAAGAAGACGATGAAGAATCTAATTTTGAGACAGATGAGGTTGATGAGGATTGGGATGATGAGGATGAGGATGTTGATGATAATGATGTTGAAGAGTCTAATTTTGAGACACATGATGAGGATGAGAATGACAATGAGGATTTTGATTTTTGATGACGGGTAAGTTTTGTTTTCTTAATATAATAAAAATCGGATATTTATCTTGATATATGATAATCTTTTTTTTTAGTGCGTAAGTTAGTTTACTTTTAATTTGTAAATTTCGTTACTCAATTTGTTAACTATTTACTGTCTCATTCTTAAATTTATATATTTGATTTGTTAATGCATTATCTTTTTTTCTATAGGTCATTACAGAAGATTTGTTGACATATTGGTGTCTTTTTCGTCGCATTTAATTTGTCAAATTAAATATGGTAAGTTTATTCATGTTTTTTATTATACATCTGATGAACATGCAATTTTTATTTTTTATTTTTGTTAATAATATATTATGGTTCGACAGTTTCGACGTGGTGGCCATAGACGAAATTCTGATGGAAGATCACACTCTTCACCATCGCAGTCCGCTTCAGTACCTTCGCAATCCCATTCCCTCGCCGGTAATATACCTTCGACTCCCCCTTCTGTTGCAGGTCCTTCGCATTCTCCAATCCCTTCGGTGGAACACTCGTATGCAGAACGGGAAGACAATCGAGAGTTGATAGCCCCTTATGGAGATTCGTAAGTACAAAATTTTAAAATTTCAGATGTATTATTTCTTTTATTTATAAAACAAATTATTCTTTTAACTATATTGTTTATTTAACATTGTTTGTTTGAAAATTTATGATAGATTTACAAATTCTGTACATGTTATTCACGAGCTTAATAGAATCGTGAATAACCATTGGAGAGGGGCTTCGATGACTTACACAAGCACTCCGGAAGAAATAAAAGAGTTATGGTGGAGTGAGTTCAAGGTAAATTATCCTAATCAGTTTATATATAAAATTAAGTTAATAGTTTTATAATCAATTGGTTTTTTTTCATTGCAGCGAGTATTCACGTGGGACGAGACTGAAGAGTTGGAAGTAAAAAGAATTTTCAAGAAAAAATGTGGTGATCACATTCGACACGTTTTAAATCATGCGAAGAGACACGGAAAAAAGCCAAATTGCATCACCGAGCAAAATTGGGACATGATTGTCAATTTTTGGGAATCGGAGGAGAGCAAAAGAAGGAGTGAGCAGAACAAAAAGAACCGAGCTTATAATTCAGGGGAATCTTCTGCGACGTATGCGGGAGGCTCGATCAATATCGGTGAACATAGAAATAGATTGGTAATTTTATACAAACACTAATTTTGTAATTTAATTTAAACTATTTCATTATTTCTAACAGTTTTTTATTATTTTAGGCCAAAGAAACGGGGACCGAGCCTTCATTCATACAAACTTTCACGCGCACATTTCAGAAAAAGGACAAGACTTGGAGCGGGGAGAGAGCTAAAGCAATTAAGGTTTGTAATTTCAAAATTTTCAATTATTTAATGAACATTTTTAATGTTGATTTGATCATATTATCTTGAATATATCATAATAATGTAGGAAGATAAATTTATTATATTAGTCTTTCCCAAGTTTATTTTTATTGTTAAGTTGATTTTTTGATTTCTAATGAATTACTTGATAGAGATTTTTTTTTCCCATAACTTTTAACTTATTCAATATTAATATGAATGTTCATAATTGATATTCTATATAGTCTCATGATTTATGTTATTAATTTTTTTATTTTTCTTATATATATATCTAATCAAGATTATATGTGCTTGTATTGTATTGTTATTGGAAATTTATTTTAATTTTTTTCATGACAACACAGGAGAGATATGATGAGATGTCACTTGAAGCTCGAGTGCTAGTGATGATGTTGGTGGATCTGAGCCATCTGTTGATAACATAAATACATGGCTCGAGTTGACTGGTGGAGCAAAAGGGGGTAGAGTAGTTGGATTAGGTTCTTTGAGCAGAACTTACCAATTCCCTGGTTCGTCTTCTTCCACCCCACCAGCAGTCAGGGTAGAAATAAATGAGTTAACTCAAGAGGTGAACCATTTGAAGGACTTATTGCGGCAAAGAGATCAGGATTTCAATGAACTTCAAGCAAAGCACACGCAAGAAATGAACGAGTTCCGCACGCAGCAAATGTTAATTATGCAGCATCTTCAGCTAGCTTACGCTCCAAGTCAGATTCCCCCTTCTATTTCTCCTCCTGATAATGCTCGAGATGGTGATGAAGGTGATGATTTCTTTGGTGACGATGATGATGATGAGGATGATGGTGGTGGAGGTCATACTTGAGATTGTGTATTGTTATTTGACTTACATTTTGACACTCGTTATATTTATTTTTTGGTTATGTATGGTTATTGATATTTTAACATTTCGACTTGATGTTGATTTTATTTTTGATATTATTATTATGATTTCTTGTTGAATTTTTAATTTATTGATTTTATTGAATAGTTAGCTATATTTATGAGTATAGATGACTGAAATTTGATATTAAAAACGATTTGAATGATTAATTGTTGATTAGGTTAGATGAGCAGGTATAAAAACAACTTATATAGGAAAAAATGATCCAAATATAACAATAAAATTTTTAATTGTCGGAAAAAACATATTAGCCGTTAGTTACGAATTTTGCGATGAAAATAGGATTCGTCGCAGATTTGCGACGAACATGATTTTCGTCGCAAAATTCGTCACAAATTTGCGACGAATTTTGCGACAAAAAAATTTTTGTGGGAAATTTTTGCGACAAAAAATTAGTTTTTCGTCGCAAAAATTTGCGACGACTTATTAGGGACGAAAAAAAATTTGTCGCAAAATTCGTCGCAAATTTGTTTTGGGACGAATTTTTCTTACGAATTTGTCGCAAATTTTGTTGCAAATTTATGTTTTTTTTGTAGTGAAAGAGAAGATAAGAATCAAGAATGTCAAATTGTTAGGCATTAGCATTAGCTTCCCAACATCTCTTTACCAGATATCACAACATTTTAAAGTGAAGGTGAACTTGTATATGTACATATTAGCATCGATATTTCGAAGTCAACTTTATAAGAGTGGAAGGATTACTAGCAGCTATATTTTAAGTTCATATGGTGAGCAAACTATAATTAAATCTCGTAACCTGGAAACCGGGAGTTTTCCGGTGCAAGGAGATCAAACCAGAGGCAAGCCGTCCCAGCAAGTCCTTGAAAGAGCGAGTAGGCATGGTCACCCCCACGAGCATGACCTGTTGCTACCAGACTACCAGCATTGTGATACAAGAAACTTGCGAACGCCTTGGCTCGTTCTTCATATATGCTCTCTCCTGTGAGACGGTACAAGGAGAGGAATGAATAAGCATTTCCTGCAACACCGTCATCGAGCCCCACCTTCTTGACCAGCCCATTTTTCCATACAACTTCCCCTGCTTCTATAGCAGCATCCCGAAAGTCCCTGTCGCTTGAAAACACCTGCATCCACTAATACTCTATAAATAATGTTGTTTGTTGGGTATTGAGAGCATTTGAAACATCAAAAATGACCAATGACATACTAACATTGCTTGTGCAATAACAGAAACCAGAATCTACAAGAAATTGGATTATATCCAGAAAACTTGCGACTTCAAAACAGTTCTCTTAATTTTTATGGAACTTTCATACAACGCATAGACATACTCACTGTGGTATCAAGCACATTATAAAGTTGGGACAAAGGGGAGCATTCATTATACTAATTCAGGACCACGAACTCCTCATACAGGGATAAAAACCTAAAATTCTAAAATTTGAGTCATGAGTAGCAAACGAACATTTGCATTACTTAAATCTGTCTTGAGATGGATTGTAAATACAATAAAGGAATGCTTTTGCAGGCATTATTGATGACAGAAAAATGACACTCAGGAAAAGAACTCTTCGAAATGCACATGTATCCATCTTTCAGGATTACAAACCTGTGATGCCTTGCATAGAGTGATGGCCATTCCTGTTGCACCATGAGACCATTGCACCAATTTGTCTCTCGGGTTTCCTTCACTTGAGGGGTAATTTCCACTGTGAGGAAACCTGTTACTCATCATGTACCTCAAAGTTCCTTTGAGGTCATTGGCATCCTCTTCAGAAAGAGGGAAGTGAAGCAAAACATGCAAGATGCCAGCAAGCCCATGTGCAGCACCCCAGTACCTGGTCCCATGACATCTGTACATTAGTGGGCAGGACATGTCTGATGCACCTGCTCTTCCACCTGCCAAGACCGCTTCAACAACAGCCATAAGAAGGTCATCTGGCAACTTTTGGGGCCCAAGATGCTTGTTCATAAATAAAGCCGCCCAGAGAAATCCAGCTCTTCCACAAAGTAGATCATATGACATTCCAAAACCACCCTCCTCGGGTCCTACTGGAAGGGCCCTTTCTTGTGCAACCTATAATGCGAACAGGTTACATCTTTAGTTAAAAGTTCTAAAAATGAACTCAAAATATGAAAATATAGGAAAAAATAACAGCACCATGTCTATGTTCAGCATTTGGCGGGCAACCAGTTTGATCTAAATGAAGCATGTGCATCATGAAAGAGGGGGGTTGGCTCAGACCATGCTTCACATCATCAATCATATTAGTCCTTTGCTGTCCAAAGGAACTAGATGGAGATACTATGAATCATGAAAACAACTAGCAACAGTTCATAATATCAAGAAGAAAGCTCATCCAGACAAGAATGCTGATGTCCCAGAACACGAGATTAAGGAGTAACTACAGGCCAGTCAAGCATCGGCCATGCTGTATGTGGCAATGCCCATAGATAAACAAGTTACAATGCTCCGGTTCAAGATGTATACTTTTCTTTCTGGCTGTAAGCATGGTAGAGAACATTTCCCTATTTCCAATTCCTGGCGGCATTTGAAAAGCATATATTTTTTTCAGTCACAACAAGTTTTCTTTTTGGTTTGTTTAACTTAAAATTTAGTTTCAAATCCACGTACACAAGTGTTTGAAGCACACCAGTAAAGAGCACTTTTTCTCTTCTCTCCCCACTCCAAAGTTAATTGCAATTAAAGTGTTCTCTTGTTCCGGTTCAACTGGGATCATAGTTCTTGAATTTTTATGTGGATGAAGATTGAGAAAAGGAAGTTTTCCAACCACTAGCTCAAATCCATTGTTGAATCTTACTTGGCAGAATATGGAGGTACTTATGGCAGAATGCGACAATTTAGTCTTTCACTTGTTTACCTTCTTACAATTTGGTGTCAATTCCATATCTCAGTGTAAATATGAACATGGGAAGGACTTCTTACCTAAGTTATGTCTTGTTCATTTTCACTTTAGCCTAATAATTGCCTAATCCAAGCAGCATGGCTTACTTAATCCAAAAGATTAATCAAAAAACAACAGGAACAGCCACTTGCTTGAAAGATATGCAGTGAACCCAAGGACCATGGAGGAAGGTGAGGAGCAACTACTCAAAGCCAACAATTAGGAGCATCTCTGATATTCCATCTTATCCTTTCATCTACTCAAGACTGACTGATAACTATATTGGTCCACATAACTTATTGTTTTCACAAATATATATTCCAAAAGAAATGGAACTTGCACTTGCCGAAAATAAAGGAAATAAGGCTGTGTACCCCATAAAATAGTGACAGACATCAAATACAACTCAAAGTTATTAATGGAGCAACTCTGGGAAAGGATGGATTCACAAGGCCAGATCAAATGGTCCTTTTTTGGTTCTTGTTCAGCAATGGTGGCATCAATGATCATATGAACCTATCACATGTGTTGCCCTGGGCAAGAGGATACAGATTTAATTGGAACATAGTTGCCGGACATCACACACAGCCCCTAGATTCATGATTTTCGTGATTGAAACCTATGAGTGGGGTCAGGTTGATCCAGATATAATTGGGAACAAATGGTGTGAGATCCCTCAAACAATCTCGTGACAATGCATTGCCTAAGAATACTAATATCATCCCTAATAGTTCCAATGATGAAAGTGACCTTACAACTACAAGGTAGATGATTCAAACCTACCCATCCTTATGTGGACACACAAAATAGGTCCCGCTCAAGGAAATGATTTTCTTATAGAATTTAGAAATGCTATTTATCAATTCTAAAATGTTCAAGTTTGGTTTTCATACATAACGGGGCAGGATGTAAATGTATATATCCTTTCAGCAATCCTAATAATAGGATTGAAAATATAAATAATCTCCATTTATCTCCAAACTACCATCGGGGTGATTTCAGCACAATATAGGACGGTTTAATCGCTCAACAGAAAATAGTTTAGAAATAAATTGACCCAAAAATAAGAATATTTATATCTTTAACATATAAGTAGGATTTTTCCTTGACTTCAATATCACATAATATAATTAAAAAAAAAAAAAAAAATTGCTCAACACTAGATGCACGAGCCCATGAAAACGTTGTTAATTATGCCATTACATTCAGAGTAATCAAAGATATGTACCAAAGGACGTCACAGGAGACATTAGCATACCAAAATCAAATGAACCGATCATTACCAAATGTAGCAAAATGCTATGATTGTGCTCATGCTCAAAATCAAGCTATCCCATGCTACAATTGAAATTAATCAAATTATACCTCAAGAAAGAGATTTAAATATTGGTCCCGCAATTGATTGTCCCCACTATAATTAGCAACTACAGCACCAAGCGCGTAAACTCCTCCTTTCCCACCTAAAAATGTCACGTGCCTGTTTCCATTCGAACAACCACCATTTCTGTCACCATCACTGACAACTCAAAATATTAAAAAGAAAAAAAAAATGCCATTTCCTAAATCCTACTTGAAGAAACTTTATTAAAATTGAATGTATTAATGCTAATAAACACATTTTAGGTTCACACACACACACGTGCGTGTGTGTGTATTGATTTGTTGTAACCCTCCATGTTCAACCCCTAAATAAGCCACAAAATCACGAACTGTACTCCCTCCTCTCCCTCTCAGGCGCAATAACCCCCCGGCTACTTGCTTGTGCTTCATTGTGCAATTCTAGGCCCACAGCTCCATTGAACCCAAGAAAAAAATCAAGTAAAAATTCTTATCTTCACATATCTGTTTTATTCCTGACATGGAACCCCTTGAATTTTCTTCCCTCAGACACTCAAGTTGTTCTCTTTTAGCAGAATATATGCCTAAATATATCACTTAACTATCATCAATCAACCATGAAAAAAGAAACGAAAAAAAATTCCTTTAACAGGAGAGAAAAAACCATATGAAAAATCAAAATTGGACCAGAATTAAAAAAAAAAAAAAAAAAAAAAAAAAAAAAAAAAACAGACCTTAGAGTACGTGCGAGAGATGCACACGTCTCAACAATCTCCGAGCACTGTCTCAAATCCTGAAGACTACCGGTAGCTTCATACGCCCGCAGGCCGGTGAACACAGTCCCCAAGAGACCTCTGTAAACGGTTGGATCGACGCTGTACCCACCTCGTGCTTTCCACGTGAGTTGCACCACCTACGATTCACGCAGGCAAAGCGGATAACTCAATACAAAAAATTAACGTGCGCCAAGGGGGTGACACGACGTTAACCTACGCACCTGGTCCTTGAGCGAGATAGCTGCTCTAAGAAAAGTGTCAGCAGGAAGAGAGAGGCACAGATTCATAGCCGTAGGATCCGACGATTTAAAAAAATCTGTCCGTTCGTTTTCTTCTTCGTGATTATCTGCTGAAGCTGAAGCCGCTGCAAACTCTACTACTGAAGACATTCTCTCTCTCTCTCTCTCTCCCTCTCCCTTTCTCCCTCTCTCTCCCCTACTCGAATAGGAATTTTGGGGGGTTTTTCTTTATTCTTGCACTACTGGAGGCAAATGTGCAATGCAGGCGTTTCTCATATGAGCAAAATAATGTGTGTGAGGATATGGTGGCACACAATGACGGTGCTACCAGTTTTCGCAAGACGAACGCGTTCCGCGCACGCAATCCACGTTTCGCAAGAATAATATTAGGCCGTTGGATTTACAATGGCGCCAACGGATATCTCCTTCTGGGACCATTGGTCCTTTTTGCCTGACGTTTTTTTTCGGGAATCATATCTTAATCTTGTCGGCTCCAAATCCTTCCGACAAAGCAAATTATAAATAAAATTAAAAACATTTCCATATTAGTGTTCTCAATAAGATTAGAGAGAAGATTTTACGTAGTGACTCAAATTTTGTTTTATTTTCTCTTTTTTATTTTGTTTATTCTTATATCTATTTCAATTCCTTCCTTGACCCGGAAAAATTTCAGCGGATTTTAGGTTTATTTAATAGTAATATATTTCTTTTTTATTTCTAGTTGGACAACGTTAAATTTATAGTATTGATTTTCTATACGTCATTGAATAAATTTATCTATAATACCAGGGTAAATCTGAAATTATGATATGTACTCTAAATTGAATATTTAAAATATTTTATAGAATAGAGGAAGTATAATTAATTTAAATATAAGTGAGAATTTCTATTCCTTGATTTGTCCGAAAAACCCCTCTAGATACTTGATCGATAGTTTCTAAATTTTAAAATTTATGATCAGTAAAGTTATCGGATAATTGAGTATTCAGTAATCAGCATTTGGTGAAATTTGACTCATGTAAAAGAATTTACTCGTTCGGTGAGGTTTTAGTGTGCAGTAAACAAACTCTTCAAATTTTGATTTTTCCTGATCGATAGCCGATGGTGATCATTTTTTAGTGGTTTACTATCTCCTCAGTATAAAATGAAGTTACAAATTTGTTGCATATTGTAGAGTGGAGTTAACAGATCATTTTTCATAATTTTTATAATTTTATATATACCCATCGATACACTTAATTTTTCTATACCGTTCGGTATATTACTATTTACTTACATTTTTTATAGTAAATATTTGCCCCCCAATAGGTGTTTTGGAAATCCTATTGGTAGTTATTTTAAGATAGTTGTTCGGTACTGTATTAATCTACCTGATGGGACATAGTCCAAGCCTTAGCCAAAAGGGCCAACTTTTGCAAAGCCAGTAAGGGACAGCGACCGATCGACGCCCGAAATATTTTCTATGATTATCTACCGAAGGGTCTCAGTCGTCCAGACTTCCTAAACGATAGGGTCTCAGTCGCCCTGCCAACCGATGTAATCCTCCAAGCAGTCGCCCTGATCGGGTATCTATCCGTTGATCCATCGATCAGACAAACCCTGAAGATCCTTCATCGACCGAATGACCGATCGATAGTTAACGACTCAAATGATTCTAAGGGAAGATCAAAGTATCCTATTAACTACTGTTTCCTATTGAAAGCAACATTTTTAGGAATCTTCCGGTTAAGGAAAGTATCTCTCCAGAACGCAAAAATTTTTCAAAGGATGAGGATCACAATCAGTTCGAAATATTGAATCCCCGAGATTTCTAGATCAATTCGATAAGGAAAATAGAGTTGAATCATCTTGACGACACACGATCTTCATAGGTATAAAATATCTCAAAACCATTCAAGTTAGGTACGCTCTCTGACTCTCACATATTAGGTATTCTAATCATAGGGATTCACTCTCTCAAGCTCTAAGTCTGTTTTTTCTTTCATTCGAAAATCACTTTTTCTGACTTGAGCGTCGGAACATTCTTGCTGGAGTACACTCCGGCGGTTTTTGTAGGTATTACTGTAACACCGAAAATTTGGTGTTAGAGATATTCTGTAAAATGTCTAGATAATTATAAAAGAAAATTTTAAATTTTAAAATTTTATTGATTTTTGATTTTGAGGTATTAAATTGGAATTATTGGATATATATATAAAATGTCGTGTCCGCGAGTGAAAAGTGGGTATAAATATATATATGTATATTTATTTATTTATTTATTCATATATTTATTTATATATATATATTAAAAAAAAAAAAAAGAGAAAGAAGGAGGAGGCACAACGTTTAGCCTCAAAATGCTGTGCCCCCCCATTTCAATTAGGGATTGAAACCCTAATTTCAATTTACATTCTCTTCCTCCCGTCTCTCTTTCGATCGAATCTCTCTTTCCCTCAGCCGCGCACAGTCACGCTCTCCCTCCTCCGCCACTCTCTGCGGCTCATCGGCAGTTGTTTCGACCACTGCCTTTGCCTAGCGGTTACTCTCTTCTCTCTCTATTTCACTCTCTCACTCACTCTCAAATCTGTCTCTCTCCCTCTAGATCTCACTCTGCCGCTGCCTTCCGCCACGATTCGTCCTCTACGACCACCGCCGTCATTGTCTCCTCCTCTCTTTGTATCTCCCTCTGTTTTCTCCCACTCGCGTGCGAGATAGCCCTTCTCTCTC
Source organism: Dillenia turbinata (assembly GCA_037126225.1). Taxonomy (NCBI): domain Eukaryota; kingdom Viridiplantae; phylum Streptophyta; class Magnoliopsida; order Dilleniales; family Dilleniaceae; genus Dillenia; species Dillenia turbinata. Next base: position 11,229,926 of record JBAMMX010000017.1, read on the forward strand.
TCCTTTGCTCACTCGCGTAAGGTGCTCGCTATGAGCACCTCTCTTCTTCCACCTCTGCAACCGACCTAAACCAGCGCTCTGTGGACATTCGTGAATCCTAGGCTGCGACCTGCAATCATCTCCTGGACAAATGAGGCTCGACTTAATTCTAATTAATAGATTCTAGGGTTTTGATTTCTTTGGATGATTGAGCCTAATTACTGAATTTTTGCATCGGTTTAGAAGTACTGTAGGTCCTGGACTAAGTTGTAGGCGCACAGAAGTTAGGTCTGCGAACTAAGAAACCCTAGGTGAGGGAAATTTCAAATTCTTTTGATAATTGAATGAATTTATGGTTAATTTAGGGTGAGAAGTTTTTTATATGCCTAGAATGTATGTTAGATCTAAATAAGATGCATTTCTGAAATTTTATATGTAATTATTAAGGTTAAGTCTAGAATTTTACATGAATTAGGCTGTCTGATACGAAAGAAGCATGTTAGAAGATAATAAAATCTTGTTAGGTTGATTGGAATAGTTTTCCTTAGAATTTGATTTAATCTGTGCATAAAAATAATATAGCTAGGTATATTCGGAAGAAAATTGGGTAAAATTAGAAATATTGGGAATTAGAGCCATTGAAGAGGCAAATAATCCTAAATTTATGAAATGAAAATCTAGAATTGTGATTGTGCAAATTAAAGGTATATTAAATTAGGAGAAAATTAAAAAACCCTTTAATGAGACTTTATTTGATGATAAATTATAATGATTAGTCTAGGTTGACCTTTTGGAGACTTGAAAGGAGTTATTTTGGAAAACTTGTAGAAATAGGGAGTGAATACCCTCCCTAGAGGTGAGTGGATACATGTTTCTGATTTTAAGTGAGAAAATATTTTATATTGATTTTATAAATGTTTCAAATGAATTTACGAATATTTTTAAAATTGTTTTAAAATTATATCATGATTGTGGAATGTTCCAAAAGGGGATTTGAATCACCGAATGCATCTAGGTGTTATTTAAAAAAATGATGTGCCATGTTTATTGACTTGCGTTGAATACGATTGATTGAACTTACGTACTGAGAATCTGAATAGTTGTTGGCACATTTTGGTATATGATTTGATGATTACAAAATGGTGCTATGTGCATGGATAATGACTATAGTCATTCCCTCCACAGTGCAACCCGATGGGGTGACGTGGCTAGGCGATTATTTGGATGAAGAGGTAGCTGCACACGAGAGGTGCCTCTGAATCCCTCCCTTCAGATTAACCTAGTTGCACACGAGGGGAGGCCCGAGCCAAAACCAATGAAGAGGGTATTGTGTATGATTTATTGACATTGATGAGAATCCCTTGGCGATTCCACCACTGGTCAGGGCCAAGCTTTTGGTGGAAAGATTTTGACAACCCCGTGATTTTGGAAAATAAGATGTGATGATTGGATGCATATGAATTATTTACCATATTTTGTTGAGATTTCGTTTACATTGAGATTTATCAATGCGATCGTATGATTTTGAAGAAAATATTTGACATGTCAACAATTATCACTCATTTATTATCATAACATGCTATAAACTTACTGAATATTTCCCAATACTCACATCTCTCTCTTAAACCTTTCAGAGGAACTTTAGATTTGTGACAGCAATTGGAGCTTGTGAAGGATTGTCCTGCTGACTCGTTAGGTATCCAAGCAATGCAAGTTTTATTTTGATGCAATCTGAAATCCATGGAAAGGAAAATTTGTATAACTCTTTTGGTATGGATTTAGTCGATACTTGTTTTGTGTATAAAAGCAAGTATTGGTGGAATCCTTACATTGCTTATGTTGAAATTTGTTCATTTTCTTTTAAATTTCATTTTTAGTAAAACTTATTGTTTAAATGGGACATTTGGACTTTATTTGATCTTTGAAAGGCTGGGATGGGATGGCCAATTATATATGCATGCATGTATAGGAACCCCCTCCCCGAATGTGTGCTGATGTGTGCTTGTGTGTACAGGGATGGACCGGATGGGTCCTTTGCATGTGTATTGATATATGATTTTCCCACTTTGATGGATTTGTAGATTGGAAGATCTGTTTACTGTTGTGTAAACTCGTGGAGTTCCGGTATATAGGGAAGTTCTGTCTGTGTACCGAGAGAACGCGACGGTTGTCGCGTGGTCGATCCGAGGATCGAGGCATGACAGCTTTATTGGTATCAGAGTTTAGATTTACGATTTTAAAAGTTTGATGGTTTTGTAATGTTTTGAAATGTCCCAAAAGTTTTTTAAAGAGTTTGAAATGTTTTATTTTTGAAAAAGGTTTAGATCTTTTAAAGATCTCCAGAGAATGTACAGAATCTTCCATGGATTTCTTAGAAAATTTGAAACATTCTTTTTAGGGGGTTAAGTATTAGTTTTTGTTTAACCCTTTGTAGCCTTTTGTTTTGTAGATTACTATGCCTCCACGAAGGAAAATGAGGAATGTGAACGAGATTCCTCCACCGGAGTACGAGGATGAGTCGTCCTCACATGCTCTTCCTCCTTTTACGTCTACATAACCGGCTCCTTCCACCGGGATTTCGGCTCCTCCTATTGCCGCTCTTCAGCAACTAATGGAGTGGTGGAGTACGTTCGGAGCACAGTACCAAGCTCCGCCTCGATCTTCAACTCCTCCACCGGCTCCTCCTTCAGTACTGGCTACTGTACCTAGTACACCACTAGCTCCTCCTCCTCCGGTTGCTATAACTACCGATCGCCCTACTATAGAGTTGTCTAAGTTGATAAAAGAGGCAAGACAACTAGGGTGCGAAACATTTGCGGGTACTTGTGATGCTTCAGTGGCCAAGGAATGGATTGGTCGAATTCAAGAGACCGTCTCTGACATGAGATTAAGTGATGAGATGAAATTATGGGTGGCAGTAAAACTGTTGGATAAAGGTGCAAGGACATAGTGGGAGAATGTGAAGGGTAGAACTCCTGTTCCTCCTACTTGGACAGAATTCCTTAGAGCCTTCGAAGAAAAATATTACACCCGATTTTATTGAGATTAGAAAAGAGAGGAATTCTTCAAGTTAGCTCAAGGAAATAAGACGGTATTTGAGTATGAGACAGCTGAGAGAACTTACTACTTATGTTCCGAAGTTTGTGAACTCTGAGGAGTCCCTGTGTTCAAAGTTTGAGTCGGGGTTGAACTTAAATATAAGAGAGAAAATGTTTATCACAAAAGGGCATACCTTCCAGGATATTCTGGAGTTGACGTTGAGAGCCGAAAAGATGGTTTTTGAAAGAGGAAAGGTTAGAGAAGACCATGGAAAGAAAAGAAAGTCTGAATTCTTGGTGAGTCAAAGGTCCAAGAGAAATAGGAGCATAAACTTCTCTAGTAGAGTTACAGTTTCAAGGTCCGTTGGCTCTACACAAGGCCAACTGTCATGTCCCGAACCGGAGTCGTGAACAGCCGCCTGTTGCCCTAAATGCTGGCTGGATTTTTACAGAAAATCGGGCAGAATCTCCCCATAAATTAGAGGTCTCCCATGTACAAATAACCTGTTAAACCTGTGAAATTCAAAATCATTTGGTAAAATAAACAAATGGTCATCCCGGTCTCTCCAAAACCAACCAATTCCCACAGCCAACATTTAGAACAATGCAAGGCTATAAAATTTCTAGCAGACCTAACCACAGACCTCTACTGTCATGCCCAACTAGAGCATGAGCAGCCGCCACACCGAGCGGACCTAAATTTATACAAATGTATAACAAATTTCTCAAGTAACATTCAAATACATACAATCGCCTCAATGCAAATGAAATATGAGAGTTTCGTAAATAAATATACATAAATTATACAGTCATCCCAAAATAAGTACACGGTCAACTACGGACCTCAACAAGACCTCGCAGGGTCGAAATAAAATACATAATTCATCTTTCAATTTAAACTTAAGATCTCACCTTCCTGAACACCAAGTACACCCAAACTCTATACTCTAAAATGTCGCTCCAGCACAAAAATCCTATCTGGGGGAGGATAGAAGAGGGGTGAGTATCTATGGGAGGATACTCAGTGAGTGAGGGGATTAATCTCAAGTACTAATAGTGTAGGTGAATATTAGAGTGTCAAATAGTATCATTCGTAAACAATAACTCAAGTTTCGCAACAAATCATGATATGTTTAATAAAATGAACTCTTTTAATCATTCACACAATATCACACATATATGCATCCATTTAAAAAAAATCAAGTATATCATAGAGCTGGCCGAAAGGATCCTGGCAAAGGTCTACCATGACCAAGGACAGGCGCATCGGGGGTGTTATTATGCAAAGTGTTTCAAAAGTAGCTCTCTACCCCGATGTTGGCCATGGGCTTAGCTCCTTACTTACCCAGTCTCGTCAAATAGGACCCCGCCCGGTGCTAGACGGTGGCGTCACACACGTCCTCCCCCGATGTGGGTTCAACCGGCCGCGCTTATGAATAAATATAACTGGACGTTTACGGATACCTCCTGCAGAAGCGTATCCGGGCAACTCGTGCCTTTACAAAGTCCCTTCGTAGCTACGGAATCATCAATGTCATCATCACAGTATCACAAGGGCACAACGTCCCGCAGATAAGAATCATATCATCACAAGTGAGATTTCAAAACATTTTAAATCCGTGTGCCAATACATTCATCAAATCATTTCAAATCAGCATATCAATGCAATGGTAGAAAAGGAATCTTATCAAATTTTCAAGTAATGGCACAATTTTTGTTTCATTTCAAATATGGATGCATAATCATAGAAAATATAAGTACGACACTCTAATAATCACAAAACAGGTTTAAATTTCAAATTTCATACGTCGAGATCATGCATATCAAAAGCATGTTTTATTTAAAAACAAGATAAAATCAGATTTCACTATTTCATGCAAGAGATTAGGGTCTCACTCACCTCTAGGGAGGGTATCCACTCCCTGTTTCTGAAATCAAATCAAAAGGACTCCCCTCGAGTCTCCAAAGGTCAACCTAGACCAATCAATACGGATAATCATCAATTAAAGCCCTATTAAAGGGTTTTCAAATTTCCCTTCTATTTAAAAGAGCTTAAATTTGCACAATTACTTCCCTAAACTTTCATTTCATCAACCTAAGATCATTTCAATCACCAACGACTTTAAATTTACAATATTCCTCGATTTTACCAATTTTCTCCCAAATTACATAATTTTAATTTAATTCCCATCAATTCCAATTCATACCCCAAGGACAAATACACAAATCGATCAAATAAAACTCTAATGCTACCTACGACATTTCTAACATGCTTCGCAGTCCAGTTTACATCAAATCCTAGACCTAACTCCAACAATTTCATACAAACCCTTAGGGGAAACACATTTCTTTCGCGTCCAATACATTTCAGGATATATGTCTATATAATTTCTACCTAAATTCAACAAAATCGATTTAAATTATTTAAGGGATTGAAGATCCCTCACCTAGGGTTGTTCTCGTAGTTCGTAACCTTCGCCAAATCGTCTCCTCAATACATTTTCAGACCTGCAAAACTCCCAATTTAAGGTAATTTTAGTAATCTAAACCAAATTTCCTAAGAAAGTTTGAAACCCTAGAATTAGGGTTAGAGTTTGATCTTACCTATGCAGTGGACAAGGCACAGTCGACTTAGGGCTTTCGGTTGGGGCTTCCGCAGGTGGCAGAAGGCGCGCGAGCAGGGAGGCAGCATATCAGCGTGCGCAGGAAGGGGCTATCGCGCGCTGGAGCGCGCGCAGGAGGGCTGTCAGCGCACGAGCAATCGCGCGCAGGGGCAGTCAGCGCGCGAGCAGTCGCGCGCTGAGGCAGGGACTGTTGCGCGCAGTCGCGTGCGCAGTTGCGCGCAGTAGCGCGAGCGCAGGTGAGGGAGGAGTAGAGCGAGAGAGAGACTGAGGGAGACTGGACTGAGAGACAGTGAGTGAGAGAGGCCGAGAGACACTGTACGAGGTTGAGGGGTGGTGACCGCGGCGGTCGCGGTGGAGGGGATGAGAGATCGAGCGAGAGGGAGAGAGAGAGACTCGCGGTGAGAGAGAGAAACCGAGAGAGAGGAGAGAGATAGAGAAAGAACCGAAGGGAGAAGTGGAGAAGGGAGAGCGGTGGTCGCTGCGGTGGCGCCGATTCGCGGCGGATGGCAGCGGTGGCGCAGCTGGGCGGTGTGGCACGGGTGAGGGAGAGGAGAAGACGGAGAGAGAAAGAGGGAGAGAGAGAGAGAATAGAGAATTAGGGCTTTTGAGCCCTAATTCGATTTTTCAATTTTTTTTTTCATTATTATTATTATTTATTATTATTATTTATATATATTTTTTTATATAAATAGTTTTTATAAATAGCTAATTGAGTAAATAAATAAATTAATAAATAAATAATTATTTACATATATATATTTTTATACTGATCTTATTTTACAAATCCCAGAAACGGTATTTAAAATATACCAAAAATTAAATTTAAAAACCCCAAAATCAAAAATTAATAAAATTTAAAAATTATATATATATATATAAACGGAGGATTATTTTATATATATTCCATGAATACTACACTTATACGAACACCGCAGTGTCGGTGTTACACCAACAGATGCCAAGGTTTGGCACTACCACCTCTAGTGCAAAGTCTGGGAGCTAGTCAGCGTGGCCAAATAGAGAACCCTGCCAGAATTGTAAGAAACACCACCTTGGATCATGCCTTGAGCCTTTGAAATGTTTTCATTGCGGGAAAGTGGGGCATTTCAGAAAATCTTGCCTCGAATTGGGTTTAAGTGGATATAGAGGTCAAATGAGTCAAGATCACTTGATCGGCCATAGAAGAGGTCCATCGAATGTCCCTATGCCATCGGCTAGTACTGCTCCACAGATCGGTATTGGGAGAAATACCATTGCTGCACCTTCTTAACGATCCCAACTGAGAACTCAAACAAGAATTTATGCCATGACGAATGAAGAAACTCAAAACGACCTCAACATAGCCACAGGTAAATTCCTTAGAACTTGAACTTGATGATTTAGATATTTGAATATAAATATTAAGTGATCATGATTGCATGATAATGAATTTAAGGAGACATGATTTTGATGTCTTGAGGTATTCATAGTGTTAGTGATGATTATATACCTTGATTGAAATTGGGAGAAAATGGGTGAAGAAAAAGTTATACTTGTGAAGTTCGACATGAACGCGAAAAGGTACGTCAATTTAGATTTGGTAGTTAGGTGATTCATTTATTCTTCCTTAGCTGGTGGTTTTACTGGTCTCCTCTTCTTCAGTGTGTCTATCTTTTCTCTCTTCCATTGTGATCAAGTAAATTCATGTTAAGATGGAATGGCCTAACTTTTAGAAGCTGAAGTATTACAATTTGTAGCATGAGCATTACATTTCAAAAAAAAAAAAATTATACCAAATATGGGACTAATTCCTTGTCTCATTCAACTCTCACTGTATGGTGAGGAGGTGGATGTCACTAACTGCAACAGTGTGCTTGATAGGATAAAATTGGTCTTGTTTGAGTCCAAGTCTTAGATGGCATGCTATTTGGGTCACTTAAAGTGGTGGTGGAGGTCATTTCACTTGTAAGTTGTTTTGGCTTGTCCAAAGTAATTTTCTTCCTTTTTTCATGAACATACTTGGGGGAGGGCTCTTAAAAATATAATAATAATAATAATAATAATAATAATAATAATAATAATAATAATAATAAATTTGCATGCTTTCCAAACACCAGGAAAAATCAATCAACCCTCTCTTTGGTTCTAAATGCTAATGGATTGTGGAACTGTGATTTTTTTGTTTCGTTGTCTTGAATTTGTTTGGGATTCTGATGGTCTGGGGATAATGTGCTATTTGTATGGAGTAGTATATGTAATATGAATGAATTGGAGTAAGGATTCCTTTTTATTAGAAGTTTCCTTGCTAATACTTGTTTGGTTTGGTGAAAAAGTGATGAAAATCAATTCTTTCTTCTTTTGGTAGAGAGAATGACATTACCTCCATCACCATCTTGTTGTCACCATTCTCAACCACGATATCAAACTAGACTCGATAAACAACCAAGAAGGGAAGACAACAGACCGAGATCACCAAAGCCAGAGATTGTCAAAACCTGTCAGGACTAAAACTTGTTCAGTACCTTTGTTAACACAATATTATTTATTGTGCAAATCTGCCCGACAACCAGATTTGGCCAACATAACACCCAGTAGTGTCCAGATCCCAAGCAGCACCTTTTAGATGCGAGACAAACCCAGCTCGTACATAGAATAACCGTGATTCGCACTTGGGATGCTTCACTTTAACTTGCAACAAATTCTTAGATTGCATACCACAATAGAGGAGGGAGAAAGAAAACCCAGGTCTTATCAGCCCTGAGCATTAAGGATTACCCCAAGAAAGAGAAGAACAATTAACAAGGAGAAGAAGAGTGAATGTTTTCTTGTGCTAGGTATCATGGGTCTTTGATACCCTGTTACCAGTTACAGAAAGAGAAAGAGAGAGTTAAAGAAAAGAAGAGTTTAACAAGCTAGAAACAGATTCTAGTTAGATTCTCTATGTTTATATCATTGACAAGAGTCATAACAGTAGAATAGGAAAGTAAAGAAATTTAAAGGATAGGCAACACAAGCAGATTGACTAATCTGCCCCTACTTAAATAGCCCCTTACTTAACACTTCAATTGCAATCTAGAAGTGGATGATGATGTTATGTGGATGAATCCTTTTAGCTCAGAGAGAAGAGACAATATAATAATCTTCCTTTCCTCTCCATTTGTTGATGGTTGAATCCTCTCTGAAGTTGCTTTCCAGGTACAAAGAAGACATTGGGGTGAAGCCTCAACGTATATAGAAAAGGGATTTATATTAGTGGTATGAAAAATATGAGGACTCCAAAGGAAGAGAAATCTTAGAAGCGATAAAAATCAAAATACAAAAAAAAAAACTAATGAAATATTGTTCTCCAATCCCTTTGCAACTCTTCCAAACTATAATCACTAGAAACTTTGAGACAAGAGCCTACAATGGAGTATAGAAAACAATTGTATTCCAAAATAAGAGAGAGGTCAATTTTTTGATTTATGAACAATATTTAAAATAGTTCAGATCAAAAAGAATTTGAACTCAAGTAGAGATTTAAGTTTAGATAGAGCACAAATTTCAAGTGGCATGATTTTATTGAGCTTACTCTCTAGAGAAATTAGCCAAAATGTATATGGCGGAGATTGTTAGGCTCCATGGGATTTCGATGTCAATTGAATGTAACTGTAACCCTCAATTCACATCTTGATTTTGGCCCAGGCATAAGAGATTGTGGAACAAACAAATCCCTATCGTTAAGGTCTAATGGGAAAACGATCAGGTGGACGAAGAGACTTGAGAACCCAAAAATACAATGAGAAAGCAATAACCACATCTTCTTAATGTATAGTATTCTTTTAAATTTCGGGAACGAAATTTGTTTATAGGAGGTTAAGTGATGTAAAACCGAAAATTCGGTGTTAGAGATATTTTATAAAATGTCTAGATAATTATAAAAGAAAATTTTAAATTTTAAAATTTTATTGATTTTTGATTTTGGGGTATTAAATTAGAATTATTGAATATATATATAAAATGTCATGTCTGCGAGTCATAGTGAATCCCACTTTTGTGAAATTTAAAATTTAGTGAAAAGTGGGTATAAATATATATATGCATATTTATTTATTTATTCATATATTTATTTATATATATATTAAAAAAAACAGAGAAAGAAGGAGGAGGCACGGCGTTTAGCCTCAAAACGCTGTGCCCCCCATTTCAATTAGGGATTGAAACCCTAATTTCAATTGACATTCTCTTCCTCCCGTCTCTCTTTCGATCGAATCTAAGAAATCTCTTACAAAGGTGTTTCCAAAAATCTGACTTTAAGCGAGCAAGAGTACTGACTAAACTTTCACTGAAAAATGGAGAGTAAGGGGTGAGTATAAAAATACTCAGTGAGTGTAATGGCATGTTGAACATAAATGAGGAGTGAGAGTGGTTATGCCAAAGAATATATCAAAATCATGTAATTGCAATGCCAAATATCATTAGCATAAAATACATTTATAATGAGTCTTCCATAACTCAAATGTCTTATTCAATAAATAATTTCACTTTCCTTTCAAGCTTTTCTTGGGGTTTGCCGAAAACCATTATTCTACCAATGACTATTGGTAGAATCCACCAAGGGTTTTTCTTTCACAATTTCTACAAAATAATCCCCTATCCATTGGCATTGGCCCGGAGTTTTCGTAGGGTGCATACCACGTTATCACGACCAGCTTGAGTGGCTCTCCATCCCGCCATCTCCAAGCCGATAATCAACTGAGCTATTCCACGCTGCCCCGTTGGTCTCGGCCCACGAAAGACTTAATCATAGACTATAGTCTTTCACCATGCACCATGTTACAAAATTCATTTCACATTTCAGTCTCATGACAATTCACAATGGAATGAAATTTCATATTTCACATTCATGATTCAGCTATAACATGATGCAAACAATGTAAGAAATCAATGGTAGAGTCATAGATTTGTCAATCTATTTGGGGGTCACACCACAATCACAAAATATTTCAAATCCAATTCAAAATTCATTTCAAAATAAATTTCACAAAATCACAATCGAAAAACATTTATCATTCATACTCAATATAACCATCCACTCACTGTGTAAGAAAGGGTAATCACTCCCGGTTTGTTCCACAACAAGAGTCTGGCTTTGATCGATTTGTCTAGCTCCTACGAAATATCATTACGTAACCAAACAATTATTATTTATCATCTCCTGGTCACTCATAAGTCTGACATTCGAAACCCTAGCTTTTCTCATACTCTCAGTGACATAGATTTTCCTTTAAATTAATCTCTCTGATTTCAGTATAGATTCCAAGGTCATAAAAGATTAAAATAATCCATAGTTTGAAAAAGAAGATTATCCAAATTGTCGTCACCAACTCGCTACAAGCTGCATCACCGTCAAACCCTAAATTTTCTCTCACTAGAACACTTCCAATCTCTCACCAAAGTTAACCTTTTAGAGGTTCGGTTATGAATTTCTGAACCTTTAGAGTGTGGGTTTTGATGGTATTTTGATTTATCTTTGGAGAAAACAAGAAAAGAAGGAGAAGAAGTGTGAATCCAGAGGGAGCAGGAAGAAGAAGAAATAAAGTTTGGCTTTCGTGGGTTCTAATGTCTCACCACTGCTCTTCATTTATAACTCATTTTCCTGAATTTACTTAGTTGTCCTCCTTCACTTTCTATTCACATAAGTTCCCAATATGCCCTTGTGGGTAATTTGGAGACTCTTCTCAATGAGTTCAAACACTTAAGATTTTATTTATAGAGAGAGAGAAGTGATTGGTAATGTACAGAAAGCTTGAAATGGGAAGTGCCCATTTATAGAAAAAAATAAATTAGAAATAATATAAATTGTGTAATACCTAAAATATGGATATAATATAAATTGGGCACATTATGTTTAAGGCGATTGGATGACATGATAGTAAAAGTCTCTTTGAAAACCCAATGGTCTTGGTTCAACTTCTATCAGTTACCGAACAGAGGATAAGAAATTGTTCCAACATAGCATGAAAGAAGAACTCTCCACCGAAGGTTCACATTCACACATGGTGACACATTGATAGAAATAACAAAACATTGGTTATAATAAGTGTAATACTTATAATGATTGAAGTATTAGAGTGGCTTGGTGGATAAAAACTTTTTGGACTATGGCAAGGTCATGAGTTCAAATCCAGGGATGGCTAGTGACGTCCAAGAATTTAAGTCTTCATTTGTCTCTTCTGTTGGTGTCTTTGGTCAAAGGAGGAAGAGCGAAGCCATGGGGTGTTGAAGTAACATAGGGTGTTCGGTGAATCAAGAAAAATTTGCATTCGGTCAATGCACTTGGGGTACAAGATGGATACTATTCAGTCAAATTTCGATGGAGTGCAAGTGTGAGTGTTCGGTCAAATGGAAAAAGACCGAATGGATTTGCAAATACCAAAAGGGAAATGTAATGGACTGTTTGGTCAATATCGAAGTGATAAGAAAGACAATGTGCTGCTCGGTCTTGGTGCTGTTCGGTCAATGTGTTCGGTAAATTAAGAAAATTGTGCCGAACGGGTACATGAGAAAAAATGGAAGGTACCGATGAGAGTTATTTAAAATTTCCAATTTCAAATGCCGAATAGGAATTGCCCAATAGTGCCAAAGAGAAATGGAGGGTGCAGATTAGAGATTGGAAATGCTATTCGGTCAATGGACCGATTAGAAATAAATATTTAAATATGTCAATGAGGCAAAGACACCGATGGGTCTATGAAAGTGTTCAACACCAGGAATATTGAGAAACATGTGAAAGTCACTGGTAGGTAGGTACCAATAGGAAATTCAATTGTGACCGATGGTAATATACCGAATGGTAGAAATAAAAAAATGGTTTAGAGATAACAATTTCTCAGGAACAGTGTTTACCAAACAAGCCAATTCTCTCAAAGATATCAATTATTCACCAAACACTAAACCCAATTTAAAGTCTACCGAATACTATTATTTAACAACTTAACACTTTAAATTTAAAAATCTATTGATCAAGAGTCTAAAAAAAAATATCCTGAACAATCCAAAGAACAGAGTTTCATATTTATATTCAAATTAATTATTTCTTCCACATATTCATAAAATATAAAAATTTTCAAATTTTCCATTTAAGAATGAACATTAAAAATTCAGACTTGTCTGATATTACAAGTGGCATGGTGAGAAGGTGTTCCCAAAGATATGATGAGTGAGATGACACCTTTCAGATATATGCATTCATCAATGAGCCCTCTAATGGGCCGGTCAGAGGATTGGAGGTGGGATGAGGCTAGACCCATCTACTAGAAGGCATCCCAGAAGAGTATGTCGCAACCTGCTCCCTGGTCCACAAAGGTTCTCTCCCTGGTCCACAAAGGTTCTCTTGACGAGGTAAGAGCCAATTCTTGCTATAATGATTAGCAGGTTATTCTGATTGGTATCAATTCCTACCAAATCATCATCGTCAAACCCGATTGTGGGTCTCATTCTCTTGGCTGGGCCATAATGGAGAGGAGAAAGGCGGTAGGAGCAAGAGTTGTTTCAGTCGAGAGATTAGTCTATTCTTACGGACGGTACTAATTTGTTGGAAGTGGATTTGACTCCACAGATGATGATTTTACTAATTCAAACGAAATGGCTCTACCGTCTGATGAACCAGATCGATAAGACTTGCAAAAGACTGTCGGAGGGTACTCTGATGTGGGAGACTCCAACGTTCAAATTAGAGAATGGTTTTTGAAAGAGAAATGTATAGATTGAAATATAGGGAGTGAGAGAGACCTATGTGATCTAGGGTGCTCTAAAAAAGCCAAGAAAACTTAACTGGGTAGTTGACACATAAGAGCTTATATAGATTTCGGGCACGAGAGTCATGTGTGAACAGGGTGATAGAACCCTATTTTTCATATAAGAGTGCCCCAAGATCTCGGAGGATCATTTTGTAGGAATTTCAAAGGCTACAAATCTTATCGGTTTGGAAAGTCCAGATCATTATTGAGATTCTTATTCTTATCGGCTATGGCTGTAGATTTCCTTTCCATTTATATAAAATTCCCTCTGTCTTTTTAAGAAAAGTGTGTATCACATCAACTAACCGAACAGCTAATGCCATGTGTCAAGGTGGTCAAGGAACCAACCAATTAAGGTACCGAGCAATTGACCAGTGAGAGATGTGCTTGGCATGCATCGACGAAGGTACTACGAGCTCAACCAACTTTTGGGCCCATATGATTTGGGTAAGGTATCATCACCTCTTATTTTTGGATTTGACGAGCCTTCTCCTTGCTTTTGGATAGAAAAAGAAAGAGATATTATGAAAGGTAAATGGATAAAAGGAATTTATGAGGGCAGATAAGATATCTTCGGGGATGACGGGAAAAAAAAAATGAGAAGTCATCATCTCAATTTCTCCTGATTGCTATCTAATATCCTCGGATATCTTCAAAAGAAAATTCTCTAAAGTACCATTAGCTAAAGTCCAAATGGCACTAAAAATCTTCTCGCACCAAAAATTTAATGGTAGGTTTTTCTTGTTAAAGATGAACGTGCTACTTGCTGACTAGATATGTCATATTAATGCCATCATGATACAGCGCCAGAGATGTTTAGCATCATTCTGTATACAACCTTTAAACAATAAGAAAGATATCAAGTGATATAGGAGAACCAACTTCTCCCCCAAGATATTAAAGTGGTAATTCAACAAGCAAAATCAGAATGCGCTGCCCTTGTCTCTGGTTATCGTGATCATCATCGTTATTATTGTTATTGTTATTATTTTCTATATTATTATTATTATTATTATTATGAATATGAATATGAATATGAATATGAATATTAAGAAAAAGGAGCCCTAAGATGCCTCGCTTAAGGACATATTCTAGAGAGAAGAAAATTTACAAATCAAGACTGTCATGGACATCAATAAAAGCTACAGAAGGTCTTCAACTTCAAGAGGCAGAGATGAGTGCCATTGAAGAATGGACATGCCTCATACCCATGGAGTTCAAGAGGCAGAAGATCTCCAACTTCAAGAGGCAGATGAGTGCCTACCAACTTCAAGAATGGACATGCCACACCACACACGCGCGCAGGGTATTTTGGAACATAATGCTGTCACCAATATCAACAACAATAACTTAGACCTTAGGACCTTAATTTCAAAATTTAGAGTCGGTCATGAGAGATAAATATCAAGGAAAAAGAAAACAAATAAAATAAAATATAAAATAAAATAAAATTTGAAAAGAAACCTAATGCTGTCACCTACCATTGAATTTCTTTTCCTAACTTGCCCCCTGCATCTCTTTGCTTGTTCAGTTCCTTGAAAGACTGCCAACAAAATTTGTGCATCTTCATTGCATGCTGTCACTACACAGTCACATTTTTTAAAAGAGTGACGTCCATTCCTAGCTCGGATTGTGGCACTCTAAATTTTCCTTTCGTGACATCCGGTGCTTAAAAGAATTTGCAATTTGAGTTTTCTTTTCGACAATTTTATGTTGTAAAAAATTTTCCTGGCCTTGCTCAGGGATAGGTTCTTGAGAAATGAAAGTCCTGCTGAAGAGGAGAGACCACCATCTTCGGCAGCAAGTGAATTAGTTCAATTGAGACAACGCCACACAGTTTCTGGTTTGAAGTATGTTTTTTCCCTTGATATTATCACTTGGAAGAAAATTTTTGCCGGATTTTTCTTACCTAATTGTCTTGTTTAAATGTTATAAATCCAGGAAATCTTAATAAAAGATCAAGATATCAGTCGCATTTTACCAATTAAATGAAATGTTACACATTTCAGCATCTTTTGTTTTGTCATTTTATAAATCTTTTTTCCCCTCTGTATCCCTCATACAGACCATTGGAAGAATTTTGTATTCCTACCCTTCCTCAAGAATGCCTCTGCAGTGGCACCAAGTGGTGTCAGACATCTTGATAAGCATTTGCTTTTATCCCTAGGGAGTCTATGTTTGATTTCAACTACCAACTTGGACACAGAGTTAAACAGATAAACAGGAACTCTTTCAATCTCAACCAATTCACTGCACATTAACGTGCCGCACCTCATAGCTAAAATGCAGTGATTTCCACCTTCACATTGCTAGTGACTTTATCAAAACAACTTAATCCTACATTCTCTTATCATATTCAGTTAAGCTGCCTGTGCCAATGGGAAAATACCTTTTGCATCCCTTGTTCATGATGAAGATGTTAATTCTGGTATCTCATTTTCAAATATAAAGATTCTAATAATATAAGCTACTAAACAATGATTAACAGATAAACATTTCAAATGTTGGGCAAGATTACTTACCAGACCCCCAATTTTGAAAAAGTCAAATTTGACGGCAACTCTTCTGGAATTTAAAGGTAACAAATTAGCAATACCCTACACAACTTTGAAAGCTTAACCTTTATTTTTAAGAATAAGATCTAAAGCTATTTGGGCACTGTCACTGAATTCAAAAGTTAACTAATCAAAGTGGAAAACCATTGTAAGTAATTAAACAATATCTAACTTGTAAGTCATAACATGCATTAGATCTTCAATATCATGTACTAGGATGGCATCCTTCTTCAGATCAAAGTGTAAAGAATAGATAAAAGCAACAACCAACACTAGCAGAAATGTTCTTTTGATCTTTTTTCTCATTGTGCCAGAGGTATATGAACTACAGAAGCTTTCTATTTTTGAGAAAAGAAATGTTATAGTTACATTAATCTTCTTTATTTATTATTGTTGAACTATTTAATTGAATGATATTGTCATGCCCCGATTCTCAGATCGATTACGCAATAACCACCATGTTATCTCCGTATACAGGCAGAACCTCCACATATACCGAGACTCCGCAAGACTACAAATCAGTACAGCAACTCTTCAAATACACAATCCATCTAAAATAAGAAAACATATAAGCAACACACATGCAAAGGATCCATCCAATCCATCCCTGTATACACAAGCTCACATCAGCACACATTTGGGGAGGGGGTTCTTATACATGCAAGTATACAGTATGATCATCCCAGCCAATCTATAGTTCTCAGAATTCTCAAAAGTAATTTCAAACAAAAAAAATGAAGTTTCAAATCATAGTAGTAGGGTTTTACTAACACTTGTCTGAAGAAAATAAGACAACATCAGTAAAGTCCAAACGGTATGAGATGTACAGAACTTCATAAAATCGAAAGAAAGTATCGAAATTCAACATTTAAAACCAAATGTCCTATTCAAACAATAAGTTTTACCAAAAATGGAATTTAAAAGAAAATAAACAAGTTCCAAACAAACTCCAACATAAACTATGTAAAGATTCCATCAATACTTGCTCTTATATATGAAACAAGTATTGATTTAATCCATATCGAAAGAATTATACAAGTCTTCCCTTCTATGGATTTAAGATCAAACCAAAATAAACTTACTTCACTATAATACCTAAACAAGTCAGCAGATAAACCTTCCCAAACTTTAATTACTGCACAGACCTAAGCTTCCTCTGAAAGATTTAAAAGAGAGGGGTAAGTATTGAAAATACTCAGTGAGTGGAGTGCAATGGTATAATTGTGTAATAAATGAGTGGTGAATGTGGGAAAGTCAAAGTATATCTCATAAACAACACTTTATATATGTAAAAACATTTTCAATAAATCAAGATAATTCACAAAGTATGCATCCACATCAAACGTTCTTTAAGAAAATCATAGAATACCATCAAAAACACTTCTGTCCTGGGTTTGACTGAATCTAGACGAAAACCCGCCAAGAGATTTTCCATTTCAGTATTTCAAAACACTACTCCATTCCTTGGCGTTGGCTCGTACCTCATCGGCATGTAATCCGGATAGTCCAACGTGACAGAGAAGAGGCCGCATCTATCTCTCGCGCAATAAAAACCCCAACCACGTCACCCCGTCGAGTCACTACGTGGACAAAATTACTATAGCCATTACATTCGTGCACCATCATTTCACAAATATCCAAAACATATTCCGTGTGCCATGTTTCAACAAACAATTTCCAAGATCATACCAAGACATTCATGATAGAAAATATCCCATATTATATGGCACACATTCAGTTATAAACACAATGGATGCATACGTGATTCAAATGCTCATTTCGAACATCCCACAATCACAAAGAGTTATATAAATCATGTAAAAATTATTCAAAATCATTTATAAAAGAATTTAAAACCATTTTTGCTCATTTACTACACAATGGACCATCCACTCACCTCCAGGGAGGGTATTCACTCCCTATTTCCACAAGTTTTCCAAAATGACTCCTTTCAAGTCTCCAAAAGGTCAATCTAGACCAATAATTCACAATTTCAATTAAAATACCAAGGAAAGCTATTCTAATCAACCTAATAAGTTTCTAATTTCATCTAATACATTTCTTTCGTATTAATCAGTCTAAATTCATATAGAATTTAGATGTAACCCTAGAAATCACATATCAAATTTCAAGAAAATACATTCTCTTCAAATTCCACACAGTTTTAGAGCATATACTAAGCTCTCATTCTAAATTCAGACTAAACTCATTCAATTATCGAATGAACTAGAATTTCTCTCTCCCAGGGTTTCACAATTTGCAGTCCTATAGCGTCCGTGCGCTATTCAATTCAGTCTGGGACCTGTAATGCTTCTAAACCGAAACAAAGTTCAGTAATTAGGTTCAATCACCAAAAGAAATTGAAACCCTAAAATCTATAAATCAGAAATTCACCTCACCTGCGAAGTGGAGAAATCACAGATTCGACTAGGGTTTTCGAAGGTCAAGGATGGATGTTGGTTCGGGGCTTCAACGAAAACTGCAGAAGCACTCTCAGCAAGGAGAGCAATGTCATGCGCGAACAGGCGAGGGACAGAGTGAGAGAGCTCTATTCTATCGCACGCGAGAGAGAGGAAGAGAGAGAAACAGAGAGAGAGTTACGATGGTAGCCGTGTGCGGTAGCTGGACAGCGGCAAAGAGGGAGTTGTAGGAGAGTGAGAAACAGAGAGACAGAGAGTGAGAGCGGCGAACGAGAGGGAGAGAGAGCAAGAGAGAGAGACGGAGGAAAATTAGAGCTTTCAAGCCCTAATTAAATCATGGGGACATAGCGTTTTGTCCCAAAATGCTGCATCTCTTCTCTCTTTTTTTTTAATAAATAAATATAAATAAATATATATATTTATACTCTCATCATATTAAAGTTCTAAATTTACCAACAATAGAATACACTACGAATTTGCAATACAGACATTTTAATTATACCAAAAATTCCAATTCAAAGCCCCAAAATCAAAAATCAATAAAATTTAAAATTTCTCATTATATTATAGATACATTAACAAAAACTTCTAACACCGGATTTTCGGTGTTACAACACTTAACCCCCTAAAAATAAATTTCGTCGTCGAAATTTCAAAGTATAATTTATACATCAAAGAGTTGTGGATGTTGCTTCCGCATTGATTCTTCGATCTCTCAAGTCTATTCATCCACTTGGTTCTTTCTTCACAGTACTATGACCATAAGAATCTGTTTGCTCCTTAACTGTCTGATCTGTCAATCAATAATTTTCACCAGTTGTATCTTGAAACTCAAATTCTCATTCATTTCCACTGGAGGTGCTTCCAATATATGTGAGGGATCCGGTAATTACTTTTTCAACATGGAAACGTGAAAAACGTCATGGATCCTCTACAACTCTGACGGTAATTCTAGCCGGTATGCCACTTGTTCAATTCTTTCAAGAATTTTGAAGGGACCGATATAACGAGGGTTTAGCTTTCCTCATTTCTGAAATTGGATTATGCCCTTCCAAGTAGATATCTTCAAAAACACCATATCTCCTTCTTCAAACTCCAAAGGTCTCCTTCTCTTGTCTGCATAGCTCTTTTATCGATCTTGAACCGTCTTCATTCATTCTCGAATCAAATTCACTTTTTCTTTAGTGGCCTCGATCATTTCTACACTTTCAATCTTTCTCTCTCCAACCTTGTCCTAACACAATGGAGTACAACACTTCCTTCCGTAAAGGGCTTCATAGAGAGGCATCCCTATGCTAGTTTGATAACTGTTGTTGTAGGCAAATTCAACCAACGGAAGGTGTTTATCCCAACTCTCTTAAAAGTCCATGACACATGCCCTAAGCATGTTTTCCAATGTTTGAATTGTACGCTTGGATTGCCCATTGGTTTGAGGATGGAAAGCAGTACTGAATTTCAGTTTAGTCCCTAAGGACTCTTGTAGTTTTGGCCAAAATCGAGAAGTGAATCGAGGATCATGATCATATACAATGGATACCGGTACTCCATAAAGTCTTACGATCTCATCAATGTATAACTTTGCCAATCTTTCCAAGGAATAGGTGTTCTAAATCGGCAAGAAATGAGCCGATTTAGTAAGACAGTCTACAATCACCCATATGGCAACATGACGGCTCGGAGTACGTGGCAATCCCACTACGAAATCTATGATGATATGTTCTCATTTCCATTCGAGAATTTATAGTGGTTGAAGTATTTCTGTCGGTTTCTGATGTTTGGCCTTGATTTGTTGACATACAAGACACTTTACCACAAATTCGGCTATCTCTCTCTTCATCCCAGACCACCAATATGATTCTTTGATGGTTCGATACATTTTGGTATTCCCCGGATGCATAGCATAGGCCGAGAAATGCGCCTCTTCAAGTATAGCCTTCTAGAGATCTTCATTTTTCAGAGTACATATTCATTTCCCATACTCTATAATTTCATCATCCCGAATCCGGAATTCACCACCTTCCCCCATTTGGATTTTCTCAACAATACCCTTTAATTCATCATCAGTAGCATGAAGCTCCCGAATGCAATCCACCAACGTGGTTCTCACCACAAACTTGGCTAATAAAACACCTTGATCATCCTTAGCCAACTCGACTCCAAGTGCTCGGAGTCTGACTAAACAAGAGAGATAAGAACTCCCTCGAAATGCCATAGATGAGAATTTGCGGCTTAAAGTATCAACAACAACATTTGCCTTCTTGGGATAGTAATCAATAATATGAGCCAAATAAGTTTCACATCCTTTATGCACTAACCTCCGTACTTCAAGAGCTAAAATTACACAACTTGGCAGCACTCGCTGTTCGCCGGTGAATACAAGCAAAGGATATCCTGGTCTTCGGAATTCCACTTCCTTAGTGAAGCAGTTCACGGAAGCTCAGTGAAGATATAGTCAATCCATGCCTAGGATGGCGTCAAAATCTTTTATTTCCAACAGAATTAAATCCGCCTCGAGAGTTACCTCACCGATTTTCACTTCACAAGATTTATACACTGTATCTCTAATCAAGTGTTCTCTCAAGGGTGTGATAACCAATAATTCTTCAACAAGTAGAACTAAAGGTCTATCAGAATACCTGGCAAACCTCGTACTCACAAAAGAATTATTAGATCCAGTATCTATGAGCACATGGGTATCAACACAAAAAATTTCATCGTACCTATAAATTAAACCATAAACAAAATTGTATCATCCACATTTCTTAAGTCATAATCACAATCCATTAAATCACAATCATAAATCATTTATGTCACATTTTCAAATTCAGAACTTAAAATTCATTAGAGATTACCTGTGACTATGTCATGATTGACTTGGGTTTCTTCATTAGTCATGGCGTAAATTCGGGTCTGAGTTCTAGGTTGAGGGCATGGTGTGGGGGCAATTACAATATTACTTCCGGTGCCCGTCCTCAGGGTATTGCTAGTGGAAGGTGTAGAAACAATTATCGGATCTCTTCTAGAACCGCTCGGGGGACCTCGAACTTGTCGACTTCCTTGCCTTTCTACATTCAACTCCGGACAAGAGTGCCGAAAGTGACCCTCCTTCCCACAAAGATAGCATCTTTTGGGTTCCCTGCACGAACTCGGGTGATGTCCCTTGCAATTCAGGTAAATTTCTCCTCTGCCACCCGTGGACCCTACTCCCACACCAATAATTCTGCTGGGAGCACTTGGCCTAAAAGTCAATTGGCTTTCAAGAGAGCCAACCAACCTTGAAGCAAGTCCATCGCTTTGAAAGCCTATAGTTCTGTTCTTCTTAGAGCCTTGGCCCGGTATAAATCCGCTGGACCTCTTCTTCCTACGGTGATCCCTAGCATTTCCCCTTTCGAGCACCATTTGTTCGACCCTTAAGGCCAACTGCAAAACATTCTGTTACGTGTGCTCATCCATGACCGACATCCTTTCTCGAATATTCAAATTCAAGCCATCCTCAAACTTGAAGCGCCGGTACTGTTCAGAGGTTATTAGCTCCGGTACAAATGAGGATAGGTTTCTAAATTTCGCCTCATATTCCGTTACGGACATATTTCCTTGGCGAAGTCGAAGGAATTCTCTTCTCTTCAAATCCCAATTGAATCGGGTGTAGAACCTCTCATCGAATTCCCTAAGAAAATCGTGCCAAGTGAGAGGTGCAACTGCTCTTTCCTCTACTCCATCCCACCATGAGCTAGCATCGTCGTCTAATAATCTCACGGCTACCAAGAGCTTCAAACTATCCTCCATCCCCATATCCATTACAACTTTTTTGACCTTCTTAATCCATTTTTTTGCCTCTACAGAATCACCAGATCCCGAGAAGGTCTCACATCCCAGTTGCCTTGCTTCTTAGATTAGTTTGGACATCTGAACTGGGGAACAACTGATTGGTGTAGCAACTGGAGGAGGAGGTGCTAGTGGGGCACTGGGTGCAGCAACTGGCACTGAAGGAAGAATAGGTGAAGGGACTTCGTATGTGGAGCTTGGTACTACGCTCCGAAAGTGTTCTGCCACTCCATTATTTGTTGAAGAGTGACAATATGAGGAGCCGAAATCCCGGTAGAAGGAGCTGGGTGTGTGGATGCAGAAGGAGAAAGAGCATGCGAGGACGACTCATCCTCATGCTCCGGTAGAGGAATCTCGTTTACATTCCTCATTCTCCTTCGTGGAGGCATAGTAGTCTATAAGAAAAAAAGCTATAATTAAGTCAAAGGGTTAAGTGAATAATAATACTTAACTTCCTAAAAAGAATATTTCTAATTTCTTATGAAATCCATGGAGGGCTCTGTTCATTCTCCGGAAACCTTTAAAAGATCTAAACCTTTTTAAAAACTAAACATTTCAAAATCTTTAGAAAACTTTTAGGAATTTGGAAATATTTCAAAACATTTCAAAACCATCAAACTTTTAAAATCGTGAGCCTAACCTCTGATACCAATAAAGTTGTCATGTCCCGATTCTCGGATCGATCACGCAACCACCGCCACGTTATCTCGTATACGGGCAGATCCTCCCCATATACCGGGACTTCACAAGGCTACAAATCAGTACAACAATTCTTCAAATACACAATCCAACTAAAATAAGAAAACATATAAGCAGCACACATGCAAAGGACCCATCTGGTCTGCCCCTGTACACACAAGCCCACATCAGCACACATTTGGGGAGGGGGTTCCTGTATATACAAGCATGAAATATGGTCATCTCAGCCAATCCATAGTTCTCAGAATCCTCAAAAGTAATTTCAAACAAAAGAATGAAGTCCCAAATCATAGTAGTAGGATTTTACTAATACTTGCCTTAAAAAAATAAGCCAGCATCAGCAAAGTCCAAATGGTATGTGATGTACAGAACTTTGTAAAATCGAAAGAAAGTATCGAAATTCAGCATTTCAAATCAAATGACCCATTCAAACAATAAGTTTTACCAAAAATGGAATTTAAAAGAAAATGAATAAGTTCCAAACAAACTCCAACATAAACTATGTAAGGATTCCATCAATACTTGCTCCTATATATGAAACAAGTATTGATTTAATCCATACCAAAAGAATTATACAAGTCTTCCCTTCCATGGATTTCAGATCAAACCAAAATAACCTTACTTCACTATAACACCTAAACAAGTTAGCGGATAAACCTTCCCAAACTGCAATTCCTGCACAGACCTAAGCTTCCTTTGAAAGATTTAAAAGAGAGGGGTGAGTATTGGGAATACTCAGTGAGTGGAGTGCAATAATATAATTATGTGATAAATGAGTGGTGAATATGGGAGAGTCAAAGTATATCCATAAACAACACTTTATATATGTAAAAACATTTTTAATAAATCAAGATAATTCACAAAGTATGCATCTACATCAAACATTCTTTCAGAAAATCATGGAGTCCCATCGAAAATACATCCGTCCTGGGTTTGGCCGAACCCAGACGAAAGTCCACTAAGGGGTTTTCCATTTCAGTATTTCAAAACACTATCCCTTTCTTGGCGTTGGCTCATACCTTACCGGGGTGCAATCCGGATAATCCGACATGGCAGAGAAAAGACCGCATCTACCTCCGTCGTAATAAAAACCCCAACTACGTTACCCCGTCGGGTCACTCCGTGGAGGGAATGACTATAGCCATTACACTCGTACACCATCAATTCACAAATATCTAAAACATATTTCGTGCGCCATGTTTTAACAAACAATTTCCAAAATCATACCAAGACATTCATGATAGCAAATATCTCATATTATATGGCACACATTCAGTTATAAAGACAATGGACGTATACGTGATTCAAATGCTCATTTCGGACATCCCACAATCACAAAGAGTTATATAAATTATGTAAAAATCATTCAAAATAATTTATAAAGGAATTTAAAACTATTTTTGCTCATTTACTACACAATGGACCATCCACTCACTTCTAGGGAGGGTACTCACTCCCTATTTCCACAAGTTTTCCAAAATGACTTTAAAAGCTATCTTTGAATTTTCTTTTAGAAACTTTCCAATACTTCTTTATAAACTTTCTGACACGTATCTTATAAACTGGTAAATCATCAGAAACTCGTATCTTGATAAATGTTTTATCATGACAGGACAATGGTAAAGTTGTATATTTCAATAGACATCCACCAAATTATTCAATATTCATAACACTCCCCTTAGATGTCCATTACATAGAGAATAGGTCTCCTTAAAATCTTACTAGAAAAAAACTCAGTGGGAAAAAAATTCTAGTGAAAGAAAAAAAGTACACTATTCTAAATATATTTACTCCTCTATTGAGAATATCTCTTGAAATTTTTAAGCTGATACATTCCAATTTTTTCTCACCAATCTTTCGAATGTAGTAGTCAATAGTGCCTTGATAAATAATCTGCTAAATTTTCACTTGATCAGATTTGATGCAAATCAATTTCACCAGTCTTCTGAAGGTCATGTGTGAAGAAAAACTTTGGTGAAATATGTTTAGTTCTATCTCCCTTGATATATCCTCCCTTGATATATCCTCCCTTTAGTTGATCAATGCCTGTAGCATTATCCTCGAACAATGTTATAAGTATATCTTTATTGGAGGATAGTCTCAACTTACTTCATGAATTATTATAATCTCAACATAGTTTGAGGAGGTGGTCGCTATGGATTACTTTATGGATCGTCAAGAAATAGCAGTACCTCCATATGTAAATAAGTATCTAGTCTGAGATCACGCTTTGTGAGGATTAGACAAAAATCCAGTATTAGCATATACGATCGATACTGGTTTAGAATGAGTTAAATAGAATAAGCCAAAATCAATTATTTCTTGGATATATCGAAAAATATGCTTGACCTCATTCCAATATTTTCGTGTTGGGAAAGAACTGAATCTTACTAATACATTTACAGCAAATGATATATCAGATCTTGTACAATTAATAAGATAGATAAGTACTCCAATGGCACTAAGATATGGTACTTCAAGAACAAGAATTTTTTCATTCTTTTCTTGCGGTCTGAAAGGATCCTTTTTAACGTCAAGTGATTGAACAACCATTACAGTACTTAATGGATGTGCTTTATCCATATAAAAATATTTTTAAACTTTAGATATATAATTTGATTAGTGAATGAATATTCCATCTTTCAGATGTTCGATCTGTAAACCAAAAAAAAATTTATTTTTCCAAAATTCTTTGTCTCAAATTCTCTTTTCAAATATTCAGCGGATTTAAAAATCTTTTTAGAAGTTCCAATAAGATTCAGATCATCAATATAGACCGCAATGATCACAAAATCTGCTTTAAATTTCTTAAGAAAAACACAAAAATATAGTGGATCATTTGTATAATTTTCTTTCAACAAACAATCACTTAAATGGTTATACCACATTCCTCTTAACTGTTTTAAATTATACAGGGATCTTTGCAATTTAATGGAATAAATTCTTTGAGAATTTTGATCACATGCTTTAGATATTTTAAATATTTTAGGAATTTTCATATAGACATCATTTTTTAATGTCCTGTATAGGAAAGTAGTGACTATATCCATTAAACGCATCTTGAGTTTTTCATGTATCACTAAGACCACAAGAAAACGTAATATAATCGCATCCACCACAGGGGAATACGTTTTATCATAATCAAGATCTGGTCTTTGTGAAAACCCTTGTGCTACAAGACGTGTCTTATATCGCGCAATTTCATTTTACTTATTTCGTTTTTGCACAAATACCCATTTATATCCAACGGATTTTACATGTTCAAGTGTTTGGACTATAGGTCCAAAAACTTTATGTTTAGCTAATGAATTCAATTCTGATTGGATTGCTTTTTTTCATTTTGGCCAATCATCTCTTTTCTGACATTGCTCAATAGATTTTGATTCAAAATTCTTGATTTCTTTCATAATTTAGAGTGTAATATTATATGCAAAAATATCATCCATAACTATTTTAATTCTATCTCAACATAATCTTATTGTAGTGAAATTTATGAAAGTTTCCTTTACATGCCCCTCAGGAGTTTGAAATTTGTACTCTTCAGGAGTTATGTCAGGCTCTGCAAGAGTTTAAATTTTGTCATCAATAATCTCATGAGATTTTTTATTATTCGATTCTTTTAAGTGATCATGATCAATAAATCTTCATTTCATTCTTAATATTCATTGCAATATGATATGCAAAAATGTCATCAACATTGACATTATTTCGGTTCCATATTTCACTAGTCGTAACATAAGTTATTGAGATATCATAATTATCAATATTTTCAGTTACCTGATGTTCTTCTAGAACATTATCCATGACTGGTACATCTTTGGGACATGAATAATTTTCGTTTAGACCATTTAATTTCTTTATTCATTTTCTATCTTGAGAATATCTATCTTTAAAACCAATTAGTCTACCATATTTTGTACGTACTTTAGACTCATTAGCAATATTATATTGTCCTTCAAGGACAGCAATTCTAATAGGAGTATTAACAATTGGAACATGTGACTTAGTCACTCTTTTATAGCCAGTAAATGCATCTGACAACTGATTTACTAAATTTTATAAATGAATCATCTTTTGAATTTTTAGTTCACATTGTTTTGTTCGAGAATCAAGATAAGATAATGATGATTCATTCCAATTGATTTTATTTTCAGACGGTTTATTCTTTTATCTCCATGATATTGGGAAAACAAACTTGTCAAAATGACAATCAACAAAGCAAGTTGTAAATAAATCTCCTGTCATGGGTTCAATATATTTGATAGTCAATAGAGATTCATAACCAATGTATATATCCAATCTCTTTTAAAATCTCATTTTAATTCGTTGTGGTGTCACTACAGGGACACAAACCGCACATTCAAAAATTCTTAAATGGGAGATATTTGGTTCCTGACCATAAACCAAATATAATAGGGAGAAATCATTACTACTTGTTGGCCTGATGTGAATAAGTGTTTGCTTTGTGTAAAACAACATGTCCTCAAATAGAAATCGATAATTTTGTTATCATAAGCAATGTTCTTGCAATCAATTAAATATGCTTAATGAGTGATTCTACTAGACCATTTTAAGTGTGAACATGTACTACAGGATATTCCACGCTTATCTCAATCAACATATAATATTCATCAAAATTTTGAAACATAAATTGACCAGCATTATCAAGATAAATTTTCTTGATTGTATAATCTGAAAAATGTGTTGATAATCTAATTAACTGAGCAAGTAATTTTACAAACGCTAGGTTACAAGTTGATAATAATGATATATATGACCACATAGTTGATGCATCAATTAAAACCATAAAATACTTGAATGGTCCATATGGTGGATGTATAGGCCCACAAATATCTCCATATATTCGTTCCAAAAATTCAAAAGACTCATAATTTATTTTAATCGGTGATGGTCTCATAATTAATTTTGCCTTGAGAGTAAATAACACAAGTGAATTTATTGGATTGAAAAATTTTCTGGTTTTTCAAAAAATGTTCATATGAATCATTTATAATTTTTTGAATTATTATTGACCCGGGATGGTCTAACCAGTTATGCCAAATAATAAACTCATTCAACTTAGTAAACTTCTAGTTTACAAAATGGTACATTTTGACTGTACTAATTGTAGTATAAGCCAGAGAAAAGAGATGGTGTTTTCGTTTTTATACATTTCTTTCCAGAAACAACAATTATAATGCACAAATACTCAATATTGTTATTATTTATTGTCTTGATGTGATATCCATTTCAACAGATATCTCTAAAACTTAGGAAATTTGCTCTGCTAGAGCCTTCAATCAATTTTGCAGTACCACTTATGGTATCGATATTTGTTTCTTCTAACTCCAGGTTGAAGAAATAATTTTTATTTTTAAGTATCTTATGAGTAGTAGCACAATTGTATATTCTCTTCGCTTCTCATACATTCCAAACTAGTAACAATATTCATATCTTATTTAGGAAGAAAATAAAAGAGATGATTAATTTATTTGTATGGAACAAATAAATCAATCAAAAATAATAAAATACATCATATAACAAAAAGCATTAAAACTAATCTATTTATTTATAACATACATATAGATATTCCTATCATTGATTAGATGATTAATTTTTCCTTCAGGGTATTTAAAGAAATCAACCATATCAAAATGAGTTATATTTATATTAGTATCGTTATATGGGTTGATAAAATTTGTTTTCACATCTTTATCTTTCTTTTTTAAAGAGATTTGATATAGTTCAACAAGATGTTTTGGAATTCGGCATACAGATGACCAATGTCTCTTGGCACTATATTGGCAGCAGACATTGTCAGAATCTCTTTAGAGTTTTTCTTTCTTTTTTTTTTCTTCTATCACTATCATCTCACTTGTGGTGGTGATATTTACCCTTTTGATTTGATCGACCATTGTTATAAACATCATTATTGTAATGGTCACTTCGTCCTCGTCCTCGTCCATGTCCACAACCACGGCCACGACCACAATCTCGATCTTGACCTTTCCCATATTCATATCTAGTCACATTCGTTTCAGGAAATGGACTACAATTAGTCGGTCGAGTTTCATGATTTTTCATCAATAATTTATTGTTTTGTTCAGTCACAATAAAACATGAAATTAATTTAAAATATTTCTTGAATTATTTTTTTCGATATTGCTACTACAAGAGCAAGTTTGAGGTATGAAAAGTGGAGAAAGTTTTTTCCTAATATATCTTCTTCAATTTTGTTTTTTCCACACAATTTCAATTGTGATGTGATTTTAAATAATATAGAATTATAGTCACCAATGGACTTGAAATCTTGTAGTATAACATATATCCAATCGTATCAGACGTTTGGAAGAACGACCATCTTCAAGTGGTCATATCTTTCTTTTAAATTCTTTCATAACTCAAGATGATTTTTAACAGTCAAATATTCTGTTTTCAAACTTTTATCAAGATGGCACCGAATGAAAATTATTGTTTTTGCACAATTTTATATAATAACATCTTTTATTTTGATGGTTTCTCCAAGACCTATCACATTCAAATGTATTTCAATATCAAGAGTTCATGATAAATAATTCTTTCCAAAAATATCAAGAGGCAGAAATTAAAGTTTAACAAGATTTGTCATTAAAAAGAAATCGATAAAAGTATACCTTAGAATCCTTGAACAGTGAGACCTTCTTTTCTATTACGTTCATGAAGGTAGATGTTTGGTTGATATTAGTTTCGTGTTTTGCCAGATTTTCATACTGATAACGTGTTATAAAATTGATACAAAAATAAAAATCTATATCAAAGAGAAATTTGAACGGGATAAGGTGAAAGAAATTTCTTAAGTTTTTTCTCACTTTCTCTTCTCTTTTCTCTCTCTTTCTTATTATTGCCTCAAACTCTTTCTTGAGTTCTTCTCCGAACTTCTTTTGAATCTCTATTTATAGTTTCTTGAATTTGGCTTCCTTTGAAGTTTCACTTGACTTCCTTTAAAAGTTTTCACTTGGCTTCCTCCATAAACTTTGTTTTCCTTCCTTTGCAAGGTTTGTGTGGTTTCCTTTGAAAACTTTATATGAGACTTCCCTTGGAAATCACTCAAGAGATCTCTTAGAAGGTATCTTTCAATTTTCTTTTAGAAATTTTTCAAGATTTTTTTTTAAAGTTTTCAAACACGTATCCTATAAACTGGTAAGTTATCAGAAGTTCGTATCTTGATAAATATCTTATCATGACGACAGTAACAAAATTATATATTTCAATGGATATCAACAAATTATTCCGTATTTATAATACACTTTTCCTTTTCTATCATAAAGAAATTATTATTTTGAAACTCTATCGACTTTTTGATTGCATTTGCGCCTAAGAAGTTATGATTTGACAAATGAGTAAATTAATGATATGATCAACAGCAGTATTACAAAAACTAGACTTGAATGCTGGTCCAATCCAACAACGTGGAAGGCCCAAGATATGATTGTACGATTGACAAACAACACAACCAAGGCAAAAGCCGGACCCTACATGCACAAGTCGTAAGTCCCCTTAGGTTCGCCACCTCCAAATACTCTTGACAGCTGTCGTCAACCGTCGCTCTCTCTCTCTCGCTCTCTCCCCAAACTGAATACCAAAACTGAATCAAATTTTGGGGAAAAAAAAAAAAGAAACGGCTTTTTCATTTAACTTCTTTCCGATCTTCTCTCTCCATCACTTCTTCTTCTTCTTCTTCTTCTTCTTCTTCACAGATCTCTGAGATCAGATCTTCGACTCCAGCAATGGCGGCAGCAACAGCACGCGAGGAGAATGTCTACATGGCGAAACTAGCGGAGCAAGCCGAGAGATACGAGGAAATGGTGGAGTTCATGGAGAAAGTGGCTGGATCAGTAGGCGAAGGCGAAGAACTCACCGTCGAAGAGCGAAACCTCCTCTCCGTCGCCTACAAGAACGTGATCGGCGCGCGAAGAGCTTCGTGGCGGATAATATCCTCGATCGAGCAGAAGGAGGAGAGTCGCGGTAACGAAGATCATGTTGCGACGATTCGCGACTACAGATCCAAGATTGAGGCCGAGCTTTCGAAAATCTGTGATGGAATTTTGAAGCTTCTTGACACGAAGCTCGTTCCTTCGGCTTCGTCTGGTGATTCCAAGGTGTTCTATCTGAAAATGAAGGGAGATTATCATCGTTATCTCGCGGAGTTCAAGACTGGAGCTGAGCGTAAGGAGGCTGCGGAGAGTACTCTCTCCGCTTACAAGTCCGCTCAGGTTTGTGAATTTTCACATTGAAAGACTAGGGTTAGGGTTTCATGTGCGTTTTAATTGATCCTCTCCCAATTGGGGCTTTGGAAATAGTTAATTGGGTAATTTTTCTAATTAATTAGATCATTGAGCAACGGCTTCACATTTTGGAATTGGATTTTGTTTATTTTTATTAATTACTGGAAATGAAATTTATCAATATAATGTGCACAGGATATAGCAAATGCAGAATTGGCTCCAACTCATCCGATCCGATTGGGATTGGCTCTTAACTTCTCGGTGTTCTACTATGAGATCTTGAATTCCCCTGATCGCGCCTGTAATCTTGCTAAACAGGTGAGAATTTTTTATAATTTGCTTTTCTTGATCAGATATTTTTCGTGCTTTATCTGTTCTAATTATGTGCCTCCATTTCATACATAGTAATCATCAATCTAATTCGCTATTTCATAAGCTACATTTTAGGATTCTTTTGTCCAAAACATCTATGTGCAGGTAACAATGATTATTTTTTTGGGGTTTAAATTGGTGTCGATAATGCATTTATTCTTTTCTAAATCATTGCGCTTGTGTTTTGGGTTACAAACCGACATTTAGCCAATATAAGTTTCTTAATGGAATGGTAGATGCATAAATGGCTTCTCAGATTGTTGTATTCTTGTGTCCATAATTGTTAAAATCCGAACTCTTATCAGAACAATCTTATGATCTAAACTTGATTGAATAGTAACTCAATCCACAATTATCCAAGTAGCTAGTTAGAATCCACCCCCCAAAAAAAATTTGAATAACGTTATCTTTGCCCAGATACATACACGTGTTGCTGGTTTGTGTTTTTCCTTGCCTCCCTTGTCTGTCTTTGAGCTGTGTAGAGCACAAGCATGTGGCAAATTTGCTCCTTGGAACAGTGTTATTATATTTATTATTATTATTTTTAGTTTGGATTTTGATCTGCATTTCCTGGTCCGTTCAGGTAGCCAGCTGTTTGTTGTCTTGTTAACATGATGACCCGCCCGTTCAAAACTTATTTTGATTTCTCATTTTGTTGACAAAAGTTTTATACTGACTATCAACTTATTGCAACTCTCCTCCTTTATCCGGGTTTAATAAAATAGAATGGGATTGCATGAATATTGATGTAAACTAGAACCTAGCTCTATATTGCAGGATGTTCATTTCCGAATAGTTATAATATAGGATTTTTTTATGGGAGAGGGACATTCGATTGTGTGCTTAAATGAATGTCTAACGTTTACTGTGCCCTTCTTTAGGCTTTTGATGAGGCCATTGCTGAGTTAGATACCCTAGGTGAGGAGTCTTACAAGGATAGCACCTTGATAATGCAATTGCTTAGGGACAACCTCACATTGTGGACCTCAGATATGCAGGTACTCATTTGTTCTGTTGCCTCTTTCTGTATTTTGTACTTAAATTCGGATGGGTATTCTCTAACTCTTCCCTACTGTTTTACAAATTGATATATAATATTTATATTTTTGTGGTTTTGGCTTAGGATGATGGTGCTGATGAGATCAAAGAAGCGGCTCCCAAGCATGATGAGCCTGCTGCTGCTCCTGCTGCTGCTCCTGCTGCACGGTAGAGCCACTTGTGTTAGGAAAAAGGGATTTGGTGTTGCTTTTGTTATATTTCTTAAAGAAGGTGCCTTTTATTAGTTCCTTCTCTTTAGAGTGTTAGGTTTTCCTACCCTGGATTCGTACTATTTTTCTTTTTGTTCTTTTTTAATAGTTTGCCATTGTCCTCTTTTATTTTCTTAAAATCTTTGGTCTTGGAGAATTTGAAGGCTATGTTATGTCTCAAGCAATGTTTTTAAAACCGAATCAGCAAATAACTTGGGCAATCTACCGGTTGATTGGTTCACTAATCGGGCCGGTCAAACCAGATATCAATCTAATATTATATATATAATTTGTATATTATATATTTTAAAATAAAATAAATTTTATATATAATTTGTATATTACATTGATCAGATCGGTCGGTATTGTCGGTTTTGATCGTTTTTAAACGGTTCTGACCGTTTTGATTTTATTCGATTTAACAATGAAAATCCACGTAAATTATAAAACGGTTTATGATCGAACCAATAGGTCCGATTTGGTTTTAAAAACATTGGTCTCAAGCTTTTGGCATTTATTTTCCCCCTGCTCCTTTTGATGCTTTCGGACCCTTACATATTTTCAGGGATCTAAATCATTTTTGCGCAATGTTTGATATGATTGTTAAGTAAAAATCTTTGCATGTCTATGTCTGGGAGCCTGAATAGGTGTGTTTATGTCTGGGTCTCGGTTTCATTGTCTGCATATTGATGGAAGTCCTTGATAGGAATTGCAATTCTTATTCACAACCGTTGCGTGAACGAGCAAATGATTGCTTTTGTCCTTGCTCCTCGGTTGCGTGTGGCAAGGTCAAAATGCTTCTTTACTTTCTCGTGAAGAAATCTTTTGACTACGCTTTTGATGTTAAAGGCCTTCTGAAAAGGGTCGATTCCTTTAGGGTGCTGCTGGCCGCCACATTTTTCAAAGCAAAATATTTATTTCTTTCGGAAATGTGTTTTTAGTTTTTCTTATATTGGGTTGATAATATAAAATTTTGTCTCCCGTCAATGCAGACAAAATTGGACAAATTCCAAAATCTGAGATTTTGTTTTCTTTTATAATATTGGAGCTGGGTGGACTGAAAAATGGTGCCCGTTCAATCAAGCCGGGTTTGGGCCTTAGGATTCGTGTGCCAAGGCTGGCCCGACCGGTTGATGCAGGAAAGCTTGGTTTCTACGAGCCTAGTCTCAGATTTAGAAGCGACTTTATTTTCTTTTGGTCGAAATTCGATATAACTTATGAAATTATCTGGTTCAGTTAATTCTACGACATTTGATTCAATTAAGCCCGTACTAATAAAATAAAGTTCTTTTTGGTGGGTGGTTTGGGCCCCTTATGTGCTTATTTTGAAAAGGCTTTTGGGTGTAAAAGGAGAGAAATAATTGTATGTAATTTAGTAAGAAAATCTTTTATAATGTGAGGGCAGAAATTTTATTATTATTATTATTATTATTATTATTATTATTATTATTATTATTATTATTATTATTACTAACTAAAAACGGATGCAAATGATCCCTTAGTGCCACGACCTAACAACTTAGGGGAGATGGCCTTGCTCCATTTGTGCCCTCTCTAATTACTAATGTAGAGTTCCCAATCAGTTGAAAAGAGCACCATAACAAAATGTGATATTGCGCTACGGCACGATGCATGGGGCAACAATTTGAATAAAGCTCCTCTTTTCTCTCCCTCAATTCTCTGTTCTTTCATAGTTACTTAGGTAAGTTTCATTTGTATTCGGAAATCAGAATCAAAATCAAAGATCTTAAGAATCAAAATCAAAGATCTTAAAAATGGAACAAAAAAAATTGATTTTAATATTAAATATTTAGTTCAAATTTTAGAATAAATATGGTTTCAAAATAAAAATTATATAATTGTTGATTTTACTTTTGAAAAAATATTTTTGTGATTTATTTTTTTTTAAATCATCCCTTACCTTTAAGTCAACGCCATCTTCAATAGCCGTGAATCATCTTTTACCTTTAATTGTTCTTTAATTCTTTTGCTTTTATTCCATTAATTCAAACAATCTATATATATATCATTTCAATTTTTGATTCCCATATGTTTTAACCAAACACCTCCTTAATCTAATAGAATTTTTTTTTTTTTTAATACAAATACAGTTAAACAAAATCAAATTAAAGAAAAAAAGTCCCTACTATTTTAATTCTCAAACTTAGTCTAATAGAATTTGAAGTAGAAATGCATTATATTAGTAGCATCAATAGGCTATTCTTGTCCGTTTTGCAAAATAAAGGACCTTTTAGGCAAAGGATAATGATGCATAGGTTTGAATGATCACATCCCGACTGTTACACCTACCTACCATTGACAGCTTCAATTGAATTATTTATGGTTCCAAATATAGATTATATCAAAACCCCATTTTCTTATGAGTCAAAGTAGTGCGGTATATAATCTATGATTTGTTATATGTATGTTATGTGTGTGTTTGTGTATGTATGCATAATAAACTGAAATTCTTACCTTTATTTAAAGGATCAACTATGAATTCAATTTTGATCATCCAGCATATGTTAGGGCATCAAACTCACAACATCATTTGAAGCCATGCGATTTATTTATGAATTGTCATATTTATATTCTTGACTTGGGCATTTGATTTGAAGAACAAAAGGTCAAAGACTCGTGCCTAAAGAATTACATCATGCTTAGAGTTTCAACAACTGGTGAAGTTGAATTTTCATTTAGACAAATATTAACAAGACAAAACAAGGCAGTGGAAAGTCATGAGGTCCCAAGGTATACAGTTGTCGTTGCCCTTAGTTTTTATTACAATTTTGAATCCATTTTGTCATGTAAAAAAGAAATGGTCATTGACATTTTTACAAATTTAAGTGTCCTTGGCCTAAAGGATCATAAAAAATTTGTTGTGCAGAGCCTCTCACTATTAATAACATTTCTCATTTAACTGTTTGTCTTTCATATCATGAACTTACTCTAAGTTGTAATGGAGTTAACAGTCGTCATGGAACCTAGCAAATATGATATCAGAAAGGTAATATAAATTTGCCAAACAATTAATCTAGTTTGCAATCACTATATTTGCTATTTCAACTAATGTGCAATTGCCTCAAAAAGAATTCTAAATATACATGAGTAGCTATTTCTATCCATTAGAGAAGAGCTTCAAACAACACCCAGATAGAACTATTCTCCCATGAATTTAAAATGGTTTCTAAGATGGGGGGTTACCTATGAGTTGACATAGAAGAGTTTACTCCTTTTTGTTATTTCGCCTTAAAATATCTCCAAATCTCCTCAGCAATGCTTTTTTCTTTCTACTTGAGCTTCTGTCACTCTCAGAATCATCAAAATGGCTCGCATCAAGGTGATCAAAGTCCTCTGAAGCTATCGTCTCCCCATCATCAGTAAAAGCAGGAGACGGCGTTTCGCAATGGTGAGACTTTTCCTTAGGTGTATTGGCAACATCAAATATAGAGCCGTTAAGTGCCTCAGCCTTTTCCGGATCATCTTCTTCATCTTTCATTTTGTTTAGCAACTTCAGCTCTTTAAGGCTTTAATAAACTCCAAGCGCCTTAAGATCGAAACTAAAAGATTTTCCCAATCTTTTGTTCTGCTTTTGCCCCTTTGCTGCAGGTTTTATCATCCTTAACAATTCATCAAAATCCTTGTCCTCCGCCTGTAAGTCATGTACAGAAGACACACAGAGCAACCTCTTCAATTCCTTGATGTTCTCATAAGCTGCAGCTTCACTAACACTAAGGCGTTCATTTTCCTGGGAAAGAAACTCCAAGGCATCATCCCTTTCCCTTAGGCCGTCCTTGAGCTGAGAATTTTCATCTATAGCAATCCTCGAAGCTTCTTTTGCAGCACTAGCTTCGTTGAGTGCCTGTTTGAGTATGTCCCTCAACTTATGACTTTCTTCCCTCGCTAGCCTTTGCTTGCCCTCAGCTACTGTCAACAATTCCATTAGCTTGTTGTTCTCATGTATAGCAGCAGACTTTTCATCCTCAGCCTGCTTTATACAATTCACAAATCCTATTTCTTTCCCATTCCAAGCCAGCAATGATTCCTCAGCTTCTATTCTCAATCTCTCCGAGTTGTTCTTGAATATTTCGGCTTCTTTCTTCACTTCACTCAGCATTCCTTTATACTTATCTTCAGAGCTTTTCACCTGCAGCTTTAATCGCTCTACCTCTTTCTTCACTTGCTCTAATTCCACTTGAGTGGAATTAAGCTCCTCTTTTGCTTGATTGGCTTCAGTTGCAACTTCTTTTAGTGCTAAAGCAAGATCATCCATTGCTTTCCTAGTCTTTTCCTCTCCCTCTGTAGCCAATTTTACTTCATTTTTAAGCACACCCATCTCCTCAATAAGGTCTTTAACCTTCTTCGATTGCACACCCTCGCCTCCTTCCTTCTTCGAATCTTTTCCACTAGCACAACTTTGAGATTCACCAGAATGTCCTTGTTTTGCAGCCAAATTCTCTAAGGTTTCTACTCTCTCATTTAGGGACGCAATTTCAAGTTTGGCTTCTTCAAGCAAAATCTTGGTTTCCTCTAGCTGTTTTGTTTGCATAGCAAATGAATTCGTTATTTTAGCTGCAGAATCTCTCTCTTTCTCTACTTTAGCCTCCAACTCCTTTATCCTCACAGTACTTTCCGATACCAATCTCAATAAACTACCCTGAGAATCCTTTTCACTACTCAACTCCATCTTCATTTTTTCAATCAATGCATCCTGCTGTATCAATTTTGATTGAAACCCTTTAGCCTTCTCAAGCTCAAGTTTCAAGCATTCAATTGTTTTTTTCTTGTCATGCAATTCCCTACTCAACTCTTCACCAAGTTTCATATTGGCTTCATGAGTTGCTCTCTTCATCTCTCTCAATTCATTGGTTGCACGGTCTCTCTCTTCCTCCATTGCAGCCAATGCCTCCTTTGCTCTATAGAGCTCCTCTGAAACATGTTCCTTTTGTTGCTGCATTTCTGAAATTCTATCAATTGGTTTCTACATCAAAATTTCACAAACGCCGTTAGAACAAAAAAAGTTTCGTGATGACTTTCATGAGATTTTGTGCGTGACAATGCGGACTACACAAAATCATGAAATTCCTTGAATTGCATATATCTGTTTTTGCGATCATAGGACAATTTAGGTTATAAAAAATTGTTGCCAAAAAAAAAAAAAAACAAAGTTCAAGAGCAGATTATCTGTATTGCATTCATCGGAGAATTCAGATTATAAAAATCAAATAACTTGCCAATCAAAATTAAGCAAAATTTAATTCACTTTCAACCTAAGAAAAACGTAAAAGTACCTCGGGTGCTCTTGTAGCATTTGAAGGTCTGCGTTCGGTTAATTTAATTGACTTGAAATCGATGTCCGACAATATATGAGAACCTCTGCAGGACAATCTTCTCGAAAATAGATTTGAAGAAGACTTCTTTGGTGCAAATTCAGAAGACCCAGATCTACAATCCCCATCAACAATTCATGAAATAAACAATCAATTCCAAACAAGTTGTCTCTTAAGCAACAAACAGTTTCAATGCAAGCAAAAATACGAGTCAAACATAAACATACGTACGAGAAAGCAAAACAAGAGTACCCTGATTTGGAAGAGAGCATGTTTGCGTTGTTGGGTAGTCCTCTAAATTTGGCAAAGATGTAGAACCAAACGAGAATGGCGGAATCTACACAGTATATCTCGGACACGAGAGAAGGAGAGAGGAGATATTGTTAGCTGCTCCGAGGTTGACGGGTCTCCGCTTGAGAAAGAGTACAAAAGTTATGAAAACTTTTGCCCCATGTGTAGAGCGGAATAGAGAGAGAGAGAGAGAGATGAAGGGGACAAGCGAAGTATAGAAACCGTAATACATTAATGGTTAAACAAACTAGAATAAGGAAGTTTGCATCCGTCAGACTGCATGGTTTCCAAGTTATTACTGGCTAATTAAAATAAATAAATAAATAAAAGAATCAGATTCAACTTTCCTGAATCTTGACCTTGTCTTCTTCCTTTTGGGAGTTGGAATGGTTGATGTCACGCCCGAACCTTCTCATCGAACGCCTAACAATTACGCATTATTCTAAAGTATATACTCTATATTTCAAGATATCGTAAGATATTTCGATATTTAAATCATTTCATAAATAAATTTAAATCATCATGGATCATCCCGACCGTCTAAATAATTCCTAAACATTTACATAATTTCACAAATTCAAAATGTATTTTAAAATTCACAATATAATACAAATGTCCTATTAAAAACAATACATCTCGCAAAAGATAATTTTTAAACAAATTAAATAAAGTTCCATATCATAAAAATAAGAAATTTACAATATTTGTTTAAATAAAATCAATCAAATATTTATCAAATCTAAACATAAGGAATTATACAAAAATTTTCCTTCCATGGTTTATATAATGTAGATCCCAAAAATAATTTCACAACTATTACCTATTGAGGTTTAATAAAAATAACTTCTTCGACCGGTACAAGGTGACGTCTACATCTCCAATCTAAGGTTCCTCTGAAAAATTTAGAAATAGATGAGCGAATATAAAATATACTCAGTGAATGGAGTACAATGACATGCTAAACATGAATAATGGGTGAGAGTGGTGGTGGTGGTGCCATATATGTATGTCAAAATTCATTTTAATACAAAAAATAAATCCATTTGCATAATATGGAATTCAAATCAAATTCTCCATGATTCGGATATTCCAATTCAATAAACAAATGGAGTTTCCTTTTCAATAACTTTAGAGTTTATCAAAACCACTTTCCTACCAATGACCGTTGGTAGGATTCGTCAAACAGTTTTTCATAATTCTTCATAAAATATCCCCTATCATTGGCATTAGCCTAGTGTTCTATAGGGTGTCACCACGTTATCACGAAAAAAACTTGACGAGGCTCTCCATCTCGCTTACTACCAAACCAAATTTTTAACTAGTCTTTACCAATCCGTCCCGATGGACCCGATCCGTAAAAAAATTTAGACTATAGTCATTTATTTCATTCTATGCACCATATTACAAAAATTCAATTCATCATTTAAAATTTGTGCTCATATACAAGTGAGAGGAAATTCACCATTCACAAATTAATATTCCATTGTAATACAGTGCAAACAATTTATAGATTAATAAAAGAATCATGGATTTGTCAATAATTCAATTTTGACATATCACAATCACAAAACATTTCAAATTCATTTCAAAATTCATTTCATAAATCATCTTTGAAATTATTTTTCCCATTTATATGCAATAGTCATCCACTCACCTCTTGGAATGATACTCACTCTCAATTCCACAATCAAATCCAATGTAATGCTTTCTCGAGTTCCAATCGATTATTCTAAACCAATAACCATAAATTCAATATTAAATCATATCCGCTTCTAGAGTTTATAAGTTTGTCCTAACTTAGCACAAATCCTAATTTCTTCAACTCAAGAATGTATGTTCTAATTCCAACATTTATGTGTCATT
Organism: Dillenia turbinata; assembly: GCA_037126225.1. Lineage (NCBI taxonomy): Eukaryota > Viridiplantae > Streptophyta > Magnoliopsida > Dilleniales > Dilleniaceae > Dillenia > Dillenia turbinata. Next base: position 11,270,193 of record JBAMMX010000017.1, read on the forward strand.
TACATCTATATACAATTTTTATTCACATTTTTTCCCAATTTTTATCATTTACAAACCCTAACATTATAATTTCTAGCTAAATTTCTCAAATCTCAATAATAGATTTCAATCTAGTAATGAAAAAGCTAAATCCAAGATTAGGAAGAGGAAATTATCTTAAATTCGTGATTGGATTAAGTGTTAAGCATAGGATTTCAAAAATCCTAGTTTTTCTCCCATTCGAGCAAACTCTGAGTTTTTCCTCCAAATTCTCCTTCTCACAAGTTTGATTGAGGATTTAGAAATTTTATGGGATGATTTTGGGATAATTTGAGTTGATTTTAAGAGAGAGGTGGGTGAGCAAGAGAGAGAGAGTGATAAGAGTTTGAGAGCGATGAGAGTCGAGAGAAGTGAGGGAGAAGAATGGATTGGAAGGCTGTTTAAGCCCTTTTTTAATTGTAGGGAGATGAGATCACCATCTTGCCCTTGGCGGTGATGGATGAACTTTTTTCTCTTCAAATCTTGATAAAATCGAGTATAATATTTCTCATCAAATTCCCTAAGGAATTCACTCCAAGAGATGGGTGTCGTAGCCCTGTCCTTTAAGTTATCTCACCATGCTCGAGCACTTCATCTAACAACTTTATAGCCACCAGTAACTTTAGCTCATCATCTAGTCTTATGTCAGTTACAATCTCCCAAACCCTATCTATCCAACTCTTTGCCACCATTACATCACTAGTCCCTGAGAATGTGACACACCCAAGTTGTCGGGCTTCTTTGACCAACTTGGACAATTCAAAAGTAAGACGAGTTGTTGGTGTGGCCATTGAAGTGGGAGGAGCATTCGATGTCATTGGAGGGGTTGATGGATTAACCAGGTTCAATGGAAGCGGCATTGGAGCATGAGGTGGAGCTTGGAGATGAGGACCATAGGTATTCCACCATTCAGCCCATTGCCGAAGGGTATCTAATGGTGGTGGAGGAATCTCGGTTGAAGGTGTCAGGTGAGTAGTAGCCAGAGGAGAAGATGAAGCATGTGAAGATGATCCATCCTCGTGCTCGGAAGGAGGAATTTCATTGATATTCCTCACCCTTCGTCTAGGAGGCATTTTCCGATAAAAGAAGAACACTCTTATCAGTTCGCTATGTTATGAATCGTACTAGGTACTATGTAACACCGACTCTCGGTGTATTCTATAGTGAATTCCATTTCATATATATATATATGATGTTTCTACTACTATGTTCATGAATTTTCACTAAGAAAATTTTCCCAGTAAATCAACCTTAGATATTTGACGGTAAAATACAAATCGGATCAATTTTGACTCAAAGAGATTCAAAACCTTAATTTCACATTAAATAAATTTAATTAGATCTAATATAAGATTTTGGGCCTAGTGTGTAATTATGAAAATTTTAGGGGTCAAATTAGAATTTTTATAAGTCAAAGGACTTGTTAGCAATTAACAAAGCTTAAATGAAATGTGACAAGTGTATTCTTGTATTGAACAAGTGTTATAGTGAGGAGGACAAGTGTTGGCCAAATAGAGATGAGAAAGGCAAGGTGGGCCAATGAGAACACATGCACAAAAAAAAAAAAAACCAATCAAAACACATGCAATAGTCAAAATGATCCTATGGTTTAGATTAATTGGAGATTTAATCCTAGGGTGGTGAGTTATTAACACAATAATAAAAGAAGAAGGCCTTAAAATGCTTGTTCATTCTTCCCAATTCGTGAGAACAAGGAGAGAAGCAAGAGAGGAAGACCAAGAAAGTGAGGTAAGAAATTTTATCCTGTCTCACTTTAAATTTTATTTCTGTCCGTGACTTTATCTCTATTTTAAGGCATCTTAGAGCCAGAATTTGAAAATGTGATAGTTATATGAATTGTAGATCAAATTCTTATCTTTCCAACGAGATAAGAATCACCAAAATATGATGCCTGTGCCAAAAGTTATGGCACTTTTCCTGAAACTTGACATAGAAGTGTCCTGTTTCGAACCTTGACAGTAGTGAGTAAAAACGACCCCTCTCCGGTCTTAGTTTGAAGAAACACAAAACATGAAAGTTATAGATATACTTCTTTTATATAACATATAAAAATTTCATCCATTTCGCACGAGGAAATTGAAAGTTATACAATTTTTCTTAAAACTGTGTTGACAGAAACTTTATGTTTCACTAAAACGTATCAGTCCTGTTCATGAATTTTGTTGAACCCCTTCCAGGCATATTTGGATAAAACTCAAAACATGAAAATTGTAGATCTACATCTTATCTATAACACGTTAAAATTTCATTAGACTTTGGTGAGTAGAATGAAAGTTATGGCTTCTGCACAAAAACTGGACAGAATCCAAAACTTAAATATGACAGTAACAAAATGACGCTTACCGGGAATTCTGGGATTTGAATCTGAGGAAGTGCAAAATGAAAGTTATAGTGCTATCTCTTAGCTTTAAAATGAGATAAGAATAATCTGATTTGGACTAGTATAGCCAAAGTTATAGTCTATTTTCCATGACTGCGCAGGTTAAAAATCTGTAGACTGTTTGTCTCCCTAAAAGTTATTTGAGTTGAACGGAGGGAACACTTAATTTACGCTTTGTGGAGATATTGGGGAGTGCGTTATCCTCCCCTAACGGTGAGTGGGACTTGACATCTACTTTTAATTGATACTGTGTTTTAAAAAGTTTTCAAATGCATAATTTAAAATGATATGATTGACCTATTTCCCTGGATTTATAAAAATGTTTTGTGATATATGGAGTGTCCCAACTTGTTTATATCGATATGCATCCATGATTTTGACACTTGATGATTGTGTCACACTTTAATATATCCACATGATTTTATACTTCCATTGCATATTGGCACATGATTTTGACATGTTATGGCTTGAGATATGTGATTTGGGTTGGATGCCCCTGTGGATACTGTGATGATGATGATATGCTTCCTATGGCATTCCGTAGCTACGAAGGACATTTGGTAGAGGCACCTATTGTGCCCGGGTACGCCTCTGCAGGGGGTATCCGCCAGATTGTCATACATATTGTGCGGACAGTCGTCGGTTGAACCACTTCAGGGAGGACCTTGGTAGGTCTAGCACCGGCGGGTTTCCATACACGCTTGATCCTTGATACGTGTGCGATATATATATACAGGCTAGTTAGAGTAGTCTGTGGCCAACGTTGGGGTGGAGAGCCTTATTTTATTACTTGCACCGTGAAAACCCCCAACGTTGCCCGTCCTTGGCCATGGTTGGCCTTTGCCGGGATATTTTCGGCCGGCTCTACATGATATGACGGACATACATAATGGATGCATATTTGATTTGATACGTATGCCGTGAATGATTTATTGAGATGTCATAATTTTGCATACCATGGATTTATTGGGACATAATTTTGACACTCCTAATTCACCCAAAAATTAATTGTAGCATGTCATCCCCCCGACTTGCTGAGTACCAACCCCCCTCTCCATGGTACTCACCCCTCACATTTCCCTCCTACAGGTGTAAACTCGGACTGAGAGATTTGTGCGCATTGTTGTATTGGATATTCTTGGAGACTACTGGGCTGGGGTATGACTACCCGCTCTTCCGCTATATATATATTGAGGTTATTGTATCATTTGAGGAAGTTAGGATGACCATTGTATTTGTTTAAATTGGGATGACTGTATTTATAATTTTTCTGGTCTGTATAAGGTTAATTCTCACTTGTTTTAATTTGCATTGAGGCATACATGTATTATTTTTATCACTTGGGGATATCTGTGATTTGGAAACCTGGATTTTGTGAATGCTATCTGCCTTACGGTGCTTCGATGTGCGGGACGTGGTGCCCATGCATCGAGGTGCCGCGGCGGGCTGGTCGCGTGCCCGGCTCGGGAGTGGGTCGAGGCGTGACATACTAAACCCCCTAAAATAAAAAATCACAAGTCCCTAAGACCCATAGGAGGCTTTTTGAAAATAATTTGAAAAATCGTTTAGACTCCAATTTTTTTTTTTAATAGGATACTTTAAAATCCTTGAAGAATTCTCTTGGGGACAATTGGAAGTAGCTCAAATACTCAAAACATTTAGAATCATAAACCTAGGCTCTGAGACCAATAAAATTATCACGCCCCAACCCTTTGGTCGAGCACGCAACAACCGCCGCGTTACCCCTAAACACGTGTGAGCTCACTTCATATCTTGAGGCACTGCAAGGCATACCACTATACCAACATTTTAAAATAAACTCATTCATTTATCAAACAATCCAAATGCCCCAATAAAAACAATAAGTCATGCAAAAGACATTTTTACAATTAACAAGAAAATTCTAGAATAGGCAAGTAACGGTTTTACAATATTAGACAAAAAGGACAAATAAGTATTTATCAAAATCAAGCTTTTAAAAGTTTACAAAAGTTTCCTCCATGGGTCCAATCCACATAACTCCCAAAACTAGTACCTATTGATGATCAACCAAAAGCAGATTCATCTGTCCGACAATCCAATGGCGACTACGTTCCCAAACTAGTTTCCCCTATTAGAGTTAAAAGAGTGGGATGAGTATAAAATACTCAGTGAGTGTAATGGTATGTTGAACATAAACGAAGGCATGAGGGTGGTTGTGCTAAAAAACATATCAAAGTCATGTAATTGCAATACCAAATGTCATTTTCATAAAATACATTCAGAATAAATCTTCCATGACTCAAGTATCTTATTCAACAAATAATTTCACTTTCCTTTCAAACTTTGCTTGGAGTTTGTCAAAAACCATTATTTTACCAATGGCCGTTGGTAGAATCCGCCAGGGGACTTTTCAATGATTTTTCATAAAAACAATCCCCTACCCTTTGGCGTTGGCCCGGAGTTTTCATGGGGTGCATACCATGTCATCATGGCCAGCTTGAGTGGCTCTCCATCCCACTATCTCCAAGCCGATAATCAACTGAGCCCTTCCATGCCGCCCCGTCGATCGGCCCGTGGAAGACTTAATCACAGACTATAGTTTTTCACCATGCACCATGTTACAAAACTCATTTCATATTTCAGTCTCATAACAATTCACAATCGAATGAAATTTCATAATTCACATTCGTAGTTCAATTGTAACATGATGCAAATAATGTAAGAAACCAAAGGCAGAGTCATGGATTTGTCAATCTATTTAGGGGGCACACCACAATCACAAAACCTTTCAAATCCAAATTCAAATTTCATTTCAAAATATATTTCACAAAATCACAGTCAAAAAACATTTATCATTCATACTCAATATAACCATCCACTCACAGTATATGAGAGGGTAGTCGCTCTCAGGTTTCCCCACAGAAAGTGCCTTACTTGATCAGCTTTGTCCAACTCCTAGATTTTTGTCACCACTTTTAATGCACGTCACACCATCGTCAAACCCTAGATTTTCTCTTACTAAAATACTTCAAATCTCCCACTAGAGTGAACTTTCTAGAGGTTGGTTTATGAGTTTTGAAACCTTTAAAGTATGGGTTATAATGGTATTTTGATTGACCTTTGGAAGAAACAAGAAGAGAGGAAGAGAATGTGTGAACCGAGAGGAAGAATGAAGAAGATAAAGAAATGGAGTTTTGGCCTTCATGGGTACTAATATCTCGCCTCTGCTCTTTATTTATAAACTCATTTCCTGAATTTACTTAGTTACCCTCCTTCACTTTTAATTTACACAAGTGCCCAATAAGAGTGTTGTTCAGGAGTTCTGTTTGGTCAACCGAATAAGGGTGCCATTCGGGAGTGCTGTTCGGTCAGCCGAATGAGGGTTCCATTTGGAAGCGTTGTTCAGTCAAATGGAAGGAACTGAAGGGACCTCTTTAAAAATGAAAATTTGTGACCGAACGGATATGCAAATACCCGAAGAAAAATATAATGGACTGTTCCGTCAATACCGAAGGAAGGAATATTGGAGAGAGTTTGTAACTGAATGGGTTAGCAAATACCCGAAGGGAATGTAATGGGCTGTTCGGTCAAATACAAAACTACCTATAGCCGAATGCATAGCATGAGGCAATATGCTGTTCGGTCAATATATCGATGAGAGATATATATATATTTTTTGTATATGTATAGCAAAGATACCGATCGGTTTAAATAGAAATCTAGGGCACCAAACAAGAATTTAGAAAATTAATAAAATAATTATCATGAGCCAAATGGATATACCGACTGAAGGAATGGGGTGAAGTACCGACAGGGGTTCTGAATTGGCAAGCTAACCGATAGTTACTAATAGGTGGAAACTACCGATCACAAATTGAAATTCAAAAATTAGAAAAGAAAATCTCTCAAATTTAGGGCTTTACCAGGGAATCAATTTCCCCCGAAATCTCAAGCTCTACCGAACACTGAATAAAATTCAAATTCTACCGAACGCCAACACACTACTAACCAATTACTCAAAATTAAAAATATCTACCGATCAAATGTCTGAGAAATTTCAGAACAACCCCAAGAGTAGAATTTCACATTTCTATTAAATTAATTATTTCTCCCACACTATCATGAAACAGAATATAATATAATAAAATATATATATAAATTTTAAAAGCATCATTTGAAGTTAACAATACAATCCGAACTTGTCCGGTGTTATAATTCGAGTAGTGCTAATGATGGTGCCTCATCTGAGCCATCTATTAATAGTATGGCTTTGTGGTTAGAGGCATCTGGTGGGGTAAAAAAAGGAAAAATATTTGGGATAGGATCGTTTTGCAGAATGTACACAGTTGGCCCATCTTCCTTTGCCGCGACCGCTTCAAAGAGACAAGGGCAACTAGACGAAGAAGTGCGTAACCTCAAAGCGCAACTTGCAAAGAAAGACAAAGAAATTAGACAATTGCTTGACGTAATGCAACGACTTATGTTACAGCACTTCAAATTGGATGCAAGACAGTTTCTCCCCTCGTGGAGTTAGGTTCCCCCTTTATACCTCCTACGAATGACCCTGATGATGATGAGCACGATGATGATTCATGGATGTTTGTTGGATGTTATTATTACTCTCTTCTTGGGTGTTGGATATTGGATGATATTTCTGTTATTATTAGTATCTTTTTGGATGTTGGATATTGGAGTATATTAATATTTGTTTGATTTTATTCTTATTGATATTTTATTGGATGCATAAAAATTTATGAATGTTGTTTATTGATTTTGTTTCTGTTTGGATGCTATGGACATTTTGGAATTTGATTATCATATTGATTGTGTCACGCCCCGATCCTCAGATCGAGAACGCAACAACCACCGCGTTGTCTCGGTACACAGGCAAAACCTCCCCATATACCGGGACTCTACAAGGCTACATTATTGAACAATAAATCTTCCAGTACACAAATCCATCAAAATAAGAAATTCATAAAATAATACACATGCAAATGACCCATCTGGTCCATCCCTGTACACACAAGCATACATCGACACACATTTGGGAAGGGGGTTCCTGTACACACATGCATGCAATGTGGCCATCCCAGCCATTCCAAAAATCTTAATACAAATAAAGCATTCAAAATAAAAAAGTCTCAAATTATAGTCGCAAGATTTTACTAATACTTGCCTAAAGAAAACAAGCCAATATCAGTAAAGTCCAAACGATATGAGATGTACAGAACTTCATAACACCAAAAATTAATATCGAAATTCAACATTTCAATCCAAATGTCCCAGTACAAGATAAAACATTTTCCAAAAAATAGTTCAATCAAAATAATGAATTCTCAAATCATAATCATCGGATTTTATCAATATTTGTCAAAGAACTCAACCAATATCACTAAAATCCGCACGGTATGAGATGTATAGAACTTCTTTTCTATGGTCCTACGAACTACAACTCCCATAAACCCTACATTACTAAATACCTATGCAAATCAGCAAAATATCCTTCACAAGCTCCAACGTCCAGTCTCCCATCTAAGTATCCTCTGAAAAATGTGGAAAGAGGGGTGAGTATTGGGAATACTCAGTGAGTGGAGTGCAATGGTGTGATTGTGTCCATAAATGAGGGGTGAATATGGGACAGTCAAAGCATATCTCATAAACAACACTTTTTATATGTAAAAACATTTTCAATAAATCAAACAATTCACAAAACATGCATCCACATAAATCATTCTTTCAGAAAATTATGGAGTCCCATCGAAAACACTTCCGTCCTAGGTTTGGCCGAACCCAGACGAAAACCCGCCAAGGGTTTTTCAATCCAATGTTTCAAAACATACCCCCTTCCTTGGCGTTGGCTCGTACCTCATCGGGGTGCTATCCGGATAGTCCGACGTAGCATAGAAGAGACCGCGTCTACCTCCATCGCAATAAAACCCCAACCACGTCACCCCGTCGGGTCGCTCCGTGGAGGGAATGACTATAGCCATTAACTACCAGCACCATGCATTTCTCAAATATGTCATTTCTCAAATCATGTGCCATAATTTCCAGCAAATAATCATCAATTTCATGCCATAACAATTTATAAAGCAATATCAAATAACATATGGCAAACATGCATTTATAAACACAGTGAATGCATTCATACTTCATATTTTAGTTCAGACATCCCACAATCACAAGACAATTTATATAAAACATGCAAAGATTTTTCAAAATCATTTATAAAATAATTTTAAACAAGTTACTCATTTAGAAACACAATGAATCGTCCACTCACCTCTTGAAAGGATATCCACTCCTAACTCCACAAATTTAATCCAAGGAAACCCTTCTCAACCTTCAATTCGGTTATCCTATACCAATAATCACAATTCCATTATTAGTTCATCCCAAATTCTAGGTTTTATAAACCTTCCTATATTTAGCACATACCTAATTCTTCAATTTCATGAACCAAGATTCTCATTTTATCATTTCAAAATCATTTGCATCACTAAGGATAATAATTTCCCAATATTCCTCAATTTTCCCTAATTGCTAACAATTTTCCCAATTTTCTTCCGAATTTACATAACCATAATATTTTTCATACATATTTTAAATTAAATTCTAAGGAAAACTATTCTAATCAACCCAACAAGATCCTATTATCCTCTAACATGTTTCTTTCATATCAGGCAGCCTAGTTCATATAAAATTCTAGACTTAATCTTAATAATAACATATAGAATTTCAGAAAATACATTCTATTCAAATCCAACATACATTCTAGAAATATACAAGCTTTCTCACCCTAAATTAACCCTAAATTCATTCAATTATCAAAGGGATTAGAATTTCCCTCACCTAGGGTTTTCGCAGCTCACAGCTCTATTGTTCTTGGTCTACAACTCAGTCTAGGACCTGCAGTGCTTCTAGACCGAAACAAAGTTCAATAATCAGACTCAATCACTATGAAAAATCGAAACCCTAAAACAAGTAATCAGAAATCCACCCTTACCTACGCAGAGAATGGAATTCGTGGCCTAGGGTTTTCGAAGGTCCAAATTGGGCGCCTGTTTGCGATGGGCTGCAGAAGGGAAGTGCTCATAGTGAGCACTGCACGAGCGAACAAAGGAGGAAGAGAGAGAACTGTTCACGCACGAGGGAGAAAAGGAAAGAGAGAACTCTATTTGCGCACGGAAGAGAGAGAAAACAGAGGAAAAACAGAGAGAGAATGAGGAGGGTGGCCGTGTACGGCGGAGCTCGCCGGTGAGTGAGGGAGACGCGGCGGAGGGAGGCGGAGGGCGAGAAACAGAGAGAGGGAGCGATGAGCGAGAGGGAGAGAGAGTTCGAGAGAGAGCGAGAGAGAGAGAAACGGGAGGAAGAGAGAAATTAGGGCTTCTTGCCCTAATCGAATTTGGGGGAGGAAGGGAGTGCAGCGTTTTGACCCAAAACGTTGTGCTTCCTTCCCATTTTTTTATATATAAATAAATTTATAAATAAATAATTGCTTATATATATATTTTCATACCCACATTTCACTAAATTTTAAATTTCATAAAATTTGGATTCACTACGAATCACAGACAAAACATTATATATATATATACCCAAAATTTCGATTTGATAACCCAAAATAAAAAATCAATATAATTTAAAATTTTTTATTATATTATAAAGATATTTACAAAATTTCTAACATCGGTTTTTCGATATTACAGATTGGAATGAAAAAATTTTAGGTTTATTGGATGGATGTCGATGGTTTATTGGTTTATTCAAAAAGATATTGGATGGATATTGATGGTTTATTGGTTAGATTGGATATTGATGGCTTATTGGTTGGATTGGATTGGAAATTCGAAAAGATATTGATTATTATGAGGTTTATGTTGTTTGGACAAAGTATTTTTTTAATAGGGAAAAATATGAAAAATACCAAATTTTTTTTTTTGCGAAATTTACAGATCTGTCCTAAATTTCGAATCTGTCGCTGAATTCGTCGTCAAATCACATTGTTTTCATAGCTAAAATTTCTAAATTCATCGTTAAATTTATCGTTAAAAAAAATTGTCGTTAAATTCGTCGTAAATTTAGCCACGGATAATAGTGTCTGTTGCTAAATACTGGGTCGGCTGGTGATGGAAATGATGATCCGTCACTAAATTTATCGACAAAAAACCTCATCCGTCACTAAATTTAGCGACAGATACTCTTTTCCATCGCTAATATTAGCTACAGATAATGATTTCTGTCACTAAATTTAGCAATGCAAATGATAGTCCGTCGTTAAATTTAATAACGAGTAAAAGTTTTCGTCACTAAATTTAGTCACGAAAATTAGCGATCAAAAACTTTTCATCACTAATTTGGCGATGAATTTCTCCTTTTCATCGCTAAACTTTTGTGATGCATTATTAGTAACGAAAAGTTTTTCATTGCTAAATCCATCGCTAATATCGTGTTTTTTTTGTAATGGACCGGCAAACACAACATTGTCAATTCTCCGTTCGAGCCGGAAGGACAATTTATTGTGTAGTCAATTTTAGCTTCAAACACCTATTAATGTCAGCTGGTGGTCACAAAGCTCTAACTGATTTATGCCACGAGAGCCCAAATTAACTAAGAAACCAAAAATCCAAATGCGTAGTTGCCACATTATTTTTAACACTTCCATCAATATTAAGCTTCCGCCCACCAACTGAGGGAAACCAGAAACCAAGAAATCCTAATAAAAGGGTTGACCTTTAATTCAGCCAGTGCCCTTAAAAATTCCTTAGCAAGGGAAAATTCTTCGCCGCCAGTTCAGAGCTTAAGCACCGTTGATGGAAGTGAAGCTTGAGGAGGGCTAATGCTTGAGAAGGACCTTTATCAGCCAGTGCCCTTAAAAATTCCTTAGTATTTGAGATCATTCTCCACACTAGCTTAACTACGAAAGCTTTATTTACTATCTCGAAATGCTGAATTCTTAAACCCCTACTGGCTTTGAGAGACAAATTTTGCATCAAGCAATAGCATGAATTTTCCTATTATTCTTTGTATCTCCCCAAATAAAACTACACTTCTTATCAATCTTGCCACAAACGGTAACAACAAAGCCTTTGAGGACATGAAATCGCAACAAATATCACGTGAATTCGGACTAGGAAAGAAAAAAATCATGAAGCCTCTAGTCCACAAAGAACAATACAAACAACCAAAAATTAATTTTTTGAGAAATCAAAGAACATCAACCCTCAAAACTCTATAAAATTTTGACTGGTTGAGGAAATTCTTAAGAGTATCCAAATTCTTAAAAGTATCAGCTCAAAAAAGTTTCTTAGTAGAGGACTTTCTCTCCAAAAAAATTTGGCGTATTGTGAAAAATCCAAGTGGGGTTTATTTATAGAGCAAGGAAGGGAGAACGTCGGCTTGCTTTCTAAGCAACTCGCCTCAACCCCTAATGAAGCCAAGAGAGAATACGGCCAGCTAGTGCACTTCTTTTTTCTTATTTTTATTCTTTTTACTAGATCTACCCTGAATAACGAGTTCCTCTAAGCCCACACCTGGCACCTAGTGTGCCTTGTGGCTCGCACTGCCACCTGCCATGCTGATATGGTATTCCACATCAACAACTTTATTATTCTTCAAAATTAAGAAAATTTCCTAAATTTATTTAATTCAAAAAAAAATCATTGCACTATTCAAATTTCTATGCCAAACTTTTGTTTGAAACCTTTTTCAAAATAAAAGCTCTTCTCTCTCATCAATAAACTATGAATCACTTTCGCCCACCAATTAAAATTTAGATTTGATGATCTAATCTCAGATTATACTAAAAAACTTGTAACAAATAATTATAAATCAAGATCCAAAAATCTAATTTCTCATTTGATCGTGAGTCACTCTATTGTGTGCGACTTTCAAGATTTACTACTAAATATCAATAAGAAAATAGTATCCATTCCGAGATACCATTCAAGGAACACTACCCAAAACTTGGGATAATATTATCAAACTATTCTTAACTCTCCTCATAAATAAGATTGACACCTAACATAGCACACCACAAAAGGGACATTTTCCTATACTTTTTTTCCTGACAGTGTCACTACCATTTTGCTTTCTGTGATGTTTTGATAAAGAAATGAAAAAAAAAAAAAAAAAAAAAACAATTTTCGACAACATTTAGGTGTTAAAATGTCAGGAAAAAAAGTTCGTGCGTAAAAATGAGCGATGGCAAGAATTTTTGCTTAACATTTTAGCCCTAAATATCAGTAAAACCTTTCGGTTTTTTTACAATTTTTATGATAAATGTTGGCAAAATTTTCAGCTATGTCCACGTTTAGTCTAAATGTCAAAAAAAGGTAGAGAGAGAGATGCTGACATTCTCAGATGGAAACATCGGGAAAGGGTAGAGAGAGAGGAACTAAAGAGAGACATTTTAGAGAGGGGATATTCCAACATTTTTACTTAAATATATCGACATATTCACTATTTGCTGTCATTTTTTGGATTAAATTTTGAAAATCCTTTTAGAGAAAGAGAGGGATAGAGTGAGAGGGATATCGCAATGTTTTTACGTGAAAATGTTGACATTTTCACTGTTTACCGATATTTTCATGGCAAAACATCGGAAAATCCTTGTAAAACCCACATGAACAGACCTTCTCTCCTCTATTCTCTCTCCTGTCTTCTTCATTCCTAGCCCTCGTTGAAGACTGCCGCCATTGCTGCTCTGCTGTTGAAGAAAACTGTCGGAGGTTGCTCTCTCTTTCTCTCCTTAGCGCGTGCAGTTGGTGTTTTCATTGCTCTTTGTCCTCACCACATCCTCCGTTTTCTACGAAGGTGAGTTTCTCCATTTTCTACAAATCTGAACACATTAATGATATTGTTAGTGTATAGTCATTGTTTTTTGGTACATATATATGATTAGGACAAGATTAGGGAAAGATTATGACAAAATTATGACAAAATTAAAGAAAAAATAGGGTCATATTAATTTATATTATGGTGAACTTATGATGAAAAGAGAAAAATGTTGGGATGATTTTGTTGAATTATTTGACTATGCCTGATTCTGTTGTTGGGATGATTTATATTCAATATATGTAATAATATTGAGGACTGAATAGCGCATGTCATGCATGTATGTTTATATATTAAGTGATTATATATGTAATAGTATTGCTGATTTTGTTGAATAATGTTCTCGATTAGGGTTATATAACCCTAATTGTTTCAAGAACTTAAAAACATTGAGTACACGATATGTAATTGTTTAATTAAACATATTGAATAAATTGATAATTTATGTTCAATATACAAATTGTACAATTGTACACAATGTTGTTGACTAAATAATGTACATTTTACATAAGTTATGATTGAGAACATTGTACATATTGGTTTATATAATTCAACATGTACATATGAATTCAGCAATATAATTATATATAAATAATATATAGATGATATATATAAACAATTTTACTGAACAATTATTCAAATAATGTTGGGAAGATTCATGTATATTTATATAAATTTCAACGAGATTTAACATGTGACTATTGGTTTTTTGTTTTCTAGGTAACTCTTGGCTTTTGAGTTGCTATACTCAATGAATGTGACTTAATTAAAGTGACTTTTGTATTCCTTTCAAATGCATATATACAGACCCCTTTGTAATTTCATTTGACACACCAAGAAGAGAAATAAAATCTTATTCTCTCTGATTTCTCTCCATATATATTGTGTTTAAGTTTTTCTTTTGAATTAGATTTTTGCCATTATACTATTTTGGTTTCTACTTTGAACACATCAAATTTTGAACTCCAAAACCAAAGTTCTATAATACACTCTCAGCATGAAATTCTAACCAACCAAACACGAAACTTTTGAGAAGAAGATAAAGAAAGAAGCATTCTTTGGTAAGTATTTTTCTATTCTTGTATTTATCAATTTTTTATATAGATGCCCTTTATTAATTTTTATTATGATATGTATACCTGATTATATTTGTTATCACTTATGTGAGTATCATATGATGAAGAATATTAATCATGTCAAATCCCACCAATTTGATTTTATGACTCTTGGCATTTTTGGGAAAATTATTTGTCATGGGTATTTGACACTGAAATCCATTTAAATACAAATAGATTTGGAAAACAATTAAAGAAAATAATCAAGAAATTTTGCAAAATCGAGCAATGGTAATGATTTTTCTCCTTCATTAACTCCACAAAACTTTGAAAATCGAATATCTGACAGTAAAAGATCTACTCAAACTCTTAGAAAAAATTAAAGAAAATGTTTAACCACCAAAAAAGGGTTATTTAAATGAGTATAATTCAGTTGTATTTAAAATGAGTTTTCAATTGAAACTTTGTTGAGAGAAAATTACTAATTTTGATATGCTAGACCAAACTCTCCATTTTTCATGTCTCGAATGTGCTCTTGTAGCAACAATATCAAGAAAGAGGTTTAAAAAAATATTTTGGACTGATTTCTTATTTGCTTGTGGATGAACAAAATAATGAGATATTAATAAAAATCATGAATCTCGTCTAACTGGTTTTATTCCCTGAAGTGAATGTAACAAATCACAACAATTCTAAACGTGGATGAGGATGTGGAAATGGCCGTGGTAGTAGACATGGCTATGGTCATGGTCACGGATTGAATGTTTATTGTAATGATCAATATAGTCATGCAAATTCATCAAACTACCAGAAGTGAAAAAATAATCTTGAAAAAAAAGAAAAAAGTTGATCTAGTCAGAATTCTAAAAATAAATGCTATCGACGTAGGGTGATTAGACATTGGTCGTGTACCTATCATATAACAAAGCATCTTGTTGATCTTTATCAAGTCTCATTGAAAGAAAAAAATAAACATATGGAAACAAATCTTTTGTATCAAAATAATGACCCTCATAATACTTTTGAGGGTCTAACAAATCTGCTTCATTTGGATGTTTGTGATTTTTTTGATGATGTTGATATTAATTAATAAAATGAATGTTTATTTTTCTTATTATTTTATAATTATTGTTATTTATTGCAAAACTTCATTATTCATTTATTTATTTCTTTATTTCATGAAGAATCTATGAATATTATTGCATCTACCGTTAGATCCAATATCGAAGATAAGAATCTCTATCTTGTATACAGTTCTACTATGCATACAATTCTCAAAAGTAAAAAATATTTCTCACATCCCAATATAAGAAAGGAAAATATGAATACTATATTTAGTAGTATATAATTGATTAAAGGTTCCGGAAGAGTAAATGTTTTACTACCAGGATGAACAAATTTCATAATCAATAATGCATTATTCTCTCCTAAGTCTCACATGAATTTATTAAGTTTCAAAGACATTCATCTCAATAGATATCATATGGAGACAACAACTATAGGGGATACTGAATATTTATGCATTACTAACATCAAAGTGGGTCGTAAACAAATATTGGAGAGATTATTGTTTTTTTTTTTTAATCTCTGTTATACACATATTTGATTAATTGAAGTAAATGCAATAGTAAATCAAAAGTTTACTGATCAAAATGCATTCTTATATGGCATAATAAATTGGGTCATTTTGAATTTGTAACGACGCGACGAATTATTAAAAATTCCATTAGACATGTATTGAAGAACCTGAAACTTCTTCAATCTCATGAATTTTCATGTGTTACATGTTATCAAGACAAATTGATAATAAAACCATTGTCTATATTCACCTCCTCCATACTAGGGTTATCAAATATAATTTTAACATTGTCTATTAACTCTGATTGCATAAATGGTTCATATTAATAATCAATCCATTCTAGTCCATTTTTCCTACATATAGCCCTAGGGTTTACTTCAATTTTTTGACCATCAAAGTAGGTCTTAAATGCACAAGATCGTGATTGATCCTCAATCACAATGTGTGAATCGTTGTTTACTATTTATGTCTCCTCATCAACTATTTCTATATTTTTAAAGAAAATCACGATTGCCCTTTCATGAATTTTCTTATTTGGATGGAGAATCCAATGTGGGCAGACTTAGTGTAAATAATCTTTGTACTTAAATTCTATCTTTTGAAGAAACTCCCAGTCTATCAATCTTCCATGTATAATATTCCTATCAGAGAAGAGTTTGTCAAATAACATACTTTTCTGTAAAGATAGGAAGTCCTTCTTGTTGTATTTCATAGTAGGTGCAGATTTGATTGCAGTAACTTTCTTCCCTTTTCTAGTATTTGGCGCCATCGAGATCTTGTATGAATCTAGACTAGATCGAGTGAACTTTAAAAATTTTGTGTAAATTCGAAGGAAATAAGGATGATTTTGAGAGAAAGAAAGTGTGAAATTTCAATAGAAGTTGGGAGTATGGTTTTTATAGTGTTAGAGAGAGAGAATTGGAATTTTGGTTGTGAAGTTATGTCTTAGGTTGACCTATTTATACATGGGTCAATGTCGTAACCCATTGACTTGTGTTTGCGCATGTCATCCACTTATGGTTCATGTGAGTATGCATGTGTGGCACTTAAATTTTCTTAGCACTACTTTTGTCTAGACTTTGGACACTTGTTTTTGAGTCTTTTAGGTGTATAACACATGTCCTTTCATCAAACATCTGTTATAGAATTCAAGCACATGTATGTCACCTGGCATTTGTTAAATTTTATTTGTACGACATTAATTTTTTAAACATATTAAGCATGTGAGCTAATTACATGATGTACACGATTGGCCGTTCAAGGCTCACAGTTGTCTGTTCACCTAATACGGGTCGACCGTCCATCTTGCAAGTCGACTATTTGACTTCTTTGGGTCTGACCTTTTCACTTCAGTAGGTTGACTGTTCATCTTCTCTGGTTGACTTCATCACCTAAAGGTCAGCTTCATTTCATAGTGTAGGCCAACCATTCCATTTAGGGGGTCAACCACCTAATCAAAGTAGATTGGCTTATTCACTTATATAGGTTGACCGCTTCATCGAAGGGTCACCCGTTCTTTTTCTTCAGTTAACCGTTTACTTTTAACGGTCAACTGTTTTGCATTCTTGGCGTACTCTGTTTTTCGTTTTAATTCTCTATCTTAGTTTGTTTGAATTATCTTTCGAAATCTATCATCTTTAATTCTACTCTTAAGTTATAAAATTTGATATTGTCAAGTGGTTTTGTGAATATATCTGTTATCTGTTTTTAAGTATCAATATAGTTGAGAATTACATCATTTTTCAGCACGTGATCTCTGATAAAATGATGTCTGATTTCTAGGTGTTTGGTTCACAAGTGGTGTACTGGATTTTTTGTTAGGTTGATTGCACTAGTATTATCACGCCTAATTGAGATGCAATCTACTTCTACTTTATAATCTTTTATCTGATGTTTTATCCATAACAGCTGAGCACAGCATTGTTCAGCTGCAATATACTCAATTTCAATGGTCGAGATTGTCACACTATTTTGCTTCTTTGAGGACCATGAAACCGTCATGGTTTTAATGAATTGGAAAATACCACTTATACTTTTTCTACATATCCTACAGCCTGCATAGTCCACATTCGAGAAACCATGTAGCTAAAAACTAGAATTCATATCATACCATAGACCTAAATTTATGATATCTTTTACATATATGAGGATTTTCTTAACTGCTGTCATATGTGACTCTTTAGGGTCTAATTGGAACCTTGCACATAGGCACACGCTAAATTGAATATTTGGCCTAGAAGCTATAAGATAGATAAAAGAACCTATCATACTTCTATATATCTTTTGGCAAACTGATTTCCCTTTCTCATCTTTATCTATCTTCACAGTTTTGCTTATAGGTGTGACACTTCCTTTGCAGTTCTCAAGACCAAATTTCTTTACTAGTTTCTTTGAAATCTTGGCTTGATTTATAAATATGCTCTTCTTAGTTTGTTTAATTTGAAACTGCAAGAAATAATTTAATTCTCCCATCATACTTATTTCAAATTCATTTCGTATTAACTTAGCAAATTCTTTGTAGAGATCCTCATTTGTACTTCCCAATACTATATCATCCACATATATTTGCAATATTAGGAGGTCTCTGTCATTTCTCTTGATAAATAAGGTGATATCCACTTTGCCTCTCTTAAAGTCATTTTCACCCAAAAAATTGCTAAATTTTTCATTCCATGCTCTAAGAGCTTGTTTAAGACCTTATATAGTTTTTGACAATTTATATACATGGTCTAGAAATTTGGGATCTTCAAATCTTGGGGGTTGCTCCACATAAATTGTCACATTTATCACCCCAATACAAAAGGTACTCTTGAGATCCATTTAACAAAGCTTAAAGTTCATATGGTAGGCAAAGGCAAGCGGCATCCTAGTAGCCTTTAATCTAACTACGGGAGCATAAATTTCATCATAATCTATATCTTCCTCCTGATAATATCCTTTGGCTACTAATCTAGCTTTGTTTCTCACTATTGTGTCATGTTTATCTAACTTATTTCAAAATATCCATTTGGTTCCTAAGAAAAATTGATCTTCTCACCTAGGAACTAAGTTCCATACTATAATTCTTTCAAATTGATTTAGTTTCTCTTGCATGGATAATATCCAATTCTCATCCTTTAAGACTTCATCCACATTCTTAGGGTTCTATCTAAGAGACAAACGCTGCAAATTTACATTGGTTTTGCAGTGTTGATTTACTTCTAACTCCAGATTGTATGTTTTCTATCATGCCCCGACCCACAGGTCGAGCACGCGAACAGACCACCGCGACTCCTCAAGGCACGAATATGCCCTACTCACACATCGAGATGACGCAAGGCAAATATTATGACCCTACTCAATATCACTAAATCAAAATCATGCAGTGAAAGATTTAAATAAAAAAGTTTCAATAAAAAAATTTCTTTAAAAAAAACATTTGCCTCCAATTTACATATAATATTTATATGCATGGTCCAATCTAAACAAGGATAGGTATGATCACATACCCGGTAACGTCTCTCAGTAAGGCTCATGGAACAATACCTCAGGATAAGCCAAGTCTAATATAAACTGAAAATGTAAATATGATGGGTGAATATAATCCACATACTCAGTGAGTGAGGTACAATGACTATATAATGACAATAAATGAATTTGTGAGAGTGGCAAGTCAAAACATCATTTTCAAATTATATTTCATTCATTTGCAAACATACCATGTAATTCAAAATAATATACATCCTTATTATCAATCATGCATAATGTGTCAAAAACGTATTCTACCCATAGTTTGGTCTAACTAGTCAACAAAATGTCATAAGAATGAAACACATATATTTTCCCCCCTTCCTTTGGTGTTAACATGGTCCTCACGTGGTGTTCGTCTATTGGATCCGTTGGTCAGAGACAGGGAACTCAAACCCCTGCTCCTATGTTACCCCACCACGTCACCCCGTCGAGTAAACGCTCAATACCATGGTAGAGAATGCATTATAGCCATTATACACCATCTCATAATCATACACATGTGTCATACATTATCATTTATAAACATTTACTCATAAAATATGATACTATCAGGTCATCATAATATCAAGATGCAATTGTCACAAACATCATTTCAAGATATGCTACAAACACTAAAACATTTCTAAATCACATTTTAAAATTTATTTATAAAAGTCATGATCAAAAATATTTTTCATTCAAAGTCAAAAATAGTCTTCTAACTCACCTCGACTGAGGAAGATATGTCACTTCCCCTAACTATCCTCGTTTCTCGAACGAGCCACCTCTCGTACGAAAACATAACCCTACACCTAAGTTAACAATATAAACAATTCATCAATTTCATTACTTCGATAAGATCATATTGTCAAACTACAAAATGTACATGGAAAATATTTTCTTTCACAAGGTAAAATTTCAAATTTTTATACTTACAGAAAAATGTCTACAAAACCTATCACGTGCAGGTTTAGTAAAATCATGATATCTTCTAAAATCTTGATTGGATTCAAATGATTCAAATTTTCTATTAAATCTAAGACATATATCTCCAATTTTTTATTCAGATCAACTTCCAATTCTGAACACACAAATTTATAAAATTTTATAACTTTTTCAACCTAAGTTCCTAAAATCAACTCTGCACAGTTTTGGAAGAATTTTCATATCTCCATGTGTACTTCTCCAATTTAAGTGATTCTTATCTCAAATTGAAGATAAAACATAGATCTAAAACTTTTTAGTTTGTAACATCCTCAAATTTTAAATGTATAATTTTATAAAATTCCATTTTCATCTCAATTTTAGTTTTAAAACTTCTTCTGCACAGTTTTAGTAAAAATATCATAACCATCTACATACAACTCCGATTCAAGTGATCTTTACCTCAAATTAAAGATAAAAAGAGATCTAAAAATTTTATGTTTAATGATTCTCCAAATTCTGAACAGAAGATATCTCAAAAATTCATAAAATTTACTAGTCGTACACAGAATATGAAGCAAAGTTGGTGGAATATGTTAAACTTCTAAAAATCACCAAAAATTGATTCTTTCATGAAATGCTTCACATGATATACCATTTTAAAGCTTAGGAAGTCTAGTTTATAGAAAAATAAATGGCTTAGATTTTTGTTTTCTATAGAATGATATATTATAAGAATACTACATAAAACTTAATCTAGAAATCAATATCTAGCATGCTGGTATGGATGCCAATGTAACTAGTCATCAAATAATTTAATCCTAGTACAAGTTAAGATATGTTACCTCATTTATAAGGTCTCTTGCTAGCAATATATCAGCACTCCCTTTGAATCCTTGAATTTTTCTCACCTTAGCAAAATTAAATCACCATCCTATATAACACTTTTATACTTTTAATTGAAATTCAAGAACTTTCAAAAATGTTCTTACCTCTTTGGCTCCATGGTTGAACTCAAAATGGATATGAAGCCTATAAAATTTCGTGAAAGGGTGGTTTGAATGAAGAAAATGAGTCAATTCTATTCCTAAACAAGTTTTTTATAATTCTAACAAAATATCCTTGACCATTGGATCATTCCATACATCATCTCAACCTTTCACTTGTCCTAGCACTTAAACCATGCAATTGTTGATTCAAGCAAGCTCCATGCACTCCATTAGGTGTCTTGTTGGATGTCCATGTCAAGGGTAGAGATATCACAAGTTAGAACAAACTATTCTAATTAGATTTCATGCAAAAATTTCCATCCAATGAACTTCCATACATAAATTTCCACCCAATATGCTTTCTTAAATGTGGAACAATCTTATGTGGCCACTAACCAATCTTATTGCCCTATTGACCAATCACTTAACTCCAATTGTCAATCCTTGAGTGGTTTACAACTTAGACCCTCAATTTTCCTTAATTGGCTCAACTTTACTTAATTGTATTTAAACCCCTAACTTTTAACAATTTGCATTTTTGCTCCCTATGAAATTTTGTTCAAAATTTCTTAAATATGTGAAATTTCATTTAAATATCTTTATTTAAGTATGTAAACCTTCTCTTAGCCATTTTTGACTTCTTTAACCCTAGTCGGCGCTTTCCGAGAAATTTTTCAACTTACCGATAAAAATTTCATTTTTTTTTAGCGATTTTGAGGCAAAACCTCAAAATAAATAAATAATTAAATAAAATTTTATTTTAGATGTCTCTAAAGGATGTTAATATATATATAATTATGAGGAGTAGTACATGATACACAGTCACTGAAAATCATTGTAACATTTTCAATTACGTTTTCTATATTTACATTATTCTTAATTGTTAGATACTTTGTTTCTAGTTCATGGTTGTTCTGAGAGATGAGTAGAGTGTTATATTCTACAATTTCATTTTTAGGCTCCTCGCCTTGAGTATTTTCTACAGATATTGGTTTTGATGCTATTTCACATCAATAATCATTATCTCTCTCATAGAATCATCAAATTCATTAAACTTCACATGAATAAATTCCTCAACTACCATTGCTCTTTTATTATAAATCATATAAGTTTTCCTATTGATTGAGTATCCTAAGAAGATGTCTTTGTCACTTTTTGCATCAAATTTTCCTAACTGCTCCTTTTTATTATTGAAAACATAACATTTACATCCAAATATATAGAAGTAGCTTTTGTTTGGTTTTTTATTCTTATAAAGTTCATAAGGGGTTTTCTTAAGGATTGATCTAATTAAAACTCTATTCATAATGTAACAAACTATATTTACAGCTTTGCCCAAGAATATTTGGATGTGTTATGTTCATAGAGTATGGCTCTTGCCATTTCTTCTAATGTTCTATTTTACTTTTCTACGACTCCATTCTGTTGTAGTGTTCTAGAGGCAGAAAACTATGATTGATTCCATTTTCTTCACAATATTCTTTTAATTGATTATTTTCAAATTCCCCACCATGATCATTTCTTATTTGTGATATTGTGTAGCCTTTCTCATTCTGGAGTTTTTGCAAAGTTATATGAAATTTAAATAGACTTCTCCTTTCCTAGCTAAGAAGAGAACCCAGGTATATCTTGAATAATCATCAACTATTACAAAGCCATAATGTTTACCTAAACTTTGGGCTCTCGATAGACCAAATAGGTCTATACAGAGTAGCTCTAAGGGTCTAGAAGTTAAGATCACATCCTTAGGTTTAAACAAAACTTTTGTTTGTTTCTCTTTAATACAAGTATCACAAATTTTATCTTTTTTCAAATTTTAAGTTTGGGAAACCTTTCACTAGGTTTTTTCTTTGTTAATCTTTTAATTAGATTCCATGCTTGCATTACCTTGCTATTTATGCCAAAGTCTAGAGTTATCTTTATCCATGACCATTAAGCATGATTCATTTGTTGTCTTTGTTTTATTTAAACCTATTACATATATGTTTCATTTCCTAGTTCCAGTAAATTTTGTTTCATTTGATACTTTCAATAACGATATTTTTATACACTTGAATTACATTTCTTTTAGTATTTATTTATATGTTTTATGACTGATTTGAATCATATTTTATGAATTTCTATTGATTTATTTTCGTGGTCATTGGTTTAAGAAAAATGGAGCAAACTTGCTATTTTTGGACTGGACAGACAACATTTGGTATTGTAGCCATAACTTTTTGTCCTGATATCCGTTGAGGTGATTCTTGTGGTGTTGCAAAGAAGACTTCGAGCCCTACAACTCTTATGAAGACCTCAGTGGCTGGGTCAGACCAGAAAATATTCAAAAATTGAGTCGAAGTTACTATAGTGCTAGAAAACAGAAACTGGGAATGAAAAAGGAAATAAGGTGCTATAATTTTGGAATTACCTTGTTAGTAATTTCAAAAATTATCTAAATTTAAGGAAAGAAAATTTTCAAGTATTTGGAAAGTTAAAAATCATTATCAAGTAACAAGAGAAAGTTTTCAAATTAAATTCAAAGTCCAAACTTCCAATATAGTTCAAATTACTAAATTTTTCCTAGAGTTTTCACTCCTATATATAGCACTGCTTGGGTAGCCACAAGGAGCCTCCTTGATGCATGTTTTTTCCCTTAATTTTCTCTCATTCTTCCCCCCATTACAAACCCTAGCAGCCATAGCCTTTGTCTTCGACATCCATGTTCGTGCATTCAAGGTTTGTAATATTCTCTTTTAGTTTCTTATTTTTCTTTTCAATGTCTAGCTAATTTTATTGTTCCTAGGACTCGATAGATTTTATTTTTTGATTAATACATGACTTGATTTGATTCTTTCTCTTAAGTTTTATTGGCATGATTATTATTTTGATGAGATTTTATTGTTGTTCTTAATGCTTCAAACATTTTTGGGCTCAATGTTTTGATGAATTGAGATTGAGTGTATGCATGACCAATATAATTGCACATGATTAGTCCAAATAATAAAATCCATATGAAATTATGAACATAACCATTGGATTAATTTCATGTGTGAGGATTAAGGGAAACCTTAATTTATAGATTTTCACAAAACCATTGGGTTTTGGTTAGTCAAATTAGAGACTCATTGCATGACCATTTGGTGAATCTAATTTAGAAAAATCTGTCATCATCAATAATAAATCATTAGCCAATGAACTTAGGGATTGAAAAGATTCAACCATGTAGAAAGATAGAAATAAATGAAATCGATATTTTAGGATTTTCATTACATTAGGGTTTTGTATTTTAGATCTTGTTTTTAGTAGTTTCTAAAATTTTCACAACTTGATTTGATTTGTTCAACTTAGATTAGGGTTATTCATACTTGGTAGTATAAAATATTCTTGTGGGATCGACACTTGTTTTGCACTATAACAACACTTGACTAAAGTATACTTGACCGAAATCGTGATATACCTAAATCACGTAAATACAATTAAACAGTTATTGAAATCAAAGATCACCCTATAACCCTTGTCACAAAATTGAATAACATTAAGTAAACTAAATTTTAAACCAAAAACAAACAAAACATTTTAAATTTGAGTTTTAGAATACTTACCTCCTATGTTGCCTACTCCAATGATCTTCCTTTAGGAGTTATCTTCAAAGGCCACCATTCCTCCTTTCTTTTTCTCCAACAAAGAGAATTTGGATGCATATCCGATCATATGCCTCGAGCTTCCACTGTCTATGCACCATACGGAGGGTCCAAGATATTCTTTTGATTTCAAACATACCAATGAGAAAAATCAATTACATTTTTGCCTTTGGTATCGACATTTTCTTGGATCTGGTTGGGTTAGTTCTAATTTGACTCCTAGGCACCCATTTCATTTTTGCTACTAACGACAGTTTGTACTAGTATTCATTAGTTGAGTGTCCAATTTTTATATTGTGAGTGCATCCAGATCTATTAACTTTTAAGTTCTTTGGTGCATCTACAAAGTTCTTCCTTAATTCACAGTGCTCAGATGTGTATTCAATTTCATGCAGTTATGGCACTTATATTGTTTGACATCGTGAGAACTGGATGCAAAGAATTTATACAACTTTTTCTGAGTTTGGTTTGGATTAAATCCTAATATAGCTTTGTCAAATACTACCCTTTGGGCTCCGAGGTTAGCATCTAGTTTTTCTTGTCCCTGTATAAATTTCATTAAGATTATATTTTGTCTAATATTCTTTTCTTTCAGCTCTTCCACTTAACTTTTCATTCTCATCACCACATTTGGTTTTGATTTTAATGTGCTCTGTTTTGTTAACTACTACAAACATTTGTTCTTTTTATAATCTAGTTCTTCATATAGTTTACTAACCTTTTCTTTTTTAATTTTAAGTTCTTCATCAAGTTCAGTGGTTTTTGTTTCTAGATTAGAATTTTTCTTTTATAATTCAACATTATCAGCTCTAAGTTTTTTTAATTCCTTCTCAAGATCAGACATATCTTTTGTCACGCCTCAAACCAGAATCGTGAACAGCCGCCCGTTGCCTAGATGTCGACTGTATTTCTACAAAAAAATCGGACAGAACCTCCCCATAAATCGGAGGTCTCTCATGTACAAATAAGCTTGTATACCTGTATAATTTAAAATCATCTTGTAAATTAAACAAATGGCCATCCCAACCTCTCCAAAACCAACAAATCCCACAACCGACATCCAGAACAACGCAAGGCTAAATAAATTACCAGCAGTCCTAGCCACAGACCTCTACTGTCATACCCAACTAGAGCATGAGTAGCCGCCACACCGAGCGGGCCTAAATTTATACAAATATATTACAAATTCTCAAGTTAACACTTTAAATATTTACAAATGCCTCAATGCAAGTGAAATATGAGAGTTTCGCAAACAAAAGTCCAAAAATTATACAGTCATCCCATAATATGTACATGGCTAACTACGGACCTCAATATCAAGACCACGCAGGGTCGACATAAAGTACAAAATTCATATTTTCAGTTAAAACTTAAATCTCACCGTCGTAAATACTAAATCCACCAACAAGCTTTCAAGTCCTCTAGAGCCACATGCGTCGCCCTAGCACCATAATCCTGTCTGGGGAAGGAAAGAAGAGGGGTGAGTACTCAGGGAAGAATACTCAGTGAGTGAGTGGATCAATGCAATCGTCTAATATGAGGTGTGAAACTAGAGTGTCAAAGCATAAGTATACAAATCATATTTCAAATCATCATGCTTTTCATTTCAACAATATATCATTAGCACGCATTATCAAGTCAAATATGCATCTAAAGCACTGTCATTAAAGTCATAGAGCTGCCAGCCGAAAGTGTCCTGGCAGAGGTCTACCTCGACCTATGACAGGCGCACCGGGGGTGTTATATGCAAATTTATTTAAAGTGCTCTCTATCCCGGCATTGGCTACGGACCTCATCCAGGTGCTAGACTTGGAGAGAGTATCCAAATCCTCCCCCTTTCGGGTTCAACCTGGCTAGTACCGTGTCGTTAATATAATCACGACAACTCGTGGGATACCCCAGGCCTAGGCATATCCGGACACCACCCAAGCGCCTCTCACGGTGTCCTTCGTAGCTACGGAACAATACATACTAAAGCCCTCAAGGCCAAAATCAATATCGTATCAACATGTGCCGTAAATCAGGTTCACAAACCAAATGTAACATATAGCATAAAATGGCACATTATACATTTCAACCACATTGATGCATATTTTCATAATTCAACCAATTTTGGGACACTCCATCGGTTCACAAAAGTCAGTTCCAAAACCAGTCAAAACATTTCAAGCACACGATAAATCGTGCTTATTTATCAAAATATTGTAAAACAGGGTTTACATATTAAACGAAAACATTGAAATAAATCTCACTCACATTATGGGGGAGGGTAGCGCACTCCCCAATAATACCATGAAGCGAAGAAAAAGTGTTCCCCTCAATCAAGACATCCAACACTTACGAATGTATAAGATCAGCAAGTTTCAAACCTGCGCAGTTATAGGAAATAGGCTATAACTTCTAATACACCTTTACAAATCAGGGGTTTCTTATTTCATTTTTAAAGCTAAGGATGTCTAGTGTCTAAGGCAGAAAACCTCATGTCATTCGGAGCTATATAAAGAAAGTTATGCTAAAGGACTACATGCTATTCAATTGGCTAAAATGCATGTTTTTCACTTTCAAATTTCCAATGTCAAGTCAAGTCTTTTAAGCCACTCCCTTAACTCTTCATATTTTGTTCATGCTTACAACATGTCCACAAGACTCAAGTGGTGGTACTCAACAAATCCTGCATAAAGCTCACACCAATCCAATCTCTCGTCGCACATAAGAGTCAGTATATACACCAACACACTCTTATTCAAATTTCTTTATCAACTTCTTCTCTTCAATACACCAATACCATACTATACATTTATCATATAAATACAAACACATGCTTTTGCTCATTCTTTACAATTACACATTTTTATATCACTTTAACACACCAATATCACTATATATGCATACACTTTTTATACCTTATTACATACACATATAAGCCTCCATTTTTCTTATTAGATTCATTCCCAATCTCTCCAATGGATTCAGTCAAGACATTTTTACATCGACATGCTCACTAATCTCTATCCAAAATTCAGCATACATATATACATAATTCCTCATACTCATGGCCTCAATTTCACATACACATAGTCAATAACACATCACAAAATTCTGCATACTTTCTTATTCCATTTTCCTTACATTTCACTACATATTTCACATGAAAATGACTTTCTTTTTAGTTTCCATTTGTGTAGAAATTTCTGCACTCATTCCTTCCTCATTTCATTCACTAATACACATATATACACAATCACCACAACAATGCCCTCAAGACACACATGCATTGGAGTTTTCTTTCCCATGCATTGTGCCACATATTTGCACGGAAATGACCTCTAAGCCATCTTCCATTGTGCAGACAAATTTCTGCACTCTTTTACCTCCCATCCTCATTCAAAATCATACACTTATAAGTCTCATAATCACAAAATTTTTTCCTACACCTCACCAATACAAATCCATGCATTTTTCACTCCAAAATCCATTGAAATTTCTGCCCAATGTCCCCAAACTCACTGCACTTATTTGGCTCTCATTTCACTCATATAAACTCCCTTATTGGCGCCACATTTTTGCACACATGCACCAACACTCCAGCACACATATCCCAAAGCAATTTCATGCATTTCACACTCCAAAATCCCTCCAATTTCCATGTCCAAGGGTCCAAAAGCTACTGCAATTAATTGAACAGAATTTCTACCAAACTTTGTGACCACTTAGGTCCAAAATACTCTCATATGGTTGCTGAAAATTCTGCAATTTAGCCTAGGTTCATTCTCCACCAATTTGGACACAAATTTGGGATTGAAACAATCCATTTTCTTATGCCAAAGTCCTGTACACCTAAACTAAGTTATGCCCATGTTTCTACTTCCTCCTAGGGTCATTTTAAACACCAAAGATAGTCCATTAGAATGCCCATCCAAAATTCCCCAATTTTCTTCATTTTTCACCAATTTCGGCCCTCCCCTTGCTCTCAAACAAAACAACCTTAACATGGCATGAAATTTAAGTATGTAATGGACAAAGAGGAGAGGAGAACACTTACCAACAATTTCTGGACGAAAATTGAAAGAAGTATTGAATTTCTCCTTGGATTTGGACTTCCGGCTCTTCAAATTCCACCCAGCGATCTTTTCCCTTTTGTCTCCATTTCTGGACAGGTTGTCATGAGGCTTGAGGGAGGGTGATTGAAGGTAGAAAGGGTGTTGAAGGCTTGAAGAAAGGGAGCTGTCCACGATGGGGAGAATGAAAGGAGAAGAGGCTCTCACGAAGGATGTTTTCTCCTTGGGCTTCTCACGGTTATGCTTGAAAGAATAGAGAGTGCTAAGGTTTCCTCCTCTTAATTGATATCTTCTTCATTTCCTAATTGCACATTAGTCCTTCCTTTATTTTAATTTACACTCAACCCCCTAATCTTGGCCATCCATAATTTTTCAAGTTATGATCTTTCTCTCCACATGTTGCCACTTGTCATGCTCTCACATTTCTCTATAAAGCACTTTCACACATTCCAAGGACATTAATTACATGTCCTTTGAGTCTATCCACAAGTCCCCGCTTTGACCCGAGACCGGTCAAATTTACTATTCATTTCAAAATTTTTTAAAATCACACATTGAATGCAGATTTTCATTCTGAGTCCAGTGCCATAGATCTCGTGCGAATATGAGGTCGTTTGACCATCCAAACGTCCTCCGGAGTGAAGGTGAGTGCCAATCGGTCGAAATTTGACCTAGGCCTCGAAATTCGTGAAATGTTGCTACAGGCTCTATTTTACGCGTAGAATCACAAAAATATAAGTCTCGGATGAATACGAGACCGTTTGCTCGGACAAATTTCAATTTTGTCTAGAATAAGGGTTTATTCGGCAAAAATTCTGGGGTTGCTAGCCTTCTCCGGGCAATTGCTCAAATTTCACCCTTCTGCTTAGAGCAATCATCTTTAAAACATATTAGGCATGTGACATTTCATTAGAAATGAAATTGCATGGGTAAATCTCAAAATGACCCGATGACCCTTCATTTTGGGTCCATGGTGCACTATTCGTGCTACCCCTGGGCTCAATTTTCTGGCCCGACACGAAAATGCGTGTAAGTATCCTCACTGGCCAATTACGACACTCTGAATCTAATGGAACTAATCCTATGTAAAACTGAGATCGTTTGCTTGCTCGAATCTCACCTCACCCGAATTTAGGTTTTCGGGCACGCTTTTCAAAACATAGAGTTAACGAGAGCGAATTTAGATAGCGAAGCAAATCGCGAAAAATTTTGAGTGAAGTTTACTACTCAGAACATCACATATATATATGTACATATACCTGAATGGAGTACAGCACAATACACCGAGAGTCGGTGTTACATCTTTTCTTAGAGAATTATTTTTTTTCTTCATCTTCTTTCATTTTTAAGTGATTCAAGCATGGCTTTATGCAATTCAATAATGGAGAAATCATTCTTATCTAAATCTAAACAAGAAGAGTATGAAGTAAAAGTTACCTCATTGTCAGAAGATTGCTCGATGGCTAAGAAGCAGACATTGGCTTATTCCTCCATAGCTTTATCATCACTCGAGTTTAAGTCTTCGTCGCTCCAGACTACAAATGCCTTCTTCTTCTTCTTCTTCTTCTTCTTCTTCTTCTTCTTCTTCTTCTTCTTCTCTTTTCTTTCCTTTTTGTCTTTCTTCTCTGCCTTCTTCAGCTGAGGGTAATCAATTTTAATAAGATCGAGCTTCTTCTTCTCGTAGCATCTCACTTCATCTTTCTTCTCTGGCCTTTTGAAGTTCATCTTACTTCTATTTCTTCTCTGCACCATGAATTTTCTGAACAGCTTGGCCAGTAAGGTTGTATCTTGTTCATTATCCTCATTTTCAAACTCGAAGGAGCTTTCATCACTTTCAACTTTGAGAGCCATTCCTTTTCCTTTCTTCTCTCTGACTGAACCTTTAACATTTAGCTTCATTTCATGTTATCAACAAACTAAAAAACTTATCCATGGTTAGAGTTTCGAGGTTCTTTGATTCCTCGATCGCTATAACTTTTAGCTCCCAAGATATTAGCAAATACCTTAGTACTTTGTCCACCATGTCTTCTTGAGGAGTACCTTTCCTGAGCAATCTTAGTTTGTTTGTGATCGTGTTGAAGTATGTCATCATCTCACTCACTGTTTCTCCTTCCCTCATTTTGAAGGCTTCATATTCTTGTTTCAACAATTTGATTTTGTTTTCGCAGACTTGATTGATGCCTTCATAGGTGGCTTCAAGTCTCTTCCAAATTTCTTTGGTAGTGATACATGAGGAGACCCAGTTATACTCATTGATGCTCAGGGCAAGATGAAGAAGTTCTCAACTTTTCAGTTCGCTTAATAGACTTACTTTTGTTCTAGTGTCATGTTCTTTATTTGTATTGATGCACGGACAATGTCGATTTCTTTTATTGGAAACTCAATCCCTTCTTCAATGATTTCCCAAGAAATTTTATCTTAGACTATAATAAAGTTACGCATTCTTTGTTTCTAATAGCTATAGTTGTTTCTGTTGAAGAATGGAGCTCTATTTGTAAAACAAGCTTCAAATGGAACAGAGTCTCTGTTTAGTGTCATTTGGAGTTTTTGAAAATAGGATAGGGGTAAGGATCTTTGGTCTAAGATTGTGAAACCTAAGACTAGACACCTGTTCTGATACCAAATTGTTCCTTCCACTTTGAACAAAGTGGGCGATGAACTTCTAATCATTAGACATGTTCATCAGCTTGAATTACATGTCTCTGTGATCTTCCCCAATTTGTTGCCTAAACTCACCCATATTTTTTATAACATCTCCCACATTCCTTTCAAGCTCCTTGACTCTATAGTTCAAATTGTCATATTCCCTCACTCTATTCTCTAAACTATCAAGTCTATCAATGATCTTGGTCTACATGGTGTTCATTCACTCAAAAAATTCATTCCATCTACTTTCAGAATGAGAAGGACCTTGAGTTGGAAAGTGAGTTTGAACGTTGGAAATTAATGCTCTTCACCTTCAACAATCAATGCTTTCGGTTGCTTCTTATTTAATATTTTTGCTTGGTATTTATTTTTAAAGCAGCTTTTTGCTTCTTTTTGATAAGCAAATCCTATTTTAAGAAAATTTGAAATACTTTTTGCTGCAACAGGAATGTTAGTACAACAAATAATACAAATGTTTGAAAATTATTCGTCGGTTGACTCAATTCAAATTACTCTCAGGTTTTGATTAAACTATTATATGCATCGGTTGACTTGTGATTTAGTTCAATTGACTTATTTTGGTGACATGTTATTAGAGTTTGATTAAATAAAGAACTTTTAGTGTACATGTTATTTAATTTTGAAAAGTCAATGGCTATGCTTAAGGTACACATCATTCATCACATAATATTCATCGATCTTTGTGAATAAGGGGTCGATCATGTGAGAATAAGGTCAACTGAATTTTAAATCTAGTTGAATGAATTTTAGAATTGGTTAATAGAATTTTGGCTAAGGTCGACTAAAGGAAATTGCGGGTCAGCATGTGATTTGGCCCGGTCAACCAGAGGAGTGTATTGCACATCTTAAAGTTCAGTGGGTTGACTACTTTAGCCTATAGTCAACCGTTTGAGCATAGCGAGTTGACCGCTTGTCCTCATAGTCGCTTGCAGAAGTGTTATGGGCTGACCTCTAGCGCTCAGCGGTTACCTGCTGGAGCACTACAGGCCAACCGCATGCACTCAACGGTTGCCCGCTGGAGTGCTACATGCGCTCGGTGGTCACCCGCTTAAGCGTTACATGAGCTCACGTTCGACTGTTGAAACTCAGCAAATCAACCTCTGGACTTCTATAGGTTGGCCATCTTGAATGTGTGGGTCTGCTAGTTGGAAGGTTAATTTAACCCAATTAGTTCTACATTATTTTCAACCTTATTTATAACTTAAATTTTCTTATTTTGATAATGATCAAAACCTAATTTTGTCAACAAAAACAATTCTCCTTAATAATGTTTGAGAATTTACATTACAAGTATTTCATGATTATTGCATATCTATTGAAATAAAGGTTGAATGTCATGTTACTCATGTTCAAACCCAAAATGGCCTAACAGAGTCATTTATAAATGTCTCCAATTGATTGCAAAACCATTACTTATGAAAACCAAGCTTCCTATATATGTTTGAAAACATGCAATTTTACATGCAGCTACAATTAGAATCAAAACAAATAGAATATTTTCTTTCTTATAAAATTCATTAGAACAGTTATAATCAAAATTTGAAAAGTAAACGAACAAGCAAGGAGAACTTACCTTGTTCTATTCTTTTTCTTCTTCTTCTGTCATTATACACATGTAAGCTTGGTCCTGGATAATTCTTTCATCTGTCCCTTTATAGATGACTTCCAGCTTTTCCTAAATTTCCTTGACACTTATGTATGAGGAGACTTTGATGTACTCCTTTAAGCATAGGCTAGAGTGGAGAAGGTTCAAAACCTTACAATTTGCTCGATAAACTCTTCTTTCTTTAATAGTCATGTTCTTTATCTTTGTCAAGGCTTTGATGCCATTAATTTCTTCAGTTGGAAATTCAGCTCCTTCTTCAATTGATTCCCAGGATTCCTTATCTTTGGATATGATAAAGATCCTCATTCTCTGCTTCTAGTAGTTAGAACTATTTCCATTGAAAAATGGTGTTTTATCGATTGACCCAGCTTTGAATGGGATATAATCTCCGTTGAGTGCCATGATTGATCTATTCTCTTGAGGCTATTAAACCATTCACTAAGAGACCAGCTCTGATACCAATTAAAATATAATCTAAAGGGGGTGAATAGGTTGTATGGTACTTTTTCAATGATTTGGATATTTTTTAGTTTATTGATAATGAAGGTAAGATGAAGGAGTTAAAGAGAAAGAAAACAGAGCATGAAAGGAAGATAAAAACCGAAACAAAGCATAAGAAATTTTTATAGTGGTTCCACCAAACCCGGTATACATCCACTCCCAAACTTCACCTGGATTTTTACTATTTGTAACCCAAATAGTATAACAAACTTGATTCTAGGTGTAAGTTAGACCTTTACAGTGTTTTTTCTCAAAACACTAACCCAACCTCTCACAAGTTATTTCTCTCTCTAAACTCCAAAATGAGAAACACTCTCTGATCTTTTGAACCTTTTGTACATGAGGAGAATAAGTGTTACAATGGATGAAGCTACAACTTCAGATGTAACTCTCAAAAAGAATTTTATAAAACTAAGAAAAATAGAGTATATCACTTGAAGCTCAGAGTGTTATAAATTTCAGAATGTTTAGCACTTCATTTTTTTCTTTCAGCACTTCACCCTCTTTCTTTCAAAGATCTATAGTTCTATATATATCATCATCTACTTCATTCATCCAAAGAGCCTTTGTGGTTGGCGAGCAATCGAATGTTGGCCATTAATGAAATATTTAATGTTCACAACCACCTATTTGCCTTTTCACATAAATAAATGTTAGAAACAATGTGTCAACTGGAATGGGTTTTCTATTGACTATTTAATTTGAATTTCAAATTTTGTTCCTGTGTGATTAACATCTTCTTTTGCTTAGTCGTCTGATTTTCTTATTCTGAAATTGCTTAGTTGACTGCCTCATTCTTTTTGTCAGTTGTGTTTCATTTAATATCTCTTGTTAGTCTACAGTCTTATAAACTTAGTCAGCTATCATTTGAACAGTCATAGGTTGTGTCAGCTAGTGTGTTGGGTTAGTAGACTAAGATTTGAATTTGGTTATGCTTCTGCCAAATGTACTTAGACATTAGTTGACTATTATTCTTCTTTGAAAGCTTTAATATATTAGTCAGCTATACTATTTTATCCTTTCTGGGTACAGACTAACTTTAAATGTATGTTGACAAATGGTTATTTAGTCTAAGTGCCTGTCGACTATGTTTTAGTTCATTTTTGACTAATTACTTTCTTAGTGAAGTTTCTGTTGATTATCTCTAACCCTTTATTGATAGATATCTAAACATCAGTCGGTTAATTCTTCTAACCGTTTAATAAAGTCTTAGTACGTTAGTCGACATCCCAAAATACCTTGTCGACTAATATTTTTGCTCAGTCGGCAGTTTTGATATTTTAGTCTGCTATGTGTGTTTTAAGCTTGTAGGTGTAGACTAAATTTGAATTTGTGTGTCAACTGATGTTTGATTGCATTTTGACTAATATTTTTAGCAATGAAATCCTTGTTGGCTAACTATGATCTTCTGTCAGTAGCTTTCTAGTCAGTAGTTAGCTAATCTTCCGATTAATTGACTATTCATTACATTTTCAGTGTGTTGGTCAACATCTCATAATTCCTTGTCAACTAATTTTCTTGCCAAGTTGACAATTTTGATGTCTTAGTCGACTTCTATGAGTTCTAAAGCTTTTGAGTTCTAACTGACTCTAAATGTATGTTGATTAATAAATTTTGTCAACAATGTCAAAACATTAGTCAGCTATAGTATTTCCAAAGTTATTAAGTCCATACTAAGTGCAGACAACTTTTAAACATATGTTAATTGATTGTGTTGCTTAGTCAGAAGTCTCAATTTTTTAGTTAGCTAATCAAATGTTTTAGACTTTAGTATGCAGACTAAACTTAAGCATGTGTCGACTAACATTTTTTTGCTTAGTCAAAAGTATTAAAGTAGTAGTTAGCTATTTTGTGTTTTAAGCATTTAAGTGCAGACTATATCTTAGTGTGTGTCGACTAATATATTTAGTTGGCATCCTCCTTTAGTCAGTCGACTAAAATTGTTTCTTTGGTTCTTAAGTCTTTAGTCAACATCTCCTAAATATCAGTCGACAGTTTTGTTCGAAACTAGAAAAATTTTATAACTGTGAAGATCAATAGTAGATAGTCCTCTTCAGTTAGTCAACTAGATTATTTACGATTTACAAAGTTTTAGTCGACATGTTATATGTGTTAGTCGACATATTTGTCAAAATCTAAAATTTTTCTATGTCTAGAGAGTTTTAGTCAATAGGTTGACAGAGTTAGTTGACTATTCTATGATATATCTCGAGGCTTTGTCAATTAAGTTGATAAAACTATCGACAGCTTATGTTCTACAAAGATCTTTAGTCGGCTGAATTTAAGGGTTAGTCGACTATGTTAATGCTTCCTAGACTTAATTGGCTGACAAATATCATGTGTCGACTAATCTACAAATTAGTCGAAAGCTTATTCTTTAATGAAGCTATTCTGTCGACTAGTCTAGAGCATATGTCGACACTTTTTATGAATAAGTTACTTTAGATTTTTAATTATGTTTTCCTAATTTTCGATTCACTAAATTGCATATTTTTCTCATCATCAAAACACTTATGTGCAACATTCTCTCCCTTTTTAATGATAACAAAACATATTTGGCATTATTTTGGAGTTAACTTACCTTAACTCCTACTCAAACATTGCATCCTAAATATTTAATAATGTTGCATCCTAGCTACTTAACTCTCCCTCAGCAGTAGATAGATAAACAATAACTAAACACTTATTGTAAAGCACAACAACTAAAGCATAACAACTAATCATTTTCACTTTTCTCTCCTCCTTTTTGTCATCAACAGAAAGGAGTTCAAGATTAAACTTAATGGGCAAAAAAATGACCCAAGCTTAAGGTCATTAACCTATCAAAGGAGTGAAACTAACATAAGGTTCCCTAGGTCAATGTCTAGTAGTAAGCATGTATGAAAATATCTGTGTGAGTGCAGAGATTTGAACATCGAGATTAACCAAGAATCAATTGTCTTAACAACCAAGCATAACTAGTATCCAGTAATCAAAATTTATCCTTACTTAAGTATTTTCAACACAAACTTTATTACATCTAAACCCATAAAGTATTTATAGAAACATTTCAACTTACATAAAAAGTCATAAAGTTTATATCATAGCTATAGTATCATAAAACATTTAAAGAAGAAGTAACAAAAATATCCATAAAGTGTTTGTCACAAGTATCAAATATTAGAAGACTTAAGTATTTTTCAACAAACCATCACATCACATTACATCACAAAGAAACATATTGTATGCAGATACTCCCATTAGCCTCCCATCGCTACTTATTTGTTGAATGTCTATCCTTTCGAATATTCAACTTTTGTTCCACTTTCGCCACTTTTTCTTTCAGATGTGATAGTTCACTTTGGAGTTGAAGTAGTTCCTTCTCTAGATCTTCATCCTCCTGATTTGTGGAGTTCATCAATTAAAAAGAGCCGGATTTGATGATTGAGGAGCATTTTGTGGATATGAAGGTTGATAGGATTGAGGTAGTACAAGGATTTCAGAATTCATAGGGAGAGAAGAGGCTCCAATATTGAGAGTAGGATTAGGTTCAACACCTATTTCTTTAGAGACATCTAACCCATGACTTAGGATGATTTCTGTGATTAATGGATCACATGGAAGATTTCCTCTTTTTGAAGTTCCTATTTCTATCATTTTAAGAGGGATCACAAAGTGAAGTCCTAAATTTGTGTTCTGCATAAGGCATGCCATTAACCAGAAGTCTTCTGAAGTGATAAGGTCATGCCTTATTGCTCTAGGTCTAAGACAGTGAATAATTATCTTGTGAGGTAGTCTTTCATGAAGGTCTAACAATGAGGCTTTATAGTTAACAGTAGTCAGCTGATTATTTTTTAACACTCTCTTAGCGTCATCTAGAATTTTGGTTCAAGGTTTGCTTCACACTCCCTACTAGGTACCTATTGTAGGCCACTTATACTACAAATGAATTTGGGAGACACTATTATTTCCATTCCTCTGAGACAAGTTTTGAACATGCATCCGTGACTATAAGTGTGTATAATTATTTCACTGTCTTTCTTCTATTGTATAGTTCCATCATGATCTTCTATGTTATTATAGAATAATTTTACTAGCCTATTATATGAGGGTGAGAGGGGGTAGATGAGACTTAAGGGACATATTTTTCTAATGTGTTATCAGTAAGAAAGTCTATATTTTGCAAGAAATCCCAGTTAATTGATCTATTCTGAATAACATGATTGAAAAGAATATGATGATCGAAGGACTCAGTATGTTGTAAATCCATATGACTAAAACTTGAACTGCTTCAAGCCATCATTGAAGATTGTGATAGTGTGAAAATCCGGGGTTCAATTCGATTGAGGGATTCAAAAAAACCAACTTTAGTTTAGGAAGATAAAGATCTGGGTTGGTAGATTGTCAAGTATGATAGAGAGAGGTTATGGTCTGTTTACCTAAGAGAAAGAGACGATTTAGGGTTATGAGAAATTAGGGTTTCGGGAGTAGAGGTGAAGGATTTGGAGCTTCTATCAATTAAGTTCTTTTTATAGTTAAAAGGTATTCAACCTGACCATTAATGTTTGGGTTAAATTAAGAGAGGGATTGAGACGATCTGAAGTCTTATAGGTTGGTCCATTTTGGATAATGCTACTTTTAGTCGACAGGAAATGTATTTTAGTTAACTAGTTACAAGTTAGTTGGCTAAATATTGATTATTTGTTAGCTAATCTTAGTTGAACCCTTTGTTAGTCATGAGACTTAGTCGACATGTCAAAGATATTAATCAACAATTTTTAGAATTTTGTTATTGTCCAAATGAGACTTTTAGTCTACTATCACTTAATATTTAGTCAACAAGCTTCTTTAGGATCATGTACTTAATCGGCAGCTCAGTTTAATAGTCAACCGAATTTTCATATAGGTCATATGATGATTAAGGACCCGTTAGCATATATTTAGTCAACTCAAAACATTCATCTGTTGACTATCTCAGTTTTAGGTATTAATGAAGTCGACAAATGACAGTTTTAGTCGACTAATCATTCCTGTTAGTCAGCTATTTGCTTAGTGGATTCAACTCACCATACCTTCTGCTTGTTATTTTATCTACATTTGTTGATTATCTTAGTTGTCTTGTCGATTATGTCTTATTTAGTCTTGACGAGTTGTCAACTGCTCTTAAGATTTTGTCAACTAAGCTTGTTTACCTAACAAGTTAGGCGACTATTTCAAAGATTTTGAAAACTACCCAACGTTCAAAAATATTACTTCTATCTACTAACACGACAATCTTGTCGATTATCTTCCTACTTGTGTCACTAGTTCATCCAAGTAGTCAGCTATTCTTTTGATTTGTTTAGTCATTTGTCGACTATTCAAGTGAATCTGTTGACTACCTATATTTTAAAGTTCTACTTGTGTCAACTAAGTTAATTCAATTTTTAGCTACTCTTGAAATGTTGTAAACTGTAGTGTTACTAATGTCGACTAGTATTCTATCGACTAATTTTCTTTATTATGAGATTTTCAGGTTTTCTTTTTCTTTTAATTTTTGTCTTGGTTTTCACTTGTTAATTTCAATCATTTCTAATTCTCTTTTGAGTTCATAAAATCTATTTTTGCCTAGGAGTTTGGTGAACATTTCCGCCATTTGTTTCAATGCAGTAAAGAATACTATATCTCTTTACTTGATTACTAGTTCAAGAACTAGCTTTTGTATTCTTAATTACTTTTAGGTTATTACAAAATAATCCACCAAACCTACTATTTTTCTATACAGCTTGGTGCATACTGTTTTGCATTTCTCTACCTAAGGTGTCATGATCGTCTTGTTCTTATACAACTATTTAGTTCCTATAATGGAGAAATTCTTTGACTTAAGAACACTACATTTTCCAAATTATTTTGGATTTTCTTGCGATGTTTGTATTCTATTTTCATCTTACAAACTCTTATATAGATTTTTTGTTCTATTTGAGACCATTGGCTCAAATAGGTTTCTCCAAATCTGAATTTGTCAAGGATAATTATTTTTGCCTTCTTCTTTTTTATCTTACTTTCGATATTCTAAATTATTATCGGGAGTTATTTCTGATTTCTGACTTATAAGATCATCATTAAAACATATATATATATATATATATATATATATTTCACGCTAGAGGGATCAAGTTTAGTAAAGATTATCTATATTTCATCATGGATTGATTTTCTAATGTCATGATCCGTTTGTTGAAGATTTTGTATGCTCTATTAGAAGTTGAAGGATTTATCCTTCTTGGCATCAAATTTTCTAGGGAAAACCCTTTCCACTTTCTAGCATTCATACCCAAATAGTGAATGAAACCTATATCAAGTTTTCAATCTATATAAAGTTCATAGGGTGTCTTCTTTTACAATTAATTCGATCAAAGCTCAGTTTAATAAGAAGTAAGTTGTACCACAAAAGTATTTGGCTAAGTTGTTCTCTCAATACATTGTCATATCCATTTCATCTAAATTTGTTAAAGACTCCTAAAGATTGAGAAATTATTGAGTACCTACTACACACTATTTCCTCATCTACATCAACCAGTTCTTCAAATTCTTTCCATGGACACTTCTTATCCCAAGGATTGCACAAACTTTCTTATTTTGGATTTCTAGCCTCACTTTTTTAGTTAGGGTGATTATCCAAGTATACCTAAAACTAGTTATTTATTATGATGAATCTATAGTGTTTTCCTCCTAAACTTTGAGTTCTAGTTAAGCTAAATTAATCAATGTATAGTTTCAAAGATCTAAAGATTGATATTATGCTTTTAAGGACAAAAGAGGCTACTAACTTGTTTTGCCTTTCATGTAGGCTTCACAAAATTTTTTTTTCATATTTTATTTTGGATAAAAAGATCTTTTATCATTAATTTACATATTAGATTCATGTTTATATGTTCTAATTTTTTTTCCTATAGACCAGTATCCTCATGATTTAGATTCATCAAACATGCCTAATCAACATCTACTATTAATTACCTAGATGTTGCCTTTTCTAGTTCCAATGAATATTATTTTATTGCTTTCTTTAAACAAGCAACAGAGTCAGAATTGTCACATAATTTATTAATACTGAGCAGATTATGTTTTAACAAATCATATCCAATTTGGGTTGGGGAGATTCCTCTACTTCCTATGTTTATGGCGTTGCCTAGAGATGCCTCCAAAGATGGCTTTATCTATTTTCTTTCCTAGCATTCTGTGGAGCCTACCTCCATATGATTGGAGCATCCAGTAACAAGCAATCAAGTGTTCCCAGGTACTTTGGTGTTTTAACATTTAACATGTCTAATCAGAGATTTAATTAAGTTTTTGCCTTTGCTACCCAAAGCTTTTTGGACCTAGCATTATTAGTAGTGACAGAGGTCCTAACTAGTTCTTTTGGCACCCATTGCAGTGTTGGTTTCCTTGATGTTCTACTCTTGGACCAACATACATTTTGTGTTATGTTCATTCCTATGACAGTGCATACATTTGCAATAAGTTGCAGACTTTTTAGTCTAATTAGTGTTGATCTTCTTCTTAAACTTGCAATGATGTGCACTATGTCCTAGTTGCATGCATATATGACATCTAGTTTATAGTTTAGTATTTTTAGAACTAGGGGCAAAGAAGCTGTATAGCTTCTTCTGAGTAGTAGTTGGATTGTATCCTAGTCCAACTCTATCATATACAGCTCTTTGAACTCCTAGCATCAACTCTAGTTTTTCCTGACACTTATTAAATTTATGTAACATAAAGCTCAACCTTACATTCTTTTCCTTTTGATATTCAAGCTGACATACTAAGTTTTCCTTATCTTTCTTTTCAGTGCAAATATTAATAATTTCATTCTTTATAACTTCATTATTAGTTTGCAGTCTATTTTCTTTCTCAGTTTCTTTTTCAACTTTGTCATGTAAATGGTTGTTGTCTTCTTCTAATTCCATTATCTCAATTTGTAATTCATTGACTTTTTTAGTTTTCTTGTCAATTTGAGAGTGTAAATTATTTTTCTTTTCTTTTAGTGTTTCATTTTCTTTTATTAATCTTTCATTTTCAACTTTCAATTTGCTTCTTTCCTCTTCTATTTCAACCACTATTTTCTTTATTGAAGAATTTTTATGATTCATTTTCTTAAGTTCTTTAAAGCATTCTATTAAATTTTCATGCATTTCTTTCTCATAAAATTCATTAAAACAGTTAGAATCAGAATTGGAAAAGTAAACAAACAAGCAAGGAGAACTTACCTTGTTTTGTTCTTCTTCTTCTTCTATCATTATGCACATGTAAGCTTGTTCCTAGATAATTCTTTCATTTGTCCCTTCATAGATGACTTCCAACCTTTCCCAGATATCCTGGGCATTTATGCATAAGGAGACTTTATCGTACTCCTTTAAGCTTAGGCCAGAGTGGAGAAGGTTCATTGCCTTACAATTTGCTCGATAGGCTCTTCTTTCCTCTGCAATCATATTCTTTATCTTGGCTGGGTTTTGACATTGTTAATTTCTTCTGTTGGAAATTCAGCTCTTTCTTCAATTGATTCCCAGGTTCCTCAACTTTGGATATGATGAAGATCCTTATTCTCTACTTCCAATAGTTGAAATCATTTCCATTGAAAAGTGGTACTCTATCGATTGACCCAGCTTTGAAAGGGATAAAATCTCCATTGAGTGCCATGATTAATCATTTCTCTTGAGGCTGTTAAACCATTCACCAAGAGACCGACTCTGATACCAATTGAAATACAACCTAAAGAGGGGTGAATAGGTTGTATGGCACTTTTTCAATGATTTGGATTTTTTTCGGTTTATTGAGAATGAAGGCAAGATGAAGGAGTTGAAGAGAGAAAGAAAACGGAGCATGAAAGGAAGATAAAAACTAAAACAGAGCACATGAAGTTTTTATAGTAGTTCCACCAAACCCGATGTACGTCCACTCCCACGCTCTACCTGGATTTTCACTATTTGTAATCCAGCTAGTATAATAAACTGGCTTCTGGATACAAGTCAGACCTTTATAGTGTTTTCCTCAAAACACTAATCTAACCTCTCACGGGTTGTTTCTCTCTCTGAACTCCAGACCAAGAAACTCTCTCTGGTCTTTTGAACCTTTTGTATAGGAGGAGAATAAGTGTTAAAATGGATGAAACTACAACTTCAGATGTAACAGACTTAAAGCTTTCAAAAAGAATTTTACAAAAGTAAGAAAAACAGAGTATATCGCCTGAAGCTCTGAGTGTTGTAAATTTCAGGAAGTTCAGCACTTCATTTTTTTCTTTCATCACTTCACCCTCTTTCTTTTAAAGATCTGTAGTTCTATATGTATGTATGTATGTATGTATGTATGTATGTATGTATGTATGTATGTATGTATGTATGTATGTATGTATGTATCATCATTTACTTCATTCATCTAAAGAGTCGTTTTGGTTGGTGAGCATTCGAACGTTGGCTATTAATGAAACAATTAATGTTCTCAACCACCTATTTGCTTTTCAGTAGAAATGAACATCAGAAACAATGTGTTGACTAGAATGAGTGTTCTGTCGACTATTCAATTTGAATTTCAAATTTTGTTCCTGTGCTGTCGTTAGCTTTTTTACTTAGTCAATTGATTTCTTGTTCTGAAATTGCTTAGTCGACTGCCTCGTTCTTTTAGTCAGTTGTGTTCCATTTGATGTGTCATGTTAGCTTGCAGCCTTATAAACTTAGTCGGCTATCAATTGAACAGTCATAGGTTATGTCAGCTAGTATGTCAGGTTAGCAGACTAAGATTTGAATTTGGTCATACTTCTGCCAAAAGTGCTTAGACATTGATCAACTATTGTTCTTCTTTAGTCGAAAGCTTTAATATATTAGTTAGCTATAGTGTTTTATCCTTTCTTGGTATAGACTAATTTTAAATATATGTTAACTATTGGTTATTTAATATAAGTGCCTGTCGACTATGTTTTAGTTCATTTCCGACTATTTGCTTTCTTAGTGAAGTTTCTATTGATTATACATCTAAACATCAGTCGGTTAATTCTTCAAACTATTTAATAAAGTCTCAGTATGTTAGTCGACATTCTAAAATATCTTGTCGACTAATTTTTTTGCTTAGTCTGCAGTTTTGATATTTTAGTTGGCTTTGTGTGTTTTAAGCTTCTTGGATAAGACTGAATTTGAATGTATGTGTCAACT
The DNA here is from genome assembly GCA_037126225.1 of Dillenia turbinata. Lineage (NCBI taxonomy): Eukaryota > Viridiplantae > Streptophyta > Magnoliopsida > Dilleniales > Dilleniaceae > Dillenia > Dillenia turbinata. The sequence goes on from JBAMMX010000017.1 coordinate 11,314,084, forward strand.
AATATTTGGTTCCTTTATAACTAATATTTTTAGCAATGAAATCCTTGTCAACTTATTATGATCTTCTGTCAATAGCTTTCTAGTTAGTTGTTGGCTAAACTTAAGCATGTGTCAACTAACATTTCTTTGCTTAGTCAAAAGTGTTAAAGTAGTGGTCAGCTATTATGTGTTTTAAGCATTTAAGTGCAGACTAGATCTTAGCATGTGTCAACTAATATATTTAGTTGACATCCTCCTTCAGTTAGTCAACTAAAATTGTCTCTTTGGTTCTTAACTCTTTAGTCGACAACTATGTTAGAAACCAGAAAAATTTTCTAAGTGTGAAGGTCAATAGTTGATAGTCCTCTTTAATTAGTTGACTAGACTATTGTGGTTCACAAAGTATTAGTCAACATGTTACACGTGTTAGTCGACATATTTGTCAGAGTCTAAAATTTTTCTAAATCTCGAGAGTTTTAGTCAACAGGCTCATAATGTTAGTCGACTATTCTATGATATACCTCAGGGCTTTGTCGATTAAGTTGATGAAACTTTTGACAACTTATATTCTATAGAGATCTTTAGTCGGTTGGATTTAAGGGTTAGTCATTTATGTTAATGTTTCCAGTTGGCTCACACATATCATGTGTCAACTAATCTACAAATTAGTCAAAAGCTCATTCTTTAGTAAAGTTATTATGTTGACTAGTCCAGAACATTTGTCGACACCTTTTATGAATAATTTACTTTAGATTTTTAATTATGTTTTCCTAATTTTGGCTTCACTAAATTGACATATCTTGCTCATCATCAAAACACCTATGTGCAATATAACCAAATATCTTTGTTTGCGCACATTTGGATGTGCTCGATATGTTCCCATTGCTCTCCCACATAGAATTAAAATGGGACCTCAAAGGAGATTAGATATTTGTGTTGGATATGAATCTCTTTTTATTATAAAATATCTTGACTCATCTACAAGGGGTGTTTTTACGACTCGATTTGCTAATTGTCATTTTGATGAAACAATTTTTTTTTAATTTTAAGGGGAGACAATACAAGGAAAAAAGTTGAAAATGAGATTACTTAGAGTAATTCATCCTTACTTCTTCTTGATTTTCGTACAAAACATTGTGAATAAAACGTTCAACAAATAATTCATTTGCAACAAATTGCAAATTAACTGTCAGATCATTTTTCTGATTTAAATCGAATAACTAAATCACATGTTTCTACTAAAAATGCCCTTATTAGAATTAATATCCCTGAAGGTCCTTTATTAACAAATGAATATAAACTATGCCTAAAGTATGGAAGACCAATCGATTCTAAAGACAAGAACTCTCGAAAGAATGAGAGAGCAAATAGTCAAATAGACCATATAAAAGAAACAGATTTGAATGATTCGATCCAAAAAATATCTAAAGGCAATCTTCAAGAAGAATATGAAATACTTGAGGAGAATGTGAAAAATCAAGAAATATCAGTAAATTATATTTTCACAATAAGAACATGGGATCGAAAACAGACAATTGTTAACGATACATTTGTATGTAATGTGGCAGTTGATGTTTTTAATGAAAATAAGGATTTTAAACCCACATCCATAAAGGAATATAAATCTAGAGATAATTGGCCTAAATGGAAGAATATAATTCAAGCTGAATTATAATCTCTCTCAAAATGTGTAGTTTTTGAACTCATAGTCAAAACACACGAAATTGTTAAACCGGTATGTTACAAATGGGTATTTATATGAAAAGGGAATGAGAAAAATGAGATTGTGCGGTACAAAGCACAACTTGTTGCGAAAGATTTTTTACAAAGATCTGGTTTTGACTATGAAGAAACATATTCCCTTGTTGATGCAATTACATTTTACAATCTTATTGGTTTGGTAGCATATGAAAAACTTCATATGCAGTTAATAGGTGTAATCGATGCATATTTATATGGGACACTTGATAGTAAAATATGCATGAAAATCCCTAAAGGACTAAAAATGCATGAAACATATAATTCACATTATTGAGAATTGTTTTCTATTAGATTACAAAAATCTATGTAATTTAAAATAATTCGAGCTTATGTAGTATAATTATCTCAATGAATATTTGTTGAAAGAGAATTATATAAATAACCCTATTTGTCCATGTGTTTTTATAAAGAATTGCAAGTATGGATTTTTAATAATTGCTTTATATGTTGATAATTTAAATATCATTTGAACTCCTGAAAAACTCCCAAATATAATAAACCATTTAAAAAAATAGTTTGAAATGAAAAATCTTGGAAAAAAATATTTTGTCTTGACCTATAATTCAGGTATCTAAAAGGTGGAATTTTTATCTATAAGTGTACTTATACTGAATTTAATATGGATAAATCCTATCCATTAACCACCTCAACAATAGTCCGTTCACTCAATATACAAAAAGATTCCTTTTGACCTGGGGAAAAGGATGAAAAAAATTTCTGATCCTGAAATGTCATATTTGATGAAAAAAAAATTGTGATCCTGAAATGTCATATTTAAGTGCAATTGGTGCTTTGATGTATCTCGCTAACAATACTCGACCTGATATAGATTTTGCTATAAACTTATTAACAAAATATAGTTCTGCTCCAACCAAAAGTCATTGAATCAGAGTTAAGCATATCCTACGATATCTCCAAAAAACAATTGAAAGGGGTTTATTTTATTCAAATGAATCAAATGTACAATTAGCTGGATATGCGATGCAGGATATTTATCTGATCTATACAAAGTTTGATCTCAAACAGGTTATGTATTTACATATGATGGCATGGCTATATCTTGGAGATCTATGAAGCAAATTAAAACTGTCACATCATCAAATCATACTAAGATTTTAGCAATTCATGAAATAAGTTGTGAATATGTGTGGTTCATATCAATGACCAATCATATTCAAGAATCATGTGATTTGTCTACTAATAAGAAAAGTCCAACAATATTATATGAGAATAATGCAGCATGCATGATCCAATTAAAGGGTGGATATATCAAGGTGATAAAACAACGGATATCTCTCCAAAATTATTTTTCATGCATGATCCTACAGGGTGGATATATTGATATTCAAAAAATTCGATCAAATCATACATAAGTGATGGGGGAGCATTATATGAAAATCATATGTAATGTACTCTTTTTCCTTTATTATGTATTTTTGTTCCACTGGGTTTTTCTCTAGTATGGTTTTAATAAAACATATTCTTTATACAATAGACATCTAAGGAGAAATGTTATAAATGCTAAAAAATTTAAATGGATATTTATAGATAATACATTTTTAACATAACTATTGGCTTTTCATTTTCTAGGTGACTCTTGACTTTTGACTTGTTATATTTAATGAAAGACTTTTCATTGTGTGATTTTGTCACATTTTATGAGAATAATTTTGTGTATTCCTTCCAAGTGCTACCCTTTGTAATTTCATTTGACACATCAAGAAAAGAAATAAAATTTTATTCTCTAATACATACATACATACATACACACACACACACGTGTTTATTTCTTTTTTTTTTTTGAATTAATTTTTATCTTTATAATATTTCGCTTTTCTACTTTGAGCATATCAAATTTTGAGCTCCAAAACTAAACTCTAAAACCCTAATCTCAAAACTAAAGTTCTATGATACCTTTCACTCCCTCTTCATTTATTCTTCTTAAATGACAAAAAGATTGATGAATTGAATTTAAACAAACATGTTAATATTGGGCTTTGACTCTTGTGAATATAACGGTGTCCACGCACGCGAAACAAATAACATAGAAGCTTTTAGAAATCTTTGGCCAAGGAACAAACCAAGTGACGGGGACAAGAATAAACATCGACAAGATCAATGAACGTTGTAAAGCCAATGCCCCAAAGTGGAAGTGTGAGGAAACTCGTTAGATCACTCCTAGAACTCCAAATTGTTCACAAAGTACACGATCATCATCAAGAACGAGGGAAAGCCAATGCCTCAGAGTGGAAGTGTGAAGAAACTTGTTAGATCACTCCTAGAACTCATTCCGGGCGACCAACTGGTAGAAAATCTCACTTCAAGAAGGGGTTGTAGGGCAAAAAGTTTGACGAAGTGAAGAAATTAGCATGAAGATGAGGATGAGGAGAAGGCTTACAGATCGAAGTGTCACTACCACAAAAAGTGCACAGCCTTTGGCTTCGTTATTTGGTAAAAATAAACACCGATTGGTAGATATGACATTTTTCATTGGAGCCATTGGAGTAAAAAGCCTCCACGTGCTTGGAGGACGACGATGCTAATACATCAGAGTTTAAAGCCATTTGTCATCAAAATTATCAAAGCCTTAACAAAAAAGCACGCATCATCGGTACCGCCAAGATATTGAAAGTCCAGTCACTGCATTATAACATCATACACTTCTTACAAAATAAATGCACATAACACCATAAATGAGCATTGTTAGTCCAATAAAGAAACAATTTCCTAAGATTGGTCTCGCAGTGGGTCACTCCGACTCTCCAAACACTATCCGCTTAGCCAAGTCCCAACACAAAACCATTAAACAGGGAAAAGCACACAGGAATAAAACAAGTACTCTATATTTGCTAAATGCAGTAATAAAATTTTTAATGACCCAGAACATTTAACCACAATAAGGAAAACGTATTAAGTACCACAGAATGACAAAACACCAAATGGGTCCACATGCATCAACATACAGAACTTGTCTACAAGAGTGGCAAATTCAACGAAGTAACTACACACCACCATTTACCACGTCTCTTGGATTAGTTCCCTAAACCCCATCAGTACATATCATCACGAATACTTCCCTAAACTGACTACAAACTGAACCGAAAACAGAGCAAAGAACTGTCACGAATGGAAACAAGGCACCCCCGGCAAAACACCACAGTCGATAGAATTTGATGCCCACCTAAGCACGCTCCCCACGGATCCTCCTGGCCAACTGGATATCTTTAGGCATAATGGTAACACGCTTAGCGTGAATGGCACAGAGATTGGTGTCCTCAAATAGACCCACAAGGTAGGCCTCCGCTGCCTCCTGAAGAGCCAGCACCGCGTGGCTCTGGAAACGCAAGTCCGTCTGCAACCACCAAAAGTTCAAATTTAGATAACCGAAAATATACAAAATCCCAATCTCAAGAACTCTCCAGCATTTACACAGCAAACTAAGGAAAACCCAACCACCAATTCAAAAAGAATAACAACTAAAAGAAAATAATGAGAACCCACAAACTCAAATTTGGCACAATAAAATTCTAGCCACCAAAGCAAGAAGACCAACAACTAACAATTATTCAATTTAGACAGAAGGTCAGCATAAGAAACCAATTCAAAAAGAATTACTACTTAAACACGAAATGAGATCCCGCAAACTCAGATTTGGCACAATAACAATCCAGCCACCAAAGTAAGAATACCCACAACTAACAATAAATCAATTTAGACAGAAGGTCAGAACAAGACACCAAATAATAAGAACCCACAATCTCAAACTAGCCGGAATCATATTTCAGACACCAGAGTAAGAAGACTCCAACTCCCAATTAACCAATTTAGTCAGAATTGAAGGAAGAATAAATATTAATACAGCAAATAATAAGAACCCACAATCTCAAATTACGTACAATCACATTTCGAAGATCCAAGTCAGAAGACCCCCAATTCACAATTAACCTATTTAGACAGATTTGAAGTTATGAGACAGGCGTTCAATACCTTGAAGTCCTGAGCAATTTCGCGGACAAGCCTCTGGAAAGGAAGCTTCCTGATGAGAAGTTCCGTGCTCTTCTGATACTTACGGATTTCACTGTAATCATAACAATTTGGGCATGTGAACAAACCATCCACAGGAAGAGAGAACTTTCAAGAATGAACAACAACCATTGATAACATACCGAAGAGCTACAGTTCCAGGACGGTATCTGTGGGGCTTCTTGACACCACCGGTGGTTGGCGCAGATTTACGGGCAGCCTAATTCACACCAACAAATCAATGAGAAGTTAGAGGTAAGAGGAGGGAGAAAGCGAGGGAAACCCTAAGAGACCTGTTGAGAGAAAGAAAGACACCTTGGTAGCGAGTTGCTTCCTTGGAGCCTTTCCTCCAGTGGACTTTCGGGCGGTCTGCTTGGTACGAGCCATCTCTACAAACACACATCACGCAAGCTAAGTCATCCCGCCGAACAAATCGAAAAATAGAAGGGGAAGAAAATCTCTTAAAGCTATAAAATCAAATCGAAGTAAAATACGAAATCTGGAAACCTTAAAAAGAAAAATTAGGTTTTGATGACCCAGAAACCCTAGCCGCATGAAAGGAGCATCAGATCAACTTAAAAAGTTCAAAATTTCTCGAAAAGAAGAACAAAAACCGGAAGAACCCTACAAAGCTATATTCCCAAAAAAATAATAATAATAATAAGAACCTTAAAACCAACTTCTAACGAAACCCTAATTCAAATCTCGCACAAAACAATAACATAAAGAAATACAGATGAATATCACAAGAAAGAGGAAAGGATAAGATGACTAACATCTTAGGTCTTCTCCTTCAAAATCCCTCTCTTCAACACTCCCGCTCTCTTCAAAGCAGACTCAAAAGGTATAAATTAAGAGAGGCCAGAGGTATATATATACTTGTGTCGGCCAAATCCGACGGTTACGATTCATTATCCTTGTGCTTTTCTGGTACTCTTGTCAACGGGCGAGATTAGCTCAACTTGTGTTTTCTCTCACGTATTCGGCGGCTGTGATTTGTTTTTAAAAGTTGACGCGGATCGCCAATGGCATAATCCCGGCTTCCCATTGGTTGAGAAATGTAATTTGGATCGAGAAAGGTTCGTGTGTGATGCGAATATAGGGCGGGATCGAAAAAGAATCGGCATTTCAGAGGCCTTTTAGTGCTGAAACTGCCCTTTGTTGATGTTTAATAATTACAGTACAAAATTTATCACAGATTAGGTTAATCAGAATGAATGGGCTGGACAAAGTGGGTTGGGCCTACCTGTAAAATGCAATAAAGGTCCATTTTTTTTTTTTTTTCCTCACCACCAATAATTAGATTCATAATTAATCAAATTCATATATCTATAGAGTCTTTTTTAAGAAATGATTCTTTTAATATAATCTTTTTCATTCTCAAATTTCAAATCTGAGATTTGATTAAGGGACCTATCATGCCATCCCACCATCTCAATAGATTGACTGCTCGTTGATCCTGGTAAAAACCTATTGTTAACTATTTCATACCCACATTCAGCGGTGTAGTGAAAAAATACTAAATTTATTTAATTAAAATTTTGAATTCAATAAATATTAAAAAACTCATCCTTAAAATACGCATCATAATATTCGAAACGAATTAATCAAATAATTTAAATATTGATACTCAGATAATAATAAAAAAAAGTCTTTTGTACTTTTGGGTTAAACAATAAAACAAATATTAAAAGTTAAAAATAAATAGAAAATTTATTCCATTGCCTTAATATTTGGAATGTTAGCTTATTTTCTCACACATTCTACAAATTTCAATCGTTTAATTTGTTAGCACATGAATCCAAATCCTACTTCATTAATTTCTATAAGTCTTTCACTAATTTGATTTCCATTTGGGTTAAGATTGATTTTTTTTTTTATATTTTCTTTTTATAAAAAAAAAAAAATCTAAAACTAAATGGATTCTAATGCCTTTAATATTTTGTACAAAAAAAGTCCAGGGAAAGTTTTTCACTTTCAAATTTTCAAATTTAATAATTTTTAATTTTATATTCACTTAATTTTATGATATTTTAATTTATCAAAACTCTTTTTTTTATCCTCATATTGTTTATCAGCTATGTCTCCCACGGCAAACATTGCATTTTCTGGATAGAGTGTTGAAGGGAGAAAATCCAAAACCAATATGTTTAGAAAGACAATACTCAAAATCATTTAAAATTATTTATTAATATTTGAGAGAGAAATTTCAAATTTAGTTTTTTAGATAAAGAATTGAAAATCAAAATATCTAAATAGACAAAATTTAAAATGATTTAATTTATTTAGAGAGAGAATTAATTAATGCGCTTATTTTTAGAAAAGAAAAAAAAATAATTTTTAATTTTTTTTATTGAGAGAAACTTCAAAATAAATGTATTTAACAGAAATAAAATATGAATTAAATTTATGGTTGGGATAGATAAAAAAAATTGGTTTAGCATTAGAGAGAGAAAAACTCAATGTCAACAGAAATGAATAATTAATGTGCTTATTTTTAGAGGGAAAAAGTTTATTTTTTTTTTTTTTATGAAAAATTCAAAAAAAATAAGTTAATTTTATATATAGAAAAACTAATGTGCTTGTTTTTTAAGATGAAAAAAAGTAAATTCAATTATTCTAAAGAGAACAATTAATCTTGGAGACAAAATATAAAATAATTTAATTTTTTAATAGGAAGAAAATTATTATACGTATTTTTAGAGAGAGAATCAAAATATTTTTTTATTTTTAAAAAGAACTTTGATATCAATGGAGATAAAAAAAAATTAATATAATTTAATTTCATTAAGAGGGAAAATTAATATATATCAATGAAACTAAATTTAGTTCCTTTTTTTCATTTTAGAGAAGGAACTTAAATTTGATGTGATCAGAGAGAGAGAATTTAAAATGAATTGAATTTTTTTGATAAAGAAATAATATTTTTATATTTAAAAATTTTACTTTAGAGAGAGAATATGGATTAAATTGATATTTTTGGAGTTATAATTAGTTATAATCAGAAATAATTAATTTGGAACAAGGATCGATTAGCTTAGAATATTAATAGAATATGTGATAATAAAAGAAAGGTTTTAACTTTTACATCAAAATCAAAATATAAAATTGAATGAAAATAAAATTGAAAACAACTAGAACAATAGAAAGAGCAAAGAGACAAATTGGAACGCCGCTTACCCCACCTATTTCAATCCATTATTTTGTTACCGCACCATCCTAAACCAATGACCTATAATTTCATTGACACCATTTCCTTCTCTTCTCCTTAGAGGTCTTGCACTCGAACCTTTACTATATATCCCCCAAAAAAAAAAAAAAAAAATCCAAAGTTAGGTGCCCCAATCAATGGTAAATAGAGTAAATGCTTCATATTTGTTCACGAATGTTTTCAATAATAATAAAACCCAGAAGGAAATTAAAATAAATATTGAATTTTCTCATCTCAATACCTGGTTTTTCTTGTACAAGTGTATAAATAAATTAGACACTACTTTTTACCTCTAAATCTACATGAATGAGGCGTGAGCAAAAGAAAACAAACCCTGCAAACTCCAAACAGAAACAGCTACCTAACACAAACAACAGACATAATACATTTCCTAGACACAAGAAATAAAGGTTTAACCCTTCGAAGTGAAACCAAACCAACCATACGAGAATGAAAACAGCCCAGCATATAAAGTTTTCTCTACATTTGCCAGCCTATCCTCCCTTTGTGCTTATGTATAAGTTAAGTCCATTTGTGTGCCCAGTGATGGAGTTGCAGAAGTGTTTGCACCATTTTAGCAGCAAAATTGCCAACTCGGAAGGCCAAAATCTTATTCTATAAATCTGATTACACAGCTTGACATATTGTTATGAGTTGCTGAAGTGAAAAATGTCAACAACCCCGAGGTGCTCTGCAAGTTGGATGATGTTAGATTTCACAGCTTCAGAATTTGGAGCCACAGAATTTGGGAGATGGGGTAGACAAACCGGAATGTACTCATCGCTGTCTTCTAGAGGGCAGAAGAAAGAAAGCACAGCTCGGCAGAATATAAATCTGCAGGGAAAAGAGAGGAACCACATGTTAGCTGAACGGTAGCCTATATATAGGTTGTACTGTGTTGGTATAAGTTGCACTACAAAATATTCCATTAATGAAAAAGGACTGCCAGACAATCCTACGTTTTTAATGGCTTAAGAATGGTTGCAGGTTGGCTTGTGGATGGCTTGATATGCATCTTGTCCACATAACTATGGTTAAATGAAGCACGCTACCATATAGTATTTTATCAACTGCTAGGGTTTGGGCTGCTTCCGGTTCTGTCAGCACTAGGAAACAATTTTGTTCTTACGTGTTTCTGTTGTCTTGGTGCATCTTTAACATTTATACCATCACTTCTTCTAACAAAAGCATTAGATGGTCTTTTATTAAACATGACCAAATCACTATTTATTTTCTCTCATCTTATCTACGATTGGAAGTACTCAGAAGTTTAACCCAACATGCAAACAATTACAACAAACTGTGCCTTAATCCCAACAATTTGGGGTCGACCATTTGAGAAACAAATATGAGTCTTAAAAAAAATAAAAATAAATAAAAATAAAAACAATAAAAATAAAAAAAAAAAGAAGAAAAAGAAGTAAATTGATTTAGTTTGTGCGGATTCTTCTACGCCACTCAATTCTATCTAAACTATCACCTCATCTAAACCCTTAACTACCGTGTCTTTAACCCAACATTCTCATTTCTTTTTTTTTTTTTTTTTGGCTAACTCCACTTATCCACCTTAGCATTCTCACTGCTACACTTATGTTGTATGTATTAGATTGATATTAACCCTGGCATTCAGTACCATGAAGTGGTCTTATTATATAACTTGTCCTTAATTTAGGCAGAATCTTATGATCATAAAGTGGTCTTCTTCCTATGTGCAACATTTTCATCAAAATTGCCCTTTTGAATAACAGATCCTAAGTAATGAAAACTCTCTCTATTATACACTTCTTCAAAATTAATTTATCAATTAATAATTCAAAATGAGTTGATTTATGATAATGCAACATAAAAGAAAAGGAGAGAGAGAGAGAGAGAGAGAGAGAGGAAAAGAACACATTTCATGCCCCAGCATTAAAAAATAAAAAGCAAATTTGAAACAAATGACATTAGGAGTAATTCAGGAATTCCACTTTTATCTTTATGTGCCAAAACAGGATAAAAATTTAAGGGGGTTAGAACTTACCCTTTCTTTGCTAATGCAACCAAACAAAAGAATGTGGGAAATATTAATGGACCTTATAATTTTCACCCTTAAGATTTTAAAAACCCTTTAAACACATGTCCTAAGTCGTATTCAAGCTCATCAGAATAACCTCCACCATGCCATGCATTCATGGACCCTTCATTGTATAGAACTGGGATCAAATTACTAACACAAGCATCTTTGGTATTTGCTCCAACATCTAAGTTATGCACAGTAGCAAAACATATTTTAAGCCTATTTTCATCATTTCACCACATTTTCTTTTTACCCTTTTCTGTTAAGCATCTCACTTTAATAGTGACGAAACCCCCCCCCCCCAAAAAAAAAAAAACATAAAGAGCACTTAAGCCATATAGCAATTCTTTAAATTTGCCTTATCCCCCAACATAATCAATCAAAAAGAGGAATCCAGAACCTTGGTCAAAGAAAGGAATCTCTTAAATGCCAGAAGAAATGGGATCAAACCAACAGGTTGCATTCCAGGTTTATGATAATTTTGTATGTGGAGCCTAATGGAGACTCGAATAACAACATGATCATATAACAATTTAGATAATGCCCAGGGAAAGTTTCATAAGGGTAGAACATGCTAGTTGACCTCCAAATTGATACTGATATTCTGCTATTATGAAATGACTGCTGCTCCACTTTTACCGGCCAACAAAAATCAACATTTTTATGTCAAAGTTGCAAACCTAACATGATAACACATACCTAAGGATGAGGCGCCGAAGAAATGCATCAGATAAAACCTGAGACCAGACCAAATCCACGCTAGAAGATGAACAGAGAATCACTTCCCATTCCGCGAAAGCAGAGGAGACTATGCAGTCAGCCTCATTGTAAGTATCCTGATACAAGTGAATCCCCACAATTTCAGAACCATCGAGACAAGAATGATCAAGTAATAAAATTCACAAAATTTGTGATCAACTAACCATGTTGGAATCTGTAAAGACAAAACCAACCAATTGGCAAAATGCTTGCAGAGGAGCAGTCAAGAAAAAGGTAAATTGACTTCCATTGTTCATTGCATCAACATCACATGAATTTTTCACCGCTGACCTCAAAGGGGAAAGAAGTAAGGCAGTTGTCTCTCCCATTTCTGCCCCATGCAGAACCTGAAAATGATTTGCACATAAGCGGTTTGACAACAAGAAGGATTAAGAGCACTAAGAGAGAAAAAGCTGCCAAATATTGTGGTTTTTTGTTGCATCTGCTCAGAAGTTTAATAATTTTTATCAAATATGAGAAATAAATCAATATCATGGGGAACAAAATAGTCAAAAAGATTGGCAAAGACATCCAATTGAAAGCACAAACACCAAAAGGAAGAAAGAAAAAATAAACTCAGTTAATCCTACTTGTGATACTGACTCTCATATCTGAGATGTTATATTTTTTGAGAGAATGCTTCTTTCTAAAGGTGTCATTTAGAGGTCCTAAATATGTAGCTAGAGCTTGGTTTCTAACCTAAAAAGAACAAAATTTTCTTAATATGCAGAAGCTTCCAAGAAAATATACACAACAACAAACAAGCCTTTACCCCACTAAATGGGATCTACTATATGGATCCTTCTACACCATTGTACTCTATTTCACCAACTGTAATGACCTGCTATCCAGGCATCACACCCCCAACAAAAGAAGACCAACATGCAAATGCAGAAACAACTAACATGATTAAAATGCATCATCTAAATTCGTGACAGTTGTCCTCCCCGTGTGTGATAACATGGAAAGAAATTTATAATAAAAGAAAATAAATTACTTACTCTTTTCAAAAAATATTGGGTAAATTCCACCATTTAGCCACCTAAGGCTAGTATAGAGAGCTGATAAAACATATAAATACTTCTATTATCAAAACATACCGACATCAATGACCCTTCTAGCCACCCAACATAACACATCATAGTATATAAATATAATATAAACAAATTTATACATATGGTATAACTCATACCACTCAAAAGAATAAAAATATTACATGCCTTAACCAAAACAAAAAGTCGAAGATGAGTAGGGATCTAAATACTTTAGCTCAAATGTTTCTACCCTCTAGTTCACTCTCAACTCTCGAATCACATGAAAATAATGATAAAAAAATCAATATAAACTGAGCAAATACATAGGAGACCAATAGCATACATAACAGGTATGGCGTGCATGAGAAGATCAATATCATCATATAAAGTACATGAAATATAATATTTGAATGTATCACAACTTAATATAGAAAAATGTATAAAGAAGTAAGCATTATCCCCAAAACATTCTCCAGAAAATATGTGCAGTTGTCACATCTCAAATGATACATTCATAGATCCTCAACCTTCGCCTGGAGGCTTTCCAAAACTTTTGAAATTATAAAAACCCAACATGCTGCTCAAACTTCGTTCGCAGACTTCGCAAAGTTTCTAAAGATATATAAATATATATATATCAATCATGCTTCTCAATCTTCTCCCGCAAGCTTTGTAAAGCTTTTGGAGATACATACACCAATCATGTTTCTCAAGTTTCACCCGCAGGCTTCGCAAATCTTTCAAAACTATATACACCAACCATACTCCTCAAGTTTTGCCTGCATGTTTCGCATAGTTTTCGAAGGTAAATTTTGTGATCACATTTTTCCTTTATAATTCTTTGTAATTCTCAATATATTATAGTCAATAAAACCACAACTTATTACAAGATTTACATAAAATTTGCAATTAAACATCATAAATGGTCAACTAAACTATTAACTATCATGTCTTTCCGGATAATTTGCATCCAAGTTTTCAATGGTCTATCTCAACGTTTTACTAACTCTCCTATATTTAAATTCTTGACCCTCCTAACCGATGCGCCCTTGGATTTTCATTACACATGCCCAAACTATCTCAGACTATTCTCGCATTTTATCCACAATTGAACTAACTCATAACTTACTACGTATCTCTTCATTTCTTATTCTATCTTTCTTAGTTTTATCACACATCAACCTAAATATTTTCATTTCTGTTATAATCATTTTATACTCTTATCGTTGTTTAATAACCCATCACTTAGTGCTATACAATAGTACAAGTCTTATTACAGTTCTATAGAAATATGGTTGGTATATATAGTTCCAAAAGCTTTGCGAAATATGCCACCAAATCTTGAGAAACATGATTGGTGTATATATCTGCGAAAGTTTTACAAAACCTACAGGCAAAACTTAATGAGCATGATCGGTGTATATATCTCTGTAAGCTTTGCGAAACTTGCAGACGAAATTTGAGGAGTATAATTGGTATATATATCTCCGAAATCTTTGCGAAGCCTGTGGGGATGCTTGAGGAGCATGATGGGTTTATATAATTCCAAAAGTTTTGCAAAATCTGCAGACGAAACTTGAGAAGCATAATTAGTGTATATATCTCCAAAAGTTTTGTGAAACCTGGGTACAAAGATTGAGGAGCATGATTGGAGTATAATCCCCAAAAACTTTGTAAAACCTGCGAGCAAAACTTCAGCAGCATGATCGGTATATCTATCTCCGAAAACTTTGCAAAGTTTGTTGGCAAAGTTTGAGGAGTATGATGGGTTTATATAATTCCAAAAGTTTTGTGTAGCCTACTAGCAAAACTTGAGGATTTACGAATGTATTACTTAAGATGTGACAACCGCACATATTTTCTTGAGAATGCTTTGGGGATAATGCATCCTTATTTGTACCTTTCTCTATGTTAAGTTGTGATATATTCAAGAATTATGTTTCACGTATTTTATGTGATCTTATTGATCTTCTCATGCATGCTATATCTGTCATGCATGTCATTTGTACTCCATACACTTGCTCAGCTTATACTTACCCCTTATCTTTAGGTGATCCAGAAGATAAAGAGGAAACCAAATGGTAGAAACCTTTGAGTTAAAGAATTTAGATCTCTACTCGTTTTCGATATTTTTGTTTTGATCAAAACATATAATATTTGTATTCTCTTGTGTGGTATGAGTTATGCTATATTTTAGATGTATAGTTGTTGGCCAACGAGAACATTATGTATAAATTTGTTTATATTATATTTATATACTATGATGTGTTATGCTAGGCAACCAGGAGAGCAATTGATACCAGCCTATTTGATAATAGAAGTGTTCTATTTGTTTTATCAGATTTCTATACTAACTCTATGTGGCTCAATGGTCACTAAATAGAAGAGACTTTGCCTATATTTTTTTAAAGAACAAGTAATTTATTTTCTTCTATTATAAATTTCCCTTCCGCGTTATCACACACGGGGAAGGCGACTATCGCGAATCCAAATATTTTATTCATGTTAGTTGCTTCCGTATTTGTTCTTCTCATCAAATCCTTTGAATGATTTAAGTAATTTAAATGTGTGAGAAAGACGGTGGAAGTACCCTTGTATCTTGATTTAATTGCAAAGAAACAAAATTGTATACACAAATACAAATATATGAACAAACCACCACGCAAATCATACACAAGTTTTGACAAACCTGCCTTGAATGCGTGGCTGTTGTCACTATCAATCACAAGGAAAAGAGGCCTTCTAGTAAAAGGAATTATATCACCAGGGTAAAGGTTATTTGAACCTGAAAATCCCAACATATGATAGTAAGAGGTTGAAGAAATGGTTGTAAAGGAATTGCAGGAGCATTAAATGTGTAACTGTTACATGTTGCATCAAATCAAGGCACAGGGAAAGTGTAGCTTTATTGACGGGCACTTTTGTCAAACTAAAAAGCCTAAAAATAATATCCATAAGTAGATCTGGAGCAAATAAATAAGACAGATACCAACCTCCATTCCCCTTGGGACCTAACCATAGATAGTTCTCACAGAGGTCAATTGAGCTTCCTTTGTGATTCACATGAGCATCATAAACATGGTGATTCTGTTCATGAGGGCTTTGAGAAGCAATTTTAGATTTAGAAGGTTTTTTTGAACCTCCCAAACTTTCGACTTGAGAGTCATTAGTGTATCCAGCCTTCCCTGTATGATGGTCAATCAGGGATCAACAACCTCAACTACACATGGATAAGCTGGCAGTTAAACTAACAAGAAGGAAACTAACCAGAGGCAGATAAATATATTAGCATTACACTTTCTGGAGGAAGTTCCTCACATAATGTAGCAAGAACCTGTCAAAAGAAACATCCAA
Source organism: Dillenia turbinata (assembly GCA_037126225.1). Classification (NCBI taxonomy): domain Eukaryota; kingdom Viridiplantae; phylum Streptophyta; class Magnoliopsida; order Dilleniales; family Dilleniaceae; genus Dillenia; species Dillenia turbinata. Next base: position 11,330,261 of record JBAMMX010000017.1, read on the forward strand.
TATCATGTCAAGGTCAGGCTTACTGGTGGAAGTTGTACTAAAAAAAAAAGCACAAAAACTACACAGACCTTCTATCTAAATCGGGACGTAATGTAGAAAATTGTAGAGTGTGGGAGACAAAAATTCCAAGTTGTGGGGAATAATTGTGACTGATAGTAGACGTTTTTGTAACGATAAAATTATTACAGGTTAATAAAAGATCCCTTCTTGTCCCAAAAAAAAGCACAAAAATTACAGGGGAAAAAAAAGGAAAGAAATAGAAAGACCATATTGACATGTCTAGCAGTGATAAATGAGATGCGCATATTGTGTGATAGATTTCCCATGAGCTGCATATTTTAGCATACTCTGCACAACAGTATGGTTCAATGCTTTAAGTACAAACAGCAAGAATACCTAACTGAACCAACATAGCAATTGAACTGCAGTGAATATACAATATGTTAATAGATTACACTCACCGCTATCAAATGTGTTGCTGAAGGACGATAAAGAACAGCCTTCCTTGGATTTGAAGGCAAAGTTGGATCAGTCAAATCTGCTGCCAAATTTATGTCAATTAGTCCAGAAGTTCCAGAATAATCAGTCACAGCACCATTCTCATGGGATTCAACAGGACGCTTCTGGTAGAATGATCCACTTGGCTCCCATTCCAAGCATTGGAGCATTCTGAAAGTGTCTAAAGTGAGTTCAGCAAATTTGACCTGAAAACAAAAGTATGTCAAGTACAATCTCTTGCAAACTTCTTAGCATTAAACATGGAAAAGTTTCCAAATATGACTGGTCAGGAAAAAAGAGTAGATTATTCACCTCATTTCGATGATAGCTAGTCAGAAGTGCATCTTTCAGCTTTAAAACCTTCTTTGAATGAAAACGAGCTACACATTGAGCAGAATCTGGGTGGGAATCAAACATGGCACAATATCGTAAAGGCTTTCCGATGTTGGTAGAAACCATGTCTACCATAACAAAGCGACTAATTTCTTGCACTACTTGCTTCCACTCTTTAAAGTTAGTTTTCTGAGTTAAAAGGAAAAGAAAAATTCAAGGGAAAACATTAGTTGCTGTTGCTACAAATGATTATCCTTGAAACAGAATTCTAGCAGAGTTTAAGATATACAAACTAGAATGTAGTCAACAACAGAAATCTCGAAAGTTATCATAAAAAATGAGGAAGAACAAAATGCATATAAAAAAACACCCTCTGAGAAATATGTGATCATATAACATAAATAGTTAAAATCTATCACTTTAAGTGAATTTGTGCCGCACAACTCTTACAAAGAACAGATACACCTAAATTAACTGTAAGCACCACTGATTTTCCATCAAGTGCAGCTAAAAATCAAGTTACTAAAAATTAAGAATTTATGCAAGTTTTTTTTCTCCCATGGTTGATCAGATGTCTATGCAAGGACTGGAATAAGTACTTGAAAAACAAGATCATAACCCACCAAACAGACTGGTATGATGATGATCATGATAATAGTACCAATAAATAATAACAATAACAACAACAACAATTTACAGTCAACTAACGAAACTCAAAAGAGATGAATGACAACTGTAGCACAAGTGCTCACTTGTCTGGGATACTCCTAAGTTCATGGTGATACAGGTACTTGCCAGTGCATCATGTAATGGTGTCCTAAACAAGAAATCTCTAGCACAACACGTGTTCAGAAGTCGACGGATCCTTTACAACAGCTTCCCCTAAACCAAAATGCCCAATGGATAGCTAAAGCCAAAAGTATATTTTAAAAAGGATATGTTACTAGTCACTAGACTCTCCTTTTTCAACCATCAATGAAATGTGATGATTCCTTGGCTTTTTTTAACTCATGACACTGCATTGCACTTAATGTATGACCCCATATTGGAGTCCACAAAAACAAGAACCAGCCAAGTTGCATTTATGTTCACCTTGGCTCCACTTGTGTCCATCTTAGTAAAGAGTACCATCCATGTTATCTCTTTCTAACGAACTTATCTTCACACTGTTCACCTACAGTAAAAGTCTCAGCTCCTTATTGCTCTAGGGATAAAGATACTGAACAGGATAGAGGCCTTATTCATACATTAGACCAATTTTGAACCACTTCAAGAATACAATGAATATGTTAATAGGCGTGCATATGATTCAGAATCCATTTCCAATTGAGCTTATCAACAATCTTGTCCAAGTTTCTTTCTCTTGGGTCAAAGTCATAGCCTCTGATCTTTGGAGCAAAGAGATTCTCTTTGTCAACCTGAATTCTAGTAAAATAACGCCTTTAAAAAGTCAGACTTGAGTTACAAATGATAAAACTCTCAGCAGGAAATCTGATTCGGATAGCAAAATGTCCCATAAACAACCTAGCAATCATCACCACAAAAGCATCCCTAAATTATTTATCCAAAATCTAAGATCTTCTCTTTAGTCGGCATGCAATTCACTTAAAAGTGGAAGAAAAACAAGAACAAAGAAACAAGAAGCATCATAAATTAAATTTATTTCCATACGCATCACACATAAGCCAAAAGACAAAGAAATACCTAAATAAACAAATCCATGATCACATAAAATCCAACAACAGATCCAAAAAATAAAAATAAAAATAAAAAATAACCCTCAAATTTTCACATGATTGAAGCTTCAACAAGTGTTGAGCGCTGCCAATTTCAGGAAACGCTCCAAACATGAACACAATAATGACAAAACTAATACCAAAAAGAAGAAGAGTTACCGGAAATTTTGCTTTGTTATCATCAACAAGAGTTCGAAACCGCTCCATCAGAGTTCTTAGAGTATCTGAGCGATTCAAGAGCAACGAAACGAGAAGAAACCTAGCGAGAAACCTCAATTCCTTGAAGCGCAAGCCAAGATCTTTTTTCAAACCCTTAGCTCCTTCAAAATAACCTCTATTCAAGATCGCTTCATAGAAAATATACGATTCGAGCAAGAACCGAACCTCACTAGTCCTCATGTACTGGTTGAAGTAAAGCTGACCAATTCGCGAAGCAATCTCGCCGATCTCCCACCGTTGAAGTCCGGAATCGACGAGCTTCGCACGATTCTCCTGCTGAAACTTCCATAGCCGAAGATAGGCTTTGAAAACCTTGTGAAAGTAGTGGTGGTTGCCTCTTAGGTACACCGGAATGTCCCGAACCCTTGCGAATTTCCGGTCGGAGCTCTCTACTAGAGCTCGAAAGGTCGCTGCGGTTTCATCCAAAGTTCCGTTCATGGCAGTTTTCTAATTTCCGGCGAGTTATCGCCGGTTTCCGGTCATGAGTGAAAAGGTAGAAAGATAAGTGAGAAAAGTAAAAATTAGAGAGAGACAGAGAGAGAGAGATTGTTTTCTTTTGGTTGAGCTGAAATTTTCAGTCGAGCAATTGCAAGTGTTTGTTGTTCGTGTGGACGTTGGTAACTGAGTTCCCAGTGGCGGCGTTGAAGATAACAACGAGGGAGAGAGAGAGAGAAAGAGAGAGTTAATGCGTGAACTCTGTGGCCGGAACTGGGAGAGAAGAGAGCAGGGGAGAGTTTAGAGAGACAGACAAAGACAGAGACACAGATAGAGACAGACACAGAGACGGTTGATGTAAATGTTCAGGAGTGAGGAATTTTGAGCCGTTAGATGCGTTTTGGGTTCCGATCAGGAAGATCGGAGGTTGGGTAGTGAAAGCAGACCGAAGCGCTGGGTAGTAGGAGATTATGTACCCTTGTCCTGCGCATCTCAATTTTGCCCCATTTTGCGGCCCTGCCCAATCTGCTTAAAAGCCTTAAGCGCGTGAGTTATGAAATATTATCCTCGTAATCGCCATAAGCCACCCTTTCTGTTAATTCAAGGTTTAGGTCTAAAACTATAATATAAACATAGTATCTTATAAATAATTATTAAATAAATTAAAAATGATCAAAAGTCAAATTTAAAACTATAGAACATGCAACCGTTTAACCCTATCTGTTTAGCTAATATAATAATTTTTTTTATATCTTTCCTAAACACTTTATCTCCTACTATATTAACCCATGAAGCATATGTAATATATAACTTTTTAGCAATATTGTGCATAAATGCATGGATTTCATTTTTATATAGCCTTAGAAATTGTTAAAGAAGTTATTCATGATACTAGGACTAAATAAAACAAAAGGCCATCTGACATTCTCTTTGATCAAAATTTTAAATTTAAATCTTAAAAATAAAAAAGATATCGAAAGAATCCGTCTCTGAATTAATCTTCATAATATTCAAATCGAACTAATCGGATAATCTGAATATCGATCATCAAATTAAAAAAAAAGGGGCTACCTCGGTGAACCCATGAACCCATAAAATTAAAATATATGTAAATCTCTATCAAACCTTAAAACTTGGGTCCTAGTTTTATTAACAAATTAAGGTCAAATTTTTTATGCCGACTTCATAATAAACTACCAAGTGGATCCTTAATTTAAAAAATGAAGCGGACAAAAGAGTGTAATGTCTTCAATATTTTGCTGTCAACATTGACCAACAGCAACTTGCCCTCTTCTCAAAATGTTAAAACATATAACTTTTAGACAATATTTTGTAAGTTAACTAGAAGTCACCTCTAAAAAAAAGGATCAGCTAGTTTGCAACAAATGGACAATTGGCAACTATCCATGGTCATGTTTTTCTTTTAAACAAAAGTTAAAAGGAAAGTCATCCTTTGAAAATCAGATTTAGAAAAGCTCATGAATGTATGCTATAAATCCTAGACCCAAAATTTTTTTATGGCCAAGGGCCAAATTGGAATATTTAGCTAGTCATGGGGTCAAATGTGCAATAACTAAAAATTTAAGGCTTGAATGCAACAAATTGTGAAAGGAATCTTAGATTAAGTCTAAGGAAGATGTCTCTCTTTTTAAACAAATTATAACATTGAATATTTAGTAATTATTACCCCAAAAATTTTGTGGTAAACTTCTTGATTAACATTTTAAGCAATAATTATCAAGTTTCCCACTATTATTTTTTAAAAAATACTACTTAAATAATTAATAAGTAATGTCGTATGAAATTATATCATTTCTATATTTATTTTTTCTCACAAACAATGTTATGAATTATAATACATAAATATATATATAACAACATGATTATGTATCCAATAACTTTATTTAGTGAAGCAGGATTAAAATTAAAATGAATCGGGATTAAAATTATATTCTAGTTTATTTAATAATTATACAAAAAGAAATTATTCCTTATTATTTAATGTTGGATTTCTAAAATTTTTTAACAAAAGAAAACACGATGGTTGTAATTCATTTGTCCTTTTTCATAATTTTCTTAGGGATTTGTTGGGGTTACAACATAAATCCAAAAGGAAGGTGGTGTTGGGGCAATTTTTTAAAGATAAAAAGTTATATCATGTGCATGATAGGACTCTAGGGGCTGTTGTCTGGGGAGTGCCATGAATGATGATGATGTTGATGTGATCAAGTGTGAGCGGTATTTGCTGGGAATTAAATAAGCTTCTCAATCAATTGATTTGGAATTGGTAGTTCTCATGCACTTGGCCATTTTCATGAAGCTTTTGACCCAAATAAAGTTTATACTTCAATTTTTGTCACCTTCTCTAATACCAAGCAAGGTCAAGAAAAAATATTTAAATTAATCATATTAAACAAACTTCACATATGGTCTCAAAACTTTTTTTATGATAATTTTACCTAAATAAACACATTTTTTGTCTTCGAAGAATTGAGATCTAGATGTGATAAAAAGGAAAAAAATATCAGCACAAAATGTAATTTTTGTAACCAATGAGATATAATTTAACTAATATCATTTCTTTTTTTTTGAGATCTCGAATTTGAGTTTTTCATATATATCAAAAAATATGTAATTTTTGTAATACATGCAACTAGAGATAAAAATTTATTTTCAAATGAAAAAATAAAAATTGTTGGAAGCAAACAGTGCAATTGCTATAAATTTTAGGGAAAAACTAGTGTTTTAAAGAAATTTAATGATATCTTTCAGCCTTTAGTGATTCTTTTTTCTTGCTACATTCCTTTTTATCTACCGTTTTTAAAAGTTATTTTGCTTGGAATTATCTCTCACTTTGAAAAAAATTAAGGAAATATTTATTTTACTCTTTTAACTTTTCCGTTATCCTTTATTATATTTATATTAAATCCAATAATTGTATTTATTAATTGGTATCAACAAATCTCATTTTTATTATCCATACCTATGTTTCTCTCTCTCATCTTATCTTAATAGCAGCATAATGAAGAGAGATATTTAGTGGTAGTGGAATTAAAAAATAAATAAATGATGTAGATATAGGATATTGTGGAGTTTGGGTGAGAGAAAGGATAATAATGTGAGATTAAACTATATTTTATATAATTAAGATTATTTAATTATTTTCTTGATTTATGTACAAAAACCTCAAAGGGCAGATAAATAGAGTGAGCAACCTTTAATGGAGTTTATTTAACTTGTAATAATATTTTTAGATATCATTAAAAGGAAACTTATTATTATTATTTTTGTGCAGCTGCATTATGGTAGGGAATTGGGCTTGACCAGTGGCGGAGCCACATATAAGTGAGAGTGGGTAATTGCACCCTCTCAATTTTTTATTTTCTAAAATTTAATTAGAAAAATATAATTTACTCGATATTAAACTATATTTTTAGTATAAAATTATAATGATGATAATGCGTATACATTTTGTTTGTACCCCTTTTAATTTTTTGCACCCCGACTCTTAGATCCGCCATTGGGCATGACCCCAATTAAACTGTCAACCAAGATGATAATTTTCGTGCAAGAGAAAAAATTTTTGATTTATTTTTTAACACTAATTGCAAGATCCAAATGAAAACAGTCTCTTTGTAAAATATAAAAGAAACACTGTATGTATATATATCCATCGTTCTCCTATTTTTATTTTAAGTGAAAGAACATTTTGTGTTTGGGATGAGTTATTTTTTTTTTTTTATATAATTTTAAAGTTGAAACAAAAAAACATAAGAAAGTCAAAAAAGAAAAAAGGGTTACCATAACCGACATCTAGCATAGGAATTAATGATTTTCCCAAGAATCAAACTCAGTGTATTGGGCATTCATCTGCCATGTCTTTATTCTTACCTCGTACAAAGAAAAGGAGCTAAATTAAAGAAGGGCACGTCCATGTATGCACCAAAAAGCATATGACCAAACCAAGTACTCATACTTTATTTAACTAAAGGTTAAATTATGTATCAATAATCGTGATTAACGCGCTTAATCATGTCAATAATCGACCATTGGTCGTGATTGAGGCTATAATTGTTCGTTTGGGGTACAAAGCCATGTGGAGGGTTTCACAACACACGAAGCAACTACACCTTTTCTCATTTTGTCTTCAAAAAATTAAATTTTCCTCTTTAAAAAAAAAAGATTTAAATATAAAAAAAATTTTTTCCCCTTATAAAAAAAAAAAAAAAAATATAAAAAAAGGAAATAATTAAAAAAAAAAATAAAAATTTATAAGAGTTTTTTTAAATATGAATAAAAGTGGTGTGATTTGACAATGAATACTTGATGCTTGTGGTATTCACAAATAAAATTTTAGTTTATGAGTTGTCGACTTGAATTCTAAGTGACTTGATGAATAGCGAGGAAAATTTCATATAGGGGAAAGATATTATGAAAAATTTGATATTTTGTAAGATAAATACATATTTCTGTTAAATTAAATCATAAATATTGGGTAAAAAATTTTACTAGTAGTTTATCACTTAACTTGTGAAAGCTGTGATATGAACGTTTTTTTTCCTTCTTCCAGACCAACATTTCCTAATGGACATACGGTTTCTACTTGGATGCAATCCTTCCAAGACAAACTAAATTATTAGCAAATTCAGTATAAAATTTTGAGCCTAAAGTGTGTTTGTCAAGCACATATTGTTTATATGTTATTTATTTTTTTAATAAATCACTAACATTCGATAATTACATTGAATTCGACTAAATTCGATTTGAGTTGGGTTGGACTCTTAAAGAATAAAACTCTCCCAACATTTATTTTTACTATATGTAAAATTTAAATCAAAACCTTATTTAAGAAATATTAGTATTTAACCACTGGACCAACTAGATTTTAATATTGATTATATATTATTACATGTATTTGATGAATTAATACATGTATACACAAAAAATAGTAATAGTGATTTTCCTTGTTAATAAAGAAATTAAATAAACAGGATTTTTTTTATTACAAGAACTATAAAAATAGGGTAGCTAGAAATTAATTGAAGTATTTTGACTATTTGATTATAGGAGTGTTGAGTATATAAGAGGACCTTGATCTTTCTCTTCACACAAGTTGAGTTTGTGAGTTTTCCATCACTTAGAGCAAACATTAGAGTGTGCGAGAGGAGAGAAGATTCAACGTGCGAGCCGGCTCTTTAACTAGTATTTTCATTTAAATATTGGTGCAATTTTTACAAGTGCATGACTCAAGGTACAAAATTCTTTATTATATTGAATTTTATTTGTTAATTTATTTTTTGTTGATCTATAAATTAAAACCAGATCCTATATATATAATATATATATGTTTAATTTATATTTATATAAGTCATAAATTATCTTGTTGAGAAGTAACTCACTCAATTACGAACCAAAGTTGATTGGTGGCTGGATAGTATTTTTTAAAATAAAATCTCATATTTGAATCTTATATATAGTAAAAATAGATACTAAGAGAATTTTGTCCCTTAGAATCCAATCCAACTAGAATTGGATTTAATTAAATATAATATAATTATCAGATACTTATAATTTATATTTTAAAAAAAATAAACTCACTGTGGGTTTAGGTTGCAAGAAAAAAGGTATCTTAAAAGTAGGTATAACTTGGTTGTTAATTTATTTATTAATTATTTATTGAAGGGTTAACTTTTGTATAATTCCAGACAAAAATAATTCTCAAGTATCAAAGTTTAGAATATTTTTGGTGGTACGTGAGAGATGGGTATGATTTTTGTCACCAAGTAAGATGATTGAATTGACTTTGGTTATGTGACAATATGTGCAAAAGCACAAACAATCATGTACCAAACGAGAATCCAAGAAAAAGTAGGTTCTCATACGAAGAAGACTTTTAACATTCACTGCTTCTCAAAAGCACATGATGTCTATCGTAGGGCCAAACACATTGTTACTTTTTATTTTATTTTTTGATTGGATGGTCAATCATAAGGGTTGTGAAGACAATTTTTTCTAGACTTCAACAATGTCATTCTTAAGTGCCTCTTCGCATTATTAAGTTCAAGAAGTTGACTTCCTAAACGCATGTAGCAGATTCACTATCAAAAAATACGATTTCGGCGATAAATTTTTTCGTTATTGATACTCAAATGTCCATCGTTGAAAATGTCAGCGACGAAAATTCAACGACTGATTTTTCTGTCGCTGAAAGTCACATCGCTAATTTTAACGAAGTATCAACGATGGATTTTTTAACGACGGAAAATTTCGTCGCTAAATCCGTCGCTAATTTTTTTAGCATTTTCGAATTACCGATGGATTTAGCGACGGATTTTTAGCAACGGAAAATTTTCATCGCAAATGTGAGTAATAACAGTAAACCCAAATGCCCGAAATCGTCGGCCCGACCCATCTACCCGCCCGCCTGACGGATTTTTAGCAACGAAAAATTTTCGTCGCTAATGTGAGTAACAACAGTAAACCCAAATGCCTGAAATCGTCCGCCCGCCCGCCTTCCCGCCCCTTAAATGTGATGAAAATGCGTTGAAAATATGCTCTCACCCGGATTCAAACCTGGGTGTGAGAGAAGAAACTTGAGAGCCTTAACCACCATACCACCATTACATTTGTGTTATTAGTTTATTTTTATTCTATTTCTATACTTTATTTGTAACTCTCAATATTATTTAATAAAAATATAAAATTTTATTTAATAAAAACATAAAATTATATTTAAAAAACAAAAAATAATATCTAATAAAAATACAAAATTATATTTAATTAAAATAAAAATTATATTTAATTAAAATAAAAATTATATTTAATAAAAATACAAAATTATATTTAATAAAAATACAAAATTATATTTAATAAAATAAAATTATATTTAATAAAAATAAAAATTATATTTAATAAAAACACAAAATTATTTAATAAAAATACAAATTTTTATTTAATAAAAATAGAAAATTTTATTGAATAAAAAAAATTATATTTAACAAAAAAATAAAATTATATTTAATAAAAATAAAAATTATATTTAATAAAAATACAAAATTATATTTAATAAAAACAAAAAATTAGATTTAATAAAAATACAAAATTATATTTAATAAAACGATAATATTATATTTAATCAAAACATAAAATTATATTTAATAAAAATACAAAATTATATTTAATAAAAATACAAAATTATATTTAATAAAAACAAAAAATTATATTTAACAAAAAAATAAAATTATATTTAATAAAAATACAAAATTATATTTAATAAAAATAAAAATTATATTTAATAAAAATAAAAATTATATATAATAAAAACAAAAAAAATTATATTTAACAAAAACAAATTTTTTTTTTTAACTTTTAGCGACGGAAATTTTCCGTTGCTAAATTCATCACAAATTTGTCCTAAAAAGTTTTAGCGACGGAAAAGTTTCGTCACTAAAATTAGCGATGGATTTAGCAACAGAAAATTTTCGTCGCTAATTTTCTGTCGCTAAATCCATCACTGATTTTTTCATCGGTAATCAGTCACAAATCCATTGCTAATAGCGATGGATTTTTATCCGTCGGTAATTTTTGTCGTACCCTTTTTCTAATAGTGATCGAAGGATAGGAGGATGACAAAGATGGCCGATCACTTGGTGAAAATTCATGGACAGTATATCCCAAACGAAAGGATCCATTCTTCTAAGCCTGTCACTGCAAGCTTTTTTCAAAGTCTCAGGGGCTCACCAGAAATTTTTTTTTTTTTTTCAAGAAACTTATCTCAATTTAATTTAATTTATTTATATTTTATTTTATTTATAATATTTGTATTTAAATAATTTTTTAATAAAAAATAAAGGGAAGAGAGTATAACAGAATTATGTTGTTAAAGTATTCTATAGGTAGTTCAGGAATTCATTTCCATGCTATCGTAGCTGCTGCAGCCACTCAAACTCACGAGCCTATTTTCCGATTGAGACACAGTGACTTGCCACGATCCCTGGACCATCATTGCCAATCTATAACAACCATTAACCAAGTTAATAATTAATCATCATTAATAAAAATAATTAATTATTAATTATAAAATTAGTGAGTAAAATGATTAATAGTTAATAAAATTGACAATTAGTCAGAAAAAATGATAAAATAATTTATAATATTAGTTAGTAAAATAGTATAAATAATAATTGAATCCATGTAAACAATATTAAATGAAATGGAGTTGAAATCTATCTCTCTTCCTCTTTGTATTCTCTCTTTCTAATCTCCTTCTAATTCTATCTCTTTCTCTTTCCATCTTTCTCTCTCTAACTCCTCTTTCTCTCTCTATCTTTTTACCATTCTCTAAGTGGATTATTACAAATTGTTATCAGAGTTTACGAATTCTTAACTAACACTAAACAATGGCAAAGGAAACCGAATATGAAGCCATCAATATCAAAGAAGATCATCTCCAATGGAAATGAAAAATAGAGAAATTAGACAAAAAAAATAGAAGCATTTTTGACAAGAATGGATGACAATTTCATTATCATCATAAAATTTATGTTCAAAAATAAGTTCGAAAAATATGTAGAAATATACAAACCTTTTATTCTACCCACTCCTATTGAAACAAGGTCGATGATGGAAAATGAGCAAGAAAATGAGAAGAATTTGGATAACAACAAAACAAATCAAATTGTTGAAGAAACAATGCCAAACTTCATGGAAAAATAAGGTATTGAAATACTTTTTAAATCTTCTATTTTACCTAGTCCTAATGAAGAAAAATTGAAGGTAGAAGAAGGGTTGTAAATATCCAAGAAAGAATATGTTAATGTTGGTTTCTTGTTAAATTCTCCAATGATTGAAATTCCAAAATTTATCGAGAAAAATCTATCGCTAGAAATAGAATTTCAATTATCCAAGAAAAAATAAATTGATGTTGAATTCTTGACAAAATCTACAAAGATTGAATTTTTGGTATTCATAGAGAAAAATTCTTCACAATAAAGTAATTCAAGAAAATTCTCTTTCAAGCCTCCTTGTAGCCATTTTTCTCCCACTACTTACCATGCAATTCAAGTTGAATATATTGTTCGTCTCTATCTCCTTATTTCTTAATGCAAATGCAAACTTTAGCGCATGATTCAAATAGGAACTGCTTTTTTCCCCTTCAAATCCTTCCACTTTTTTTGTTCTTTTTTTTTTTTTTTTGGCTTGGATCCTTCATTTTTTTGAAGACTCCACTATATTTTTTTTATTCAGGTTCTTGCACTTTTTTTAACCTATTTTTCTTTTTTCGTTTAGGTCCTTTGTCTTTTTTGGACTTTATTTTTTTTATTTAGATTTTTGCACTTTTTTTACTCTTTTTTTTTTTTGCTTAACTTCATCTGTTTTGAACCACGATTGGTTTTTTTCTCATTCAGGTCTTTCAACTTTTTTAACCTTTTTTTTACTTAGGTTTTTCATCTTTTTGAAATATAGATTTTTCCCCTTCTGGCTTTTTTTCCCACGAATGATTATTCTTTTATTTTTAAACTGTAACTTTTAATTTTTTTTTCTTTATTCAGATCTTTACTCTTTTTATTTTTAACCCATCTTTTTTATAATATAGGTTTTTAACGCAGGTTTTTTTTTTTTTTTTTTGGTTCAAATCCTTATTCTTTTTTAGACACAAGTTTTTCTCTCTTTTTTGGGCCCACTTGTCTATTCAGGTCCTTTTTGTCTATTTTTTTTTATTTTAAATTTTGTCCTTCATCTTTTTTAACATAGGTTTTTCTCATTTTGTTTATTTGTTTTTTGCCTTACAGATGGTTGTTTCTTTATTTTTAAATCATAGTTTTTTTTTTTTACATTTATATCCTTTTTTAATCATTTTTTTCCTCTTGGGTCCCTTGTTCTTAATTTTTTGGGATAGATTTTTCCCCTTTTACTTTTTTTGGCCCCATGAATAGTCATTCCTTTATTTTATTACAATTTTACTCTATTTATTACCTTTTTTATCTCATTTATTGTTTTTTTTTTTAAACTACAATAGTTAGACTTTTTTTGTCGTTGATATATATTGTATTATTTGCTATTTTGGATAATAATTTAGTTCAAATATTTAGTTAATTATAAATTTAATAAATACTTATATAGTTAAAAAAAAATTCACATTTTATGGGCACCCCAGGCATTAGCATAAGGAAATAACTAGCATATATTATAATATGTCAATATTCTATTATCATATATGTTACAATATATTAACATATCATATATTTTAAAAAATATATATAATTATTATAACTTTAATTTTTTTTCTCTTAACTTTAGAATATACATACCCTTTATATAAATATCCCCTTTATTCAATATATTAAACACATAAATACAGAGAATTCTCCTACTTTTATTCTCTCGTTTAGCTTACTTCTTTATAGAATTGGAGTTCCCTTTATAAAAAGTGTTGTAAAAACACTTTTAGGTCTATAGTCCTCTATCATGGTTCGGTGTCATTCCTTAATTCATCTAATAATCATTTGGCACATATTAAACGGTTCTTCTCTTTGTGACAATTCTAAAGGTGGTAACTAGACGTCGAAAGAGCCCCCTACACTCCCTCACAAGTCGTCAGAAGTTCTGTGTAACGCCCATTAGCATCCCTACAACAGTTTATGATTAGGGCATATTTTTCAGCCTTCTGCTACGCATTCAATCATCTGTTAGTCAATCAAAGTGTACCATTTCTCAAGACGATCTTAACAGTGGTAACCAAATCTCAAAAAAGTCTTTTATAGCTCTCATGCATCGCTAGAAGATCCCACCTGCCAAATCCTAATTTCTAGAATTTGAAGATGACTTAAAATTATGTTGTTTTGATCTAATAAGAACAAAACGATGCCATTTCGATAACTCACTATCGTCTCTTAATCTCTGCCATGTGTCCTTTTTTAATTGGTCACAAATCGTCCTGTAAACACCACGTATCACATAGTCAACACCATGTGTTTTGCCACATCTTCAGCCATGTCATCGGTCTGTGACTCAGAATTTGCCATGTCATTATCCACGTGTCGCTGTGTTAATATACACATGTCATCACATCAACATACACGTATCATCTCGTCAACATCCACGTGTCGACATGTCAGTATCCACATGTCGCCGCATCAGTTGGCATGTCATCTTTCACTATTTAGACTTTGCCATCCACGTGGATGCCGCTTCAGCACACTATACCACATTGGCTATCTCCGAGCAACACCTTGCCTAGTCCGATTCAAGTAGCTCAGTTCCACCATTAACCACGACTTTAGCCGCCTTGGTTTTCATTCTAATGCTTATGATCATGCCCTATTTATTTGGAAAACAGATCAGGGGTACATTATTTTTCTTCTCTATGTCGATGACATGATCATTACTAACAATGACACTTAATAGTATCTCTACTCTCAAATCTTTTGTCCACCAACAATTTGAAATGAAGGATTTAGGTACTTTAAGTTAGTTTTTGGGTTTTGAGGTTTCATCTGATCAATTTAGATACTTTTTGTTACAAGCAAAATACACTGTTGACCTTATCTCACATGGCGACATCACAAATACTAAGACGGTTCACACTCCTCTTTTAGCCACTGATATGACTCTTCTTAGTAATGATATTCTCTTTTGCTAACTAGTTACTAGTATTATTTTTGTTAATGTCTAATATCATGACATTGCACATATTGTTCGCATTGTAAGCCAATTCATGAGTATGTCTCACGTCTTGATATTGCACATGTTGTTTACATTGTAAATCAGTTCACAAGTACACTATGAACTACTCACTTTTTGGTTGTTCTTCATATTCTTCCTATATTAAAGGTACTTTATTTCATGGAGTTCACTTCTCTAGCTCATCTCTATAGGAATTACGAGCATATTCTAATACTGATTGGGCCAAAAACTAAACTGATCATCACTCCGCTACTGGATATTGTTTCTTTTTTAGTACGTCTCTCATTTCTCAGTGTAGTAAAAAATGAATAGTTGTCTTCCGTTCTAGTATATAAACAAAATATCGAACTCTTGCTGATGCCACTTCTGAACTTCTATAGTTATGATGGCGCCTCCTAGATATGGGTGTCACCTTGTCCTCAACCATTTCTCTTCATTTTGGCAATCACAATGTCATGAAAATTGCACACAATGATGTATCCCATGAGCGCATCAAACATATTGAGATTGAGTGACACCTCATGCGACATTATATTGTTCACGACATTATTTAGCTTATTTCTATCTCCACCAATATCAGATTGCGGATATTTTCATCAAGTTATACTAAATTTGACGATTTCATAATTTAATTTGCAAACTCAAGATGGCTGACTCCTCATCACATTGAGTTTGAGGGGGAATGTTAATATATATGACCACATATGATACAATTCTATCACCATTCATTATGATTATTGGAATATCTCCACATATGTTATGTTAATATATATATATATATATATATATATATATATATTTATATATAATATCACAATATGTAAATATTCTGTTAGTATAGACATCATAATATGTTAACATATCATAATATTTGAGAGAATATATGATTTGTTTGATTTTATGATATATTTTTAAACATACACCCTAACTTATATAAATATCTTTTTTGTTTAATATATTAAACACACAAAAATGTAGATAATTCTCTCAATCTCATTGTCTCTCCTTGCTTATCTCTTCAAGCAGGAAGAGACCCTTCGCTAAATCAACTAGATCAGGGTAACTCCCACAGAATCTTTGGTCTATTGCGGAGTAGGTTGTAGCCAATTTATAGGCTCAAAACTTTAATCATAAGAGACTTTCTCAATTGTCTTCTTAGACTATAATTCTTAGAGTATATTTAGGATCGTTCATGGGGCATCCGTAGGAGGAGGATCTTAGCCTCTAGAGCTTCTTCTAGTTTGTCAACCTCTTCGTCCGATTGCATGGTTCTTCCATTACTTGCAAGCCCTTCATAGAAGTGCCAATAAACTTTTCTAAAATGATTTGGTTTTGGGCTTACTTGATCCACTGAAGTGACTTCAGAAGAAAACAAGAAAGTTCAGCAGCCTCAAATGTAGTTATGGGGGAGCGAGCATGAGAGAGAAATTTAACTTTCTTTGCCGTACGATTCAAAATACCCAATTCTTTCGTCAATCTTTTATAAATCTTTGTTAGATCTGGCATCTATTCATTTTCAGGGGACTAGTTTTTCAGAGGTTTTACTATTTCTTTTTTTTCCCTTTTAAATTGGAAGCATATATTTCATAAATAGATCATGATTTTTTTAATGTGAATATCACCAAAGGACCATTTTTTTGGCCGGGTAAGTACAAAGTTTTGTTGGGTTTTCTCTTGAACTTGCAAAGCAAAGTAAGATAACTTTCACTGATATTATAAGTGAAATTTTTATACAAAAAGTTATTAGTATTATAATAATTTTTTATTTATTTAATAATGAGATTAAAATTTTATGCTTTGTAAATTTTAATTTATTTTAATTTTATCTTATTATACTTTTAAAAATTTTTAAGTAAATTAAAAAAAATTAAAAAAAATTAGAATTTTATAGAATTTAAGTCAAATTTCTTAAACCGAAAATATAATTATATAATATTTTAAAAATTATATTTAATTAAATTGAAATAAAAGAGCCCAAGCAATCCCTAAGATAGGGTTGAAGAAATTGTGGTTGCAAAAGGGTAATCATCTTTTCTTTCTAATTTTTTATTAGAGGCTTCAACATCAACATAAAACTACTATTCATCACAATGTTTATCAAAAGTTAATAGTTTCAAATGTTGAGGTGTACTAGAGAAAACACTAAGTAATCCAAAACTCATAATGACTTGGTTTTATTCAGTTATAGCTTGTTTGACCAGCTTGTCAAGACAAATAGAAATATAATTTTCAAATTAAGTTGAGCCACAAGTTATTTTCCAATGATTTATTTTATGTGCAACTTTTTTTTTAATTGCAAAAACTATTACTATTTTTAAGTATGTTTCGATAGAGCACGAATCACTTTAACTTGGCAAGTAAAGCTGAAAAATCTTTTTTTTTCTAGAAAGAAAAAACAAAACTTTCCAGGTGTGTTACTCATAATAAAAACAATGCATAATTTAGAGATATATATCTCCTATTAAATATGTCCATGGTTGGAATCAAACCAGAATCTAAATAGAAATGATATTAAAGTTGAATGAGTTTGATTTGATTTTGATTCTTGAACCCGATGATTCTAATTTTGAATTTTTTCGATTCTTTATTTTTATGATTTTTATTTATTTTTTACAAATTTTCAAAATTTCCAGTTTTTTTAAAGATTTTAGTTTCAAAATTGTTTAATAATTCTGCTTCTATCGATTTAAAAAAAAAAATAAATAAATCTAAACCAATGGTAATGTCTATCTCATATTAACTTGTAAGAGAATACCAATTACTTTTGATGTTTAGTCTATTTCAAATATGGATCCCATAATGTTGTCATCAGTCGAAACACTTCAATTGAATACTTATGGTCCCAATTTTAAAACCAAATTTATGATTTTGCCTTGAATTCTTGTTTAGAAAATTTAAGTGTGCACGAGAAGGAAATCTTTTGTTTTTCTTTTCCTTTTTTTTTTTGGGGTTCAATCATTTAAAACACTTGGTGCAGGAAACTGAGATCGCCATCAGAAATACAATAGGATGGTTAAGGCATTTGAGTAGCTTTGGAAAAAAGGATTAAAGATTAGGGGCCACAAAGTATCACTAAAGCAAACAAAAGAGAGAAACGAATTGCAATGCAACCAAAGGAAGTCCAAGTGCGAAAAAGGCTTTCTTAGGCAGCTCAAGAAGCTTCTAAAGTGTGATTCCTTATTTAAGGGTCAAAAAGATTAAGGAAAGAGGAGAGGAACCGATCAATGAAAGCTATGATTGCATGACAAATGTGAGAGAGGGAAAAAAAAGGGAGGGCTTCAAATTTTGGAAGTTTGTTATGATTGCATGAGTGATGTGCGTTGAAGTCTAATGTGTTGTGGTCCGTCATGACTTTTGGTTCAAACCATACTTTGGTTTTGGTCTTCTTCAATTTTTATTTTGTTTATTTGAATTCCTCTTAGAAAATGGGTATCTATCGTTTATGAGGACCTGACCCAACTCAATTTTGAATTGAAATAATAAGAGAGAAAGGGAGGAAGAAATTTTCCATGGGAAAAATTAACTCTCAACCTTTCTCTCATTTTGAATTTTTTCATGGTGGCATTTTGAGAAAGTATGTGAGATGAATGAATATACAAAAAGGGAGAAGAACATTCCTGTTTTGGATTTGAAAGGCTAAGAAAGAAAGACATTGATTAATCTTTGCATGGATTACACTATAATTGAAAAACATCTAGATTGTGAAAATTGAAACTAGTCCATCTGTGACAATTTTGGAAACTATTTCTATACTAATATATCAAAGGAGATGTTAGTGATTCAATCTTGAGATCTTGAAAATTATGATTGCATTTTATGTATGAAAATACAATAATCAAATTTAAATTTCAACATTGGTATCAGAACCTACATAGATTGTTTTCTAATTTTTTTTATTTTATGTTGGAAAATAATAAACTTGCATGAATGCTATTTTTGAAATCAACCCAAATGCATGATTTTTTTTATGGGTTGCTAATGGTAACTTTTATTATAGTTGATGAAATGCTCCCATAGTTTAACAGTAACATATTTATGTCATGAAAAATGATTTAGTTTAATATCATGACCATATATTTGGTATTTTTAGAGATATTTAAAGCTCAAACCAAAAATTAAAGTACTCAGATCTTTTTGTATAATGTGTTTCATGGACTGATTTTGGAAAACATTTTTGAACTATATAAAGAATGCGAAAACTGGTTAAGAAAAGAGAAAAATATCAACATTTGAAATTAAGGTCGAATTTTGGAAATTTTTAGAAATTTTGAAGATGAATAGTAACATACACATACTCACACTCTCGGTTGCATGTGCGTGAAAACTCAAACCCTAAGCCATAGATGTATGATTTGAGAACCAAGACCACAGTTGGATTGGAAAATACCGAAAAAAGGAAGCCGAAATTGTGTTGTCAGAAACCACAAGGCGGCATGTGGAGTACAATTGCCGCGAGGAGAGTGGGCGAGTGGTTTGAACATTGATATTCAAACTTGGGTAGCCCACTCTCACTGGTGCGTGAGGCGTTTGTTTCAGCTAAAAATTTTATGGAAATATTTCATATTATTTGTGGATTTTTTTGTAATTTTTATTTTTTCAGCTTGAAAAATAATCTTTATTAATTTTTTAATTTTTAAATTGTTTAAAATTATAAAAATTATTATCAGTTTTGGAAAAATTCTAAAAAAGTTTTTATGAGTTAAAAAAAATTATTTACTTATTATTGGCTACCTGAGTGAAAATTTTTTATACCTTTTTTGATTTTATGCTCATTCTTTTATACATGAAAATTTTGTTTTTTCCAATATAAAATTAATTGGAAATTGAGTATATTCTTTGAAATTGGTGCTATAAATTTTGTATTATATTATGATTGGCTATGTGGCTAATCTAGTATCGATTCCTATTTTTTAAATATGGTGATGATCAGACACACAATTATCATTCTTAGGGGGTGTTAGAGTTTTGAGAATTTCAAAGCGTTTGATAAAATTAAATATAATAATAAATAATATGTTGGATTCTATATATATTTTGTCACTTCCTTTAAAGATTATGATAGAAAAACGTCTGGAGAGTATTTTTTGGGCCATTGGTTTGGGGATGCTTAAATTGAGATTAATATGATTAAAAATTCCTTGATTTGAAAATCACATTAATTAAAATGTGAATGACCAAATAGAAATCAAGATAAAGAAATTATTATCTTTTAGGATAAACAGATCTAACTCATGTGCCATAAGAATATACACTCCTAATGATAAACTTTCAACAGGATTGATTAATATGTTAACTTGCATGATTATACCTTGAGAAGAGATATTTTCATTTACATTATTTCCTGTGAAAAATAATCAAATTATGTACCAAGATCATGTTTTATGAAAACTTGTGATTATGGAATATAAGGTTTCTATTTTAAAGTATGAATTAAGCATGTTTACTTATTTATATGATTCAAACATTCTGATAGAAATATATGTTTAGATAATCATGAATGTATGTAAAAAGATATATTCTTATATCATATGATTTAAATACTTTGTGTATTTAAATAAGAGATTTTAACTTAGTAGAATTTGAGTAATTATCACCTAAAATTTATCGAATTTTGTTACTATAAATTAAAATCATGGTGATCAAACATTTGGATCATAAATAATGATTGGAGACTTTGTGAACTTTTGAGTCTATATCTTATATTGATTTATCATAAATGTTAATTTTTAGTAAAAAATTATATGTATATTGTATGAGCATTAGTATTTAATAATCACCATATAAAAAATCCAAATTATGGCATCAAGGTCTATAATAGTAGACCTTGATAAGGGTGACAAATTGAATGGTGATAGATAAGATATTTAGTGCCATAAAATTTGGTATGTGTTGGAAAAGTGAGATTCCTTAGAGGACATTAACCAAAGCATGCAAGACCCTGGTGTGGGTAATATTGCTCAATAGAGACAAGATCAAGAGGCTTAACAAGCGTGAAAGAAGAGGATTCCACTGCTCATGCTATTCTGGTTGGTTTTGTGATTGATGATCCTATTCAGGAGTGTGAACAATGTTCTAATGCTGATTATATATGGGTGTACCTCAGTGAAAAATATGGAGCTACTAGTGTGACTCATTCGAAACAGCTGATTATTAAGTTTGATACTTATAAAATGATATTGATCATAGTATCAAACAACATTTAAGAATCATGTCAAGCATGATAAGGGAGTTGAAGTTAGCTGGTCCAGTTTTCTTTGATGAGCAATAAATTCAGATTTTATTCTAATCCCTTTCTAAAAAGTGGGAAAACTTGAAAGTCAATCTAATCCACAATGATAGTATTAAGACTTCTTTGATACTACTTGCCATGTTGAACTTGAGGATGAACAGTTTGATGTTGCAAAACTTATTGCTAGTGCTTTTGGGGTCGAATTTAGCTCCACAAAAGTTTCAAGCTTTAAGTATAAGAATAACTAGAACAAAGGTAAGAAATGGAACATAATTGGAGAAGGGTCCAAGAAGAATAATCACAATTGTAAGAACAAATGTAAACGGTTTGGAAAGAAAAAGGTTAAAGGAAATTTAAAGTACTACAATTGCCAAATTCTTGGTTATTTCATTCATAAGTGTCCCGTGCAAAAAATGGAAGCATTTAATAATACTTCTTTGAGTATTGTATATGTCTTCATTATGGTTTTACTATTTGAATTTTATCCTATATGAATAATAGATTTAGGAATAACAGACCATATAATTAAAGACCATGAAGAGTTTGCGGATTTTTGTCAAGTTCTTTCTAACACGAGATCGATATTTGTAGGGAATAATGCAAGAGTAGAACTTAAAGGGATTGACACTTATAAATTTGAATTACAAGATGGTCAAACTCTTATTCTAAATGACGTTCTCTATACACTAAAAATTCGACGAAATTTAATTTTTGTTGTTGTTCTTCTAGGATTTGGCTATAATTTGAACTTTTCATGATATGGTTAATACTTATCATTATGATACGTATTATGGTTCGGAACATCTAAAAAATAGTTTCATGTAGTTGGATTTTAGCAAACAAACTTTTAACTATCATATCAATCATTGCATTTAATTAAATGTTTGTTCTTCTAACAATGCAAATATTGATGTTGACACATGACTTGTTAGACTTGGTCATATTGGGTAAGGTAGAATAAATCGATTAATGAAAACTATACTATTGGGTTTGCTTACTAAAGTTAATTTATCTAATTATGTATATTGTCTTATTGGTAAAATGATATGAAAACCATTTGAAAAGACCACAAAGGTTGAATTTCCATTGGAGTTAGTCTATTTTGAGATTTGTAATCTAATGAATGTGAAGGTTAAACATGAAGTGTCATTTCATTACATTTATAGATGAATTCACACAATTTGTTCATGTCTATTTGATTTCTCACAAATCTGAAGCATTTAAGTGTTTTAACCATTATATAAATGAAGTAGAGAATTAAATGGATAGTGTTGGTATATTGAGTTTTGATGATGAACAAATGATTAGCAATAGTGAGCACATGATGAGCAAAATTGATTAGACTAATGAAATATTGGTTTGGAAGAAATTTGGATTAGTCTAAGAATGATCGAAAATAGAAATATGAGACTAAGACCTAGATTAGTTGTTTCACCCTCAAGCCACTTAAGCATAAGTCGGCTCACTAAGTTTAGAAAAATCTATAAACTTAGATAGAATATTAGGTTAGTTGACTTATGAAAGAATATCAGTCGACTCACCATGTGTCATAGGCTCATTAAACTTAGTAAGCAATTCAAGTCAACTCACCACAAAATACTAGTTGACTCACTCATTTAATGGAATAACAACAGTCAAATATTTAGAGTTCTACAGTTGAATATTTGAAAGAGTAACGGTCAAAATGAAAAATAGGGCATGCAATGTATAGGTCAAGTTGACCTACTATATATCATGTCAAATTGCACTTTTAGCACTTAGAAACTTTTGTGAAGAACAAGTCGACACATATGTTAGACCACAGAGCACTCAGATGCTAGTTCACAAGGCACAAGGCACTAGAACATGTCATAAGCCATTGCAGGTGTTAGGACATATGCCAGACCCTAGAATGTCATGCACTATGCCAAGTTGATTTACTTATTATATCAAGTCAACTTATACTATAAGGACTTAGAAAACAAATGAGCATAACTCGAGCCACAGCATAAGTCATGGCATAGGCCATGACACATGCCATGACATGACACAAAGATCACATATGAACTTCAAGGTTCAAGTTTGTATCTTTGATTTTCACTCTCTATTCTTGTAATTAACCAAAAGAAAAGGTCTTTCTGGTCAGTGATTAGATTCTCTTGGTGAAAACAAGTTAGGTTTGCTAGAACTGGTGTAAACTAGTGGTGAGGGCTCGAGTGAAACACCTATGAGGTGTAATTAGCACATGTGAAAACTAGTTTGTTATACTTTTTTGGAATAAAATAGTGGATTGAAAATCCATGTGCAGTCTGTGAGTGGATGTACACCAAGGAAGGTCAAATCACTATAAAATTCAAAGTGTTGAATCTTCTCTCTTTGCCTTCTCATTTCTTTTCTTATTTCTTAAACCAAAATAAAAAAAAAAAAAACCAAAAAGTGCCTAACAACCTATTTCCCCCCTCTAGGTTGTTAAAATCTAGTTTTTCAGTTAGTAACATACCTTCTTGGAAGAAAAAGTCTTAACATGCTCAGAAGAAAAGATTCTCTCTTCCTTCTTTCATTCATTGATATTCATCAAAAGAGTACATCTCATTCTTTTCATTCACGTGTATGGACACTCACACACCCGTAGGAAGTTGTGCATTTCTCTTTTTTTTTTTTTTTTGGATAGAGAGAGAGAGAGGGAGTTAGTTATTTTAAGGGAGGTTGGGGGTGGTTTTTAAGAGATAACCAACCCCTCCCCTTTTATTTGAATTCAAACTTCAAATAAATAGGTATGTTCGTCTATTTTTATGGGCGGATCCGCATCCCTTATTCTAGCAATATATATAACAAGATGATCATGCATTCCATAACTTTGTTTGGTGAATCAGGATTAAAATGAATTAGGGTTGAATTTATATTTTAATTTATTTAATAATTATATGAAAAGAAATTATTCCTTATTATTTAATGTTGAATTTCTAAAATTTTTTAACAAAAGAAAACGTGATGGTTGTAATTCATTTGTCTTTTTTCATAATTTTGTTAGGGATTTGTTGGGGTTTTGGTGGCAATACAATATAAATCCAAGAGGAAAGTGTTGTGTAGGGAATGTTGGGGCAATTTTTTAAAGATGAAAGTTATTATGTGAATGATGTTGATGTTGATGTTGATGTGATCAAGAGTAAGCGGTTTTTGCAGGGAATTAAATAGGCTTCTCTATCAATTGATTTGGAATTGGAAGTTCTCATGCATGCCTAAACATGGCTGAGGATTTTCTTGGGGTGAAATGAAAGCTCTCAAATGGAAGTCCTCGTACGCATAGCCATTTTTTTTTTTTTTGGAACCAAATAAATAAATTAATTAAAATTACTTCGTATTCTTATTAAAAGTTTATACTTCAATTTTTGTAACCTTCTTTAATACCAAGCAAGAACAAGAAAAAAAATTAAATTAATCATGTTAAACAAACATCTCGGTTAATCTCAACATTTTTTATGATTGAAGTTGAAATTTTACCTAAATAAACACATATTTTGTTATAAAAAGAATTGAGATCTTGATCTTATAAAAGGAAAAGGAAATATCAACACAAAATATAATTTTTATAACCATTGATTTATAACTCAATTGATACTATCATTTTTTCTGAAATATCTCGAATTTGAATCTTTTCTTTATGTCAAAAATATGTAATTTTTTTAATACATGCAACTAAAGATAAAGTGAAAATTTTATTTAGGAATGAAAAAAAAAAAAAAATTGCAGGGAGCAAATAGTGCAACTGCTATAAAATTTAAGGAATGTAACTTTACGTTATCCTTTATTATATTTATAATCTAATAATTGTATTTATTAATTGGTATTGACTAATCTCATTTTTATTATCTATACCTCCGTTTCTTTATAGAGATATTCGAATGATAAAGAGTTTTCTTCTTTAAGGTCTGGTGTTCAAATTTTCGTGAATACATATATTTTTATAATTTTCATATTTCATATATAACCAAAAAAAAAAAAATACCTACACCTCTATTTCTCTCTCATCTTATCTTAATAGTAGAGTAATGAAGAGAGATATTTAATGGTAGTGGAATTAAAAATGTTTGGGGTGAGAGAAAGGGTAATTTTGTGAGATTAAACTATATTTTCATAATTAAGATTATTTAATTATTTTCTTGATTCAGTACAAAACCTCAAAGGACAGATTTAAAAAACAGAGTGAGCAACCTTTAATGGAATTTATTTGACTCGTAATAATATTTTTTTAGAAATATCATTAAAAGTATACTTAATAAAAATTATTTTGTGGTAGGGAATTAGGCACAGACCTGATCGAACCGTCAACCTGGACGATTATTCCGAGCAAGAGAAAAAATTTCTGATTTATTTTTTAACACTAATTTCAAGGTTCAAGCAAAAAAAAAAAAAATAAGAAGCCAAAGAAAAAAAGGGCTACTATGATGCTTTTCCCAAGAATCAAACTCAGTACACTGGCCATTCATCTGCCATGTCTTTATTTTTACAAAGAAGAAAAAAAGCTAAATTAAAGAAGGGCACGTACTTGGATGCACCAAAAAGCCTACGACCAAACCAAGTAATCATACCTTTTCCTTTTTTCGTTTTTTTTTTTTTTTTTTTATCTTGACTTGTTGATTTTCGAAAGTCCATTCCATTAATCTGGATCAATTTATTATCGAATTTATTATTAAAAAGGTCTCCCAATGATATTTTTTCTATATCTAAGAAAAATCAAACCCGAAAACTTAAATAAAGAATGACAGTTCTCTTTTTATCATATCAACAAATCATTGGTATCAAATACTCATACTTTATTTAACTAAAGGTTAAATTATGTATTAATAATCGTGCTTAACGCGCTTAATCACGTCAATAATCGACCATTGGTCGTAATTGATGCTATAATTGCTCATTTGAGGTACAAAGTCATGTGGTGGGTTTCGCAACTCACAAAGCAACTCCGCCTTTTCTCAATTTGTCTTCATGTTTAGCAATGTAGTGGATAATAATTGCGATTATTGTTCAATTTTCCTCATTAATGCTAAATGATTTTAATAATTCTAGATTTGAGAATGAGTGTCAGAACCTTTTAAAAAAAAAAAATTTATATAAAAAAAATAAAAATCATAAAAATATATATTTATGAAAGTTAATAAGTTTCGATTTTAATAAAAATATTTGAATAAAATATTTTAATCATTTAAATATTCCTACAAAGATTCTATTTCTTGTTTCGTTGCAGCACACAAGGGATAATTAAGACATTAATAATGGATAAAAGTTCTTTATCCTTATTAATTGGATTTATATTATTTGAATAATTAATTTTTAAAATAACATTTAAGTTCCGTTTTAACATAATAATATAGCTATTTTAAACGTTTTAATCCTTTTTATAGATGTTAGAAAAGGGAGGAGGAGAAAAACAAAAGAGAAAGAAGGCTAGTTAAAATTAAATTTGTGATTGTTATTGTATATTCAATAGATTGTACAATAACCCTATAAATAGGGTTAATTCCATGAGGTGAGGGTAAACCCAAAAATTAAACCCAGAAAGATATAACATAGAAAGATTTAGAATTTTTAAGATTGTAAAAGATAAAACTAAATAATTACAATATTGGAATTTTAGAAATTTTAAATATTCTTTAAGAGACTCCAATTTAAATTTGGAACCCCAAATTCAATATTCCCAATGCTTGCATAAAATCAATTTCCCCAGTATTTTAAAATCGCTTGATTGAGAAGATGTGATATGAACCTTCTTATTGTTCTTCTTGTTCATTCTTTTTCCCCTCTTTCTCTCTTCCAGACTAACATTTCCTAATGGGCATAAAGTTTCTACTTAGATGCAATCCCTGCAAGACAAACTAAATTATTAGCTAATACAGTATTAAATTTTGAGCCTAAAGTGTGTTTGTCAAGCACATATTTTTTATATGTTAATTTTTTTATATAAATTACTGGTATTTCATAATCATATTGAATCCGATTAAATTCGGTTTGAATTTGATTAAACTTAATAAAGGAAAAACTCGTAAGGGCAAAAAATTGTTTGTGTATATTGTATATTCAATAGATTGTACAATAACCCCTATAAATAGGGTGATTCCATGAGGTTAAACCTAGAAATATAAAAAAGAAAGATTAATAAATATTCATAGAATCGTAAAGAATAAACTAAATAATTACAATATTGGAATTTTAGAAAGTCAATATTCTAAGACTTCTTTAATTTGGGAAATTCCCAAAAATTTTTTCACAATTATTACAATAATTATTCCCTAGATATTTCTAAAATCTCTTCAATTGGGAATGCCAATTTCTAGACCTCTTTACAAATTAGATCTAAAATTAATTTAGATTTATTCTATCAATCTGATTAATCATGTGGGAATTCTTTAAAAAGGTTTAAGAGTTTAGGAAGAGTACTTTGCTCCAATTGCATGAATTGAAATATCAAGGTACCCGTGGTGTAATTTGATAATGAAGATTCCATGCTTGGATAAAATAATTTTACTAGTAGTTTATCGCTTACCTTGTGAAAGCTGTGATATGAACCTTTTTCTTCTTCTTCTTCTTCTTCTTTTTTTCCCCTCTTTCTCTCTTCCAGACGAACATTTCCTAATGGACATAAAGTTTCTACTTAGATGCAATCCTTGCAAGACAAACTAAATTATTAGCTAATACAGTAATAAATTTTGAGCCTAAAGTGTGTTTGTCAAGCACATATTTTTTACATGTTAATTTTTTTTTTATATAAATTACTAGTATTTCGCAATCATATTGCATCCGATTAAATTCAGTTTGAATTTGATTAAACTTTCAAGGGACAAAACTCTCCCAATGTTTGTTTTTTTTTTTTCGGCTCTTAGGACTTGTTTAGGAATCCATTCGAGTATAAATCCGAGGGCCTTAGATCTTTCTCGTCGACTTACCAATTAGACCAATATGTATTGGGTATCAATGTTTATTTTTACCATATACAAAATTTAAAATCAAAACCTTATTAGAGTGTGCGAGAGGAGAGAAGGTTCAACGTGCTAGCCGCTTCTACGTCACTCAGCCAAAAAAAAGGGTGCTAGCCGCTTGTTTAACTAGTATTTTCGTTTAAATATTGGTGCAATTTTTACAAGTACATGACTCAAGGTACAAAATTCTTAATTATATCGAATTTTAAGTGTTAATTTGCTTTTTGTTGATCCATAAATTAAAACCAGATCCTATATATATAGATATATATATGTTTAATTTATATTTATATAAGTATTAGATTATCTTGTTGAGAAGTAACTCACTCAATTATCAAAATTGGTTGGTGGTGGCTGGATAGTATTTTTTAAATAAGATCTCGTATTCGAATCTTGTCTATAGTAAAAATAGGCGTTGAGAGAATTTTATCATTTAGAATCTGATTTAATTCGAGTTAAATTTAATTAAATTCAATGTAATTATCGGATATCTATAATTTATAATAAAAAAAAATAACTCACTCCAGGTTTAGGTTGCAAGAAAGAATGGTATCTTAAAATAGGTATAACTTGGTTGTTAATTAATTTATTTAATTATATATTGAAGGGTTAAACTTTTGTATAATTCCAGACAAAAATAATTGTCAAGTATCAAAGTTTAGAATATTTTTGGTGGTACGTGAGAGATGGGTATGGATTTTTGTCACCAAGTAAGATGATTGAATTGACTTTGGTTATGTGACAATGCGTTCACAAGCACAAACAATCATGTACCAAACGAGAATCCAAGAAAAAGTAGGTTCTCATACGAAGAAGACTTTTAATATTCACTGCTTCACAAAAGCACACGATGTCTATCAATGGGGCCAAAAACATTGTTACTTTTTCTTTTAATTTTTGATTGGATGGTCAATCATAAGAGTTGTGGAGACAATTTTTTCTAGACTTCAATAATGTTATTCTTATGTGCCTCTTCGCATTATTAAGTTCCGGAAGTTGACTTCCAAAATGCGTGTAGCAGATTGAAGCATAGAAGGATGACAAAGATGGTCGATCACTCGGTGAAAATTCACCTTTCCAAGCCAGTCACTGATGGCTTTTTACACAGTCTCAGGGGCTCACCATAAGTTTTTCTCTGAAACTTATCTCAATATAATATAATATAATATAATTTATAATATTTGTATTTAAATAATTTTTTTAATAAAAAAATAAAGAGAAGAGAGAGAAGCATGGAATTGTGCTGTTAAAGGATTCTATAGGTAGTTCAGGAAATCATTCCCATGCTTCGTAGCTGTTGCAGCTACTCAAACTCACGAGCCTATTTTCTGATTGAGACACAGTGACCTGCCGCTGTCGCTGGACCATCATTGAGAATCCTCACCAATCAACTGCGTTAGCATGTATGTCCACGTGATTTTGTGATGTTTTGTTACCATCAAATTATATTAACATATATGTTCCTAAATATTAACATAACATATATTTAATATATATATATATATATATATATATGATTAGTTTGACTTTAGAATTCTTTCTCTTGACTTTAGAATATACATACTCTTTATATAAATATTTTTTGGTCAATTTATTAACCGCACGTAAACATAGAAACTTTTTTTTTATTCTCTCTTTTAATTTATTTCTTTATAATATCAGAGTTCTCCTTATAAAAAAATGTCGCAAAAACACCTTTAACTTTATAGTCCTCTATTATGATTTGGTGTCGTTTCTTATTTCGTCTGATAGTCATTTGGTTTATATTAAATAGTTCTACTCTTTATAACAATTTTAATAGTGATAACTAGACATTAAAAGAGTCCTCTACGTGCCCTTACATGCTACCAAAATGTCTATACAACACCCGTTAGCATCCCTACAATAGTTTATGTTCAAGGCATATTTTTCGTCCTTTTGCCACACGTTCAATCATCCGTTAGTCGTTTGTTATACACCAAACTGTATTATTTTTCAAGATGATCTTAATAGTTGTAACCAAATCTCGAAAGAGTCTTTCATGTGATCTCACACACTAACAGAAGATTCTTGATCCCACAAGCCAAATCCTGTTGTCTGGTATTTGAAGATGACTTAAAATGATGTCATTTTAATCTAATAAGAACAAAATGACGCTGTTTCGATCATCACTATCCCCTCTCAACCTCTATCATGTGTCCCTTTCTAGTTGGTCACAAATAGTCAAGTAAGCACCATGTATCACATAGTCAATGCCATGTGTTCTGCCACATCTTCAGCCACGTCATCGGTCTATAACTCAGGATTTGCCACGTCATCATCCACATGTTTCTACGTCAAGATCCACATGTCGTCACATTAACATACCCTTGTTATCATGTCAATATCCACGTGTCAATATGTCAGCATCCACGTTGCCACTTTAGCTTGTATGCCATCTTTCTTTATTTGGACTTTGCAATGATATCCTCCACGTGGACACCACTTTAGCACACTCTACCATGTCATCCAAATCCGAGCAATATCTTGCCTAGTTCGATTCAAGTAGCTCGACTCAACCATTGACCATGACTTCGGCTGCCTTGGTTTTCATTCCAGTACTTATGATCATACCCTATTTATTTGGAAAACAGATCATCAATACAATATTTTTCTTCTCTACGTCGATGATACGATCATCACCAATAATGACACTTAATAGTATCTCTACTCTCAAATCTTTTGTCCATCAATAATTTGAAATGAAGGATTTAGATACTTTTAATTATTTTTTGGGTCTTGAGATCTCATTTGATCCATTTGGGTACTTTTTATTACTAGCAAAATATACTACTGACTTTATCTCTTATGTCGACATCATAGATACTAAGACAATCCGCACTCCTCTTGAGCTTAATGCTCACTTTTTAGTCACTAATGAGACTCTTCTTAGTGATAGTATTCTCTATTTCTAACTAGTTGGTAAGTCTTATTTATCTCACTGTCTAATATCATGACATTGCACATACTATTCACATTTAAGTCAGTTCATGAGTGTGGCTCATATCCCAACATTGCACATGTTGTTTACATTGTAAGGCAGTTCATGAGTACTCCATGAACCACTCACTTTTTTGTTGTTCTTTATATTCTTCACTACATTAATGGTACTTTATTTCATGACATTCACTTCTCTAACTCGTCTCCATTGAAACTATAAGCATATTCTAATGTTGATTGGACTAAAAACTAAATTGATCATCATTCCACTACTAGATATTATTTTTTTCTTGGTTTGTCCCTCATTTCATGGTGTAGTAAGAAACAAATAGTGGTTTTCCATTCTTGTACATGAACAAAATATCGAACTCTTCAAGCAAGAAGAGACCATTCTCTAAACCAACTAGATCATGGTAACTCCCACAGAACCTTCGGTCTATTGCGGAGTAGGTTGTAGCCAGCTTATATGTCCAAAACTTTAATCATAAGAGACTTTCTTAATTGTCTTGTTAGACTCTACCCTAATTCTTAGGGTATGTTTAAGATTGGTCATGGGCATTCGTGGGCGGAGGATCTTAGGATCTAGATTTTCTTCTTTTTCGTCAACCTCTTCGTTCGATTGCATGAGTTCTTCCATTACTGCAAGCCCTTAGTAGAAGTGCCAATAAAGTTTTCTGAGAAAATTTGGTTTTGGGCTTACTTGATCCACTGAAGTGACTTCAGAAGAAAACAAAAGGGTTCAACAGCCTCAAATGTACATCTGGGGAGCGAGTAAAAGAGATAAATTTAACTTTCTTTGTCGTACGATTCAAAATATCTAGTTCTTTTGTCAATCTTTCATTAATCTTTGTTAGATCTGGCATCTCTTCATTTTCAGGGGACTGGGGATAAACATTTCACTAGTTTTTCAGAGGTCTTACTATTTCTTTCATTTTTTTTTCTTTTGAATCGGAAGCATATATTTCATAAGTAGACCATGATTTAATATGAATATCACCAAAGGAACTTTTTTTTTTTTGGGCCGGTAACTACAAATTTTTGAGAGGTTTTTCTCTCAAACTTGCAGGAAAGGGCAGAGATTGTTTGGGAAAGTAAGATAACTTTTACTGATATTATAAAAGTGAAATTTTCTATACAAAAGGTTATTATAAGAATAATAATTTTTATTTATTAAATAATGAGATTAAAATTTTATACTTTGTAAATTTTAATTTATTTTTATTTTATCTTATTATACTTATTTTTAAGTAAATTAAAAAAAATTATAAAAATATAGAATTTTACAGAATTTAAGTCAAATTTCTTAAACCAAAAATATCGCTATGTAATATTTTTGTATTAAAATTATATTTAACTAAATTGAATTCAAAGAGCCCAACCAATCCCTAAGATAGGTTTGAAGTAATCGGGGTTGCAAAAGGGTAATTATCTTTTCTTTTTAATTTTTTTATTAGAGGCTTCAACGTCAACATGAAACTACTATTCCTTTTTTTTGGGTTATATAAAATTTGAACTCTGAATCACAAAAGTTCGGGAGAGGAATTGTAATCACTAGATTATTTCCTTAGAACAAAATGAAACTACCATTCAACACAATAATTATCAAATATCAATAGTTTGAAATTTACTAGACAAAACATTAATTCTCAATTAATCCAAAACTCACAATGACTCGGTTTTTATTTGGTCATGGCTTGTTTGAGCGGCATGTCAAGACGTATAGAAATATAATTTTCAAGCCACATGTTATTTTCCAATGATTTAATTTATGTGCAATTTTTTTTTTTAATTGCAAAAACGACAATTACTATTTTTAAGTATGTATTGATAGCTCACAAATCACTTGGACTTGGCAAGTAAAGTTGAAAATTCTTGATTCTGAAATGAAAAACAAAACTTTCCACGTATATTACTCATAATAAAAACAAAGCATAATTTAGAGATATATATATCTCCTATTAAACATGTCCAAGGTTGGAATCAAACCAGAATCGAAATAGAAATAAGAACTAATTTGATGGTTTTGGATTTGATATTAAAATTGAATGATTTTAATTTGATTCTGATTTTGAATTTTTACTGTTCTTTATTTTTATGGTTTTTATTTATTTTTTTATGAATTTTCAAAATTTTCATGATTTTTTATGATTTCAGTTTTACAATTGTTTAATAATTCCACGATTCAAAAAATAAACAAATAAATCTAAACCAATGGTCATGTGTATCTCATATTAACTTGTAAGTGGATACCAATTACCTTCGATCTTTAGTCTATTTCAAATATTGATCTCATAATGTTGTGATGAATCAAAACACTTTAACTAAAAGTACTCTTGGTCCCAACTTTAAAACCAAATTTTTGATTTTGCTTTGAATTATTGTTTAGAAAATTTATTTGAATTATTGTTTAGAAAATTTAAGTGTGCACGATAGATATATATATATATATATATTTTTGTGGGTTCAATCATTTAAAACATCTGGTGCGGGAAACTGGGATAGCCATCAGAAATAGAATAGGATAGGTTAGGCATTTGAATTTGAGTAGCTTTCGAAAAGAGGATTAAAGATTAGGGGCCACAAAGTATCACAAAAAGCAACCAAAAGAGAGAAAGGGATTGCAACCATGGGAAGTGCAAGTGCAAAAAAGGCTTTTCTTATAATATTACTTCTTATTTTAATTTGAATGTGATACACATTTCCTTTGGAAAATGTAAATCTAATCATGCTAATTGCATTAGGTTGTATCTATTTTAAGAGAAAACTTGGAAAAAAAATTAAGGAAAATCTGACTTCCTTGTTTTATTTTTTATTTTTGAAAATCTCCTTCAATTTAGAGAAATATTTTTATTCAAATGGTTCATATAAAGTTGTTTTTTATGCAGTATTTTTTTTTAAGATTAAATGTGTGAATTTGTATTATAGGTTTTGGTCGACTTTGCCAAACAATTTGAGATCTAGGGTTTGGCTTAGTGTAGTTAGAATTTTATAAACCTTTGTAATTGAATTACAATTTTTAAAATTTTATTCATTTTTACGATTTATTTATTTATTTATTTTTTGTGGTCATGACCTTGAATCAAGATGTGCTGTTAAAATTTTTAAGGTGTGATTTTTGTAATAAAATATTAGAAATTTTGATTCTATGCAATATTCTGAAAGCTAATTCACATTTTGAATAGTAATTATAATTCAATTCAATCTGAATATTTTATATTATATTACTCTAATAAATCAATCAAAAAAGAGGAAAAAAAGGAAATGTAAATCTCTTTTTCACATTCATGCATGTCTCACCTCATCCAAAGGTCTCCTAGTTAGAATTCAAAATGGAAGGAAGGTTTCAATGGTTTGTTGGCATGGTGTAAAAGATATCTCGTCTCTTAATTAAGTGTTTGAGTTTGAATCTCTTTGTGTACGAAAAAAAATATCATTCAGACATCTCTTTTCAATAATGGGCCTCATATCAAGTCGATCTGAATTAATCACGATGAAACTTTAGACACCGAATTATAGCCTAACCAATAAATATATATAAAAAAAAACATGGAAGGGAGGTTAAGAGTTAGTTTTACCGAGAAAAACTACTCTCTCCTTTTCTATTTTTTATTTGAATTCAAATTATTTGGGTCACATCATACCCCTTGGTTATCTGGTACCCGTTTTTCTAACATTTTTTTTTAATTACAGAAACTATAAAAATAGGGTACACGAAATTAATTCATGTATTGTGACTCTTTTATGGTAGGAGTGTTGAGCACATAAGAGGGCCTTGATCGTTCTCTTCCCACAAGTTGAGTCTGTGAGTATTCCATCACTTAGAGCAAACATTAGTGTGTGCAAGAGAAGATTCAACGTGCTAGCCGGTTGTTTATTATATTGAATTTTTATAAGCATTTCAATTATGATGACTCAAGGTACACAAATTTTTTATTATATTGAATTTTATTTGTTAATTTAATTTTTATTGATTTACAAATTAAACCCATATTATTATATTTATATTTATATTTATATAAGTTGTTCATTATCTTTCGGTTACTGTTGTTTAGTTGGCATGATGATTGAGTATTGAATTCTTTAAATAAAATCCTTTATTTGAATTTTATTTATGATAAAAATAGACGTCATAAGAGATCTATTTTTTAAAAATTTAACTCAATTTGAATTAATTTTAATTAAATTTAATATAATTATTAAATATTAATAATTTTTAACAAAAAAAAAAATTAACTCACCGGATCTATTTAGGTAGCAAGAAAGTATTGTATCACAAAAGTAGGTATAACTTGGTTGTCGATTTATTTATTAATTATATATTGAAGGGTTAACATTTGCAGACAAAAATAATTCCCAATATCAAAGTTTCGAATATTTTTAGTGGTACGTGAGAGATGTGTACGGACTTTTGTCACCAAGTGACATGATTGAATTGACTTTGGTTATGTGACAATACGTGCACAAGCACAAACAATAATGTACCAAACAAGAATCCAAGAAAAAATTGGTTCTCAAACGAGGAAGACTTTTAACATTCACTGCTTCACAAAAGCCCATGATATCTATCGATGGGGCCAAACACAGTGATACTGTCATTTTAATTTTTGATTGGATGGTCAATCATAAGAGATGTGGAGACAATTTTTTCCAGACTTCAATAATGTCATTCTTAAGTGCCTCTTCGCATTATTAAGTTACAAAAGTCGACTTCCTAAGCGCTTGTAGCTGATTGAGGAAAAGGAGGACGACAAAGATGGCCGGTCACTTGGTGAAAATTCATGGACATTATGTCCCAGACAAAATGATTCACTTTTCCAAGCTTGTCAGTGCTAGCTTCTTACAAAGTCTCGGGCTCACCTAAAGTCCTTTTTTTTTAAGAAACTTATCTTAATTTAATTTAATTTAATTTAATGATTTAATTTATTCTATTTGTATTTAAATAATTTGTTAATTCAAAAGTAAAGAGCAGAGAGTGAAACAGAATTCTGTCGCTGAAATATCAGGAAATCATTTCCATGCTATCGTAGCTGTACTAACTGACAAGCCTATTTTCTGATTGAGACGCAGTGAATTGCCTCTCTCCCTGGACCGTCGTTGAGAATCCTTACCATTCAACTGCATTGTCCACGTGATTTTGTGATGTTTTGTTACCATCATCGGAGTATCTCCATATATATATATATATATATATCAAATTATATTGAGATATATATTATAATATTTCAATATCCAATTATTATAATATATTAACATATCAAATATTTAAAAAAAATATATGATTAGTTTGATTTTAAAATTTTTTTCTTGACTTTAAAATATACATATCTTTTATAGAAATATCCCCTTTGTTCAATTTATTAAACACACATAAATACAAAGGTTTCTTTCTTTTATTCTCTCTTTGACTTATTTCTTTATAGTGTCAAAGTTCCCCTTATAAAAAGTGTTGTAAAAACACTTTTAGGTCTGTAGTCCTCTATCACGGTTTGGTGTCATTCCTTGATTCGTCTAATAGTCATTTGGTATATATTAAATAGTTCTTCTCTTTGTGACAATTCTAAAGGTGGTAACTAGATGTCGAAAGAGCCACCTTCGCTCCCTCACACGTTGCTAGAAGATCTGTGCAACATCCATTAGCATCCTTGCAACAGTCTATGTTTAAGGCATATTTTTCAGCCTCTTGCCATATGTTCAATCATCCGTTAGTCGTTTGTTAAATATCAAACTTTACTACTTCTCAAGATGATCTCAACAGAATATCCTTGATCAAAAGATGACTTAGAATGACATCATCAACATGCACTCTCAAAATCCTTGATCCCACCTACCAGATGCTACTGTCTAGAATTTGAAAACGACTTAAAACAACGTCGTATTGATCTAATAAGAACAAAATGATGCCATTTCGATCACCCATTATCCTCTCTCAATCTTTGCCACGTATCCTTTTCTAATTGGTCACAAATCATTCAATAAGCACCATATGTCGCAGAGTCAATGCCACGTGTTCTGCCACGTCTTTAACCATGTCATCAGTTTGTGACTTAGAATTTGCCACGTTATCATCCACGTGTCACTATGTTAATATCTACGTGTCGTCACGTTAACATCCATGTGTTGACATATCAGCATCCATGTCACCCCCCAGGAGAGAAAAAAGAAAAAGACCCCCGGTTTTCCGGGGAGTAATAAATTTTTTAAAAAAAAAAAAAAAAAAGAGCGCCCCCCAAAACAGAAAATGACAAGCTAAAAAAAAAAATATTAAAAAATTAAAATAAAAAAAAATTAATAAAAAAAAAAAAAAAAAAAAAAACAAAAAATAAAAAAAAAAAAA
This sequence comes from Dillenia turbinata, assembly GCA_037126225.1. Classification (NCBI taxonomy): domain Eukaryota; kingdom Viridiplantae; phylum Streptophyta; class Magnoliopsida; order Dilleniales; family Dilleniaceae; genus Dillenia; species Dillenia turbinata. The sequence continues at coordinate 11,367,641 of JBAMMX010000017.1, forward strand.
CACAAAAAACCAAACAAAACAAACAAAAACAAAAAAAAACACACACCCCCATCCCCTACCACCCCCTTTCTATACCTACAAAAAAAACACAAAAACAACAAAGAACGAAAAATAAAAAAAAAAAATTAAAAAAAAAAAATCAAAAAAAAAAAATAAAAAAAAATAAATAATTAAAAAAAAAGAAAAATAAAAAATAAATAAAAAAAAAAAAAAAAAAAAAAAAAAATAAAAAAATAAAAAAAAAAATTAAAAATATAAAAAAAAAAAAAACAGAAAGATACCAAACCCAAAAAAAAAAAAAAAAAAAAAATAATTTTTTAATTTATTTTTTTATTAAAAAAAAAAAAAGGCCAAAAAAAAAAAAAAAAAAAAAAAAAAAAAAAAAACAAAAAAAAAACAAACAAAAAGAAAAAAAAAAGGAGAGGGGGTAAGAGAGAAAAAGGGGGGGAAGGAAGAATAAAATATTAGTTTGGGGAGGGTTAAAAAAGAGGGGAAAAAAAGGGGGAGAAAAATAAAAAAAAAAAAAAAATAATAAAAAAAATAAATTATTAAAAAATAATAATATTTTTACAAAAAAAAAAAAAAAAAAAAAAGATTTAAAAGAAAAAATAAAACAAAAAAAAAAAACAGCCAAAAAAAAACGCCCGGCCAAAAAAAACCACCCAAAAACAACACAAAAACCACAAAAAAATACACCCAAACAAATAGTACATATTCCTTATTATTTATTGTACCCCTACACCCTCCCTTTCCCTTGCGTCACCCCCGAAACATTACCTTCGGGGATAAATCCCCCACCTCCCATTTTCCAAAGAATCCGAAAAAAACGGGTACCCCGAAAAAACTCCCCCCCCCCTCCCCCCCCACGAACCCCCCACAAACCTCAACCAACCCCCCCCAACCCACTACAAAATATACACTCAATAAAAAAAAAAAAAAATAAAAAAAAAAAAACAAATAAAAAAAAAAAAAAAAAATAAAACAAAATAACAAAAAACAAAAAAATACAATATAAAAAAATTTAAAAAAAATATTAAAAAACAAAAAAATTTTTAAACATAATAACAAAAATTTTTTTATATATAAAAACATTCAATTAAAACAAAACCTTTACAAAAAAATATTAAATAAAAATAATTTACATTATTAAAAAATATTTAAAAAAAATAAGAAATAAAAACAAAAACAAATAAAAAATAAAAAACTATACAACAAAAAAAACCAAAAAACAAACCCCACAATTTCAAACAAAAAAACAAAAAAACTTTCCCATAAAAATAAAAATATAAAAATAAAAATAAAATCAATAAATAAAATAATAAATTAAAAATAATAAAAAAACAATTAAAATAACAATTTTTTTTTTAAATAAATATAAACTATTACATTTAACAATTATATAAATTTATAAAATTTTTTTATATAAATATATTATTTTCTATTTTTTTTATTATAATATTATTAATTTTATAATTAATTTTTAAAGATTTATTATATTTATTTTTTTTTTTATTCTCATATTTATAAATTTTTAAAATTAATTTTTATAAATAAAATATTTTATATTTTAAAAAAATAAAACAACTAGTAATAAATTTAAAAAGTAATAATAAAAAAAAAAAATAAATTAAAATATTTTATAATAAAAATTATAATAAAAATATATATTTTTTTAAAAATATATTTAAATTAATTTTTTATTTTATATATTATAAAAAATAAAAAAAAGTATAAAATAATTTATTATAAATTTAAAATTTTTTAAAATTTTTTTTACTAAATTAATAAATTAAAAATATAAATATAAATATAAATATATATATATTTAAAAAAACAATATTTAAATTATTATATTATAAAATTAATTTTTATTATTTTTATAGTATAATATTAAATTTTTTATATTTTTTTAAAATTTTAATATATAATAAATTAAATTTATATATTTTATATTATAATAAATAATAATTAATACCATTTAATATAATTCAATCTAAAATTTAATTTTAATTATAATTTTTAATAATTATTTTTATTTTTATTTACATTTAAAAAATAAATATTTTGTTTTTTGTGTTTTAAAATACAAAAAAATTTTGAGTTTTTTAAAATTTTTTTATTTAAAATAAATAATAAAATAATAAAATTATTAAAAAAAAATAAATTTTTTAATATAAATAAAATTTTTAATTAAAATATATTAATATTTGAAAAATTTAATTACTAAATTTTACAGAAAACTAAAGAATAAAATACGAGGTTTTTGTTTTTTGGTTTTTTGTAAGGGTTTGTTGTTTTTTTTTCTCTTTTTTTAACCTTGGCAGAAAGGGGGTTATTTTTTTTTTTACAGAGAAAAAGAAAAAATACAAAGAAAAAAAAGGGGAAAAAAGAGAAAAAAGAAGAAAGAGGGGGAGAGGAAAGAAGGAAAAAAAAAAGAAGGGAAAAAAAAAAAAAGAAAAAAGGGGGGAGAAAATTATAAAGTGAAAAAAAAAAAAGGAGGGGGGGAAAGGAAGAAGAAAAAAAGAAAAAAAAAAACAGGGGAAGAAAAAAGGAGAAGAAAGAAAGAACAAAAAAGAGAAGGAGAAAGGGGAAAAGAAAAGAAGAGAAGAGAGAGAAGAAGAAAAGAAAAAAAGGAAGGAAAAAGAAAGAGGAAAAAGAAAAAAAGGAAAAAAAAAGGAGGAAAGAAGGGGGAGGAGAAGGGGAAGGGGGGGGGGAAAGGGGGGAATTGGATATAAAAACATATAATAAATTTTTGATGGGGGGGGGGTAATTTTTTAATGGGATAAAAGAGGTTTTTTATTATAATAAAAAAAAATCACTTTAAAAGAAAGGGAGTTAAAGGTTTTACACAATAGCAGGAAAAAAATTAAAAAAAAACCAAAACCGGAAAAAAATTAAAAACAAACATAACAGGGAAATACAAAAAAAAAAAGAAAAAACAAAACAAAACAAACCACAACCAAAAAATTAATAAAAAAAAAAAAAATTAAAAAAAAACAAAAATAAATAACCAATTTTTAATTAATAAAATAAAAAAAATAGGTTAATTTTAAAATATAAAAAAATAAAAAAATAAAAACAAAATTTAATATAAAAATTAAATTTTATAATTATTTTAATTTATAATTATAAATAATAAAAAAGTTATAAAAAAATTTTTAATAAATTTTAAAATTATTAAATAAATATTAATTAATATAAATTAATAAATAAATAATATTATTAATATATATAATATATAATATTTTAAAAAAGAAAATAAATACCAAAAAAAAAATTAATATAAAAAAAAAAAAAAAATATAAAAATTAATACTTATAGGAGTATTAATTTAAAAAATAAATTAGAATAATTTAAAAAATAAAAAAAAAAATAAAAAAAAATTTTTTAAAATTTTAATAAAAATTAAATTTTTAATATTAATTAAATATATTATATTTTTATAAATAAATAAAAAATAATAAAAAATATAAACAAGTAGTATACAAAAAACAATATAACTACAATTATATATAAAACCAAAAATTAAAAAAAAACTAAATATATAAATGGAAAAATAAAAAAAATAAAGATAACAAAATATTCTTACTTATAAATTTTTTAAATAAAATTATAAATTAATAAAAATAAAAATAATTTAAATTAAAAAATTTATAAAAAAAAAATAAAAAAAAAAAATTAATTTAAAATAAATAAACCCTAAATTTTCCTAAGTGAAATTATGTATTACTAACAAATAAATGTGTTATTTTAAAATTAATAAAATATTTATTTTTACATTAATCATAGAATAAAAATATAAATAACTTTTGTCTGGGGTTTATATAACATTTTATTTTATTAAAAAAATATATTATATTAATAAAAATTATAAATATAAAAATAACAAAGGAAATTTAAATAAATTAATTACAAAAAAGAAATGAGGAAATAGTACTAATAAAAAATATAAAAATAGAAAAAAATAAAATAAAAATAATAATATAGTAATAAAGGGGTATTTTTTAAAAATTGTGAGAAGTTGGCCAAAAAACAAAAAAGAAAGAAAAAAAAAAAAGAAAAAAAAAAAAACTTAGGAGGAGGAGGGGGGAGAAAAGGGGAAAAAAAGAAAAAAAAGAGGAGAGGAAAAAAAAAAAGAAAAAAAAAAGGGAAAAAAAAAAAAAAAGAAAGAAGAAAGGGAGGGGGGGGGGGAAGGAGAAGAGAAAAGAAAAGGGGAGGGGGGAGGGGGAGGGAAAAAAAAAAAAAGAAAAAAAAAAAAGGAAGAAGAAGAGAGGAAGAGAAAAAAAGGGGAAGGGGAAAAGAGAAAGGGGGGGAACTGGGAAAGAAAATAAAAAAAAAAGGGGGAGGGGGGTGGGGGGGGGGGGGGGGGGGTAAAAAGGAAAAAGGAAGAAAAGAAAAAAGAAAGAAAGAGGGGGGGAGGGGAAGGATAAAAAAAAAATTAGAAATTTATTTGGAGAACTTTTTTTTATATAATAAAGATTAATATTATTAAAAATGAAATAAAAAAAAAAATTAAATAAATAAAATATAATATAATAATGAAAAAAAAAAAAAAAAAAATTATTTTTTTTAAAATTTTAAAAAAAAGAAAAAAAAAAAAAAATGAAAAATCTCAAATTTTTTTTTTTTTTTTTTTCACATGTCACCACATTAGCTTTCACGCCATCTTTCTCTATTTTGATTTAGCCATGTCATCCTTCATGTGGACACCTTTTAGCACACTATGCCATGTCAGCTATCTCCAACCAACACCTTGCCTAGTCCTATTAAGTAGCTCAATTCAAGCATTGACCATGACTTCAGCCGCCTCGGTTTTCTTTCTAATGCTTATGATCATGCCCTATTTATTTGAAAAACAGATTAGCAGTACACTATTTTTTCTTCTCTATGTCGATAACTTGATTATTACTAACAATGACAGTTAACAATATCTCTACTCTCAAATCTTTTGTCCACCAACAATTTGAAAATGAAGGATTTAGGTACTTTTAGTTAGTTTTTGGGTTTAGAGGTCTCATCTGATCAATCTGGGTACTTTTTGTTACAAGCAAAATATGTTGTTGACCTTATCTCACATGAAGACATCACAAACGCAAAGACAGTCTGCACTCCTCTTGAACTTAATGCTTACCTTTTAGTCACTGATGAGACTCTTCTCAGTGCTAGTATTCTCTATCACTAACTAGTTAGTAGTATTATTTATCTCACTATCTAATATCACGACATTGCGCATACTGTTCAAATTGTAAGCCAGTTCATGAGTGTCTCACATCCCCATATTGCACATGCTGTTTACATTGTAAGTCAGTTCATGAGTATATCATGAACTACTCACTTTTTGGTTGTTTTTTGTATTCTTCGTAGGTATTTTATTTCATAGAGTTCACTTCGCTAGCTCGTCTCCACAGGAATTATGAGCATATTCTAATGCTGATTGGGCAAAAAACTAAACTAATCATCACTCTACTATTGGATATTGTTTCTTTCTTAGTATGTCCCTCATTTCTTGGTGTAGTAAAAAACAAATAGTTGTCTTCTGTTCTAATACATAAACAAAGTATCAAACCATTGCTAATGCCAATTCTGAGTTCCTATAGTTATGATGGCTCCTCCTAGATATGGGTGTCACCTTCTCTTCAACCATTTCTCTTCATTTTGACAATCACAATGTCATGCAAATTACACACAATGATGTATTCCATGAATGATTGAGTGACACCTCGTGCAATATTATATCCTTTACGACACTATTAAGCTTATTCCTATCTCCCTCAATATCAAATTGTGGATATTTTACTAAGTTACATTCAATTTGACGATTTCAAAATCTAATTTGCAAATTCAAGATGGCTAACTCCTTACCATGTTGAGTTTGAGGGGGAATGTTAATATATATGACCACATATGATACAATTCTGTCGCCATTGATTATGATTATTGGCATCCATTCATTATGATTATTGGCATATCTCCACATATATGAGTTATATAAATATATGTGTCACAATATGTCAATATTCTGTTAGCATATGTATCACAATATGTTAATATATCATAATATTTGAGAGAATATATGATTTACTTGATTTAAGGGTATTTTCTTAAACATACATACCCTAACTTATATAAATATCTCATTTGTTTTATATATTAAACACACAAAAATATAGATAATTCTCTCTCTTTCATTGTCCCTCTTTGCTAATTTCTTTAAGTAGGAAGAGACCTTTCGCTAAATCAACTAGATTATGGTAACTCCCATAGAACCTTTGGTCTATTGTAGAGTAGGTTGTAGCCAACTTATATGCCCAAAACTTTAATCATAGGAGACTTTCTTAATTGTCTTCTTAGACTCTAATTCTTAGGATATGTTTAAGATCGGTCATGGGGCATTCGTGGGGGGAGATCTTAGGCTCTAGATTTTCTTCTTTCTCGTCAACCACTTCATTCGATTGCATGAGTTCTTCCATTACTTGCAAGCCCTTCATAGAAGTGTTGATAAACTTTTCTAAAAAGATTTGGTTTTGGGCTTACTTGATTCATTGAAGTGACTTCAGAAGTGTTGGAAATGAGTTTTGTCTTCACAGATTCCGGCTCCTTTTGACTCGAATGGTTGCTTTGAGAGGTGATTCAAAACCTGTAAAAGATCACCAAAGGGTGCTCCAGTGGGAGAGGCTCCACGCTTAAGTTAGAAAGAGCAGTTTTCGATAAGAACAAGATAGACTGAGAGTGAGGATCCAGAGTTGATAGCCATGTGACTTGTGTGTTAAGTGTTTGGTCTTAGAGAGCATACCTGGGATTTGGTGTGCTGACGGCTTATATGCCTAGTTGCCGTAAGAGTCATGTATACCTAAGATGTTACAACCCAAGTTTCCTTACAAGGAGATCCAAAGATCTAGGGATTCTTCTAGTCAAATATTCTCAAGAGATTTAAAATCTTTATCACTCAGAAAATTTGACAATGCAGGGAGATTTCTTCTCTTATCTTGAGGATGTGTTTCATGTTGATTTAGGAAACTAAGACTAGCACAAGACTTAGTCGAATATTTCCTTTGGTCAAGGAGAGAGACCAGTTAACTTATTCTCGATGGCAATCATTTCGGTAAGTCGGACTATGTGGATCGAGCCATGTCTACTCTTTGGGAAAATTGATTCCTACATGTTGACACATTTAGGCATAATATGCTTTTTTGGATTGTGGGCCTCATAAAGCCAAACACCTTTTATATTGGGCATTTTGATCATGTCTCATTATTTTCTCCTGACTCGTGGTATCATTTCGTGAGAAAAGCACCATGAGTGATAACTATCAAAAAGGCGCAAAGCTTTTAGTAGGGTATATGCTGCTTCGGTTCTCATTAATCATCTTTAGCATACCTTATAAGGTCAGACATTTGAGTGTATCAGATACTTCTGTATCTTCTTTCTTCTTCGTAGGTCACCCCTTTTTTGTATAACAGTTTTCTTTGGAAAAATGTCGAAGAGTTCTTCTTCTCCATCTCATCAGAGTATCAAAGACATAAAAAGTATAATGACCAAGGAAGAACCCCGAGAAGTTCAGGTAGATATGTCTCAGGGGAGCGATTTCGCACTGGTGTTGGCTACAGAGGAGGATAAGGTGAGTGGGGCACCAGAGGGTTGCATCCCGATGTACAAACAATCCGTAAAGTATGGTTTGAAAATCTCATATATAGGCCCGTTTGAGGAAGTGATATACTATTGGGATATTTTCCCTATATTGCTCCTCCCGAGTGCCTGGCGCTTGGTGGTTGCCGTGATCTCTTTATTGAGTTTTTGTCACCTTCATTTTGATTTGAAGATTCTTGCAGTCTTTTTTTCGTTGGTCACGAGTTTAATTGGAAATTTTACTATAGCGAATTGAAGGACAGGCACTGGATGTACAATTATTTCTTCACGAAATTTTTGAATTGGGATCTCATGACAGTGTTACCCAGTACCGATCAGGTGCGATTACTAAGGGTAAAACCTCTGACCCCTTCTTGTCATTCCCGTTTTCTACAATCCGTCAGCTACTACTGCGAGTTTACTCAGCAGAATATCTAGGTGGATTCTCTCATGGAGGATCAAATGCTGTATTTAGTAGGCCTATTAATTCATGAAAAGAGGAAAGTCGATAGGCTTATTCTGTTAGCAAGAAAAGAGAAAGAATTGGTCGATGACCTCTGTGGAGGATGCCGTTTTATAAGAAGTTTCGACCATCAAACAGGTGAGGCCAAATGTGAAAAGGCCTTCAAAAGAAGTTGATAAGTCTCTTGGAGCTCAGCTACTGAAGGTCTCCTCCCTTTCATCGAAGAGGAGGAAAGTTCAAATGTCCAAACCATCTATAGAGGAGGGGGATTCGAAGAGGCTAGAGAGTGTACGTCCTGCATGACATCGAGTCATTATGAGCCAACGAGGGCGAGATCAGAGGGGGATGATAGTTTGTTATTTGACACATCTTCATCAGCAAGAGATGCTAACAAAGGGGTCTCGATGGGGGCAGTTCCCAAAATGGAAGGACAAGCAAATGTTTCTGCTCTAATGATGTAGGAGGATCCAACGAAAGGGTCAGATACTTATGTTGCCCCCGTGAGCGAGATGTTTGGGCAGTCGCTCATAGAGCCTCATGCTCTTCACACGAGGGAGCAGACAAGGATATTGTTCTTCTGCTTATTCCTATCAAATCGCTCAATGGGCAAAAAGATTTACAGAATGAGGGGTCAGTCGCCATCTGTGTAGGGGGCCATCGGTACAATTGTGTTGATATTGTTGAGCATCTCAATTAGCTAAATGGTTTGATTTTCATCATTTTGAGCTGGAGTTAAATAGAATGTCTCAGGAGTAGATCGACAATGCTCTTTAATCTCTTTCCATAATAGTATTGTTTGTCACCCAAGCTCGTTTTGTTTGTTTTCATCTAACCTTGATTGACTTAATTTCTTCTTCGCAAACTGTCACCTTAACGGAACTCCAGAGACAACGAAGGAAGCAGTCAGAAGAGCACATCAATCGATTGGGTAATCAAATCCTAGCACTACGGGATGCACTCGAGTAGAGGGAGAAGGTTGCTAAGATAAAGAGAGTCTCCAGCATTTTACTCGCTGAGAAGGATGAGAAGATTGAGTGTTTGTAATAGGAATTGGCCTTATTGCAAAAGCGCTGGGAGAACGGGAAAAGAAGTGCATCTCTACAAGGTAAGTCTGACGACTGCTAAAACATTACTCCGGTTATAGGAGGGGTCTCTCCGAGTGACAAAACAGAAGATAGCTGAGCTTGAGGGATCCATCTCCAGGGATGCTGCGGCTGTTAGGCACTATGAATGCTAGTTGCTCGAAAGATTAAAGTGTGTTGAGAAGATTGCTCGCCAGGCCGGTTTGATGGGCCAAGGTTTAGTCCTTACTGATATGGTCGGTGGCCTCATTGAATTGGCTATGGCTTCGATAGTTGTATAGCCCTCCTCGAGAGAGGTTTTGGTACTTTCCCCATTCCTCCTAACTCTGTATAATTTCTATACTATGGAATTTCTGATCAAGGGATCTTTTACATCGTTACATCACATGTTTGGTTTATAGAGAATGCCTTCCTTACATCTATATGCTTTCAGTAGAGCTCACTATGATTTCTGAATCGGTTAATTGAGGGAAAGGTATTTGTTGACCCCGAAGCAATTGATTTTTATTAGAAAGACAGTCGATAAGGCGGGGTAAAGTTATCACCCTAAGAGTCAAGTCCTTATTGTTATTTCTTCCCTCTTATAGGGTCAATTCGTTGGTTAATTTTACTCAATGAATCCTGTGTGTCAAATAGTCCAAAAATTATTCGCTAGCGAGGGGGTGTATGCCTTGCAAATCTAGTAGTGCTTCCATTAGAGACAACACTCTTTGGTAATAGGCTGAGGCAGTCAACGCATCATTGGGCTGTTCGGTGAGATTAATAGGCCAGGGCGATAGAGGTCCGTTCGGGGAGATAGATCTCAATGATAGGTTAGGGCTACATAGGTTCGTTCAGGAAGATAGATCATAATGATAGGCCAGGCAAATATAGGTCCGTTCAGGGAGATAGATTTTAACTATAGGTCAAGGTGACATATGCTCGTTCGGGGAGATAGATCTCAACGATAGGTCAGGGCAACAAAAGGCCGTGTGGGGAGATAGATCCCAATGAAAGGTCAGGATGACAAAAACCCATTCGGAGAAATATATCCTAATGATAGGTCAGGGTGACGTAGATCCATTTGAGGAGATAGATCCTATCAATAGGTCAGGGCTATCTCCAACGATAAGTCAAGGTGACATAGACCTGTTCGGGGAAACAGATCCCAACGATAAGTTATGGCGACATAGGCCCGTTTGAGAAGATAGATCTCAATGATAGGTTAGGGCGATATATGCTTGTTTGGAAAGATAGATCCTAACGATTGGTCAGGGCAACATAGGCCCATTCGGAGAGATAGATCCCAATAAGAGGTCAGGGTGACATAGGCTCGTTCAAGGAGATAGATCCCAACGACAGTTTAGGGCGATATAGGTCCATTCAGAAAGATAGACCCTATCGATAGGCCCCGTTTGATGATTCAATTTATCATAATCAGTTCATCGGAACACGTTGTCATAAAAGGAGGCCCGTAACAAGTAGATTGAATGCAAACATTAGATATCTAGAATCATTCGCTATGAGACACCATGGAAACAATAGCTAAAAAAGAAAAGTTCAGAGTTTACTTAGAGTAAAGTACAGGGAGTTCTAGGTCATAAGCTGAAAAAATGCTAGTAGGAATATAAAGCTCATGCAGAGATTATTCGTCATGAATCTAGAGGATTACTCCATCTAGTCTGTTGTGTGTTGGCCAAACGATGGGTTGGTTATTTGGTTAATTCTCCTATGGTGGGTTATGCTGATCAGGAGAGGGGATGTTCCTCCCTTCCATGCTAATAAATCTTTAGAGTTTCCCACTTTGGACTAAGAATTCCCGCTCGTCTTTGAGTTTTCGGCACTCGTTAATCGTGTGGCCATAGTCTCAATGGAAGTGACAGTATTTAGTCCTGTCTTTCTTGGAGTCATCTTTAGTAGAATGAGGGAGTCACCTAATGTATAGCTTATTTTTGATCTGGAATAAGACTTGATTGGGGATCTCATTTAAGGGAGTGTAGGCGTTGAACCTTCGCTACGGCTGGGGCCCTTGTTGGTTTCTCTTTGGAGAAGGCTATCGAGGTGATTGGCTACGTTCTTTTCAGGATGCTCGGTTTTTTCTTCGATCAAATGCTTTAGCATCTTCTACTGCGATATAGTTTTTAGTGTGGATATAAAACACCTGGATAGTAGAAGGAGGTTCTTAGTGATTGAGGTTCTCATGCCCGAAGGACGCAACCCAGTAAGCAGTATGGCCAACGTGAGCAAATGGTCAAGGGCTGAGACCTTCATCACTTTAACTTTGAACTTATTCAAAAAGTTTCTCAAGGGCTCATCGCCTCTTTGCTGTAGTGATTGTAAAAAAGTGAATTTTCTCTTGGCCCCTCGCCTGATTACAAAATGAGCCTCAAATTGCTATCGAAACTGAGAGAAACTCTTGATGCTGAATAGCGATAAAGAGTTAAACCACGTTAATGCGTTGCTTTGAGAGTACTGGAAAAGTGTTTGCACATAGCGACATCTGTCATGTCTCTTGAGATCATTATTATTATGAAGTAGACCACGTGGTCACGAGAATCAGTCGTACCATCATACCCTCCATGGGGGCAGAACTATGTGACAAGGCATTGGTTTTAAAGAGACTTTTGGATCGAAAGGCGACATACTAAAAGGATAAGGGGGATAATCATTTCTTATGGTATTGGCTCGTTTGAGTTCATCGTTGATGAGTTCTTTGACTTATCTTCTCTGGTCATCAAGATTGTGATGGGAGGTCACTGATGGCTCGTGGTTTAGTCGAGGTGTAAACCATCACGAGCATGCCTGCCTAGATCTTCCTAAAAGGGATTATCCCTCTAGTCTGATAGCACGGCTAAGTCCCTCTAGTTGCTTGTTCATATTCTGTATTCTTGATTCTAACCTTTCCAGTTGAGGACGATTGACTCATTCTAGAGATATTAATGTGGGGGGTATAATTGGATGTCCTTGAAGCATGGGCTGCGGAATCTGTTTTGGACGAGGGGTTGATAATAAGCAGCATGATTATCAGTGGGGTGAGTGGGCACCACTGGTAGAGCAGTATCAGTCGGGGTAGCAGTATGTTCATCCGTGGTGGATGTAGCCTTTAAGGCGGTTCTAGTTCTCCTTTTTGGAGGCATGATTGTTCGGTGACTCGAAATGTCTATTTAAATTGTTTTAGTCTGTTCCCATGGATGACGTCAATCTATTGGAGGTAGGTTTTGACTCCATAGATTCTGACTCATTTTGACTCGAACGATTGCTTTGGGAGGTGATTCAAAACCTGTAAAAAACTGTTGGAGAGTGTTTTAGCGGGGTAGGCTCTGACGGTCAAGTTAGAAAAAGCGGTTTTCGATAGAAATGAAACAGACTGAGAGCGAAAGATCTAGAGTTAATAGCCCTGTGATTCATGTGTTATGTGTTTGGTCTCAGAGAGTATACCTGTGCTTTGGTGTGCCAAAGATTTATATACATGGTTGGTGTAAGAGTCATGTATATCTGGGGTGTTACAACCTTAGTTTCCTTGTGAGGAGACTCAAAGATCTCAGGATTCTTCTAGTCAAATATTTTTAAGAGATTTAAGATCTTTATCACTTCAGAAGCTTGACAATACAGGGAGATTTATTCCCTTATTTAGATAATGTGTTTCGAGTTGACTTAGAAAACTAAGAGTGGCACAAGACTTAGTCAAATTTTTCCTTTGGTCGAGGAGAGTGATCAGTTTCTTATCGAGGCTTGTTACTAGGGGAATGTGTGTACAACCTCTTGCTGATAGGAGTCGCGGTCGACCTCTTGCCAATGTGGCAAGAGTAAAGTTATCTTTTGATATACTGAAAACCTCTGGAGGTCACAGACCTGTTAACTTATTGTTGATGGCAATCATTTGGTGAGTCAGACCAAGTGGATCGGGTTGTATCCACCCTTTAGGGAGATTGAGCCCTACTCGTTAACACATCGAGGTGTAACATGTCTCTTTGAATTGTGCGTCTCACAGAGTCAAACACCTTTTGTATTGGGCCTTTTGACCATCTCCAATCAAGAAGAAAACAAAAAAGTTTAACTGCCTGTATGGGGGAGTGAGTACGAGAGAGAAATTTGACTTTCTTAGCCATGCGATTCAAAATATCCTTTTTTTGTCATTCTTTTATAAATCTTTGTTAGATCTGGCATCTATTCATTTTCAAGGGACTAGTTTTTTAGAGGTTTTACTATTTCGTTCATTTTTTTTTCTTTTTGAATTGGAAGTATATATTTCATAAGCAGATCATGAATTAATATGAATATCACCAAAGGACCCCCTTTTTTTGGCCGGGTAACTATAAAGTTTTGAAGGGTTTTCTCTCAAACTTTTGGGAAGGGTTAGAATTTGTTTGGAAAAGTAAGGTAACTATTACCGATATTATAAAAGTTAAATTTTCTATACAAAAAGTTATTATTATAATAATAATTTTTATTTATTTAATAATGAGATTAAAATTTTGTACTTTGTAAATTTTTATTTTTATTTTTTCTTATTATACTTTAACTTGAACTTGGCAAGTAAAATTGAAAATTCTTGTTTCTAGAAAGAAAAACAAAACTTTCCATGTGTATTACTCGTAATAAAAACAAAGCATAATTTAAAAATATATATATCCTATTAAACATGGTTGTGGTTGGAATCAAACTAGAATCAAAATCAAAATTGAAACTAATTTTATAGTTTTAGATTTCATATTAAAATTGAATGATTTTGATTTGATTATGATTTCAAAACTCGATGATTCTTGATAGAACCCGCTTCGTAAAACTCACTAATAGAATGGGTCTCGCCCAACAGTGGCATAAGACCCGCAATCCAATACATACAATCCATTCACATGGAAATGAGCCTATGTCGCCCCGCTCTATCGATAGGATCTATTTCCTCGAATGGGTTTTAGTCACCCCGACCATTTGAAGGAGTTTAATTCCATGAAATCTCACTCACTAATCGTCCGACTCATGATGAGATTTACATGGTCCAATCTACAAGAACATTCAGTAAAACCGAATGCCGCTCTTCTCTCTCTCACTCGGTCGATGGCTACTAAAAGAATCGAACGCTTCTATTCTTGGTTGGGATACTCAACTGAATTTTGTCTTGATTAAGCTTCCTATTTCTTCACGAAACGTATCTTTCTTATAAGGAAACCTTGATGATCTAATCAATAAAGGGAAAAATCTCTCAATATAATTCAACTTCCTAAATGATGACCACATCAAATCTTTGACGTTTTAGAATCTCTAGATCACTCCACAAGAAAATTAGGGTTGCAACACCCCGTGATCATACAACTCTAAGAGGAACACTATACAAAAACTCTCAATGCATTCAGTCAAGAAAGTCCTCTAACTCAACATAGGACACACAAAAGTCACATGGAGATCCGTCCTCCCTTTTTCTTAGTTTGTTTATCCTTTCGAAAATCATTCTTTTTGACTTGAATATCGGAGCCTTTCCCGTCAGAACACCCTCCGGCAGTATTTTATAGGTTTTAAGCCTCCTTATTGAGCACTCATTCGAGTTACAAGGAGCTGAATCTGTGGAATCGAAACCCACCTCAGTAGATTGGTGTCATTCGTGGGAAACAGATTAAAGAATCTTTACTAAGCACTTAGGACTATCAGACCGACATGCCTCCGAGGCGGAGAATCAGAACAGCATCAAGGGCTATCTCTGCAGTAGATGATCATACCCTACCCCTACTGACACATCCCTTCCTACGACACCTACTTGACTTACTGACAATCCTCTTGCTCACGACCAACTCCTCACTCGGAATAGGTTCTACAGCCTAGGTTTCAGGAATGCCCAGCTACGGTTCCTATGCTGATACTGCCAAAATGGGTCAATTAGACCTAGATGGATAGACTAGAGTTCAGAATTTAGGACATGAGTAAACAATTGGAAGGCCTTAGTCGTGCTGTGAGACCCGAGGACCACTCTTCCTCGAGGGGATCTGGACGTAATCGTTCTCGACGACGAATACCACCACTCAGCTATGAGCCCACGGTGACTTCCCACTAATCTAAGAAGACAAGTTGAACAACTTGTTGCCGATGAACTCAAGCGGGCCAAAGCTCGAGAAAATCAGGCCCACTCTACTCTAATGCTTCTCCCTTCGACCCAAAGGTCTCTTCAGAACTGAGGTCCCGTGATGTGCTTTTGCCCCCATGGAAAGATATGATGGAATAACCTACCCTCGTGATCACACAGCTCACTTCGTGACGGTAATGGTCTCAATAGAGATGACTAACGTCGCCATGTGTAAGCACTTCCCTACCACTCTTAAGGAGAATACGTTAACATGGTTCAACTCACTTCCACCGCTGAGTATAAAAACTTTCTCCTAGCTTTGACAATAGTTCGAGGCTCACTTTGTGATAAGTAGGGGAGCAAAGAGAAAATCCACCTCTCTATTGTCATTGCATCAAAAGGAGAACGAACCCCTGAGGGAGTTCCTGGAAAGGTTCAAGACAAAGATGATGAAAGTTTCATCCTTGAACCACTCTATCACATTAGCGGCACTGCTTATTAGGTTATGTTCCTCCGGTATGAATGTCTCGATCACAAAAAAATCTCCCTCCACTATCTTGGAATTTTACTCTCATGCTGAGAAGTACATCGCAGCTAAAGATGCCGAAACCTTCGACTGAAGGAGGAATCGATTGTCTAGAAGAGAATGCAGTCGATCGCCATGACAGCTCTTACCAAAGAGAAACCGACCAGGTTCTCTACCTCCTCAAAGATTCAACACCTATATTCCTTTAAATGAAACTCCCAATCAAGTTCTAATCCAAATCAGGGACCACCCTTATATCCGATGGCCTCCTCAACCTGTGGAGGATGATCTCAAGAAAGACAGAAGCAAATATTGTTACTTCCATCGCGATTACGGCCACACGACTGATGACTGTAGAAGGCTCAAAGATAAGCTTGAATTCCTTATCAGGAGTGGGAAGTTACAAAGGTTCATCAATAGAGAAGGAAGGGATATGCCACATTCCGATAGACATGCAATGCCAAGATGAAATGAATCGAGCAATCGGCCGATCGAAACACCACCAACTAACCATCAGGACGGAGTCATTCTCCAAATTCGTGAGGAACGAACCCCTTGAACATCTTAACCCCCGTCGGACATTCCAAACCCCTCAGACGGTACCCAAGGAAACAAGGCCGAATGCCTGATCGCACCTATTTTCTATTCATCTAATGTTTCTGTCCCTCTTCTGCTAGAAGTACTAGCAACTCATGTTGAAAAGGAAGCAAAAAGTAAGCGACCAATCATTGGTTTCACTGACGAAGACTTAGTTAACATAAATCCAAATCGCTACAACCCCTTATCATCACTGCCAAAATAGGCCTATATGAAGTCCAAAAGATCTTTGTCAATCAAGGAGTAGGGTATGACCTCCTATACTGGATGCTTTCAAGCGAATGGGTTGCCTGCATATTTATAATCCCATGCGAGTCTAG
This sequence comes from Dillenia turbinata, assembly GCA_037126225.1. Taxonomy (NCBI): domain Eukaryota; kingdom Viridiplantae; phylum Streptophyta; class Magnoliopsida; order Dilleniales; family Dilleniaceae; genus Dillenia; species Dillenia turbinata. The sequence goes on from JBAMMX010000017.1 coordinate 11,384,289, forward strand.
TCAAAGGGCTTTCTGGTGAATGGACATACCTTGAAGGGATTATTCTTCTCTCGATCACGTTGGGCATGCCTCCCAACCACTTGACAACTACAATGACTTTCAAATGGTTAATCTCCCCTTGCCTTATAATGTAATCTTAGGAAGACCAGGTTTGAACACGCTGGAAGCTCTACCCAGCAATAAACACATGAAGGTGAAGTTTAAAACTCTACTTGGAGTTGGGACCTTGTCCTACGATCAGGAGTTTTCAGCCTCCATCCCGAAATAGTTGTGTAACACCGACACTGCGGTGTTTCGTACAAGTGTAGCATTCATGGAATATATATAAAATATTCCTCCGTTTATATATATATATATAATTTTTAAATTTTATTGATTTTCGATTTTGAGGTTTTTAAATTTAATTTTTGGTATATTTTAAATGCCGTACCCGTGATTTGAAGTGTAAAGCGAGTATAAAAATATATATATATTTATTCATTTATTAGTTTATTATTTACTTATTTAATTATTTATAAATTTATTATAAAAAAGAAATATATATATAAATAATAATAATAATAATAATAATAATAATAATAATAATAATAATAATAATAATAATAATAATAATAATAATAATAATAGTAATAAAAATCGAATTAGGGCTCAAAAATCCTAATTCTCTCTTCTCTCTCTCCCTCTTTCTCTCTCCACCTCTCCATCTTCCCGCGGCCATCCCTCGCCGCCGCCCTCCCTCACCCGCCACTTCACGGCCGCCATTGCCCTCCTCCACCGCAGACGGCCATCGCCACCTCCCTTCCCTCTCAATCGCTCACCCTCGGCCCCTACTCTCTATTTTTCTCTCTCTCGGTTCCATCTCTCTCTATCTCCCGCTGTCTCTCCCTCTCTTCCACGCGTGATCTCTTCTCTGCCGCCGCTGCTCGGCTCCGCCACCCCACGGTGGTTCGACCACCACCAAGTCAACCCCTCACCGTTTCTCTCCATCGCCCTCTCATCTCTCACTCTCTGTCTCTCTCTATTTCGCTCTCTATCTCACTGTCTCTCAGTCTCCCTCAGTCTCTCTCTCGCTCTGCTTTCTCCCGCGCACAATAGAGCATGATTGCTCGTGCGACTGTTCGTGCGAGATAGCCCCTACGCGCGCGTGACCCCACGCGAGACACCCCCCTCCTGTGCACGGTCCAGCGCGCGATAGCCCCTTCCTGCGTGCGCTGCTGCAGCTCCTTCACTGCTTACGCGCTTTCTGCCACTCTTGCAGAGCCCCAAACTGTAGTCGCCCAAACCCTAGACTGTCTGCACTCATTTCTTGCGAAGGTAAGGACGAAAGTTCTGACCTATAGATTTAGGGTTTTGATTCTTATATTAATTAAGCTTAATTATTGAAATTTGCTTCAATTTGAAGTATTGCAGGTCCGTACTGAGTTGTAGGCGCACGGACGTTAGGGTTGTAGACTGCGGAAACCCTAGGTAAAGAGATTTTTGGTCTTTTCATTAATTGAATGAAATTAGAATGCATTTAGGGTGAAATTAGCATAAAGAAGTGTTGTATATGTTTAGAATGTATGTTTGATTAGAATAAAATGCATTTTTGAAATCCAATGCTTGAACAATAAGGCTAAGTCTAGTATCTGATATGAAAGGAGCATGTTAAAGGAATGATAGAATCGAATCAAATTGATTTAAATGGTTTTTTAGAGTTTAATTTGACATATGTATGAAAACAGTCAAAATTTGGGATTTTAGCCTAAGGATTGGTGCGTTGTTTTATATTATAGTTGGTGTTGTATATAGGTAAGTCAAATACAATCTCTATATTATGAAAATAGGTTTCAATACCTTTAAAATGACATATGGTTTGAATAAATCGGATGAGAATTGAAAAGTGTATGAATTTTTAAATATTTTTCTAATTTATAGGGAATTTATGTATTTAGACTTATTTTCGATTTTTGAACGATTTTAGGTTCGAATTTAACTTGATTTTGATTTGGTTAATTACTTATAAATGGAATAGAAATTGATGACATTGGAGTTTATTCATAAATTAGAAAATTAAGATTTGTACAAACTTAGGGAAAATGATAAACCCTAAGAATAATTGTAAATTTGATGATTATTATGATAATTTGATTAGGTTGATCTTGTTGGAGACTCGAGGAGTCGAGTTTGGTTTGATTGTGGAAATAGGGAGTGACCACCCTCCCTAGAATGTGAGTGGGACCCTAATCTCTTGCATGAAATAGTGAAACCTGATTTTATCGTGTTTTTGATAAAACATGCTTTGATATGCATTGATTCGACGTGTGATATTAAATCTCAAATCTGTTTTGTGATTATTGGAGTGTCGTAAACTTATGTTTTCTATGATTATGCATCCATATTTGAAATGAAATAAAAATTGTGCCATTACTTGAAAATTTGATAAGTTTCCTTTTCTACCATTACATTGATATGCTGATTTGAAATGATTTTGATGAAATTGTATTGGCACATGGATTTGAAATGTTTTGAGATCTGTGAGGGCACTGGAATGCCCACTGGTGATGATATGATTATTATCTGCGGGACGTTTTGCCCTTGTGATACTGTGATGATGACATTGATGATTCCGTAGCTACGAATGGATTTTGTAGAGGCACGGGTTGCCCGGATACGCTTTTGCAGGAGGTATCCGCAAATGTCCAGTTATATTTATTTATAGGCACGGCCGGTTGAACCCACATCGGGGGAGGACGTGTGTGACACCACCGTCTAGCACCGGGCGGGGTCCTATTTGACGAGATTGGGTAAGCAAGGAGCTAAGCCCACGGCCAACATCGGGGTAGAGAGCTACTTTTGAAACACTTTGCATAATAACACCCCCGATGCGCCTGTCCTTGGTCATGGTTGACCTTTGCCAGGATCCTTTCGATCAGCTCTATGTTATACTTGATTTTTAAATGCATGCATATCTGTGTGATATCGTGTGAATGATTAAAAGAGTTTATTTTATTAAACATATCATGATTTATTGCGAAACTTGATTTATTGTTTACGAATGATACTATTTGACACTCCAATATTCACCTACACTATTAGTACTTGAGATTAATCCCCTCACTCACTGAGTATCCTCCCACAGATACTCTGTCACGCCCCGAACCGGAAATCGTGAACAGCCGCCCGTTACCCTGGATGCCGGTTGTATTCCTACAGAAAATCAGGCAGAACCTTCCCATAAATCGGAGGTCTCTCATGTACAATTTACCTGTATATCAACATGTATAATTTAAAATCATTCTGAAATTAAAATAAAATGGCCATCCCGGCCTCACAACAACCCACCAACCACAGCAGACATCTAGGACAACGCTAGACTAAATAAACTATCAACAAACCTAGCCACAGACCTCTACTGTCATGCCCAATTAGAGCATGAGCAGCCGCCACACCGAGCGGATCTAAATTTATACAATTTATAATAATTTTTCCAAGTATTATTCAAATACGTACAATTGCCTCAATGCAAATGAAATATGAGAGTTTCGCAAATAAATATACATAAATTATACAATCATCCCAAAATATGGTATACGGCCAACTACGAACCTCAATAAGACCACGCAGGGTCGACATAAAGTACGAAATTCATATTTTTATTTAAAACATAAATCTCACCGTCGTAAATCACCCAAATCCATCAAAATCTCCAAAATCTGAAGCGTCGCTCCGGCAATAATCCTATCTGGGGAGGGAAAGAGGAGGGGTGAGTACTCAGGGAAGAATACTCAGTGAGTGGGGGGATAAATCTCAAGTAATAATAGTGTTGGTGAAAATTGGAGTGTTAAATAATATCATTTATAAACAATAATTCAAGTTTTGTAATAAATCATGATATGTTCGATAAAATGAACTCTTTTAATCATTCACACGATATCACACATATATGCATCCATTTAAAAATCAAGTATAACATAGAGCTAACCGAAAGAATCCTGGCAAAGGTCAACCGTGACCAAGGACAAGCGCATCGGGGGTTTTAATATGAAAAGTGTTTCAAAAGTAGCTCTCTACCCCGACGTTGGCACGTACAAGCAACTCCCAGTGCTAGACCGCCTATTCTGACGGACCTACCCTTTCGGTTCAACTGGGCCCATACGGAACATCATAATCATGTACAAGCAAATCCCGGTACTAGACCGCCTATTCTGACGGACCTCCCCAATACCTGGTTCAACCGGGCCCGTACATATCACAATCACGACGTTTGCGGATACCTCTGGCCAAAATGTATCCAGGAAACTCGTGCCTCTACAAACGCCCTTCGTAGCTACGGAATCAATCAAGTCATCATCATAGTATCACAAGTGGGCATCCCAGTGCCCTCATAGATTTTAAAACATTTCAAATCCGTGTGCCAATACATTTCATCAAAATCATTTCAAAACAGCATATCAATGCAACGGTAGAATAAAATCATTCATTTCTCAAATCATGGCACAATTTCATTTTATTTCAAACATGGATGCATAGACATAGAAATCATAAGTTTACGACACTCCAATAATCACAAAACGGATTTGAGATTTAATACTACACATTGAATCAATGCATATCAAAACATGTTTTGTTTAAAAACACGGTAAAAATCAAATTTTCACTATTTCATACAAGAGATTAGGGTCCCACTCACATTCTAGGGAGGGTGGTCACTCCCTATTTCCACAATCAAACCAATTCGACTCCTCGAGTCTCCAACAAGATCAACCTAATCAAAGTATCACATAAATCATCAAATTTTCAATTATTCTTAGGGTTTATCATTTTCCCTAAGTTTGTACAAACCTTAATTCTCCAATTTATGAATAAACTCTAATGTCATCAATTTCCATTCCATTTATAAGTAATTAACCAAATCAAAATCAAGTTAAATTTAAACCTAAAATCGTTCAAAATCGAAAACAACTCTAAAATAAACAAATTCCCGCAAAATAGAAAATCTTTGAAAAATCATACACTTTTCATTTCTCATCCGATTTCTTCAAACCATATGTCATTTTAAAGTTATTGAAGCCTATTTTCATAATATGGAGATTATATTTGACTTACCTATATGCAACGTCAACTATATTGTAAAACAACGCATCAATAAAATCCTAAATTTCGACTGTTTTCATGCATTCGTCAAATTAAACTCTACGTGCAACCATTTAAATCAATTTAACTCAATTCTATCATCTGAAACAGCTCAATTTCGTATAAAATTCTATACTCAACCTAAATAATACATATAATGCCAAAAAATGTATTCTAATCGAATTTATCATACATCCTCAACCTATACAACTCTTCCTTATGCTAATTTCACCCTAAATACATTCAATTAACTAAATCAAGTAGAAATCCTTCACCTAGGGTTCACTGCGGTCCAAAACCCTAACGTCCGTGCGACATTCGATTTAGTCCGAAACCTACAATGCTTCCAATGCGAAGCAAAAGTCAGCAATTTATTATAAATCACCAAGGAATCGAAACCCTAGAATTTGAGTTAGGGTTTGATCTTACCTTTGCAGTGGACAAGGCATAGTCGACCTAGGGCTTTCGGTTGGGGCTTCCGCAGGTGGCAGAAGGCGCACGAGCAGGGAGGCAGCACAGCAGCCGCGTGCGCCGGAGCTGTGGCGTGCTGCAGTCGGCGTGCTGAGCAGTATTGCGCGATCAGACGCGCGTTGAGGCAGGAGCAGAAGCGTGAGCAATCGAACGCTGTTGCACGCAGTCGAGCGCGCAGGAGGGGGAGTAGCAGAGCGAGAGAGAGACTGAGGGAGACTGAGAAAGAGAGCGAAATAGAGAGATGTAGAGAGAGAATGGAAGCGTCGATGTGTGGGGTGGCTATGTGTGGCGGTTTGCGACGGTGGACAGCGACCAAGTCGCGACGGAGGGAGAGAGGATTCGGGTGAGGGCGATCGCGAAAGGGAGAGAGACCGAGAGAGAAGCCGAGAGAGAGAAAAGGAGAGAGATAGAGAAAGAGGTGGTGGTAGCTGCGGGTGGTGGCGACGGCCGTGGCGGATGGCAGCGGCGGACGCAGCGGCGGCGAGGGGAGATGGCCGCGGGAAGATGAAGCGGCGGAGAGAGAAAGAGGGAGAGAGAGAGAAAAGAGAGAATTAGGGCTTTTGAGCCCTAATTCGATTTTTGATTTTTTTTATTATGCTTATTATTATTATTATTATTATTATTATTATTATTATTATTTATATATATATTTTTATATGAATAGATCTTATAAATAGCTAATTGAGTAAATAAATAAATTAATAAATAAATAATTATTTACATATATATATTTTTATACTACCTTTATTTTACAAATCCCAGAAACGGTATTTAAAATATACCAAAAATTTAAATTAAAAACCCAAAAATCGAAAATCAATAAAATTTAAATATTTTTCCATATACATATTGAGGATCATTTTATTAAATTCAAAAACGGAATTAATATACGAACACCGTAGTGTCGGTGTTACATACTCACCCCTCTCCTTTCCCTCCTCAGACAGGATTATTGCGATAGGGCGACGTATTTGGCTCGAGGGCTTGATAGATTGCTGGTGGATTTGGTATTGTCGACGGTGAGAGGTCTAAATTAAATTTGAAATATTAATTTCGTACTTTATTTCGATCCTGCGAGGTGTTATTGAGGTCCGTAGTTGACCGTGTACTTATTTTGGGATGACTGTATAATTTATGTATATTTATTTGCGAAACTCTCATATTTCATTTGCATTGAGGCGATTGTACGTATTTGAATGTTACTTGAGAAATTTGTTATACATTTGTATAAATTTAGGTCCGCTTGGTGTGGCGGCTGCTCATGCTCTAGTTGGGTATGACAGTAGAGGTCTGTGGCTAGGGTTGTTGATAGATTTTTATAGCCTTGCGTTGTTCTATATGTCAGCTTTGGGAGTTGTTAGTTTTGGAAAGGCCGGGATGGCCATTTGTTTTATTTTCAGGATGATTTTAAATTTATACAGGTATACAGGTTTAATTGTATATGGGAGACCTCCGATTTATGGGGAGGTTCTGCCCGATTTTCTGTAGAAATACAGCCGACATTCAGGGCAACGGGCGGCTGTTCACGATTTCCGGTTCGGGGCGTGACAGTTCGGTTGGTATTAGAGCTCTAGGTTGAGAGCTGTGTTTTATAGAATAGTTTTGAAAATATTCCCAAGTATAGTTTAAAGTCCTCAATGCATATGAGAGTTTCATTACAGTCATGAGATCCCAGTACAACGGTTTTAGGCATATGAGTTATTCTTTTTAGGGGGTTAGATACGGTGTATATCTAACGTAGCATATTGGTTCTATCAGTTCTTAAACTGATAAGTTTATTCATTTAGGGGGTTAGTTATTTCGTAAGTAACCCTAATCTTTGAATCATTTCTAATTTAAGTTCTTCCTTTATAAGACTATGATTACCAGACAAGGTACTTGATTTGTACCTGAGACATCTAGAATACTCGAGGATGTTTTCTCGTCAGGTGTAACCTTCTAGCACTCTCTCAGCCAGCTATTGTAGCTATGGTTCTATTGCCATCATTAGATGCATTTAGGTAGGTGTATGAGTCGTACACCTCCCATTGGGTGCAGATGCCACCACCTCGACCACAGAGTTTTGGGGCACCAGCCTCTAGTGTCACTACACAGTTTATGGGATAGAGATAGCCTTTCTGTCGCAAATGCGGCAACCACCATGCATACGGGGCATGAAGAATACGAGTTATTTACTTCCAGTGTGGGAAGCAAGGTCATATTATGAGTGCCTGCCTGGATTTAAGTCGAGGATCAACTTTACAGAGTCGTACTGGTACTTCTGGCACAGGCCAGCAGGGGGCACCTGTGCACTCAGCTCTTACCGCTCCTCAGACTGTAGCCGGGAGTAGTACAGTGTTAGGACCGTCGCGATAGCAGCCTGGGGCCCAGGCTCGTGTGTTTGCAACGACCCAAGAGGACGCACCGGCAAACCCTAGTGTTATTATGGGGGATCCTCCCGCGGACCCCTCAGTGTAGCACTTTTGTTGTACGCTCTTTATGGGATCTAGTATATCACGATATTGATGTACAGTTTGACTAGTTAAAGCTTTTGAAGCTTAACTAGTTTGATATATATATGTCTACTTTTCTTAGTATTTTAAATGTTTTAACCTCTTCTTATCTTTAAGTACCATACGAATATTTGGTATTGACGCTCGTATTCTTATAGATATCGGGTCGAAACTTTTATATGTGAACGACACATTCGCTCGCCATTCTGATAGGCCTCTCTCGCCACTTGATGGGGAGATTATGGTAGTCACTCATTTTGGCAAGCATATCATTCCAGATACAGTCTATAGAGGCTATGAGTAACGGAGAGATTGTTACATGGTGATGCCCTCAATTAGTGGGAGGCTATTGGTGATGAGATTACAGATCTATTGCGATAGGAAGACTTCTTGAGGTAATTCAACCACTGATATTTTATAAAATTTTAGTAGGACTTTTGTTTAGTTAACATATTTCAGTTCTAGGATTCTTGTATATGGTATACTCATGGATCGATGGATCCCCTTGGAATTAAATAATGAATACCAAAAGGTTTTTCTCGATTGCTAGTGACATTTTCTTGCTAAAGAGACTTTAACTTTACAAATTGTGGAAGAAAATTCTGGGGATAGTGGGAAAAAGATTTCAAGTTTGGCAGCTAGGTCTATTTTCCTTTTGAAGGAAGCAAGCTATAAATAATTTCAAAATTGAAACATGTCAAGGAATTCATGTGTACAAAGCTTGAATTGGTGTTGAGCATTGTAACACCGACCTTCGGTGTATTCTATAGTGAATTCCATTTCATATATATATATATATATGATGTTTCTACTACAATGTTTATGAATTTCACTAAGAAAATTTTTCCGGTAAATCAACCTTAAATATTTGATGGTAAAATACAAATCGGATCAATTTTAACTCAAAGAGATTCAAAACCTTAATTTCACATTAAATAAATTTAATTAGGTCTAATATAAGATTTTGGGCCTAGTGTGTAATTATGAAAATTTTAGGGGTCAAATTAGAATTTTTATAAGTCAAAGGACTTGTTAGCAATTAACAAAACTTAAATGAAATGTGACAAGTGTATTCTTGTATTGAACAAGTGTTATAGTGAGGAGGACAAGTGTAGGCCAAATGGAGATGAGAAAGGCAAGGTGGGCCAATGAGAACACATGCACATGAAAACCAATGAGAACACATGCAATAGTAAAAATGATCCTATGGTTTAGATTAATTGGATATTTGATCCTAGGGTGGTGAGTTATTAACACAATAATAAAAGAAGAAGGCCTTAGAATGCTGGTTCATTCTTCCCAATTCGTGAGAACAAAGAGAGAAGCAAGAGAGGAAGACCAAGAAAGTGAGGTAAGAAATTTTATCCTGTCTCACTTTAAATTTTATTTCTGTCCGTGATTTCATCCCTGTTTCAAGGAATCTTAGAGCTATAATTTGAAAATGTGCTAGTTATATGAATTGTAGATCAAAGTCTTATCTTTCCAACGAGATAAGAATCACCAAAATCGGATGCCTGTGCCAAAAGTTATGGCACTTTTCCTGAAACTCGACATAGAAGTGTCCTGTTTCGAACCTTGACAGTAGTGAGTACAAACGACCCCTCTCCAGTCTTAGTTTGAAGAAACACAAAACATGAAAGTGATAGATATACTTCTTGCCTATAACATATAAAAATTTCAGCCATTTCACACGAGGAAATTGAAAGTTATACAATTTTCCTTAAAACTATGTTGACAGAAACTTTATGTTTCACTAAAACGTATCAGTCCTGTTCATGAATTTTGTTGAACCCCTTCCAGGCATATTTGGATAAAACTCAAAACACGAAAGTTGTAGATCTACATCTTAGCTATAACAAGTTTAAATTTCATTAGACTTTGGTGAGTATAATGAAAGTTATGGCTTCTGCACAAAAACTAGACAGAATCCAAAACTTAAATATGACAGTGAAAAAATGAGGCTTACCGGGAATTCGGTGATTTGAATCTGAGGAAGTGTGAAAAATGAAAGTTATAGTGCTATCTCGTAGCTTTAAAATGAGATAAGAATCATCTGATTTGGACTAGTATAGCCAAAGTTATAGTCTATTTTCCATGACTGCACAGGTTAAAAAAAAATCTGCAGACTGTCTCCCTAAGAGTTATTTGAGTTGAACGGAGGGAGCACTTGATTTACGCTTTGTGGAGATATTGGGGAGTGCATTATCCTCCCCTAACGGTGAGTGGGACTTGACATCTACTTTTAATTGATACTGTAGTTTAAAAAGTTTTCAAAGGCATGATTTAAAATGGTATAATTGACCTATTTCCCTGGATTTATGAAAACGTTTTGTGATATATGGAGTGTCCCAACTTGTTTATATCGATATGCATCCATGATTTTGACACTTGATGATTGTGCCACACTTTGATATATCCACATGATTTTATGCTTCCATTGCATATTGGCACATGATTTTGACATGTTATGGCTTGAGATTTGGCTTGAGATATGTGATTTGGGCTGGATGCCCCTGTGGATACTGTGATGATGATGATATGCTTCCTATGGCATTCCGTAGCTACGAAGGACATTTGGTAGAGGCACCTGTTGTGCCCGGATACGCCTCTGCAGGGGGTATCCGCCAGATTGTCATACATATTGTACGGACAGTCGTCGGTTGAACCACTTCGGGGAGGACCTTGGTAGGTCTAGCACCGGCGGGTTTCCATACACGCTTGATCCTTGATACGTGTGCGATATATATATATACAGGCTAGTTGGAGTAATCTGTGGCCAACGTTGGGGTGGAGAGCCTTATTTTATTACTTGCACCACCCCAACGTTGCCCGTCCTTGGCCATGGTTGGCCTTTGCCGGGATATTTTCGGCCGGCTCTACATGATATGACGGACATGCATAATGGATGCATATTTGATTTGATACGTATGCCGTGAATGATTTATTGAGATTGCCATAATATTTTTGCATACCATGGATTTATTGGGACATAATTTTGACACTCCTAATTCACCCAAAAATTAATTGTAGCATGTCATCCCCCCGACTTGCTGAGTACCAACCCCTCTCTCTACGGTACTCACCCCTCACATCTCCCTCCTACAGGTGTAGACTCGGACTGAGAGATTTGTGCGCATTGTTATATTGGATATTCTTGGAGACTACTGGGCTGGGGTATGACTCCCCGCTCTTCCGCTATATATATATTGAGGTTATTGTATCATTTTGAGGAAGTTAGGATGACCATTGTATTTGTTTACATTGGGATGACTGTATTTATAATTCTTCTTGTCTGTATAAGGTTAACTCTCACTTGTTTTAATTTGCATTGAGGCATACATGTATTTTTTTTTATTTCTTGGGGATCTCTGTGATTTGGAAACCTGGATTTTGTGAATGCTGTCAGCCTTACGGTGCTTTGGTGTGCGGGACGTGGTGCCCGTGCATCGAGGTGCCGCGGCGGGCTGGTCGTGTGCCCGGCTCGGGAGTGGGTTGGGGCGTGACAAGCATAAATAAAATGGAAATGTATTGTGATATAAAAGATTTTATTGTGCAAAACTATGAGTAAGATTATGTATACCTTGACTTCGAGATTTCTAAATTTCCCACTGAGGAATTATTAGCCTTTAAATATATAATATCACTAGAAACTGGGAAAAATTAAAGAGGTAGTGAAATATTGTGCATTAGCTGCAAGAGCAAATTTTTAAAGTATTAATGCTCGTGCTTTTATCGACACGGAATTCATGGGTTTGATAGGGAATTTGAACAAAAGGTGGCTTGTGCTCTATTATTGGATTATTCTGTTTGGAGGTTAGTATTCTCGTTATTTATTCATGTTCATTATTATGTGGATCATTGAATAAGGTAATATAGAGAGAGTTTGAGGCTGTCTTTTTGGCCTTGAAGTTGGAAATAATGTCTCTTGTGACAATAGAGTTAGGTGTAATGAGGTATATATTTCTTATATCTAAATCTTGATAAGTTGGGAGTAGTAATGCAAACACCGGGTGATATGTGCTTATATGTGCTTGATTTGATGTGTATAGAATATCAGTGATATTGTATGATACTAAAGTTGATTGAAAATGATTATGATAGAAGTACTTTGATTGAAAAGTTATCCAATTAAGGATTTGATATTTAAAACTTGGAAAGGTTCAAATATTGATAGTGGATTAAGTTTTTTTACGTAGTCTAGGCTATCTTGGTGTTGATCTATATTTCATCATATACAAGTTTGATAATATATGAAATTGTATACATCTTACACTTAGTCTTAAGATTGTGGTTGCCATACGCACTATCTTGATGGGGATTTTGGAGTTTTGGCGAATATTACCTCTAGGAATATATGTATTTTGGGTGCACTTGTAGTTCATGCAATTAAATTTTGGATTGTAGGGTTTTCACCTTAAAGTCCTAAAATAGCGAGAATATTGTGTTTATAACTAAGACAATATTATTGAAGAAGGGTTGAAGCACTCATGGAAAGGGTATTACTTGGTCAAATGATAAGTATTAAGGATAGCTATTGCAACACCCCCATTTGTTTACCATTTAGTTTTCTTTTAGTTTCGAGGACGAAACTTGTTTTTAGGGCGTTAGAAAATGTAACACCGACACTGCGGTGTTTCGTACAAATGTAGCATTCATGGAATATATATAAAATATTCTTCCATTTATATATATATATATATATAATTTTTAAATTTTATTGATTTTCGATTTTGGTGTTTTTAAATTTAATTTTTGGTATATTTTAAATGACGTACCCGTGATTTGAAGTGTAAAGCGAGTATAAAAATATATATATTTATTCATTTATTAGTTTATTATTTACTTATTTAATTATTTATAAATTTATTATAAAAAAGAAACATATAATAATAATAATAATAATAATAATAATAATAATTGAATTAGGGCTCAAAAACCCTAATTCTCTCTTCTCTCTCTCCCTCTTTCTTTCTCCGCCTCTCCATCTTCCCGCGGCCATCCCTCGCCGCCGCCCTCCCTCACCTGCCACTTCATGGCCGCCACTGCCCTCCTCCGCCGCAGACGGCCGTCGCCACCTCCCTTCCCTCTCAAACGCTCACCCTCAGCCCCCTCTCTATTTTTCTCTCTCTCGGTTCCATCTCTCTCTATCTCCCGCTGTCTCTCCCTCTCTTCCACGCGCGATCTCTTCTCTGCCGCCGCTGCTCGGCTCCGCCACCCCACGGTGGTTCGACCACCACCAAGTCAACCCCTCACCGTGTCTCTCCATCGCCCTCTCATCTCTCACTCTTTGTCTCTCTCTATTTCGCTCTCTATCTCACTGTCTCTCAGTCTCCCTCAGTCTCTCTCTCGCTTTGCTTTCACCCGCGCAATAGAGCGCGATTGCTCGTGCGACTGCTCGTGCGAGACAGCCCCTACGCGCACGTGACCCAGCGCGAGACACCCCTCTCCTGCGCGCTCTGCTGCAGCTCCTTCACTGCTTGCGCGCTTTCTGCCACTCTTGTAGAGCCCCAAACTACAATCGCCCAAACCCTAGACTGTCTGCACTCATTTCTTGTGAAGGTAAGGACGAAAGTTCTGACCTATAGATTTAGGGTTTTGATTCTTATATTAATTAAGCTTAATTATTGAAATTTTATTCAATTTGAAGTATTGCAGGTCCGTACTGAGTTGTAGGCGCACGGACGTTAGGGTTGTGGACTGCAGAAACCCTAGGTAAAGAGATTTTTGGTCTTTTCATTAATTGAATGAAATTAGAATGCATTTAGGGTGAAATTAGCATAAAGAAGTGTTGTATAGGTTTAGAATGTATGTTTGATTAGAATAAAATGCATTTTTGAAATCTTATGCTTGAACAATAAGGCCAAGTCTAGTGTCTGATATGAAAGGAGCATGTTAAAGGAATGATAGAATCAAATCGAATTGATTTAAATGGTTTTTTAGAGTTTAATTTGACATATGTATGAAAACAGTCAAAATTTGGGATTTTAGCCTAAGGACTGGTGCGTTGTTTTACATTATAATTGGTGTTGTATATAGGTAAGTCAAATACAATCTCTATATTATGAAAATAGGTTTCAATACCTTTAAAATGACATATGGCTTGAAGAAATCGGATGAGAATTGAAAAGTGTATGAATTTTTAAATATTTTTCTAATTTATAGGGAATTTATGTATTTAGACTTGTTTTCGATTTTTGAACGATTTTAGGTTCGAATTTAACTTGATTTTGATTTGGTTAATTACTTATAAATGGAATGAAAATTGATGACGTTGGAGTTTATTCATAAATTAGAAAATTAAGATTTGTACAAACTTAGGGAAAATGATAAACCCTAAGAATAATTGGAAATTTGATGATTATTATGATAATTTGATTAGGTTGATCTTGTTGGAGACTCGAGGAGTCGAGTTTGGTTTGATTGTGGAAATAGGGAGTGACCACCCTCCCTAGAATGTGAGTGAGACCCTAATCTCTTGCATGAAATAGTGAAATTTGATTTTATCGTGTTTTTGATAAAACATGCTTTGATATGCATTGATTCGACGTATGATATTAAATCTCAAATCTGTTTTGTGATTATTAGAGTGTCGTAAACTTATGTTTTCTATGATTATGCATCCATGTTTGAAATGAAACAAAAATTATGCCATTACTTGAAAATTTGATAAGTTTCCTTTTCTACCATTACATTGATATGCTGATTTGAAATGATTTTGATGAAATTGTATTGGCACATGGATTTGAAATGTTTTGAGATCTGTGAGGGCACTGGGATGCCCACTGGTGATGATATGATTATTATCTGCGGGACGTTGTGCCCTTATGATACTGTGATGATGACATTAATGATTCCGTAGCTACGAAGGGACTTTGTAGAGGCACGGGTTGCCCGGATACGCTTTTGCAGGAGGTATCCGCAAATGTCCAGTTATATTTATTCATAGGCACGGCTGGTTGAACCCACATCGGGGGAGGACGTGTGTGACACCACCGTCTAGCACCGGGCGGGGTCCTATTTGATGAAAGCAAGGAGCTAAGCCCACGGCCAACATCGGGGTAGAGAGCTACTTTTGAAACACTTTACATAATAACACCCCCGATGCGCCTGTCCTTGGTCATGGTTGACCTTTGCCAGGATCCTTTCGGTCAGCTCTATGTTATACTTGATTTTTAAATGGATGCATATATGTGTGATATCGTGTGAATGATTAAAAGAGTTCATTTTATTAAACATATCATGATTTATTGCGAAACTTGATTTATTGTTTACGATTGATACTATTTGACACTCCAATATTCACCTACACTATTAGTATTTGAGATTAATCCCCTCACTCACTGAGTATCCTCCCATAGATACTCTGTCACGCCCCGAACCGGGAATCGTGAACAGCCGTCCGTTGCCCTGGATGCCGGCTGTATTCCTACAGATAATCGGGCAGAACCTCCCCATAAATCGGAGGTCTCCCATGTACAATTTACCTGTATATCAATATGTATAATTTAAAATCATTCTGAAATTAAAATAAAATGGCAATCCCGGCCTCATAACAACCACCAACTACGGCAGACATCCAGGACAACGCCAGGCTAAATAAACTATCAACAAACCTAGCCACAGACCTCTACTGTCATGCCCAACTAGAGCATGAGTAGCCGTCACACCGAGCGGATCTAAATTTATACAATTTACAATAATTTTCCCAAGTATTATTCAAATACGTACAATTGCCTCAATGCAAATGAAATATGAGAGTTTCGCAAATAAATATACATAAATTATACAGTCATCCCAAAATATGGTACACGGCCAACTACGGACCTCAATAAGACCACGCAGGGTCGACATAAAGTACGAAATTCATATTTTTATTTAAAACATAAATCTCACCGTCGTAAATCATCCAAATCCATCAAAATCTCCAAAATCCGAAGCGTCGCTCCGGCAATAATCCTATCTGGGGAGGGAAAGAGGAGGGGTGAGTACACAGGGAAGAATACTCAGTGAGTGAGGGGATAAATCTCAAGTACTAATAGTGTTCGTGAAAATTGGAGTGTCAAATAATATCATTTATAAACAATAATTCAAGTTTTGCAATAAATCATGATATGTTCGATAAAATGAACTCTTTTAATCATTCACACGATATCACACATATATGCATCCATTTAAAAATCAAGTATAACATAGAGCTAGCCGAAAGAATCCTGGCAAAGGTCAACCGTGACCAAGGACAAGCGCATCGGAGGTTTTAATATGCAAAGTGTTTCAAAAGTAGCTATCTACCCCGACGTTGGCACGTACAAGCAACTCCCAGTGCTAGACCGCCTATTCTGACGGACCTCCTCTTTCGGTTCAACTGGACCCATACGGAACATCACAATCATGTACAAGCAACTCCCGGTGCTAGACCGCCTATTCTGACGGACCTCCCCAATACCTGGTTCAACCGGGCCCGTACATATCACAATCACGACGTTTGCGGATACCTCTGGCCAAAGCGTATCCGGGCAACTCGTGCCTCTACAAACGCCCTTCGTAGCTACGGAGTCAATCAAGTCATCATCATAGTATCACAAGTGGGCATCCCAGTACCCTCATAGATTTTAAAACATTTCAAATCCGTGTGCCAATACATTTCATCAAAATCATTTCAAAACAGCATACCAATGCAACGGTAGAATAAAATCATTCATTTCTCAAATCATGGCACAATTTTATTTTATTTCAAACATGGATGCATAGAAATAGAAATCATAAGTTTACGACACTCCAATAATCACAAAACAGATTTGAGATTTAATACTACACATTGAATCAATGCATATCAAAACATGTTTTGTTTAAAAACACGGTAAAAATCAAATTTTCACTATTTCATACAAGAGATTAGGGTCCCACTCACATTCTAGGGAGGGTGGTCACTCCCTATTTCCACAATCAAACCAATTCGACTCTTCGAGTTTCCAACAAGATCAACCTAATCAAAGTATCACATAAATCATCAAATTTTCAATTATTCTTAGGGTTTATCATTTTCCCTAAGTTTGTACAAACCTTAATTCTTCAATTTATGAATAAACTCTAATGTCATCAATTTCCATTCTATTTATAAGTAATTAACCAAATCAAAATCTAGTTAAATTTAAACCTAAAATCGTTCAAAATCGAAAACAACTCTAAAATAAACAAATTCCCGTAAAATAGAACATCTTTGAAAAATCATACACTTTTCATTTTTAATCCGATTTCTTCAAACCATATGTCATTTTAAAGTTATTGAAGCCTATTTTCATAATATAGAGATTATATTTGACTTACCTATATGCAACATCAACTATACTGTAAAACAACGCATCAATCCTTAGGCTAAAATCCCAAATTTCGACTGTTTTCATGCATTCGTCAAATTAAACTCTACGTACAACCATTTAAATCAATTTAATTTAATTCTATCATCTGAAACAGCTCAATTTCGTATAAAATTCTATACTCAACCTAAATAATACATATAATGTCAAAAAATGTATTCTAATCGAATCTATCATACATCATCAACCTATACAACACTTCCTTATGCTAATTTCACCCTAAATACATTCAATTAACTAAATCAAGTAGCAATCCCTCACCTAGGGTTCACTGCGGTCCAAAACCCTAACGTCCGTGCGACATTCGATTTAGTCCAAAACCTACAATGCTTCCAATGCGAAGCAAAAGTCAGCAATTTAGTATAAATCACCAAGGAATCGAAACCCTAGAATTTGGGTTAGGGTTTGATCTTACCTTTGCAGTGGACAAGGTACAGTCGACCTAGGGCTTTCGGTTGGGGCTTCCGCAGGTGGCAGAAGGCACACGAGCAGGGAGGCAGCACAGCAGCCGCGCGCGCGGGAGCTGTGGCGCTGCGCTCGGCGTCGGCAGGGTGTGCGCGAGCAAACGCGCGCTGAGGCAGGAGCAGTAGCGCGAGCAATCGTGCGCTGTTGCGCGCAGTCGCGCGCGCAGGAGAGGGAGGAGCAGAGCGAGAGAGAGACTGAGGGAGACTGAGAAAGAGAGCGAAATAGAGAGATGTAGAGAGAGAATGGAAGCGTCGATGTGTGGGGTGGCTGTGGGTGGCGGTTTGCGACGGTGGACAGCGACCAAGTCGCGGCGGAGGGAGAGAGGATTCGGGTGAGGGCGATCGCGAAAGGGAGAGAGACCGAGAGAGAAGCCGAGAGAGAGAAAAAGAGAGAGATAGAGAAAGAGGTGGTGGTAGCTGCGGGTGGTGGCGACGGCCGTGGCGGATGGCAGCGACGGACACAATGGCGGCGAGGGGAGATGGCCGCGGGAAGATGAAGAGGCGGAGAGAGAAAGAGGGAGAGAGAGAGAAAAGAGAGAATTAGGGCTTTTGAGCCCCAATTCGATTTTTGATTTTTTATTATTATTATTATTATTATTATTATTATTATTATTATTATTATTATTATTATTATTATTATTATTATTATTATTATTATTATTTATATATATATTTATATAAATAGATTTTATAAATAGCTAATTGAGTAAATAAATAAATTAATAAATAAATAATTATTTACATATATATATTTTTATACTACCTTTATTTTACAAATCCCGGAAACGGTATTTAAAATATACCAAAAATTTAAATTAAAAATCCCAAAATCGAAAATCAATAAAATTTAAATATTTTTCCATATATATATTGAGGATCATTTTATTAAATTCAAAAACGGAATTAATATACGAATACCGTAGTATCGGTGTTACATACTCACCCCTCTCCTTTCCCTCCTCAGACAGGATTATTGCGATAAGGCGACGTATTTGGCTCGAGGGCTTGATAGATTGCTGGTGGATTTGGTATTGTCGACGGTGAGAGGTCTAAATTAAATTTGAAATATTAATTTCGTACTTTATTTCGATCCTGCGAGGTGTTATTGAGGTCCGTAGTTGACCGTGTACTTATTTTGGGATGACTGTATAATTTATGTATATTTATTTGCGAAACTCTCATATTTCATTTGCATTGAGGCGATTGTATGTATTTGAATGTTACTTGGAAAATTTGTTATACATTTGTATAAATTTAGGTCCGCTTGGTGTGGCGGCTGCTCATGCTTTAGTTGGGCATGACAGTAGAGGTCTGTGGTTAGGGTTGTTGATAGATTTTTATAGCCTTGCGTTGTTCTAGATATCGGCTTTGGGAGTTGTTGGTTTTGGAGAGGTCGGGATGACCATTTGTTTTATTTTCAGGATGATTTTAAATTTATACAGGTATACAGGTTTAATTGTATATGGGAGACCTCAGATTTATGGGGAGGTTCTGCCCGATTTTCTGTAGAAATACAGCCGGTGTTCAGGGCAACTGGCGGCTGTTCACGATTTTCGGTTCGGGGCGTGACAGATCGGTTGGTATCAGAGCTCTAGGTTGAGATCTATGTTTTATAGAATAGTTTTGAAAATATTCCCAAGTATATTTTAGAGTCCTCAATGCATATGAGAGTTTCATTACAGTCATGAGATCCAGGCATATGAGTTATTTTTTTAGGAGGTTAGATACTGTGTATATCTAACGTAGCATATTGGTTCTATCAGTTCTTAAACTGATAAGTTTATTCATTTAGGGGGTTAGTTATTTCGTAAGTAACCCTAATCTTTGAATCATTTCTAATTTAAGTTCTTCCTTTATAAGGCTATGATTACCAGACAAGGTACTTGATTTGTACCTGAGACATCTAGAATACTCGAGGATGTTTTCTCGTCAAGTGTAACCTTTTAGCACTCTCTCAGCCAGCTATTATAGCTATGGTTCTATTACCATCATTAGATGCATTTTGGCAGGTGTATGAGTCGTACACCTCCCATTGGGTGCAGATGCCACCACCTCGACCACAGAGTTTTGGGGCACCAGCCTCTAGTGTCACTACACAGTTTATGGGATAGAGATAGCCTTTTTGTCGCAAATGCGACAACCACCATGCTTACGGGACATGAAGAATACGGGTTATTTACTTCCAGTGTTTGAAGCAAGGTCATATTATGAGTGCCTGCCTGGATTTAGGTCGAGGATCGACTTTACAGAGTCGTACTGGTACTTCTGGCACAGGCCAACAGGGGGCACCTGTGCACTCAGCTCTTACCGCTCCTCAGACTGCAGCCGGGAGTAGTATAGTGTTAGGACCGTCGCGACAGCAGCCTAGGGCCCAGGCTCGTGTGTTTGCGACGACCCAAGATGACGCACTGGCAAACCCTAGTGTTATTATGGGGGATCCTCCCGCGGACCCCTCAGTGTAGCACTTTTGTTGTACGCTCTTTATGGGATCTAGTATATCACGATATTGATGTACAGTTTGACTAGTTAAAGCTTTTGAAGTTTAACTAGTTTGATATATATATGTCTACTTTTCTTAGTATTTTAAATGTTTTAACCTCTTCTTATCTTTAAGTTCCATACGAATATTTGGTATTGACGCTCGTATTCTTATAGATATTGGGTCGAAACTTTTATATGTGAACGACACATTCGCTCGCCATTCTGATAGGCCTCTCTCGCCACTTGATGGGGAGATTATGGTAGTCACTCATTTTGGCAAGCATATCATTCGAGATACAGTCTATAGAGGCTACGAGTAACAGAGAGATTGTTACATGATGATGCCCTCAATTAGTGGGAGGCTATTGGTGATGAGATTACAGATCTATTGCGATAGGAAGACTTCTTGAGGTAATTCAACCACTGATATTTTATAAAGTTTTAGTAGGACTTTTGTTTAGTTAACATATTTCAGTTCTAGGATTCTTGTATATAGTATACTCATGGATCGATGGATCCCCTTGGAATTAAATAATGAATACCAAAAGGTTTTTCTCGATTGCTAGTGACATTTTCTTGCTAAAGAGACTTTAACTTTACAAATTGTTGAAGAAAATTCTGGGGATAGTGGGAAAAAGATTTCAAGTTTGGCAGCTAGGTCTATTTTCCTTTTGAAGGAATTAAGCTATAAATAATTTCCGAATTGAAACATCTCAAGGAATTCATGTGTACAAAGCTTGAATTGGTGTTGAGCATAAATAAAATGAAAATGTATTGTGATATAAAAGATTTTATTGTGCAAAACTATGAGTAAGATTATGTATACCTTGACTTCGAGATTTCTAAATTTCCCACTGAGGAATTATTAGCCTTTAAATATATAATATCACTAGAAACTGGGGAAAATTAAAGAGGTAGTGAAATATTGTGCATTAGCTGCAAGAGCAAATTTTTAAAGTATTGATGCTCGTGCTTTTATCGACACGGAATTCATGGGTTTGATAGGGAATTTGAACAAAAGGTGGCTTGTGCTCTATTATTGGATTATTCTGTTTGGAGGTTAGTATTCTCGTTATTTATTCATGTTCATTATTATGAGGATCATTGAATAAGGCAATATAGAGAGAGTTTGAGGCTGTCTTTTTGGCCTTGAAGTTGGAAATAATGTCTCTTGTGACAATAGAGTTAGGTGTAATAAGGTATATATTTCTTATATCTAAATCTTGATAAGTTGGGAGTAGTAATACAAACACCGGGTGATATGTGCTTATATGTGCTTGATTTGATGTGTATAGAATATCAGTGATATTGTATGATACTAAAGTTGATTGAAAATGATTATGATAGAAGTACTTTGATTGAAAAGTTATCCAATTAAGGATTTGAGATTTAAAACTTGGAAAGGTTCAAATATTGATAGTGGATTAAGTTTTTTTACGTAGTCTAGGCTATCTTGGTGTTGATCTATATTTCATCATATACAAGTTTGATAATATACGAAATTGTATACATCTTACACTTAGTCTTAAGATTGTGGTTGCCATACGCACTATCTTGATGGGGATTTTGGAGTTTTGGTTAATATTACCTCTAGGAATATATGTATTTTGGGTGCACTTGTAGTTCATGCAATTAAATTTTGGATTGTAGGGTTTTCACCTTAAAGTCCTAAAAGAGCGAGAATATTGTGTTTATAACTAAGACAATATTATTGAAGAAGGGTTGAAGCACTCATGGAAAGGGTATTACTCGGTCAAATGATAAGTATTAAGGATAGCTATTGCAACACCCGCATTTGTTTACAGTTTAGCTTTGTTTTAGTTTCGAGAACGAAACTTGTTTTTAGGGGGTTAGAAAATGTAACACCGACACTGCGGTGTTTCGTACAAGTGTAGCATTCATGGAATACATATAAAATATTCCTCCATTTATATATATATATATATATATAATTTTTAAATTTTATTGATTTTCAATTTTGGGGTTTTTAAATTTAATTTTTGGTATATTTTAAATGACTTACCCGTGATTTGAAGTGTAAAGCGAGTATAAAAATATATATATATTTATTCATTTATTAGTTTATTATTTACTTATTTAATTATTTATAAATTTATTATAAAAAAGAAATATATATAAATAATAATAATAATAATAATAATAATAATAATAATAATAATTGAATTAGGGCTCAAAAACCCTAATTCTCTCTTCTCTCTCTCCCTCTTTCTTTCTCCGCCTCTCTATCTTCCCGCGGCCATCCCTCGCCGCCGCCCTCCCTCACCTGCCACTTCATGGCCGCCACTGCCCACCTCCGCCGCAGACGGCCGTTGTAACACCGACACTGCGGTGTCCGTACAAGTATACTGTTCATGAAATTAAATAAAATATTTCTCCGTTTACATATAGAGAGAAAATTTTAAATTATATTGATTTTCGATTTTGAGGTATGTAATTTGAAATTTTTGGGATATTTAAAATATCTGTATGTCCGATTTGTAAAGTAAAGTGGGTATAAAAATATATAGATGATTTTTTTTATTATTATTATTTATTCATTTATTTATTTACACATTTCTCATTTAATTGATTATGAATTTAATTATAAAAAGAACAATATAATAATAATCATAATAATAATAAATATATATATATATATATATATATAAAAAAAAGAAAAGAAAAAGAAAAGTCAAATTAGGGCAAAGCCCTAATTCTCTCATTTTTCCCTCTTCTCTCTCTCTCTCTCTCTCTCTTCTCTCCCTTGCCGCCTCTCCTCTCTCCCGCGGCCACCCTTCCCGCTCCGTCGCCTCCACCGCGGCGCTTCCTCTTCCGCCGCCGCAGACGGCCACCGACCCACCTTCACTCTCTATCTCTCTGTTTTCTCTCTCTCGGCTGTCTCCCTCTCGCTCGATCTCTCGCGATCCACCCCAACCGCCACCGCGCCGCCCGCTCGGCCACCACATGCCACCGTGACCACCACCACGGGTCGCTCCCTACTCGCGCGGCCGCTCGCCGCGCGACAAAGACGCGTGAATGCAGGTGTCCTTGCCCGGGCCGGACATGTTGCCAGCCTCTGGGTGCGATGTGCTCCCAGCGCGACCGCGCGACTCCTGCGCCCGACCGCGACTCCCCAGCTGCGCCTCGCGTGCCGGCAGACGAGACCGTCCCCTCTTGCGTTCGTGCCGGCGATCAGGCTGCTCCTTGCGCAGCCGACAGCCCTTCCTGCGCGATTGCTCGCGGCCGACCGTCTTCCTGCGAACGATTTTCTGCCACCTGCGGAAGCCCAACCGAAAGCCCTAGGTCGATTGTGCCTTGTCCACTGCAAAGGTACGATCAAATCCTAACCCAAATTCTAGGGTTTCGATTTCTTGGAGATTTATACTAAATTTGTTGACTTTTGCTTCGAATTGGAAGCATTGTAGGTTTCGAACTAAATCGAATGTCTCACGGACGTTAGGGTTTTGGATCGCAGTGAACCCTAGGTGAGGGAAATGCAATCCTTTCTATATTTGAGTTATTTTATTGAATTTAGGATTGAAATTAGAATTGGAAATTTTATGTATGCTTTGAAATAAGTTAGATTAAAAGGAAATGTACTTTCCTGCAATTTCATATGAAATTATTTATGTTAAGCTTAGAATTTGATGTAAATAGGGCTGCGTTGCAAAATCGAATGTGTTAGATAATGATAGAGGTTTGTTTGATTCGGTTGTATAGCTTTAGTTGAAAATTGATTTGAATATGCCTGAATGTGAGGATTAAGTTTAAAAATTTATGCGAAATATGTCGCTTAGTATGGAAGAAGCATATTAAAGGATAATGAGATCGAGTTGAATTGATTTGAATACTTTCCTGTAGAGTTTAATTTGACATATGTATGAAAATAGTCAAAATTTGGGATTTGAGTTTAAGAATTTATGCAGTCTTTTCATTATAAGTTGTCCTACATATAGGAAATCAAAATACTATTTCCGTATGATGAAAATAGGTTTCAATACCTTTGAAATGACATATGGGTGAAGAAATCGGATGAGAATCGAAAAGTGTATGATTTTTCAAAGATTTTCAATCTTGAAGGAAATTTAATTATTTTAGACTTGCTTCCGACTTTGAGAGATTGTAGGATTGAAGTTGACTCAAATTTGATTTTGTTAATTATTTATAAATGAAATACCATTGATGACAAGATTGTGTGGCTAGAATTTGGGATGATTTGAGTGTATGTTGGAGTGTTAAAATGTGGATTTGATGTACGTCTGTTATTGACTACGTATATGTGAAATTGAGGCCAAAAGTGTGAGGAATTATGTATACTGAAGTTTGGATAGAGGTTGGTGAATATGTGGATGTAAAATTGTATTGATTGAATCCATTGGAGAGATTTGGAATGACTATAGTAAGCAAGATGGAGGTTTATATGTGTATGCATATATATAGCGATATTGGTGTATTAAAGTGATATGAAAATGTGCAATTGTAAAGAATGAGCAAAAGCATGTGTTTGTATTAATATGATAAATGTATAGAATTGTATTGGTGTACTGAAGAGAAGAAGTTGATGAAGAATTTTGAATAAAAGTATGTTGGTGTATATGCTGACTTCTATGTACGACGAGAGATTGGATTGGGGTGAACTTTGTGTAGGATTGGTTGAGTACCATCATTTGAGTCTTGTGGACATGAGGTTTTCTACCTTAGACACTAGACATCCTTAGTTTTAAAAATGAAATAAGAAATCTCTTGATTTGTAAAGGTGTATTAGAAGTTATAGCCTATTTTCTATAACTGCGCAGGTTTGAAACTTGCTGATTTCATACATGCGTAAGTGTTGGATGTCTTGATCGAGGGGAGCACAGTTTCGGCACTTGTTGTGCATTGTTGGGAGTGATTGACCATCCCGTATACTGTGAGTGGGTTTTATTTCAATGTTTTCGTTTAATATGTAAACTCTGATTTACAATAGTTTGATAAATGAGCATAATTTATCGCGTGCTTAAAATGTTTTGACTGGCTTTGGAAATGATTTTTGTGAACCGATGGAGTGTCTGAAAATGTGGTTGAATTATGAAATATGCATCCATGTGTTGGAAATGTGAAATGTGCCATTTTATGATATATGTTGCATTTGGTTTATGAACCTGATTACGACACATGTTTGATATGAAATTGATTTTGGCCTTGAGGGCCGTGATATGGATTGATGATATTGATTTTGGCCTTGAGGGCCTGGATATGTATTGTTCCGTAGCTACGAAGGACACCGTGAGAGGCGCTTTGGTGGCGTCCGGATATGCCTAAGGCCTGGGGTATCCCACGAGTTGTCGGGATTATATTTACGACACGGTACTAGGCAGGTTGAACCCGAAAGGGGGAGGATTTGGACACTCTTCAAATCTAGCACCTGGACGAGGTCCGTCGCCAACGCCGGGGTAGAGAGCACTTTAAATAAAATCGCATATAACACCCCCGGTGCGCCTGTCATAGGTCGTGGTAGACCTCTGCCAGGAGTTTTACGGCTGGCAGCTCTATGATTTTGATGACAGTGTTTTGGATGCATATTTGATTTGTTGATGCGTGCAAATGATATATTGTTGAAATGAAAAGCATGATGATTTGAAATATGATTTGTATACTTATGCTTTGACACTCCAGTTTCACACCCCATATTGCACGATTACATTGACCCACTCACTCACTGAGTATTCTTCCCTGAGTACTCACCCCTCCTCTTTCCCTCCCCAGACAGGATTATGGTGCTAGGGCGACGTATTTGGCTCGAGGGCTTGATAGCTCGGCGGATTTGGTGTTTACGATGGTGAGATTAAGTTTTAATTGAAAAGATGAATTTCATATTTTATTGTCGACCCTGCGTGGTCTTGTTGAGGTCCGTAGTTGACCGTGTACATATTTTGGGGTGACTGTATAAAATTATGTATAGTAATTTGCGAAACTCTCATATTTCACTGCATTGAGGCATTTGTAAATATTTAAAGTGTTAACTTGGGAATTTGTAATATAATTGTATAAATTTAGGCCCGCTCGGTGTGGCGGCTGTTCATGCTCTAGTTGGGCATGACAGTAGAGGTCTGTGGTTAGGACTGTTGGTAATTTGTTAGCCTTGCGTTGTCTGGATGTCGGTTGGGAGATTGGTGGATTGTTTTGAGGTCGGGATGGCCATTTGATTTATTTTTAGAATGATTTTAAATTATACAGGTTTATACAGGTTATTGTACATGGGAGACCTCCGATTTATGGGGAGGTTCTGCCCGATTTTCTGTAGAAATACAGCCGGCATCCAGGTCAACGGGCGACTGTTCACGATTCCCGGTTCGGGGCGTGACAACCGTCGCCACCTCCCTTCCCTCTCAAACGCTCACCCTCAACCCCCCTCTCTATTTTTCTCTCTCTCGGTTCCATCTCTCTCTATCTCCCGCTGTCTCTCCCTCTCTTCCACGCGCGATCTCTTCTCTGCCGCCGCTGCTCGGCTCCGCCACCCCACGGTGGTTCGACCACCACCAAGTCAACCCCTCACCGTTTCTCTCCATCGCCCTCTCATCTCTCACTCTCTGTCTCTCTCTATTTCGCCCTTTATCTCACTGTCTCTCAGTCTCCCTCAGTCTCTCTCTCTCTCTGCTTTCTCCCACACGCAACAGAGTGCAATTGCTCGTGCGACTGCTCGCGCGAGACAGCCCCTACGCGCGCGTGACCCCGCGCGAGAGACCCCCCTCTTGCGCGC
This sequence comes from Dillenia turbinata, assembly GCA_037126225.1. Taxonomy (NCBI): domain Eukaryota; kingdom Viridiplantae; phylum Streptophyta; class Magnoliopsida; order Dilleniales; family Dilleniaceae; genus Dillenia; species Dillenia turbinata. Next base: position 11,411,425 of record JBAMMX010000017.1, read on the forward strand.
GCTGCTGCAGCTCCTTCACTGCTTGCGCGTTTTCTGCCACTCTTGCAGAGCCCCAAACTACAGTCGCCCAAACTCTAGACTGTCTGCACTCATTTCTTGCGAAGGTAAGGATGAAAGTTCTGACCTATAGATTTAGGGTTTTGATTCTTATATTAATTAAGCTTAATTATTGAAATTTGCTTCAATTTGAAGTATTGCAGGTCCGTACTGAGTTGTAGGCGCACGGACGTTAGGGTTGTGGACTGCGGAAACCCTAGGTAAAGAGATTTTTTGTCTTTTCATTAATTGAATGAAATTAGAATGCATTTAAGGTGAAATTAGCATAAGGAAGTGTTGTATAGGTTTAGAATGAATGTTTGATTGGAATAAAATACATTTTTGAAATCCTATGCTTGAACAATAAGGCCAAGTCTAGTGTCTGATATGAAAGGAGCATGTTAAAGGAATGATAGAATCGAATCGAATTGATTTAAATGGTTTTTTAGAATTTAATTTGACATATGTATGAAAACAGTCAAAATTTGAGATTTTAGCCTAAGGATTGGTGCGTTGTTTTACATTATAGTTGTTGTTGTATATAGGTAAGTCAAATAAAATCTCTATATTATGAAAATAGGTTTCAATACCTTTAAAATGACATATGGTTTGAAGAAATTGGATGATAATTGAAAAGTGTATGAATTTTTAAATATTTTTCTAATTTGTAGGGAATTTATGTATTTAGACTTGTTTTCGATTTTTGAACGATTTTAGGTTCGAATTTAACTTGATTTTGATTTGGTTAATTACTTATAAATGGAATGGAAATTGATGACATTGGAGTTTATTCATAAATTGGAAAATTAAGATTTGTACAAACTTAGGGAAAATGATAAACCCTAAGAATAATTGGAAATTTGATTATTATTATGATAATTTGATTAGGTTGATCTTATTGGAGACTCGAGGAGTCGAGTTTGGTTTGATTGTGGAAATAGGGAGTGACCACCCTCCCTAAAATGTGAGTGAGACCCTAATTTCTTACATGAAATAGTGAAACCTGATTTTATCGTGTTTTTGATAAAACATGCTTTGATATGCATTGATTCGACGTGTGATATTAAATCTCAAATCTGTTTTGTGATTATTGGAGTGTCGTAAACTTATGTTTTCTATGATTATGCATCCATGTTTGAAATGAAACAAAAATTATGCCATTACTTGAAAATTTGATAAGTTTCCTTTTCTACCATTACATTGATATGCTGATTTGAAATCATTTCGATGAAATTGTATTGGCACATGGATTTGAAATGTTTTGAGATCTGTGAGGGCACTGGGATGCCCACTGGTGATGATATGATTATTATCTGCGGGACATTGTGCCCTTGTGATACTGTGATGATGACATTGATGATTCCGTAGCTACGAAGGGACTTTGTAGAGGCACGGGTTGCCCGGATACACTTCTGCAGGAGGTATCCACAAATATCCAGTTATATTTATTCATTGGTGCGGCCGGTTGAACCCACATCGGGGGAGGACGTGTGTGACGCCACAGTCGAGCACCGGGCGGGGTCCTATTTGACGTTACTAGGTAAGCAAGGAGCTAAGCCCACGGCCAACATCGGGGTAGAGAGCTACTTTTGAAACACTTTGCATAATAATACCCCCGATGCACCTGTCCTTGGTCATGGTTGACCTTTGCCAGGATCCTTTCGGCCAGCTATATGTTATATTTGATTTTTAAATAGATGCAGATATGTGTGATATCGTGTGAATGATTAAAAGAGTTCATTTTATTAAACATATCTTGATTTATTACGAAATTTGAGTTATTGTTTACGAATGATACTATTTGACACTCTGATATTCACCTACACTATTAGTACTTGAGATTAATCCCCTCACTCACTGAGTATCCTCCCATAGATACTCACCCCTCTCCTTTCCCTCCTCAGATAGGATTATTGCGATAGGGCGACGTATTTGGCTCGAGGGCTTTATAGATTGCTGGTGGATTTGGTATTCTCGACGATGAGAGGTCTAAATTAAATTTGAAATATTAATTTCGTACTTTATTTCGACCCTGTGAGGTCTTGTTGAGGTCCGTAGTTGACCGTGTACTTATTTTGGGATGACTGTATAATTTATGTATATTTATTTGCGAAACTCTCATATTTCATTTACATTGAGGCGATTGTACGTATTTGAATGTTACTTGGGAAATTTGTTATACATTTGTATAAATTTAGGTCCGCTCGGTGTGGCGGCTGCTCATGCTCTAGTTGGGCATGACAGTAGAGGTCTGTGGCTAGGGTTGTTGATAGATTTTTATAGCTTTGCGTTGTTCTGGATGTCAGCTTTGGGAGTTGTTGGTTTTGGAGAGACCGGGATGACCATTTGTTTTATTTTCAGGATGATTTTAAATTTATACAAGTATACAAGTTTAATTGTATATGGGAGACCTCCGATTTATGGGGAGGTTCTGCCCGATTTTCTGTAGAAATACAGCCGGCATTCACAGTATGGGGGAGGGTAGTGCACTCCCCAATAATACCACGAATCGAACCAAACTCGACTCCTCGAGTCTCTAAGAAGTCAACTTAATCAAATAATCACGAATTTCATCAATTTTCCAACTAATTTCAGGGTTTATCATTTTCGTTAAATTCGTACAAATCCTAAATTCTTCAATTTATAAATGTACTCCAATGTAATTAATTTCATTCCATTTATAAATAATAACAAAATCAAAACCAAATCTAAATTCAAATCTAAAATCGTTCAAAATCGAAAACCAAACTAAAATAAATAAATTTCCTACAAGATGGAAAAATCTTTGAAATATCATACACTTTTCAATTTCTATCCGATTTCTTCAAACCATAAGTCATTTTAAAGGTATTGAAATCTATTTTCATAATACGAAAATTGTATTTTGATTTCCTATATGCAAGACAACTTAAAATGAAAAAGATTGTACCAATCCTCAAACTTAAATCCCAAATCCCAACTGTTTTCATATATTTGTCAAGTTAAACTCTAAGAGAAGCTATTCAAATCAAGTCAATACAATTCTATTATCCAAAACAACCCAATTTGTATAACATTCTATATTTAACCTTATTAATTACATATAACATCAAACGCGCATTTCAACTCTCTTCTTACAATCATCCTAACATATGCAATACACTCTTACTCTAATTTACCCTAAATTCGTCCAAATAAATCGAATAGGTTCGAAATCCCTCACCTAGGGTTTTCTCGAATCGCAGACCTGACTTCCGAATGCACTTCGTTCAATCCAAGACCTGCAGTATTCCCAATTCAAAACGGATTCTAACAGTTAGACTAAACCACTTAAGAGTATTAACTCTAGGAATAAAAATCAGAAATTGGTCTTTACCTACGCAATGAAAGGATCGCAGGAAATCGCAGCCTAGGGTTCTTTTTCTTTCTGAAGATTGCAGGGGGCTCTCAAAGGAGAGAGCAGAGCACTCGAGCGTGCGAGCAAGGAGGAGAAGACGCTTGCAGCAGCGCGCGCTAGGAGCTGTGGCACGCGGGAAAGGAAAGGTGAGCGCTGCAGTCACGCGCGCGTAAGGGGCTGTCATGCGTTGCAGTCGCGCGCGCGTAGGGGGCTGTCGTGCACTGTCGCGCACGTAGGGAGAGAGTCAGGGAGAAACAGAGAGAGAGTCAAGGGTAGAGAGAGAACCGGAGGGAGAGAGGGAGAATAGGGGAAGAGATAGAGAGAAATGAGGTGGGAAAGACGAACGATGGTGGTGGTCGGTGGCTGTGGGTGGCGGGGTTGGTGGTTGCGATGCGGCGGAGAAGAGATCGCGAGTGGAAGAGTTTGCGACAGATTCGAGAAAAGAGAGATAGAGAGAGATGGAACCGAGAGAGAGAGAAATAGAGAGAGGGATAGAGAGAGAAGCGGTGGTTGATGGCCGTCTGTGGCGGAGGAGGGCAGCGCGGCAGCAGGGAGGGCGGCGGCGATGGGGAGAGCCGCGCGGGAGAGGGAGATGAAGGGGAAGTGAAATGGGAATTAGGGTTTCAGCCCTAATTCCTTCCCCCCTTTTTTTATTATTAATATTATTAATATTAATATTAATATTATTATTATTATTATTATTTAATACATATATATATAAAACAATTTATAAATGAATAGATAAGTAATTGATAAATTAATAATTAAATAAATATTCATATATATATATATATATATATATATATCTTTATACCCATTTTATATTTAAAGTTCAAATTTTTATCAAACAAAATGTACTTCGAATCGGAAGTACGAATATTTTAAATATACCTAAAATTTAATTTAAATACCTCAAAATCGAAAATTAATACAATTAAAAATTTCTCTATATATATAAATTAAGAAATATTTTATTAAATTTCATGAATTGGAATACTAGTATGGAAACCGCAGTGTCGGTGTTACAATGTGTAGAATTCATTCACATAGAAATGGGTCTATGTCGTCCCGCTATTTCTGATTTGAGTGTCGGAGTCTCCCCCACTGGAGTACCCTCTGACAGTTTTTTACAGGTTTCAAGCCTTCTTATTGAGCACCCGTTCGAGTCACAAAGAGCCGGATCTATGGATCTGAAACCCACCTATAACAATTCTAAACCTGAATTTTTATTGTTCTTTATTTTTATATTTTTTATGAATCTTTCACAAAATTCACGATTTTAATGATTCCAACTTCACAATTGTTTAATAATTCCGCTTCTATCGATTTAAAAAAAAAATAAATAAATCTAAACCAACGGTCATGTGTATCTCATTTAACTTGTAAGTGGATACCAATTATTTTCAATCTTTAGTCTATTTCAAATATTGATATCATGATGTTGTGATCGATCAAAGCACTTTAATTGAATAATTTTGGTCCCAATTATAAAACTAAATTTTTTTTTTTTTGTCTTGAATTCTTGTTTAAAAAATTTTAACTGCGCACGAGAGGGAAATCTTTTGTTTTCCTTTTCCTTTTTTCTTTAAAACATCTAGTGCAGGAAACTGGGACAGCCATCAGAAATAAAATAGGATAGGTTAGGAACTTTGGAAAAGAGGATTAAAGATTAGGAGCCGCAAACTATCACTAAAGCATACAAAAGAGAGAAAGGAATTGCAATCAAAGGAGACGCAAGTGCAAAAAGGGCTTTTTTTAGTCAGCTTAAGAATCTTTGAAAGTGTGATTCCTTATTTCAGGGTCAAAAAGATTAAGGAAAGATGAATGTGAGAGGGAGGGGGACTGAAAAAAAAGGGAGGCTTCAAATTTTGGAAGTTTGTTATGATTGCATGAGCGATGTGCCTTGAAGTTTCACAAGTTGTGGTCCGTTATGGCTTTTGGTTCAAACCTTACTTTGATTTTGATCTTCTTCAATTTTTAAAGATCGTGTTTGAGCTTCATTCTGTGTGTATTTTCACTCTATAAATCTTGCAAACATCAAAGATGGGATCTTCTTAATCTGGGTCTCAGTTGTAACGAGTAAATAGCTTTTGGTTTGCTTGCTCTTTAGAAAAGAAAGTGTAAATATTAGGGATAATACTTGTAAAGGTTGTTAACACCTGAGAAACTAGTTTTTTGTAGTATTTGTAAAAATAGTTGATTAGAAAACCTAAATGAAGTCTAGGGGTGGACGTACCCCAGGGAGATAGAACCACTATAAATTATGTATCTCGCATTTCCCTATGCTTCTGAATCTTTTTAAATTCCTTTTAAATCTCTAAAAAATTAAAATTTTTAAAAGATAACCTATTCACCACCGCTAAGTCATCACAAGAGTGTAAAAAATCATCCTCATGAATGCCACGTTAGCACACTATGCCACGTCATTTATCTCCGAGCAATACCTGCCTGCTCTGATTCAAGTAGCTTGATTCAACCGTTGACCACAACTTCAACCACCTTGGTTTTAATTCTAGTGCTTATGATCATGCACTATTTTTCAAAAAAATATCAAGGATACATTTTTTTTTATGTTAATGACAGATCATCATCAGAATGACACCTAACACTTAACAGTATCTCTACTTATTAGAGATGAGTTTTGGCTCCACAGATCCGGCTCCTTATGACTCAAAGGATAGTCAGTGAGAAGGCTTAAAACCTACAAAACACCGCCAGAGGGTGCTCCGGTAGGGGATGCTCCGACGCTCAAGTCAGAAAGAGTGGTTTTCAAAAGGATAAATAGACTGAGAAGAAGGGAGGAAGGATTTCCCTGTGACTTTTGTATGTCCTGTATTGAGTTAGAGGACTTACCTAGCCTGATGTATCGAGAGCTTTAAATAGTCTCTTTTAGAGTCATGTGATCGTGGGGAGTTGCAACCCTAATTTTCTTACGAAGTGATCCGAAGATTCTGGATCTCAATTGTCAAAGATGTTGTTATTATTTAGGAAGTTGAATTATATGGAGAGATTTTTTCTCTTATCGATTATATCCTCAAGGTTTCATTCCTTATCCGGGAGATAAATTTTGTACTGAAATATGAAGCTCAATCAGAGAGAGATTCAGTTGAGTATCACCGATTGGGAGCAGAAATATTCAATTCCTTTAGTATTCGTTAGTCATCAATCGGATAAAAAGGGTAAGTGTTCGGTCTCACCGAATGTATTCGCTTGTCGGTTGCGCTACCCAAGTCAATGTGTTTTATGGTTTGAAGGGACTAGGCCCTTCGGGACCATGAATGTTTTGTCAGGTATTGGGCACCCGAATGCTATACTGGTTAGTGTTTGGATCATATCTCATCATTTACCCTCGACTCATGGTGACGATTTATAGGAGAGGCGGCATGAGTGAAGTTCGTTTCTCAAGAAGTTGGAAATGCATGAAAGCTGGCGACGCGTGTCTCCTAAGGTCATCCAAATCATCTGTAATTGATACGAAATTAAAGTGGATGAAATATGAATCCCCCTTTTGACTCAACCGTTTCATCCTTTCTTGCTATTAATAAGTTCCACCTTCTACTTGGTTCAATTCGAAATTAATGTGGCACAGGAAGGCGAGGCAATGATACTTCGCTTCTTAATATGCATGCTTTTCAAAAAGGCGTTTAAATTACTCCAAGATTTTGGAGAAGTCTCTTTGTGCCTATAAATAGGGGCTGTAGGACTTCATGTTATTTCACCAAGTTTTTTTTCTATACTTGAGGGTTTTCTTCTTGTGAGAGTTATCATCCATGTGGGGTTTTCGGAAAGATGCTTTAGCTTTGCTAAACTTTGTAGTATGAGTTGCTTTTGTTGGCATCCTTTTGGTATATGGGCTCGTCATGCCATTCTCCATTCAAATGTTATGACGGGCTTTATTGATGTTCCCGTTGGAGCCCTTGACTCGGATTTAAGAAAAGAGTCACCTTCCGAGTTAGGTGGTAGGGCATACTTATTGTGTGTAGGGAGCTAAGTGATGGAAGAAAGTTTAATGATATCTTGATGCATCCTCAGTCTCCCTTCCCGATCAGCTTGTCCTCCTTTTCGACAGTCCTATTGCACCGGTTGGGCTGTAGATTGTCGTGCGTAAATTTCACTTGTGACTTTTGTGGTCTTCGGTGCTTAGGATTACTATTTATTTTTTATTGTTCCTCTTTTTACTATTTTTGTACTCTCCAGCGTTGTTGAATCAATAGAGACGATATAGCCATACATTGAAGTTATCGGTCCGACCGTGGGATTTGTAAAATATAATTGCTCATGTAATCGAATATGTATTTGTTGTAATAAAAAAGACTTATTCCACTTACTTGTCATTTATAGTGTTTGGTGGAATTGTTTTCATATGTTAAAGTGCTTATGTGATTGACCCGCTTGTACGAATGATATTGGATATTGTACTCATGCTCTCCAGGCTACTAGGAGTATGTTTTGTCTATTTACTGATGCGAACTTAATTGATAACGTGGGCTCTTTTGATTGAACTTCACCTAAGAGATTAGATCCTTTCACTAGGACTGGGCGACTGAGGTTCGTTCGAGGAGATAGACCCCTTCGGTGGGACTGGGCAACTGAGACCCGTTCGGAGGGATGGATCCCTTTGATAGGATAAGGTGACTAAGACCCGTTCGGGAAGATAGATCTCTTCGGTAGGATAGGGTGATTAAGACCCGTTCGGAGAGATAGATCCCTTTGGTAGGACAGAGTGACTAAGAACCGTTCGGGGAGATAGATCCTTTAGGTAGGACAAGGCGACTGAGACCCGTTCAGAGAGATAGATCTCTTTAACAAGTAATAGCTGACTGGAGCGAAAGTGTTAGGAATTAAATGATAGAACTATTGAAAGGAAAATCATAAGGGGCTTACTCGATAGGGAATACCTCTGTCGAAAGAAAAACAATGTGGCTCACTGATAGTAGATCCATAAATTTTCTGCATTTTAAGTTCTGGGTGTGGTCGATCCGTCTAGGTTATTGAGGCGATGAGCCCCCTGGAGAACCATAGAGCGTATCTGATAAAGACTTTCCTAATTGGGGGCTAGTTTTCCCCTGGGTTGGAGTTGACTGGTAACTTTTATTTTTCTCAATACCAAATCATCTGGTTTAAATGTTCAGCTTCTGATTCACCGATTGTAGTACCGTGCCATCTGTTGCTAATATACAGCCATTCGGGCTAACATAGACTCCCACAGTTCAAGGAGCAGGTCTAGATGTTCATGTTGGGCTGATTTTTTCTTTTCAGAATCATTCTGGGTCACTCGAAGTGAGTGGATCTCGACCTCCACTGTTGTGATGACCTCACTTTCGTATGTCAGTCTGAATGGAGTCTCTCCGATTGCCCTTCAGGGCATGGTGCTGTACGACCAGAGCATACTATACAGCTCATCTACCTATCATCCTTTGGCTTTATCTAGCATGGTTTTTAGTTCTTGGAGGATCGTCTTGTTGGTTATTTCCGCAAGTCCGTTGGTTTATAAGTGGGTAACCGATGAGAACTGATGGTTAATCTCTAGCTCCGTACAGAACTCTCGGAAGTTAGCGTTGTCGAATTGCTTTTCATTATTGGAGATAAGGATATGAGGTATATCAAACTGAGTGATTATATGAGTCCATACGAATGACTAGGTCTTAGCTAAAGTTATCTGGGCTAGAGGTTCAGCCACTACCCACTTAGTAAAGTAGTCAATGACCATTATAAGGAATTTTCTCTATTCGGTAGCCGATGGGAACGGTCTGAGGATATCTATTCCCATTGAGTGAATGGTTATGGTCCTGTGATGGGGCTAAGCTCGGTAGAATGCGTTCTGGGAGTCGAGGAGAATCGTTGGCACTTGTCATATTTTTTAACATAGTCATTTGAATCGTTCTTTATGGTCGGCTAGTAGTATCCTTGTCGTAAAGATTTGTGGACCATATTTTGAGCCCCCAAATGGCTATTGCATATCCCTTCGTAGATCTCCCCTAGAACATAGTTCCCTTCTTTTGGGGTTAAACATCTCAGGTAGGGATAAGTGAAAGATTTTCGGTACAGCTTTTTGTCAATGATCGCATAATAAGGTGCATTTCGCTTTAGCTAAACTGTTTCCAATGACAAGTCGGGTAGTCGGTTGTCTCTCAAGTATGCTTCGATCGGGTCTTTCCAACTAGGAGATTGGTTCACTGCCAAGACCCTTTCGGGTTTATTGATACTTGGGTACAGTAAACTTTCGATGTAGACCGTTCGTCTAGAAGCAACCAAATCTATGTTGACCAACTTGGAAAGTGTATCAGCTCTCGTATTTTCTGAGCGAGGGATTTGTTGGATGTTAACCCTTTCTAGTCTTGCCATCGTTTTGCGTAGTTTACTTAGATATTTGGCCATAGTCGGATCTTTTATCTCATAGACTCCTTTAATCTACTTAACTATCGATTAACTATCAGTGAATACCCGATCACTTTAGGCTCCCATATTGGTTGTGATTCGAAGTCCTATCAATAAGGTTTCGTATTCCGCCTGATTGTTTGTAGCCTTGAATTCAAAACAGATGGCATATTCTACTTTGAAGTTATCCGAACCCATAAATATAACCCCAATGCCACTACCTGAAGAATTTGAGGACCCATCAACATGTATGGTCTAGTCTACCAACGACCATTCGTTAGGACTGCTGGTGGGCTCAGGCATAATCGTAATTGGAATAGTGTATTCAAGAATGAAGTTGGCCAAAGCCTGGCTTTTGATCGTTGGTCAAGGCTGGTATTGGATGTCAAATTCGCTCAATTCGACACTCCTTTTGATTAAACGATTGGATATGTCTCTCTTCTGAAAGATTTGCATCAACAGTTGGTCGGTGAGTACCATGATGGTATGAGTTTGGAAGTATAGCCGAAGTTGTCTAACCGAAATAACCAGTGCGTATGCTATCTTCTCAATTGGTTGATAATTGACCTCGGTTTCTTTAAGTATTCGACTAATGTAATAGATTGGCTTTTGAGCAGTTAAATTCTATCTTACAAGTACAAAGCAAAGCACTTGATAAAAAATAGAAAGATAAAGGTAGAGTTTCTCACCAGGAATCGGTCAAGAGAGTAATGGAGGGGTCATAAGATACTCTTTGAGCTGTTCGAAAGCCGTTTGGCACTCAGATGTCCATGTGAACCATTGGGATCTCTTTAATATTCAGTAAACCCATGAATTTTCTCACCATGTGAACCATTTGTATTTCTCCCTAACTTTTGACATGAATTGACTTAAGGCTGCTATCTGACCAGTGAGGCGCTACACCTCCTTCAATGTTCAGGGCAGCAACTTGTCTAAGATAGCTTGTCTATTTCCGGGTTTGCCTCAATCTTACGATTGGTGATCATAAAACCCAAGAATTTACCTGATGAGATACCGAAAGTGCACTTGGCAGGGTTCAGTCGCATGTTGTAATGTTCGAGCGTCTGAAAGGTTTCCTCAAGATCAGTAACGTGAGTTTTGGCATCGGTGCTTTTTACAACCATGTTATCCACATACGCTTCTATGTTGCGACCACGTTGATCTTTGAAGGTTTCATTAACCAATTGTTGGAAGGTAATTCCCGCATTCTTGAGACTGAAGGGCATGACTCGGTGACAGTATGTACCGAACTTAGTGATAAAACTTGTTTTCTCTTTGTCCTCAGGTGCCATTCATATTTGATTATACCCCGAGTAGGTGTCCATAAAACTTAAGAGTTGGTGGCCTGAGGAATTGTCCGCCAATATGTTGATATTCGAGAGGGGATAGTTGTCCTTTGGGCATGCTTTGTTGAGATCCGTGAAGTTCACGCTCATTCTCCATTTACTATTAGCCTTCTTCACCATATTGACTAGCCATTCGGGATACTTGACTTCACAGATGAACCCAAAAGTTAGTAACTTTTTGACTTCCTCCTAAATGGCACATTGGGTTCAAGGGTGAACACCCTTTTCTTCTCTTTGACTGGCTTGTAGCTAGAGTTTACAGTTAACTTGTGGGTGATAACGATTGATGCCAGGCATGTCCTCGGGGGATCAAGAGAAAACTTTGGAGTGTCGCTGCAGGCAGCTGACAATAGCTTCTCATTGGGGTGCAGACAGACCAACCCTGATCTGAACAGTTCAATTGGAATCATTCGTCAAAGGAATCTTAATCATCTCTTCTCCTGGTTCTAGTTTGTTCATTGGTTTGATGTTGTCTCTGAGTTCTAGGGTGTTGATAAGAAAGTTTTCTCCCCTTTCTCGGTCAGTGAAGAGGACGTAGGGATCAGGATCGCTGCAAATAGTTGTGATCCCTTCCGACGTTCTAAACTTCATGTTCATGTGTCGAGTGCTAGGTAATATTTCTAATTCCTCCAGACTCGGTTGGCCGAGGATAGCGTTATACCGTGAAAATAGTTTCACTACGTGAAAGGTGGTCTTGATGGCTGTATGGTTAGGGAGAGTCCCTAAAGTCACAACGAGTGGAATGATCCCCTCTGGATAGATGCATTCCTCATATAATCCCTTGAGAGATTTGGTTGAGGGCTGAAGGTGTGAGGAGCTAAGACCCATTCGATAGAGAGCGTTCCAAATAAGGATGTCACAATCCGTACATTGGTCAACGAGAACCCTTTTTACCATGTGAGATAGTATTTTGATGGTAACAACTATGAGATCAATATAACTAGGGTCGACCCCGATCAGATCATCGTCGTTGAATCCGATGACTAGTCGTTTTCTCTTAACTGTTGCCATTTTTTGTTTGGAGATAGGAAGTTGGAGAGAAAGACTAACGACTAACCTAGTTCCTACGGACGGCGCCAATCTGTTGGAGGTGGGTTTCGGTTCCACAGATTTGGCTCCTTGTGACTCGAACAGGTGCTCAATGAGGAGGCTTGAAACCTACAAAATACTGTTAGAGGGTGCTCCGATGGGAGAGGCTCTGATACTCAAGTCAAAAAGAGCGGTTTTGGAAAGGATAAACAGACTGAGAAGAAGGGAGGAAGGATCTCCTTGTAACCTTTGTGTGTCCTGTGTTGAGTTAGAGGACTTATCTGGCTTGATGCATTTAGAGCTTTTATACAGCATCCCTCGTAGAGCCGTGTGATCACAGGGCGTTGCAACCCTAATTTTCTTATGAAACGATCTGAGAATTCCGAATTTCAATTGTCAAAAATGTTGTTATTATTTAGGAAGTTGAATTATATGTGGAGATTCTTTCCCTTATCGATTAGATCCTCAAGGTTTTCTTTTTTATCCGGGAGATACATTTTGTGCTGAAATAGGAAGTTCAATCAGAGCGGGATTCAATTGAGTATTATCGATTGGGAGCAGAAGTATTCGATTCCTTTAGTATTTGTTAATCATCGGTTGGATAGAGAGGGTAAGCGTTCAGTCTCACCGAATGTATCCGCTAGTGGGTTACACTGCCCAAGTTAATGTGTTTTATGGTTCGAAGGGACTAGGCCTTTCGGGACCATAAATGCTTTCTCGGATATTGGGTACTGGGATTCCATACTAGTTAGTATTTGGATTATGTCTCATCACTACTCTACTCTCAATCTTTTGTCCACCAACAATTAAAGATGAAGGATTTAGGTATTCTTAGTTATTTTTTGGGTCTTGAGGTCTCATCTGATCAATTTGGATAATTTTTGTCCAAGACAAAATACACTATTGACCTTATCTCACATGCTGACATCACAAATAGTAAAATGGTCAGCACTCCTCTTGAGTTTAATGCTCACCTTTTAGCCACTAATGGGACTCTTCTTAGCGATGGTAATCTGTATCGCTAACTAATTGATAGTGTTAGAAATAAATATGACTCATACACGCAGCGGAAGCAATAAAATAAAATTTCGGAACAGTAAAAGTTTGAGTTTGCGATATACCTCAAACGGTGATGCAGAAAATCTCCAGAACCGCAAATTTTGAACACGAACCACTCGAAGTCGGGATGATAGTCACGTAATCGAACTATCACCGCAATATCACAACGAACCAACCCTTAACCCGGTGATTTAACGTTGATCGAAAAACTCTCTGAATAATTGTTCTACTCAACAATTATTCTAACTCTCAAAATTGGAATAAGTCTCTTTTCTCTCTCAGACTCAAGTCCCTTGTTCTCTCAAGATTGATTTTTACTAATCCCTCAAAACCAAAATCACAAAAGGTAACTCCCGTAGGAGTCATGTAGAAAGAAAATAGGAGAGAGTGGGTAATGGGTAACTACCCATTACCCCTTTATTTGAATTCAAATTTTAACTTCTATGGTAAAAAATATGACATGCCCCACGTGGGCATCAACTAATATCTCCCACTTGCACACGAGAGCATTTTACTTCCGTCATAAGATCACAACTCATGCAATCTACTATATCACCCTACAAGGTTTTCATACAGGGTTGGTCGTCGTGCGACTAGCGAGTACACCTGCAAACAAAGACTTCTCGATACACCTGTTAGGATGATCGAGTAGTCACCGTTAGTATCAAAAGAAAGCTCGCAGTACCCCAGATCCAAAACAGATTGCATCCATCGAGCTACTTTCCTCATCGAAAGTAATCCCCAGATATCGCTCGATTATGTATTCACTATTATGTTCAAATCCCTACATGGATGAATATAAAAGACCGGTCGGTGAATACAAAACAGTGATGCAGTGTCAATTGGTCTTCCTTTCCCAAACTCGAATCTATTGGTCTCAACTCAGCTGCTTTCCTAGACCTGTCCCTCAGACCTCAATTTATCTTCCGGGCCATCGGTAAACAGACTAAAGTAGCAAACACTGAATCAAAACCTCAAGAAACAGCCGAAAGTAATAAGGGCACAAGAGATCCCACCCAATGGATCTCGGGTCTCACACAGTGGGGCACGGGGATAAATTTTAATTTAATGTCTCAAGTAATATAGCTCCCACTATCTCAAGTCGTCTTTTTACACGTGGTATGAAACACGTGCCACAGTGTTATTCCCCCATCTCTCAAAAAGGGCATATGTCAGATTTCTCTAACACTGTGCAGGTATAGGGACTCAGTCTACACATAAGACTTTACCCAGAAATCTCAGAGAGAGTACCTCAGAGACAATATCACAAAACGCAGGTGATATCTGATATCTCAAACCTGGCTACTCACAGGCTACATGGATGTGGGTACGTCCATATCGGTCATATCGCATATGACCTCATCCTAAACACATATCAGGGCGACTTATGTTCTAGCAGGGCCACTCTCAAAGCCTCTTACAGCTAGAAGCCGTCTCATCCCCGCTCACTCAGAGCTGGAGGTGGTCACTCGTGTGAGAGAGTCGACCTCGCCTGCCTGACATATCTATTATCACAACACAAAATATATATATGACAATGTACGCAAGTGCATTAAATGAAAATATAACACAAAAGTTGTCACGCCCCGAACCAGAAATCGTGAACAGCCGCCCGTTACCCTGAATGTCGGTTGTATTTCTACAGAAAATCAGGCAGAACCTCCCCATAAATTGGAGGTCTCCCATGTACAAATAACCTGTACACCTGTATAAATTTAAAATCATCCTAAAATTAAAATAAAAGGGTCATCCCAGCCTCACAACAACTCACCAACTACAGCAGACATCCAGGACAACGCCAGGCTAAATAAACTATCAGCAATCCTAGCCACAGACCTCTACTGTCATGTCCAACTAGAGCATGAACAGCCGTCACACCGAGCGGACCTAACTTTATACAAATGTATAACAAATTTCCCAAGTGACATTCAAATACGTACAATCGCCTCAATGCAAATGAAATATGAGAGTTTTGCAAATAAATATACATAAATTATACAATCATCCCAAATTATGTACACGGTCAACTACGGACCTCAACAAGACCTCACAGGGTCGAAATAAAGTACGAAATTCAAATTTCAAATTTAATTTAGACCTCTCACCGTCGAGAATATCAAATCCACCAGCAATCTATCAAGCCCTCGAGCCAAATACGTCGCCCAATCCAATAATCCTGTCTGAGGAGGGAAATGAGAGGGGTGAGTATCTATGGGAGGATACTCAGTGAGTGAGGGGATTAATCTCAAGTACTAATAGTGTAGGTGAGTATTGGAGTGTTAAATAGTATCATTTGTAAACAATAACTCAAGTTTCGCAATAAATCATGATATGTTTAATAAAATAAACTCTTTTAATCATTCACACGATATCACACACATATGCATTCATTTAAAAATCAAGTATAACATAGAGCTGGCCGAAAAGAATCCTGGCAAAGGTTAACCGTGACCAAGGACTGGCGCATCGGGAGTGTTATTATGCAAAGTGTTTCAAAAGTAGCTCTCTACCCCGATGTTGGCCGTGGGCTTAGCTCCTTGCTTACCCAGTCTTGTCAAATAGGACCCCGCCCGGTGCTAGACGGTGGCGTCACACACGTCCTCCCCCGATGTGGGTTCAACCGGCCGCTCCTATGAATAAATATAACTGGACGTTTGCGGATACCTCCTGCAGAAGCGTATCCAGGCAACTCGTGCCTCTACAAAGTCCCTTCGTAGCTACGGAATCATCAATGTCATCATCACAGTATCACAAGGGCACAATGTCCCGCAGATAAGAACCATATCATCACAAGTGGGATTTCAAAACATTTCAAATCCGTGTGCCATTACAATTTCATCAAAATCATTTCAACTCAACAACCGATGCAATGGTAGAATAGAAAACATTCAAGTTCTCAAATCATGGCAGAATTTCATTTCATTCAAACATGGATGCATAATCGTGGAAAACATAAGTCCGACACTTCAATAATCACAAAATAGATTTGAATTTCAATTTCATACGTCGAGACCATGCATATCAAAACATTTTTTGTTTAAAAACACGGTAAAAATTAGGTTTCACCATTTCACACAAGAGATTAGGGTCCCACTCACCTCTAGGGAGGGTATCCACTCCCTGTTTCTGAAATCAAATCAAAAGGACTCCCCTCGAGTCTCCAAAGGTCAACCTAGACCAATCAATACGGATAATCATCAATTAAAGCCCTGTTAAAGGGTTTTCAAATTTCCCTTCTATTTAAAAGAGCTTAAATTTGCACAATTACTTCCCTAAACTTTCATTTCATCAACCTAAGATCATTTCAATCACCAACGACTTTAAATTTATAATATTCCTCGATTTTATCAATTTTCTCCCAAATTACATAATTTTAATTTAATTCCCATTAATTCCAATTCATACCCCAAGGACAAATACCCAAATCGATCAAATAAAACTCTAATGCTACCTACGACATTCTAACATGCTTCGCAGTCCAGTTTACATCAAATCCTAGACCTAACTCCCACAATTTCATACAAACCCTTAGGGGAAACACATTTCTTTCGCGTCCAATACATTTCAGGATATATGTCTATTTAATTTCTACCTAAATTCAACAAAATCGATTTAAATTATTTAAGGGATTGAAGATCCCTCACCTAGGGTTGTTCTCGTAGTTCGTAACCTTCGCCAAATCGTCTCCTCAATGCATTTTCAGACCTGCAAAACTCCCAATTTAAGGTAATTTTAGTAATCTAAACCAAATTTCCTAAGAAAGTTTGAAACTCTAGAATTAGGGTTAGGGTTTGATCTTACCTATGCAGTGAACACAGCACGGTCGACTTAGGGCTTTCAGCTGGGGCTTCCACAGGTGGTAGGACCTGCTCGCAGCAGAGGAAGAGAAGTGCGCGCGAGCGCGCAGGCGAGGGGACTGTGAGCCGTCATGCGAGAGGGGAAAGAAGGTGGTTCTTCGCGCGCGGGAGAGAGAGACTGAGAAGGAGACTGAGAGATGGCGACCCGCGGCGGTCGCGGTGGCTGCGGGTGGCGGTGGTTGCACCGAGTCGCGGCGGAGAACCGCGAGAGGGAGAGAGAGAGACTCGCGGTGAGAGAGAGGAAGAGATCGCGAAAGAGAGAGAGACCGAGAGGAAGGTAGAGAGAGAAGTGAGTGGTCGACGGGCTGGCGGTGGAGAACCGCGGTGGCGGTGATGGCAGCGGTGGATGGCGGGTCACGGCACGGGAATGCGAAGAGGCGGAGAGAGAGTGAAAGGGGAAAGGGGAAGAAATGAAGGACGCCCTAATTTCGACTTTTTTTTTTTATACTCATTATTATTATTATTATTATTATTATTATTATTATTATTATTATTATTATTATTATTATATTTTTATGTAAATAGATTTTATAAATAGCTAATTGAGTAAATAAATAAATTAATAAATAATAAATTATTTACATATATATATATTTTTTATACTAACTTTATTTTACAAATCCCAGAAACGGTATTTAAAATATACCAAAAATTAAATTTAAAAACCCCAAAATCGAAAATCAATAAAATTGAATATTTTCTATATATATATATATATATATATATATATATATATATATAAATTGAGGATCATTTTATTAAATTCAAAAATGGAATTAATATACGAATATCGTAGTGTCGGTGTTACATTTTCTAACCCCCTAAAAACAAGTTTCGTCCTTGAAACTGAAAGAAGGCCTTACCGAAACAAATAGGAAAAGGCTGCGAAGCGCCTATGGGTCACTGATGTTTGGCCGTCCTCTGCTGACAAACCAGGCATCAAGCAACGAACTCTCTCTTTATACCAGACCACTAATAACTATCTCGGATAGTTAGGTATATTTTTGTAACTCTCAAATGCATAACGTAAATTGAAGAATCAGCTTCCTCAAGAATATCTTTACGAAGATTCACTATCGACAGGAATGCAAACCCGCTATCGATATACTACTTGTCCGTTATCACGGACTCGGAACTCTCTGTCATCATCCCTACAAATCTATCAAGAATACCTTGGAGCTCCTCATTTGCTCCCTAAATCTCTCTAATGCGGTCGAACAAGGTCGGCCTCATTTCAAATCAAACTAGTAATGCTGCTCGATCATCACTAACCAACCTAACCCCAAATATACGGGGTCCCATCAAACAAGAGAGATAAGTACTCTCTATACACTGAATTTTCTGACCAATTGCTCATCAAGAGGAGTGATAACTAGTAGCTTCTCATATAGCGACGATAACAGTCTACCCAACTGTCGAGCGAAATAATACTATTACGTAAGATAAATCTGAACCAGTGTCAATAAGAACACGGGCGTCGATTCCAAATATCCTCATGATCCCTGAATGTGAGGAATGGAAAAGATTAAGATATTGAAATGCGAAGCAAACTAAATAAAATCATATATATATATATATATATATATATATCAAACTAGTCAAGTTTCTGAAGTTTTAACTAGTCAAAACTGTATATCGACACCATGATATACAAAATCTCATAGAGACAACATAACTAAAGTACTACACTGAGGGGTCTGCGGGAGGATTACCCATAACAACATCCGGGTTCGCCTGTGCGTCCTCCTGCGTCATCGCGAACACACGAGCCAGGGCCCTAGGCTGCTGTCGCGACGGTCCTGGCACTGTATTAATTCCGACTGCAGTCTGAGGAGTGGTAAGAGCTGAGTGCGCAGGTACCCTCTGCTGGCCTGTGCCAGACGAACCAGTACGACTCAGTGAAGTCGATCCTCCTCGACCTAAATCCGGGCAAGTACTCCTAAAGTAACCTTGCTTTCCACACTGGTAGCATGTAACTGGTGCTCTACATGCCCCGAAGGCATGGTAGTTGCTGCATCTGCGACAGAAAAGCTGTCTCTGTGCAGGCTGTGAAGAGACACTAAGAGCTGGTGCCTCAAAACCCTGTGGTCGAGGTCCCTGTCCCGGTCCTGCTGGTCTGAAGCTATAAGGACCTCCGGGATATCCAAAACCTCTTCCCTCTTCGAAGACTGTCCACCCTGTGACTCAGTCTTCCTCTTTTGGTGACTCTCTCTCTGCCTAGTTTCAGCTCGGACGATCTCTTCTGCCCGATATGCTGAATCAATCACCTCTGAAAGCGTAAAGGAGGGAGTCACCGTCATATACTTTCTGATGCTCAGCTGGAGGCCATCTTCAAACTTGAATCTCATCTGAGCTGGTGTAGCCATGTCGGGGACGAAAGCTGCTAGTCGTCTGAGCTCAGCCTCGTACTCTGAGACTGACCTAGTCCCCTGGCGTAAGTGCAGGAACTCCGTCCTCATCCGGTCCTGCTGAAACGGGGTGAAGTACCTGCGGTCGAACTCTCGTAGAAAGTCCTCCCACCGCAAGGTCTGTGTGGCACTGTCACGGATAGCCTCCCACCATGAGAGGGCATCTCCGTCGAGGAGTCTCTCAGCAACTCTCAATCTGAGCTCCTCTGACAACCCCAAATTCGTAAGGATCCTGCGAGTCCTGTTGATCCAATGCTTCGCCGTTACGGCATCACTGGATCCTGAAAAGTCTGTGCATCCGAGCTGTCGAGACTCTTTCACCAACTGCGTAAGCTCGTGGATGCGCCTCAAGATGACCGATGTCTCATCGATCGGAGTAGAAACAGAAGGACCAGCCACCGGAGAAGGAACCGGTGCCGTAGGAGCAGGTACGGCCGCAGGTGCGGTCGCTGGAGTCTGTAGTGGAGGTGGGGGCATCTGCGCCCCATATCTACTGAACCACTCCTGCCACTGCCTCAAAGCGTCGAGCGGTGGTGGAGGGATCTTGGCTGTACCAGCCGATGGAGGTGCTGGGGGTGGCACAGGAGAAGGTGCGTAAGTAGAAGAAGTACCCTCTGGTACTCGTGGGGTCTCGAGTGCCCTAGAAGCCTCGGGCTCTGAGGGACTCTCCGGTGGTGCACCGCGCCTACCACGTCTAGGCGGCATAGTTCTGCAAAGAGAGCACCATATCATTAGATAAAAGCAAGGATTAGGGTTAGCTACTGAGTAACTAACCCCTTAAATAGAATTTAAATTATGAATCAAGATATTTGAATCCAATGGAAGGTGTACCACTCATACAACTGCATAAATGCATCAAATGATAGTGATAGAACCGTGGCTATAATAACCTGCTGAGAAAGTCCTAAAATGGTACATATGACGAGGAAACATCCTCGAGTATTCTAGATGTCTCAGGTACGAATCTAGTATCTCGTCTAAGAATCATAGCTTTATAAAGGAAGAACTTAAATTAGAAATGATTCAAAGATTAGGGTTAGTTATGAAATAACTAACCCTCTAAATGAATAAACTTGTCAGTTTAAGAACTGATAGAACCAATATGCTAGGTTAGATACGCACCGTATCTAACCCCCTAAAATGAATAAACTCATATGCCTAAGACCGTTGTACTGGGACCTCATGACTGTAATGAAACTCTCATATGCATTGAGGACTTTTAAATTGTACTTGAGAATATTTTCAAAACTATTCTATAAAACACAGCTCTCAACCTAGAGCTCTGATACCAACCGAACTGTCACGCCCCGAACCGGTAATCGTGAACAGCCGCCCGTTGCCCTGAATGCCTGCCGCCCGTTGCCCTGAATGCCTGCTGTATTTCAACAGAAAATCGGGCAGAACCTCCCCATAAATTAGAGGTCTCCCATGTACAAATAACATGTATACCTGTATAAATTTAAAATCATCCTGAAATTAAAATAAAAGGGTCATCCCGGCCTCACAATAACCCACCAACCACAGCAGACATCCAGGACAACGCCAGGCTAAATAAACTATCAGCAATCCTAGCCACAGACCTTTACTGTCATACCCAACTAGAGCATGAGCAGCCGCCACACCGAGCGGACCTAACTTTATACAAATGTATAACAAATTTCCCAAGTAACATTCAAATACGTATAATCGCCTCAATGCAAATGAAATATGAGAGTTTCGCAAATAAATATACATAAATTATACAATCATCCCAAATTATGTACACGGTCAACTACGGACCTCAACAAGACCTCGCATGGTCGAAATAAAGTACGAAATTCATATTTCAAATTTAATTTAGACCTCTCACCGTCGAGAATACCAAATCCACCAGCAATCTATCAAGCCTTCGAGCCAAATACGTCGCCCTATCGCAATAATCCTGTCTGAGGAGGGAAAGGAGAGGGGTGAGTATCTATGGGAGGATACTCAGTGAGTGAGGGGATTAATCTCAAGTACTAATAGTGTAGGTGAGTATTGGAGTGTCAAATAGTATCATTCGTAAACAATAACTCAAGTTTCTCAATAAATCATGATATGTTTAATAAAATAAACTCATTTAATCATTCACACGATATCACATATATATGCATCCATTTAAAAATCAAGTATAACACAGAGCTGGCCGAAAAGAATCCTGGAAAAGGTCAACCGTGACCAAGGACTGGCGCATCGGGAGTGTTATTATGCAAAGTGTTTCAAAAGTAGCACTCTACCCCGATGTTGGCCGTGGGCTTAGCTCCTTGCTTACCCAGTCTTGTCAAATAGGACCCCGCCCGGTGCTAGACGGTGGCGTCACACACGTCCTCCCCCGATGTGGGTTCAACCGGCCGCGCCTATGAATAAATATAACTGGACGTTTGCGGATACCTCATGCAGAAGCGTATCCAAGCAACTCGTGGCTCTACAAAGTCCCTTCGTAGCTACGGAATCATCAATGTCATCATCACAGTATCACAATTGCACAACGTCCCGCAGATAAGAACCATATCATCACAAGCGGGATTTCAAAACATTTCAAATCCGTGTGCCATTACAATTTCATCAAAATCATTTCAACTCAACAACCGATGCAATGGTAGAATAGAAAACATTCAAGTTCTCAAATCATGGCAGAATTTCATTTCATTCAAACATGGATGCATAATAGTGGAAAACATAAGTACGACACTCCAATAATCATAAAACAGATTTGAATTTCAATTTCATACGTCGAGACCATGCATATCAAAACATGTTTTGTTTAAAAACACGGTAAAAATCAGGTTTCACCATTTCATACAAGAGATTAGGGTCTCACTCACCTCTAGGGAGGGTATCCACTCTCTGTTTCTGAAATTAAATCAAAAGGACTCCCCTTGAGTCTCCAAATGTCAACCTAAACCAATCAATACGGATAATCATCAATTAAAGCCCTATTAAAGGGTTTTCAAATTTCCCTTCTATTTAAAAGAGTTTAAATTTGCACAATTACTTCCCTAAACTTTCATTTCATCAACCTAAGATCATTTCAATCACCAATGACTTTAAACTTACAATATTCCTCGATTTTACCAATTTTCTCCCAAATTACATAATTTTAATTTAATTCCCATCAATTCCAATTCATACCCCAAGGACAAATACCCAAATCGATCAAATAAAACTCTAATGCTACCTACGACATTCCAACATGCTTCGCAGTCCAGTTTACATCAAATCCTAGACCTAACTCCCACAATTTCATACAAACCCTTAGGGGAAATACATTTCTTTCGCGTCCAATACATTTCAGGATATATGTCTATTTAATTTCTACCTAAATTCAATAAAATCGATTTAAATTATTTAAGGGATTGAAGATCCCTCACCTAGGGTTGTTCTCGTAGTTCGTAACATTCGCCAAATCGTCTCCTTAATGCATTTTCAGACGTACA
Source organism: Dillenia turbinata (assembly GCA_037126225.1). Lineage (NCBI taxonomy): Eukaryota > Viridiplantae > Streptophyta > Magnoliopsida > Dilleniales > Dilleniaceae > Dillenia > Dillenia turbinata. The sequence goes on from JBAMMX010000017.1 coordinate 11,434,369, forward strand.
AAACTCCCAATTTAAGGTAATTTTAGCAATCTAAACCAAATTTCCTAAGAAAGTTTGAAACCTTAGAATTAGGGTTAGGGTTTGATCTTACCTATGTAGTGAAAAACAGCACGGTCGACTTAGGGCTTTCAGCTAGGGCTTCCGCAGGTGGTAGGACCTGCTCGCAGCAGAGGAAGAGAAGTGCGCGGGGACTGTGAGCCGTCGCGCGAGAGGGGAAAAAAGGTGGTTCTTCGCACGTGGGAGAGAGAGACTGAGAAGGAGACTGAGAGATGGCGACCCGCGACGGTCGCGATGGCTGCGGGTGGCGGTGGTTGCACCGAGTCACGGCGGAGAACCGCGAGAGGGAGAGAGAGAGAGAGACTCGTAGTAAGAAAGCGGAAGAGATCGCGAAAGAGAGAGAGACCAAGATGAAGGTAGAGAGAGAAGTGAGTGGTCGACGGGCTAGCGGTGAAGGACCGCGGTGGCGGTAATGGCAGCGGTGGATGGCGGATCGCGGCGCGGGAATGCGAAGAGCGGAGAGAGAGTGAAAGGGGAAAGGGGAAGAAATGAAGGAAATTAGGGCTTAGCCCTAATTTCGACTTTTTTTTTTTTTTTTTATACTCATTATTATTATTATTATTATTATTATTATTATTATTATATATTTTTATATAAATAGATTTTATAAATAGCTAATTGAGTAAATAAATAAATTAATAAATAATAAATTATTTACATATATATATATTTTTATACTAACTTTATTTTACAAATTTCAGAAACGGTATTTAAAATATACTAAAAATTAAATTGAAAAACCCCAAAATCGAAAATCAATAAAATTGAATATTTTATATATATATATATATATATATAAAAATTGAGGATCATTTTATTAAATTCAAAAATAGAATTAATATACGAATACCGTAGTGTCGGTGTTACAAAAGTGATTGAAAAATGCACTATAATCATATATATAGAAAATCAATAAACATCAATGTCATCAATAAGAACAAACTGAGAAATGTCAGAAAATACTCAAACCCAATGACTCTCTATGCCCTAGAAAGGAGTCTCTAGTAATGGGTTTGGTGAAGGAGTCAGCAACCATGTTGTGTGTCGAAATGTACTTGACGGTCACTTCACCCTTCTTGCTGATATCTCAAACGTAATGGTATCTGGTGTCAATGTGTTTGGTCCTACTATGAAACTTAGAGTCTCGTGTGTAAGCGATAGCGGCCTGATTATCACAGTAAATCATGACTGGCCTCCCACTATCCGCTACAATCCCTAAGTCATCAAGTAGTCTACGGAGCCAAACACTCTCCCCGGAGCCGGGGGGGGGTATGCCTCCACGGACCCCGCCCCTCCATCGTAGATAGAGCAACACAAGGTTTGCCTTCTTGCTCCAAGAGATGGCCCCGCCATTGAGCAAGAAAGCAAAACCTGATGTCGATTTGCGCTTATCCAAATCGCCTCCCGCGGCGTCCGAATAGCCCCCAAGGCGCAAATCACCTCCTCCGTAACTCAAGGAGAAGTTTGTGGTTTCCTTTGATATCGGGAAAACAGAAATTTTCCTTTCCAATGACCCCTTCCGGGATTTGCCGATATCTACTCATCGGACCAATCTGCATAACAAATGTCCGGTCTAGTACACAACATTGCGTACATTAAACTTCCCCCTTCCCCGGGGTAATGTACTTTACGCATTTCCCTTACTTCTTCCCCCGGGTTTTCGGATACATTTCCCGGGGCTCGGGGCCTTCACCTTTGGCGATCGGAGTATCTATGGGATTACAGTCACTCATCCCAAAATGCTCGAGAATTTTCATAATGTATGTCTCTTGTGAAAAAGCTAACGATTTTCTCGAGCGACCCCTCTGGTCCTCTGGGTCCGGGGCGAACTCTGATGATGAACTCAGCTTCACCCATGTCTTTCATGTCGAAACTGGATGACAACCACGCTTTGATAGTCATTAAATACTGAATGTCGTTCCCAGCTAACATTATGTCATCCATATACAACGACAGGATCACAAAAGAGTTATCGAACCGAATTAGATAGACACAATGATCCTCCTCGACCATCGTAAAACCGTAAGATATCACCTCCTCGTGAAATCTTAGGTACCACCGCCTGGATGGCCGCCGGGGTCGTATATCGACCTTCCCGAAGTCGGCGGGACCTTGTCCTCCTGACCTACTAGTACGAACCCGGGGGGCTGTTCCATGTAGATCTCCTCATCCAGGCTCCCGTTAAGGAAGGCGGTCTTAACGTCCATCTGGTGTAACTCTAGATCCAGACTAACGACAATCACCAAAAGTAGACGGATCGAAGTAAACTTGACTACTGGGGAGAAAGTCTCCTCGTAGTCAATGCCCTTAGTCTGTGTGTAACCCTTGGCTACCAGACGGGCTTTGTACCTCTCAATCGATCCGTCGACCTTTCTTTTAATTTTGAGAACCTACTTGTTCCCAATTGCCTTTCTATCCTCAGGTAAGTCAACTAGTTCCCAGACTTCGTTGACTCTCATTGATTCCATTTCCTCATGCAAGGCCTGTAACCAATGGTCCTTTGCCGAACCCTCGAGAGCCTCCTGTATAGTTCTCGGCTCTTCGTCATCCTCGGGAGTCACGATGAGGATCTCATCCTCAATCGGGAAACGACGTCGAGGCACATGCCCTCAAGTACTCCTACGAGGAGAGAGAGCCTCCACACCTTCAGATAGACCGCTCCCACTAGGACCAAGATCCGTAATCGGCTTTTGAGTCCCGCCACTGGGCTCGGCTGAGCCGCTAGGCTCATCCATCTCATAGAAGGTGAAGTCTCGATCGATTTCTCCTCTCTTAGGGAAATCACTATCTAGAAAAATGGCATCACGAGACTCTATCTCAATGACAGTGCCGTCCATATGTTCTCATAGGAACACATGTCCCTTGGACTGTTCAGAGTATCTAATAAAAATACATTTCTTTCCTCGCGGGCCTAACTTGCCGTACTAATGCGAGGAATCATGTACATACGCGGCGCAACCCCATGGCCTCAAGTGGCTAAGGTCAGACTGTCTCCCTGTCCAAAGCTCGTATGGGGTGCTGACTACAGACTTCGTCGGAACACGGTTAAGGACGTAGGTTGCAGTCAACAACGCATCCCCCCAATGGGAGATAGGTAAGTTAGCCTGCGCCATCATCGACCTCACCATCTCCAACAGAGTCCTATTCCTTCTCTCGGCTATTCCGTTCTGCTGAGAAGTAGCAGGAATAGTCAACTGTCTAGTAATGCCTCTATCGAAACAGAGCTCTTTGAATGCGCTCGTACTTTCCACACCATGCCCCCGATCGGTTCTGAGAGTTTTCACCCTCATGTCTAGCTGATTTTCAACCTCGCTGATAAACCTCCTGAAGTACTCTAGTGCCTCAGACTTGTGCGAGATCAGGTAGACGTAACCGAAACGCGTGTAGTCGTCTATGAACGTAATGAAATAAGTTGCTCCGTTTTGGGCTCTCACATTCATGGGTCCGTAAATGTCGGAATGGACCAATTGCAATGGAGTCCCAACTCTCATTGCTTTCCCAAATGGTTTTCTAATGGCTTTGCCCACACATGGGCAACTGGACCTTGGTTAGCGGGCCCAACAAGCCACTCGTAGCTAACCGGGTCTTCCTCTCTTGCCTTATATGGCCAAGCCTACTATGTCATACATTCACATCATCCACTGCACTATCAGATGCAAAAGCAATAGTAGAAGAAGAATAAATCTCATAAAATGAAATCATATCTAGTACATAAAGTCCCTCATGGACCAAACCGGAACATATCAAAGAACTGTCATATGAAATGGAAACTCTAGAGTTTCCCAAAAGCACAGAATATCCTAACAAATCCAAACATCGGACAGATACAAGATTCTGCCTAATCTCAGGAGCATACAAAACGTCATAAAGATATAAAACTTGGTCACTTCGCAGCAATAGCTTGCAAGTGCCAATCCCTTTTACTTCAATAAATGCTCCATTCCCCACGTATAGCCTCCTCGCCTGGGGACTCAAACGGCGGAACTCCACATACGCACTCCTGTCACGAGCTACATGGTCCGTGGCTCCTGAGTCTACAATCCACAAAGGAGAAGAGTTAGCGAGCATCACAGTAGTCTACAATCCTGTGCAGCGTGGGGGCAGCCCTCTTTTGAGAAAGCACATTGCAATTGCAATGTGCTTTCTTTTTTTTTATATATAAACTTTTTTTAATTTTATTTATTTATTTTAAATCTCTCTCTTTTCTTACTATATTCTTTAAATATTAAATAAAATAATTAAATTCACATGACAATTCAATAAAATTATAAATATTAATATTAATTTAACATAAATTAATAAATACATAAATAATATTACATGATAAATAATATTAATAACATAATTTTATATAATATTAATAATTATATGTTGGTAAGTTAATGGTAAATAGTGATAAGTAGTGGTAAATTAGTGGTAAGTTATGGTAGATAAGTAGTGGTAAGTGATAAGTTGTTGTACGTTAGCGGTACAAGTTCAAGCCTCACGGGCGCAGCCATTCCTCATGCGGGCGTAGCCATGCCTCACGCGGGTGCAAGTCCAAGCCTCACGAGTGCAAGCATGCCTCACGCGGGTGCCTCTCTATGCCTTACGGAGCCCTATGAAGATATTTTGGGGTTTTTTTTATACTCTTCTTTATTTTTTTTTAATTCTCTCTTTTTTTTCCCTCATGCACTTTTTCTTTAACTTTCTTTTTTTTTTTAACTCACTTTCATATAAACAAATAAAAATTAAATATATAAATAAAAATTATCTTAAAATTAAAAAATTATTATTTTTTGGTAATATTAATTTTATAATTTTTCATTTTCCTTCTAATTCAATTTATTCAAAATTTTGGATAATATTAATTTTATTAAAAATTCATCACATAGTTCATTTTTTCCATTTTATCAATTCAAAATTTCTTTGCAAAATTTTATCAAAAGTTAATTATTTTTTTGATAAAGAGTCAGTCTGAGATTTTGGTTGGGTATTTGAAAGATTCGGATGAGTATTATAGCTGACACGAAAAATCACAACCATTCCAACGAATGTTACAAGCAAGTAATATTTGTGATATTTGCACTCTTGTCTTTATTGATCATTTGAAAGCTAAATTTCATTGAAAGCTAAATTTCTTTGAGGTGTTTTTCACATCAATTATTATAATTTCACTGTTAAGGCCATGACTCTCATAAATTAAGGAAGTAATCATAATTTCTAATCTCGTTTGCTTCCATTGTAATCTTTTAACATTTTGAACTTTTTACCCCTTAAAAATAAAAAAGTGGGGTCAGAATTTCATCCAAATTCCAATGTTGATTTTTGACCTCCCACGTTAAAGTGGCCATATAATTTGTTAAAAAAAAACACTTATATTAATTATTTTAAGATTACAATGGAGATGAGGTAATTAAAAAAAGGAGTTTAGAAATTTTTTTTGGCGCTTAAAGAAATCCAATGGCAACAAGGAAATTGCAATATTAAGATTTTAGATTGATAGTAAAGTAAGGATAAAGTAAGGATATGAGTTACGTTAAAAGATAGTAAGATGTTGTAACCGAGATAAAAAGCAATAATTTCGATGACAACAAGGAAATGACGATTTTAATATTTGAGATTGATAGTAAAGTAAGGATAAAGTAAGGATATGAGTTACGATAAAAGATAGAAACATGTTGTAACCAAGATAAAAAGCAATAATTCTAATAGCAACAAGGAAATGACAATATTAAGATTTGAGATTGATAGTAAAGTAAGATATGAGTTACAATAAGTAGTAACCAATGATAAAATGTAATAATATGTAGTAATCTACGATAAAAGGCAGCAATATTTCCTAATACATAGTTTTAACACATGAGTAATCGAGAATAAAAATAGTAACATTTCTCATTTTTGCTGCAATTGATTAGGACTATATATTAAAATAGGTATGTATTGATATATATATATATTTTTTTAAATTGACATCATAAAAATTGTATGAAATAGAGTAATAGTATAGTAACAAGTGGTAAAAGTGGTAAAAATTGCATGAAATGTAATAAGTGATTTTTTGAACAACCTGAATAACGTATATGAAAAGACAAGTGACAATATTGATTAAAAGTATGAACAAATATGAGAAATTAAGACCAACCCAGCTAATGACTAAAACAAAAGTGTGTAATGAAAAAAGAGGTGGGTAAAGAGTAAAAGTGTGAAAAAATTGAAAAAGTGTGAAAAACGGGTGAAATGAAAAAATATGACGGATTTTGAAATTTTGTTTGTAAAAGTGGCGGTCAAATGGTTAAACTGAATTTATTATAAATCATCCTCCTCATTCCCTTATTTCCTCGAAAGCTCTCCTCTCTCAAAGCTCTCAAAGTACTTCTAACTCAACAAAACAAATTTTCAATCTTATTCCCATTGAAACATATTTTTAACGAAAACTCTCCAAAACTTTCTTTCCCTAAAGCCAAGTATATTTTTAGCCTCCAGACCTAGTCAAAACTCTCACTCAAGCTCTCACACTGAAGCACACTCTATAGCAAATATTTAGACACCAATGAATAATGACTTTTCAAAGTTTCGACAAAAGATAATTATATATTTTTTTTATATAAAAAAGTTACTTAGTTGTGTTGGATTCTATTGGGTTGTATTGTTAAATTCCTCCAATACCAGATGGTGGAAGTATACATAGAAGTCAACCATCATCATCGTCATCACCTACTCCATCCCACTTCATCCCAGAGGTAATATTTTCATTTACAACTATTTTTCACATTGTCATGTAATTATATTCATTTCACTACCATGTAATTATATTCATTTTGGTTTCTATAAATAGATTGACGGAGAATTGTGCATAAAGTTTATCATTGCTATCGGCTTAATTTTAAAGTTATTTGATTTTAATACTGGATCGTGCCTTCAAGTGATGGTAACATTTTAATTGAAGTGAACATTTTTATTTGAGATTGTGACATTTTTGCAGTTGTGGGAATGTAATCTTTTTTTTGGTCTTATATGTATCTATCATTATATTATAAATAAATGTATTAATAATTTTCGGATATTAATACAATCATTATTATTACGTTTATATTATTTTTATAATTTTTATAGATAAAATACAATAACTTACTTATGGACTATAAAAAGTAATAATATTGTGGTATCCGATATTAACATATGGTAACCGTTGATGAAAGTAGTAACATCTTATAATATATAGTAACCGATGATAAAATCACTAACATTTCCTAACTCAATGCTAACCAACAATGAAAATAGTAACATCTTATAGCATATGGTAACCGATGATAAATCACTAATATTTCCTAACTCAATTGTAACCGACAATGAAAACAGTAACATTTAGTAACACATGGAAAGCGATAATAAAATCAGTAACATCTCCTAACCAAATGGTAAAGTAGTAACATCTCGTAACACAGTAACTCACGATAAAACCACTAATTTTACTAACATTTTATACCGTCAATATTTTGTAACATTTTGTCACTCAATGATAACTGATGATAAAAGTAGTAACATCTCGTAACACATAATAACTGATGATAAAATCACTAATTTTACTCACACTTTTCTAGTGTCAACATTTTGTAATATTTTGTAATATCTCGTAACACATGATAAATGACTATAAAACCACTAATTTTACTAATATTTTTCTACCGTCAATATTTTGTAAAATTTTGTAACTCAATGGTAATCTCAACTTTTGTAATATTTTCTATCTCAATTGTAACCAAAGATAAAAATAATAATATCTGGTGACACATGGTAACTCACTATAAAATCATAAATTTTACTAATACTTTTCTACCGTCAATATTTTGTACCATCTGATAACACATGATAACTGACGATACATCACTAGTTTTACCAACACTACCCTTCCGTCAGTATACATATGTGACATACTCCAACGATAGTCTAAAACGTCACGATATATCTATCCCGACTGATGTATGCTCAACTGAATGTGCATCCATTGGAGAAAGTATTGCTGACAGATTTGATGTATTATGTAAATGATTTTTGATCGTCATCTCAACGCTTTAATTTTATAGTATAGGTAATCTGGTATCACAAGTGACACAAATTACCGTAGATGGTGAAATGCATAAATACTGGTTGAATAAGTGACACTTGTCTTGTAAAGTAAGTAATGTACAGATATACAAATGCCACAGATAATTTGGCAGCGATCCCTACCAATACCTCGGACAGTGAAATGCATGAACACTAACGATGCTTTTTTTTTTTTTTTTTTTTTTTTTTTTTTTTTGATATACAGGAGATACAAATACTATAAAAATATTTATGAATGTTTGAATACTAAATCTTAAAAAAAAAATGAATAAGGATTCTTTATTAAAGATAACCCTATAAGGACCAACACTAACAATGTTGTGGTGTTTATATTGCCGCAAATTTAAGAGGTAACGTGAAAGTACATAATTGAATGATACATATAAATGTTAGAAAGTCAATGAATTTTAGTTTAAGTAACATATTTTTCTATTTTTTAAATAAATTCAGATTCGAGTTTTAATATATGTATAAACAAATAAATAAATAAGTGATAGAAAATCTGACAACTTTGGCACGAGTTACTTAGTGAAAGATATGAAGCTTATTTGCCAAGACTTCGTTAGCTATGTAATATTCACATAGAGATAATGGGACATACAATTACATGAATTATCTCAAAAAATATAATAACTTATAGTTAAAATATTAATTTTAATTAAAACATAAAATTCAAAAATGAATGTTTATTAACCTTTCCTCAATTTGAGTCAATTATAATTGATGCAAAATCAAATATGCTAAGGTTTAAACTTTAATAAAAAAAAAATATGTTATTTAATTCTTACCCCTTCATTTGACCATGGTTTTAAGAAAATACTTAAATTAGTAATATTAATGTAAGTTTTTGTGTCTTAGAAAGTATTTAAAGTTTTCCAAAAAAAAATTGTATTTTTTTAAAATTATCCTTTTCTCCTACAGACTTTGAGAAATTACAAATTAGCTCCCATTTTGTGAAAATTGCATTTTGACTCTTAAAACATGTTAAAAAAAACCACAAAAGGCTTTTACAAATCATTTTCACATAGGAAGGAAAAGTCGTTTTTATAAAGGTTCTTAGAAAGAAATTTTTGAAAAGAAAAATATAATTTTTATAAAATTTTGGTGGTTGGGACGATGGATAAGCTTTCAAAAGGTTTAAAGGCCATTTTTAAGGTACAAAACCATCATGTCCAATGGTGTTTGGCCAATTACCATGGCAGCCAGTGGCAGAGCTATATACAATGGAGGGTGGGCAATTATTCCCACCAAATCAAAATAATTCTATTAATTTTTATATGTCAAATAAATATTATACTAATTCAATTCAAAATATTATTTCTATTACAATTGATACTCTATTCTATGAAAATATTGTGCATTAAAAATATATATCATCATATTTCATAAAAATATTTTATCTCAATTACCTTTGGATCCTAGATCTGCCATTGATGGCAACCGATGGAGAACCAAGATAGAGATTAGAAATAAGAAAGGGTTGGGGCTTAATTTGCAAAGATAAATCCATAATCACGTTTTAAAGGGAAGGTGGAGTTAATTTAAAGCTTCAATTTGAAGGAAAAATAGCTCACCGTCGAGGTCAGAAATTGAGATGAGTTGATGTTTGGAAAACTTGCTTTAATATCATAAACAAACTCATTGAAAAAAATGCTGAAGTTTATTTCAATTTTGGAATTTAACTACTCACCGTGGACAAAGAACACCTTTTGGTCGATCCGATCGGCTCAATTGGGATCGGCAGACAAAGAACACCTTAAGGTAGTGTTTTGAAACCCAAATTGAATTGGTCGATCCGATCGGCTTAATCGGGAACTGGACCAAGAGCCGATCCGGATTTTTTAAAATAATTGGATTTTAATAAAATCGGTCAAATCTGGGTTGGATTGGGTGGTTGGATTGGAAACCGGCCCGGTCCAACCGGATTTTTTTAATTAGTGCAAAAATGTGCTGTGCGGAATCGAACTCAAGGCAACGAGGAGTAAAGTGATTTGTGTGAGTCGTGAAAATCACCAGGTTGCTATGCCATGCTATCAGTTGTTTTCCCTTTTTTTCTATTTCATCTCACCTCTTCATTTCTTTCATTTTAATTGTTTTTCGCCTTAGGTTTTTTTTTTCCCTTTCTTTTTTTTTTCCTCATAGGATTTTTCTTATCATTTAAATTAGATTTTGATATATTAATATAGTATTTGAATTAAATTTTAATATATTTGAATAATATTTCATATTAAATTATGAGAAATATTTAGATTAATAAATTGTGTCTTATTAATATTATATATTTTTGAATATGATTTGATAATATTTTATAATTAGATATATAGATTTTTTGAATTATTTATATATTATAATTTAAATTTATTTATGACATCATGATGATGTCATTCGAGTTTTTTCTCCGGTCTGACCGGTTTGATCCATTGATCTCTTGACGTGATTAATTCATTCTCCGATCCGAGTTTCAAAACACTACCTTAAGGTCGCGGTTAATGGCCGATGATGGTGGAAAGTTTGTTTTGGAGATGAAAATAGAGTTTTAAGATTTTTTGTATTGGGATTTATGGGATTAATTGAATAGATTTGTAAAAAAATAATTAATAAAGAGTTAATATAATAAAATTAAATATTAAATCTCTTAATTAAATTTTAAAAAAATTATATTATGAGAGTTGTCTTATAACAAGATTTTATATTATTAATTATAATATATTTTCAAATACAGTGGTCCCAAAGTCGGTTGCTTTGTTGGATCCTCAAGTTGGTTCATGCAAGACATGAAATAATTAATACCTCCAAATTGGTATCATCTCATAACTATATCATAATTATAAATTGTAGATATTATATTCCAAAAATATCCTCCGTAGATTTAGGCAGCCTGCAAGTCCATATGTGAGTCGGAGACCCTCTCTCGCACGACACGAGAGATGAGGTGGCAATCTTCCTTCCTCCATTGCACGAAAAACTGAAGTAACTGGCTTTGGGGTTTCATTTCATATTCACACTTCCACTTCTCTCTTTTAATCTTCTCGATCCGTTTGATCTATTCCCTGTTCATTCTTCCCTCATGCCCCCAATTTGATCTTCTAGATAGGGAGAGAGAAAGATGTGGGTGTTCTATCTGATCTCGCTTCCCCTGACGTTGGGGATGGTTTTCTTCACGCTTCGATACTTCGCCGGTCCTCACGTTCCTCATTACGTCCTCTTCATCGTCGGTTACGCTTGGTTCTGCTCTCTCTCTATCATCATCCTCGTCCCTGCCGACATTTGGACGGTACGTTTCTCTCTATTCAATTTTGATCGGATTCAGTTTCTGATGATTTGATTTCTTGGATTGGGTTTCATGTTGGTTGTTGCTCAAATTTGATTCCACATAGGTTGTTGCCATTCAATTCAATTGATTGAGGAAAACCCTTATCTTCACTTCTTTGGACCATCAAGTTTATGTCATAATTTAGGTCCAAATTATTACTGATATAGCTGAATGGCTGCATTTTTTTTTTTTTTTTACCTAGATTTCATCCGTTTTGATCTTATGACACAGCTACGATGACTGGGGGCTTTATTGCGTTATTTTTGACTGCCACCTGGTAAAGCCCTAGAGGACATTTAATAAGAAATTCCCAATGAACAAATTAGTTGCCATTATTTCTTGGTTATAATATGCCCAATTTGGAGGAAACTAGAAGTCCCTGGCATCCAAATCCCAGGTTAAGTAATTCAAAGGTTCAGGCAAGTACACTGTGGGTTTTGAACTTCCAAACCAGATTTACCCACTTTCCTTGCCTGGTACACCAATATTGTGGGATATTGCACATTGTTGTACTGCAATACACAGGGAGGGTAGCTACTAAGGTTCTTCAGTTTTTAGTTTTTTAGCTCTATGTAGGGATGAATATGACATGTTGTGAAATGGGTTTAGTGGCTGTGGTTTCATTTTTAGCTTTGTTTTGCAAATGTTCTGGGATTATTTTTGAAATTATTGAACTTTTGTTGCGTCCAAATCTGTTTGTAATTTGGCAAACCTGTGTTCTTTATTGAGCTGGTACCTTTAATAACACTTCTTTTTTTGTCTTCTCCTTCTTGGTTGCGTGTTAGTTGATTGGTTTCTTACTGCTATTGATTTATTTGCTGAATTTATTTTGTCCCAGACATTAATTAATCATGAGAATTGGGGGATATCTTTTTTTTGGAGCTGGTCTTACTGGAGTACGTTTTTACTTACTTGGTACGAGTTATTCTAACTTCTCCTCCTATGTTTATTTTTACTTCTCATCCCATCAGCTGCTACAAGTTGCTTTGCTTTTATGATATCAAAACTTTTAGTTGCTTAACCTTGTAGTGAAAACACAAAGGAATAACCATAAAGTAAAAGCAACGTAAAATTAAGAGCAGCTTTATTCTTATGGTGGCCATTTTGAACTTCACCAAGATCTACCCTATTACGATGAATATTTGCTTTGACTTGTACTGCATAATGAGGTGCTATAGACTTATGTTTAGAGCTACTATATGCCCCTATAAATTTAACAAAGTGGGCTTGAAATCCTAAACCAAGAAAATCTCTTGGAATCCATCACCTGACAGAAGTTGTAAATTTCATAATGCAATGGAATAATAACAGGATCAGAGAACTCTCCCAAATTGACTCCTTCATTAAAAATTCAGAAAAAGTGACATATGATTAATGGCCTATACATGACTACCTATATATATATATATACATTTGATAGAACATGGCTATCTAAATGTTTTCACCCATTGATCTCTAATTTCAAGGTGATATAAACTCCATATAAATTTGAAAATAATTCATAGTTTATTTTATTGATAAAGTTCTTTAGACCATATCAGATTTTCCCTTGTGAAAACTATTTTGTCCTTGAATTTCACATTGTTCCCAAGTATCCTACTAGGACCCCATCAACTTTAGATTTCTCCACTACAATTGTCTAGGAGTATAAGGAATGACCTAAAAGGCAAGGAGTCTCCAATTTGACATATTTAAGCCTATAAGTCTTGTGGGGCAATGTTTGTAAAATTTTGTCCAAAATGTTTTCTAGAAGGTTTTATGAAGTCATCACAGGGTGACGGAGAAGTAGTAACATGTTTTTGTGGTTGGTGAGATAAATTTCATGCAGTCCTAGTAGCAAATGAAGTGGTAGATTTGAGACTAAGTGGAGGATAGAGTTGTGTTATATATAAGCTAGATATGGAAAAAGCCTATGGGCATGTTTTCTAAGACCTTCTCTTATCCATCATGAAGCAGATAGGTTTTGGCATGAAACAGAGAAGTTGGATGTGGAGATGTACTTCTGTATCATCATTTTTGATCCTAGCAAATGGCTTCTCTAAGGTTATTTTCAGTCCATGCGAGGATTGAGACAATGGAACCCTCTTCTCTCATTTACTCTTTATTCTAAAGTAAGATGCTGTCTAGGGCAGGACCTGCGATGGAGTTGGTGGTTTTTAGATTATGGGTACAGAGGGGGAGTCAATTTCAACGTACCACCTTTTGTTGGTGGATGACCCCATAATGTTCTACTATGATTGAAGACTTATCATGAGCCCTTACGAAGTAACATGAAAGCAACGCGAACGTGCAAGAGCCCTTACGAGGTGACCTTGAGGAATAGACTGAAGTCACATAATATGAAACCTCTTTTGTGACATTGAACCCACTAATTTTGTGGTAGAGGGTGGACTAGGAGAGAAATTGATCTATGCCTGGGATTTAAGTGGTGGTGGAGTGAAGATTGAAATTGCTCATTCTTATGTGAAATTACATGTGAAGGGATTTTTAGATAGGGTATTTGAAGAGGAAGATCACATTTACATAGAACAAGTTTTTATGAGTATGATGATAACGAAGAGAAAGAAGAAACTAGCTGTCAGACCAAGATGAAAGTCTTTTTTTTTTTGTCAAGTTCTATGTGATAATAATTGAAGTGAAAATGGAATTTCCGCAATGACTGAAAATCCTTCTAATATTATTTGAAAATCGACATTGTTTTTGGTCACAACAAATTTCTTTTTGTTAGAATCATTAACAGAAATGTTCAAATGATTCCATTGATACATGCTAGATTTCATCAAACTAGACTATCCCTACCAACTCGCTTGGACCTAGAAAGGAGCTGAAATGTTTGTTAGTAAAGTTTTGCCAAACACAATATGTGTCATGTGTACAAGGATAAGGATAAAGTTGTTCAAAGCACTAAGCTCTACCCTCCTATCTGGAGAATTTAGCAAATGAATTTGCATGTGTTATTTTGCGATGGGGAGTTTCTGTACTTTCTTATTTCCATCTAATATAGTTTCTTTTGCCATCTAAAAAGATGTTGCAGTGGGGGAGGATTGTAGCAGATGATGAAGAAGAAGAGCATTTTCATCATCCAAAACCTAAGAATTCATTTGCTAAATTGCATGGTTGTTTGATTGCAATGGGTTTGGGAGAGATAATGAAGAGGTTGCTCAGTCAATTGTAAAGGAAGCCAACAGAAGTTATTGGAGTGAACTAAAAAAAATGATCTTGAAAAGTTTGCCAAGGCTGTTGCAGTTTTTCACCTAGGATCAAATTCTTTCAAACCTGGGGGATAATGCACCGGCATCTTACTCTTAAGTCATTGTTTTATCTTCTTGATTTTTCTTTCTTTTATTGTGTTTTAGTTATAGGGTCACTTTTGTCTTTTATTATAGTTTAAGAAGTCATGATATTAGCATGTGACCTTTAATGAGTTTGAATGGTCGACATTAGATGAAAGCTTCTTGTAATGAAAGGTTAGGGTTAAAGGTTGATGCTGTAATCAGTAGTTGTTACTGTAGTCCATAGGATTTCTTTTATTTTGTTCATTAATTGAACATTAGGATTGTTTCCAGCTTGGAGATCATAGATCTAAGTTCCTAGTTCAATCAAAATCATGTTTTAGTTATCGCTTATTGTTCTGGCGCTTTCTCCTAACCTACATGTACCACATGTCCCCACAAATAATATCCTTTGATTGAATTTGGACCATAGTAGTCAAAAGCGCTTAAATCACAGTGAGGCGCAGCCCTTTGGCTTTTTTTTTTCCATAAAGTGCAACGCAGATGAAAAAGCGTGGTTGAAGCGCGCTAAAGCGCAAAAATGCGGCATTTTTTCATTTTTCTACCGGGTGCGTTTGTCTATTCTCTTCTTCTTCTTCTTCCTTCCTTCCTTCCTTCCTTCCTTCCTTCCTTCCTTTCTTTCTTTCTTTCTTTCTTCCTTCTGGGTTCTTCTTCTTCTTCGTCTTCTTCATCTTCTTCTTCTTCTTTCTCTCTCTCTCTTTCTTCTCAGTTCTTCTTCTTTCTTTCCTTCTTCTTTCTTCTCTGTTTTTTTTTTTTTTTTTCCAAATTGCTGTTGTTCATTTTTTTCCACTGTTCAGTGGCCTTTTTTTTCTCTGTTCTGTACTTTTTTTTTGGGTCTGTGTTCTTTTTCTTTGGGTTTACGTATCAGGGTCTCTTAGATTATTCTGAAATTGGGGTTTTGTGAGCTGGATTAGATTTATGAAACATTAAGCTCTTGATCTGTAGTGCGGAAGCTAATCCTTTGGCTGAGCTAAACTAAAGGCATTCATTTCTACACTAATGGCTAAAAAGTTCTTTCATGTAAAAATAGGTCTGTAAACAAGTTTTGATTCATTTAACTCATTTATGTATTCAATCCATGTTTCATAATCCATCTAGCCAGCGAGAAAATTAATTAAAATAACATTGAAAGACTGATTTGGATTTTTTAATACAGATTATTCATGCTTTGCCATTCCTGTGGTGGCATAAGATAACTGGGCAAGCAGGAGATACTTCGCCTTTAACTTAGGAAAGTTATATCAAGTTTGACAATGTTTGCAGCACATAAACAAAATCTAAATAAGTGATCAATCAATAGAAAAGATTCAAATTTTGCTACACAATTAAAATAACATTAATTAAAATATTAATATTAATTAAAATAACATAGGCCATCACTTGCAGTTGCATCAATCTGGTTGTTAAGTTGGTGAAATCAGTCTTTCCATGGCTTGTTCTATTTTGCTATCTCCAACTAGAGGCTTTCAATTGCATGCATTCATTGAACTGGTGTTGATTTAAGATGCACATCTTGTTGTTATGTTAGCTTTTCTTGATGCTGCTCCTCTATTGTTTTTTTTCCCTTCTAGTTGTTACTACTTTTTTTCTTGTCCTATTTTCAGTTGCTTTGCTGCAGTCCTTCAAAGAAAAGAAAAAAAAAAAAAAATTAGTAAATTTAAAAGTGTTTGATCATTGATGAGACTTACATTAAAATTAATCTTTAGTGTGCTTTCTTGTCATTAAAAGTTTTGACTATTATGTATGTTGATATTCTAATATTATAACATATTTCATTTGCTATTATTATATATGTGAATATATATTTTGATTCTATATCTTAAGTATGCTTTATATGAAAAAAACCCGCATTTTGCGCTTAAGCCCCAGGAGGGCCTATCATTTTTTTGCGCTTTTTGCTTCTAACTACTATGATTTGGACAAAGGATCTGGGTGTTATGTAATGTTTTCTGTATCCACTTGGGCAACCCCCTTTGTTATCTCATAAAAATGCAAAATGAGAGCAAATTCTCCTCGTATGCTGTGAATCCAAGCCAATTTACCAAGTCCAAATAATTAATGATGAATGATTCCCTTCTTAATTCAGAATTACTAAGGCAATCTACTTTTGGAAATGAAAGGCAGCATATTGTTTTGACCCCAATTTCAACTTCTCCTTGAAGTGCAAGCCTAGCACCAATAGTAATTTAACCACAAACTAGATCATAAGGAACATAAATAGCTAGGAACCAATGGATTAATGTGAGATGGCTTGTCCTCCTCCAACAAAATACTACCTTTCCAGGAAGAGATCTTTCACTTAGGGCCTGAGGCCTGATTTAACCATTGACTAGTTCGATCTCCAGCCATAACAAAATCACAGGATTTCATCTTGGCTCATTCATCTCAATGCAACAAATAAGGAGCATAGAGAGTATAAAGGGTTTTAGGGTTTGGAGCACCTAATTCTGCAACTGGATCTCTCATTCAATATTTTGAACTTTTCAAAAAAAAAAAAGAAGAGAAACATGTCTATTTATCATCATTTGGGGTAATGCTTCAAATGAGTTGTAGGAATCAAAGAAACTAAAGTCTCACATCATTCCAAATATTCTTTGGTCTTTATCAGAAAAGCAAAGGAATTTATCCGCAAAAAGCATACGCCTGAACAAGCCTTGGGGATGATCAGGAAGGTGTTAGCCCACCAAGCCTAACGCCAGAGAATCCACAAGTCTAATACCTCAAGATTCTAATGACTTAAAAGAAGGCCACAAAAAAACATTAAAGGTGTCCAGAAAAAGTGACAAAGACTTCTCCAACTGAACAGTACTTCAAACCAACAAAGATATGATTAAAGGGAGCATCCAAACAAATGTTATTAGGTTAAATTTTATAAAGGGAACTGAGGGTGAGGTCATAAAAAAAATGAAAAGGGCTACTATATTCTTCCCTTCAAACCAACAAAAGTATGATTCGAGGGAGCATCGAAACAGGATATGACCTGTGAGATCATCCATTACTAATGCGAACAAATAGTAACTTGGTATTGATTGTTGACGGACACTTATAATGATCGGAAGCATTTTCATTTGATCATCTTTTATCATACATATCCTTTATTAGGCTTATAGATACCTCTCCAGAGTTTGTGACATTAATTCTCTACACTTATGATATGACTTCTTTAAACCAATAAAAATCATATGTAGGTTTTTCTTCTTTTCTCTATAAGTCTCCATTAAATGCTTAAATAAGTAGATAGTTTTCATAGTTCACCCATTTGGTATGAAACCGAATTGATTCTTTCAAACTCTTGTCCCCCCCACCTCAATTCTACTTTTCTTTCTCAAAGTTTTTTTAATGAGACTCTTAATACCTTTATAGTTTGAACAATTTCGAATATCACATTTATTTTCATATATTGGTAATAGAGTGTTTTTTTCTCTCCCCTCATCCCGTCTTAAATCCTATTATTTAGTTTGATCATTCTGCCTTTCCTCGCCCAAACATTTCCAAATTTCAATTTGGATGTTGTGTGCCCTGTCACTTTGTTAATTTTCATCTTTCTCAAAACATCTTTGATTTCAAACTTTTTGATGGGTTGCATTAGTCATATTGGGTTTCTCTATAATTTATGCATGATTATCATGAAAAAATTATTGCACTAGTGGTATTAGGTTTCTCTTTAATTTCTGCACGATTATCATTGAATAATTTATGGAAATGACTTCTCCAATGCTCTCTGGTATCCTCATATTTTATTTTATCTTTAACCTATTTAACTTGATCTAGGTGTCTCTTTATTTTTCTCGTCCTGTCCCGACTACCTTATATCTGTCCTTTTTGCCCTCTTTTATTGCTAATTTATGGTATAGATTCTAACATGTGATATTCTTAGTTCTCATTACAGCTCCCCCCTTTCTTTTGTCAGTTTTTATTTTGGAAGGCTGTTTTCATTTTTATTCAAATGTAAATTTTTATACCAAGTTCATTTTGTTTTAACAGCTGCTTGTACAATATTGTCCCACCGCCAACTCTTTTTTTTTTTTTTTGGTTCCCAAAAAATCCACTTCTTTTAGATTCTTCTCGCATCTCCTTTGCTATTCTAATAATATACTCTTCCATTTTGTCCCCACATAAAACTAGTTTCCACATCTAGATTTATCTCGAGTTTGCTTCATTTATTCATCTATCTTTAAATATTGCTATTTTCTCCTCATATGAATTCCACCATTGAATTTTATTCGAATGATTTCTATTATTATTTTTTTCAATCTCCTAGTACGTAGATTAAATGCAATTGATCTATGTTGAGTTGTTATCCTCTTACTTGATACTGTTTTACAGTCTCTACTAGTTCCTTTTTTTTTTTAATTTTTAGAAGAAAATAATATTTTACTAGCCCTCATCTTTTAAATGTTTTAAGATACCTATCTCTCTTTACAAACTACATTGTAACAATAATTAGGTTATAAACTCTTGCAACATCAAAAATAGCACTATCATAGTCATTTTCTTAATAACTATATTCACAGCTCATTGTAACTACCTAGCATTTGTTCCTACATATCACTTATCAATAATTTTTCTTCAACCAGCACATCTTAAACTATCTCATCTAAATCTTCCCAAAATTGTCACTTTACATCCCCATCTAGACCTATTTTTGAGACATATGCACTAATAATATTGATTGTCACTTTTCCTAGCACTAATTCAGTAGTATTATCCTACCCCTTTTGCGAGTTACTTGGACAATGTTATTTTTTAATTTTTATTAATAAAAATACTTTGTCCATTTCTATGTTTGTTCTTGCCTGTATGGCAAAGCTAAACCCATTATTTTCATCACCTTAGCTTTTTCTCCTACCCATTTGGATTCTTGTAAGCATATTATATTGATTCTCTTTCTAATCGTCACCAGCTAATTCCATTCTCTTTCTTGTTAAGGTGCTTATATTTCAACTAACTATTCTGATCATATTATTTTGGCCTAGCTTCTTTTAAATGCATCGTCCATTATGCGAAAACCTTTATATACTGTACCCAGGTGGCAAGATGGCACCCCTTGCTCTAACACTATACGTCAAGGCTAATGTAGTGCATTCCATGAGTGTGACATCCCAACTTACACGATATATCTGTTTCGATTCATATTCCTGATTGGTAGACAAAGTTTTACATTGATTGCCTGCCTAACACAACATTCTTTGGTTCAGATTTGGGATCGATTATGATAAAAGATATAGTACAAGGTACACACAAGCAGAGTTTCAAAAGTAGTAGAGGATAAATAAAACTTGATTTTGATTGAACTAGGAACTCAAATCTATGATCTCTAAGCTGAAAATCCTAATTTTAAATTAATGAACAAAATAAAACTAAGCCCATGCTAGTCATATGCCTACTTATTTTTTTCTTATTATTTATTTATTTATTACTTGGCAATGGTACGTGGACAAAACTTTGTCCCAAAGCCTTTATTATAGGTAAGGGTTTATTTGTTTGAATGACTAATTAAGCCAAAATGCTTGGTACTAATTGTATAATTGCTTAAACTAAAAGAAAAAAAAAATTAACTGTATAACTAAGACAGTATAAGAAACAAAGGTTAAGGAAATAAAACAATGACCTAGAGTTTGATGTTCTTATGTTAATGCATTGAAAACTTCCTGGTTTTAAAGGGTGGCTCTACCTTTTCGGATTTGGATAATTTTCAATTTTTCTCCTTTCTTTCTATTCTGGCTGTTGCAAAAAGATTTGTATTAGTTTTGAAACATAATAAATATCGTTTTGACTATTTAGCAGACTATATTTTGTATGGTTCTGTTAATTGCTCAAGCTTTTTTATTATGTATTCCTAACTTATCTTCACATGATGCATATCTTGCCTGTTATTATTCCTGTGTCAAGAAAAGTTAGAATTCTCATGCACATTGCCTCATTTATTCAAATTATGTTATTTCTCTAAACAGGGCTGTGGTGCCCCTTATTCAGGGTTTTGAAGATGCTGGGGACTTTACAGTGTCAGAAAGATTGAAGACTAGTGTGCATGTGAACTTAGTCTTCTATTTAATTGTCGGATCTATTGGCCTCTTTGGACTTATTCTCCTTATCGTAATGGAAAGAGATTGGTTTGTTTCTAACTCTTCTAATCTTTCTGTTTTCCGTTGTGCTTGCCTTATTTCTTCTTGAAGACAATTTTGCTATATTGGATGTGATGATAGAATTCTACATGATACTTATTTTGAAATCCAAATAAGCACTGATTGGTTACCATGTCATTTTGGGTGCATATGACTTTATTTCATGATTGTTCTTATATTTTTGCCACCCGCTGATTTCGTGACATGCATGATACTTGTAAGTGGCAAAGAAAATCACTTTATGCTTCTTTTATTAAAAAAATGGAGAAAAAAATGAGATTAAGCTCATGAAGCAGAAGCTATAACTCTTTTCGGGGCTACCAAAAATGGAGTTGATTGCTGTCAACTTGGTTGTATAAAGACAGGGTCAAGCTTGCTTATTTACCTAAGGAAATGAATTGGAGTTTAATTGAATGTTCTGTTTTTGAAAATGACCTAAGCTTGAGCAGATTCAAGCTTGGATGACAAAAGCATGCAGATAAGCTTATAAGAGGGCTGTTGGGTGAAGTTGTTCTAGGCTTGTTTAATGGTCTTACAGTATTTCAGTCTTAGCATGAATTAGCTTGTTTAGCCAAGGTATCTGGTTTTACATTGAAATACATTGGTCTAATTAATTAGCTTGAATGCAGGAAGCAACGTTGCATTCAGCTAATTTCCCATTGTGTAAATTGAGCAGGTTCAAAGTTGAATTTTTCTTATGAAGTTGATTTAAGAATATACCTTCATGCTAATATTGAACACCTTATAGACTATTATTGTATGCTTTGTTTAATTTTGTCCATTTTGACCTTGAGCTTGATTAAAAAACTATGGTGTATTTATATATATATATATATATATATATATATTTTTGTTGAGGGGGGGGGGGAAGTAAAGCAGGTGATATTTACTTGGGAGAAAATTGTTTTGCTTTGTTTTTGATGCTGTCAGAATTAATTGCACTGGTGGATTCCCATTGATATTGGCTTTGTTGCGTTGGATTTGGAATGACCATCCAGTGGATCCCAACAATGAGATGAACTTAAGGCAACTGAAAAATCAAAATGCTAATTGTTTGGCTGTAGTTGAAACTTGTAATCAAAGGCATTGTTATTTCTTATCTGTGTGTCTGTGTGTTCTTCTTTTCTTTTTTTTTGGGGGGGGGGGGGCTATTCATAATTAGATTGAAAATCTTCATGATGCACAAACAAGTTTGAGCCACTGCAATCATCACATTGGAAAAGTAAAACATGCTAAAACATTGACAGAAAACACCATGCATTGTGGGGAGAAAGTTTACTTTCAGACAAAGCTATCTGTTTGTTCATTAATTTTTTTTTGGAAAGCAAGAGCATTTATATGGGCAGATGTTTCAAAGTTTAAAGGGTATATGTGGTGAAGCTTTGAAAGAGAATTTGAAGAAAAAATCATGGAACAAAATGCATGTTTTAGACAATTAATTTTATCAAAATGTATATATTGAAGCAATTTTACAAGTTATGTGATGATTGGAATGTTTTGGGAAAAGGATCATCTGTATGATGTATTAGTTTCACAAACATATAGAGGGCTTAAAGAAAATAGTGTATTAGTTTTATTGATTTAGTGAAAGATAATGTATTATGTGGGAAGACAAGAGAAGGTTACTGTAATTTTGTTTAAATAAAGTTAATTTCAAGCATTTGTCGTTTCATGCTAATCTGAAATGATTTTGGAGTGGATGACGAGTGACCAAAATTAACGAACAAGCAGTAACTGTGGGAGGAATACATCGTTTCTGCATTGGTTATGAAACAATTCTACATTTACAGTGCATATGGTCATTTGTATCACCAAATCATTTGATTAATTTCTCAGTGGTCTGCGCTTGACATAGAGAAAATCATGACGGTAAATTTGGAGTGAAGTATCATATCACATGTCATTTGGAGATGTTGGGATGATATGTGTCTTGATGATACCTCTTTTTCCCATGCCTATTCCTTGTTTTCTCTCTCTTGGGTTCACGATGTCTACGCCTTCGATTTTTGGTTCTGGATGAAAATGCCCTCCCATTGGACTTTACATTCCTTGATGAGCCTTATCTATAGAGAGACTTCAGGGTGTGTTTTGTTCCATGTGTATTTACCTTGGATTCGGGAATATTTTATTGTTTTCATTTTTAGTCTATAGTTTAACAATTCATTGTTTGGTTAATAGGGAGAATGGATTTTATAATCTTTTATGGATTTTAGGGGTTAAAGTATGTTGTCAAAATCCTGACCAAAGTGTGTTCTTTTTATTGGAAAAAGATATTCATGTTAGAGGTAAAAAAGAATGTACAAGGACCCTAAAGGACAAAAAATCCTAGGGACCGATAAAAGTACAAAAACTAAAACCAAAAAGAACTAACGAACACTGCACTCAAATCCCTAATCAACCCTTTTAAACTGTAATTATTATTGACTTATTGGCTCAAGACCACAAAGAAAATAGAACACAACCTTTTCCCAAAGAAGAGAGGGGGATCAATAACCTGATTTTTGATAATTTTGGTATTCTGTTATCTCTAAGCACATCAAGGAATAATCAATATTATCGGAATCGTACCGTATATCAATCCATAAAATTCAAAATTATGGTTCAATTGATTTAACCATGAGTCAATGCGGTTGAACCATTGGTTTTTTAATAATATTTAAAATTATATATAAAATTAAATTTTAAAATAAATATATATTAATTTTATATTTTCATATAATAATTTAAAGATAAAATTTTAATAAATATAAAATCAACAATAATAAGGATAAACAAAATAAAAAAATCTCTCTCTCTCTCTCTCTTTCTCTCTCCCTCCCTGGTTTCATAAAAATTGATTGAAAAGCATTAAAAACGACAAACTTTGTAACTGTAAGGCTAAGCACTCTCTCTCCCTCCCTCCCCTCCCCCCCCCACTTTTAAGGCCTTCATAGCCGAAGCTGAACCCGACCTTCCCAATCCTCCTCTCGCTATCATCAATTGCTGTTGTATTATCAAGGCCTTCATAGCTGAAGTCAAACTGCCACCACCACCATCACTGATCTGATGCTGCCTCAGCTTAGTGGCAAGTAGAGCCGAGTTGTCAAAAACTGTCTCAGGAGGATTTTGATTACTTAACTCCCAGGAAGATTTAGGGTTTGAAGAAGTGAGGTCAGGCCATGAGTTGGAAATTGAAGAGAGCATTTGCTCGAAGAAATCATCGTGATTGGTGGAAGAATGATTGAAGTGATGAGTAATTGAAGAATTTGAGATCTGGAGGTCTTGGAGAGACATTGTCGATGGGTTTACAACTCTGTTGATGGAATTCATTCTTTGCATTTAGACAGAGAGAGAGAGAGAGAGAGAGAGAGGTAATTAGAGGAATTAGGGTTTTGTTTTCACCCCAGGTCACACGGGTCACAGTTCACCCACAATTGACCCGCTGGTTTTTAAACTGCAATGCAGAAACGGTTTTATAATTAGACTGCCCCCTATGAAATATCTAAGTGGCCAGTTGAACCAGTTCGATCGGCGGGTTGGTTTGGTTTTAATAACACTAGGAATAACCAAATATATGCATTTCAAAGGCATTGAGCATTCTTCTTCCCTCTAAGAGGCTCCTAGGACTAACCCATACATTGCCGCACATAGTAAATTAGTGATTCCACATCTCCTGTGCAACAGAAAATATAGAAATAGGTGATCTCCTTTTTAATTATCGCCATAGCAACAAGAACAGTGATGGAGAAGTTTTTGAGAAATATCCTGAAGAAGATGCTGGCTAACAAAATAAAAGATGTCATGCGAGAAGATTTTGTTGCTGTGTGAGAAGATAAACTTGGTAGAATTGCATGTAGAGGCTACTAGACGAGATGATATTAATGTTGCACAAGGGGACCAACCAGCAACACAGTCGGTAAACATAATTCAACAATGGAAAAGAATTCAAATGCGGCTGAGAAGAAATCACTCTAATTGATTAGGAGGTGTTTATGCATTAAAGTGATGGGAGGGAAGTAAAAGATCTTGTAAATTGGAGAGTTGGCCCATGATCATATCGTATTATTGCCTTTGTGTTTGAATATGCAACTGATTTGGTTTCAAGGTCGCATATATTGAAATTCAAGTTGACAAGCTAGTTAAATTATTGTAGACGACGACAACATTTTGGCATGTGGTGGAAAGAAGGAGAGACATTTGGTGAAATGGAAGATAAAACCATGGTTAGATTGTGTTTGAGTCAGCAGTAATGAAAGCCAAAAGTCAATTGTATTTGTGTGAGAAGTACCCCACTTATTAACACATGGTCAAGCCAGTGAGAAGCCATGGGGAGTTACAACCATTGTTCATTTTTTTAACTTGATTAAAATTTTAAGAGCTAGTAATAAAGGATTACTATTCACGTGTATTCGAGCAATATCTTTTCCAACTTTTACTTTTAGAAGTTTATTATTCAAGTTAGTTCCTATTTTTAGTGTCTAGTTATTTAGAAAACTTTTTAATTTTTTTATTAGATTTAACTTAGAACTAGTTAAAAGTAATTTAGGTTTTACTATTAGTTTCTATTTTCTTAAGGTTAATTGTCCATTTAAAAAATTGTATCCAAATTATGAAAGGTTCAATAAGAACCTCAATTTTTCAGCGAAATTGCTTTGAGTTCTCTCAAATCTTGTAAAGTATGATTTTTTTTTTCATTTTTATTATTATTATTATTATTTTTTGCTTTAGGTGTGATGTCTTGAATCTACTAGTGTGATGCTAATAACCCTATCCTCTTTCTTCTCATCTATTACTACATTCCTTTCAATTTACATTTTGTGGTTTGTTCCCCCCCCCTCCCAAAAAAAAACCCTCTTTGAATATTACAATTTTTTGTCATACTAATCTCTAAAGAAACTTTAGCTCCTTTGCACTAAAATACTTTGAAGTCATTGTGCATCACTTTTATGTGTTGGATCTTTGTCTTCTCTTACTATCTCACATATTATAAATAATAATGGTGTGTAATTGGACAGTATCCAGGAGTATCCTCACTTACACTATGGATACATTCATGTGATATGGAGATGGTGAAAATTTGGATGTTTGTTTTGATAATAGTGGTGTAATTGCCATCTCTTTGATGTTAAAAGTGTGAATGTAGTTTATGCTGGTAAATAGTTGCTTTCTGTGGTACACTCCTTTAGTGCCTTACAGTTTAGTGCATGTTTTTTTTCTTTTTTTGCACCGCCATGATAACCATTTGATTGGTAATATCTAATTCTCGGTTGATATTTACTTGACAGGGGCGGTAATGTTGTTGGTTTGGCCATGGCCTGTTCAAATACTTTTGGACTTGTGACCGGCGCATTCCTCCTTGGTTTTGGTTTGAGTGAAATACCAACAAGCATGTGGAAAAATGCCGATTGGACCACTCGCCAGAAAGTTCTTTCTCATAAGATTTCCAAAGTGGCTGTGAAACTTGATGATGCACATCGAGAATTTTCAAATGCAATTGTAGTAAGTACACAGATAGTGCTATGAGTTCTTTTATATTAGCTTTCTGCTAGTACTACAATTTGACATATGATTAGTTATTCTTGTGGCCTTGTAAGTAACTTGGTTAAGTGTTATTTATCTTCTTTGTAGTGCTTTGACATTGGTGTATCTTTCTTGGGTTTTGTTATTGCATCTCTGGTCTTTATCTTCTCAGGATCCAAATCAAGGTCTCATCTTTTGCAGTCATTCATTATTCACATGTTTAGATTATGTCTGTGCTGACAGTGATGAAACTTCTCAGTTTCTTAAGTTGTCTGCTGCAACATTGTAGGCTCCAAAAGTGCTTCTATTAGAAGGTTTTTTTTTTTGGGGGGGGGGAAATAGGTGTTTGCCGATTCTTGATTTGGATAATGCTTCCAAAACGAGCTATATGCTGTGCAAGAGCATTTTGTCAAACATAAAAAGAGATTTCTGGAACTATTTCCTTGTGTAGCTTTAGTAGGTGTATGCTGCAAGCCTGAAAGTTTCACTGAATGCTGAGTATGCCACGTGGGTAAATTCTTTTTGGAAAAAGGTGAATAGTGTTGCACCTAGTATATGTGATTTTATTACATGTTATTGCTAGGCTGCTGATCTTTGTGTAGGCCATATATAATATTGGATGCTGACCGCAGTACAGTCGAAAATGCTGTTGAAGTACTGCCTTTCCTCGGGCCTCTTGTAACACATGCTGGTGTTTTACAATTTTTATGTAGGTCTAAACTCTAAAGTGACTTCTTTATATTGCTAAGTGTAAGAATGTTCTGTCTTCTCTAGTGTGTGATTCTCTGAGTTTGTTTTGTGGGTGTTGATATGCTATCCTTTAACAATCATATGTAGAGTGTGAAAGGTGTCTCCAGTTTATGTTTCCCCAGTAAAGTCCTGGAATCATAGTGGCTGTTGCATTTGCATTTTGGGTACTAGATGTTGTACTTACAGCCCTAATGTGCAGTTTCATTGTGTTTTCTCTGTTGTAGCATGGTTTCTGTTTTTAATATTCTATTTATCTTGTTCCAATTATAAGGTGGCTCAAGCAACATCGAAGCAGATGTCAAAGCGTGACCCACTGAGACCATACATGGATGTTATTGATAATATGTTGGCTCAAATGGTATGTTTTCTTGTCAGTGCCATTCAACATTATTAGTCCCAAATATGATCACTTTTTATGCCATAGATTGTATTGTTATGATTGGAAAAAGAAATGAATTCACTAATCTAGAAAAATGTTCTAAATTGGATCTTACACTTGTCAGTTTAGGGAAGATCCAGCTTTCAAACCACAAGGTGGTCGATTGGGGGAAAATGACATGGATTATGATACTGATGAGAAATCAATGGCAGCACTGCGGCGTCAACTGAGGAAAGCACAAGAAGAGTACTACCGATATAAAAGGTTAGCCAATTATAAGTGAAATGATTTTGTCTTGTGTGTTATTTTGTACTTTAGTTTCCATAGTTTCCAAAGTGATGGAAGCAAACTATTTTAAGTGTGTCTTTAATGAGATATGTGGTTTCCAACGTTTTGGCATACCACATATGTATAAATATGAAAATTGTTTAGCTTTGGAAAAACAAATTTTGAGTCGGTTCTTGTGGCACTAGGTCTTTGTTCATAAACCATAGTTAAAATTGGTGCTAATGTGTTTGCTAACATTAATGTGCTTCCCAAGGTTTGGAAGGGTGTACAATGGGGTTTATTTTCATTGAAAAACCTCTTTTTTTTTCCTTAATTTTTTAACTTACTGATGATTAAATATGCAGTGAATACATGACCTATGTCATGGAGGCCCTTGAGCTGGAAGACACTATAAAAAACTATGAACGTCGCAATGCAACTGGATGGTCAGCTTACACTCCTTTGTCATTATTGTCAACTAGCATATTTCAGTCTTATCTTTTGTTGTATTATATTCTCTCTCGAATGAATTTTATCGCTGATGTGTTTCACTTAGATTGCTAGTGAGTTTCCTAGTACGAGTTGTACTTCATGTCAAATTTAGTCATGAAAAGTCAATCCAATATAAGTTTCAAGAGGGATGCCAATATGGCCGTCCATTCTCTTAGTAAATTGGCTTTGTGTCATCCTTGTGATCAGGTGTTGTTAGATGATTGCCTGCGTGAATTGACTCCTTTGATTCTTAATATTCTTAGGGTCTCCCACAAATGAAATTCTGTTTTCTTTTCAGAATAAATAATTAATTGTCTAAGATGGCAGGCAATTTATTGTTCTGGATTTGAGAGCATTGAACCAAAGGAATGGAAGAAATCTTTGGAGCATATATGAACTTAGTACAAGTATGTTGGAGATATGCAACAAACTACAGCTTTAGGTGCTTAACTTGAACCAGTTGATGATTTGCATGTTCCAGTTTAAAGCTATTTAAGTAGGACCAGCATCATGCGGCGGGGAGAATAATTTGGATAACTTGGCCAGCAGTAATATGGTTTGAGCATCTTAACTGTGCCGATCTTTTCTTTCTTTTATTTTAGAATTATTAGATGCATATCAGATTTAAATGTGAAACTGAACTTAGTGACTCGACAAACTCAACAAAAAGAAGAAAATTGTGCTAGCCAACAATATGACCCACCAATACAAGTTTGGATGAAATGAATGACTTGGTCTGAAGAATGATGTCGTGTTCTCTGTTGCCAGCACAAGCTCTCCTTTCCCTTCGAATAATCTACAAAAGAGGAGGAACCTCCCACCTTGATTACCAATTTGGCCTTAAATGAAATCTGAACGACGCATGAAGTGCTTATGCATTTTCTACTGGACTTAAATGTATCTAATGATTATGTTTAAGACTTCCTGAGCTATGAAGAACATAATAAAAGATAATCTATAATTATTAGGAGGAAATATAGTCATATAGGAGCAGTTCAATAGTATCATTTGTTTGTGTCCATGGTCAGAAAATTGTCCTTGCTGGCAGACCAAACAAAGAATTGACCTTTTGGGTGGTTACAGCTTACAAGCCCAAGTTTTCTTCCATGGAAATCCAAGCCAGCCAATCTGTTTTAGGGATAGTTTGGTACGTAAAAACTCTAATAAAAAAGAAAAAATAGTGGTTTGCCATATTTTGCTGGTTTCTGCAGTTCTTCGATAAATCCAACCACCCCTAAGTAAATTGCATCACTTCATTAAACTTTGTGACTTGTGCTAGAAGTCATCCCAAATACAGTCTTATCAGTATCCTGATGTCTGATGTGGAACAAATTACCAAGGACATTGAATATGTGAATGATGTAACTAGTGTACAAATCACGTGCATGGGTCTATATCTCGCATCAAGTGCAAAACCTTTGAAAAATAAGCATTTTTAGAATAGTCAAAGGACTGCCAAGATGGTCTTTAGTCCTTGAGCAAGATAAGGCATCTTGGCAGTGGAAGCCCATGAATCATAGCTTTTGCCATTCACTTCTCAGAGGCGATCAAAGTACTCCAGCATCTTGGCAGTGGAAACCCATGAAACATAGTTTTGGCCACTCACTTCTCAGAGGGGATCAAAGTACTCCAGAGTTGGCATATTAATAAAACAAGTTACCCTATAATATCGGAGCATGGCTTTAGAAATCAGGGCATATCAGCCAATATGAATCAGTATCTGCACTTGCTGCTGCCAATAGTGGCCATTTTTGTTTGGGGGTTGGGGTATGGAGCTCTCCTCCCTCATGGCCAATATCGGGCAATAACGCTGCTGTACCGACGATAGGGCTGTTAAGGTGGATGTTGCGGTCATTGTGGCTACTACGGGCAATAATAAAAAACCAAAGAAGAAGAAGGCATACAATGGGGAACATTGTGGCAAAGCAGCAGAAGATGAAAAGTAGCAGATGCATCTTAAAGCAAAAGATCATATAGGACATAGCGTGTTCACTGGTTGCTGATTGCTGAGATGTGATAGATGATCCGGATCGCTTCAGATGAGGTGGATGGGTGGTGGTTGTGAATATTGCACAGATGGAGAGTGCAAGTAGAATGGACATTGAAGTGATATGAAGCAGCCAAAAGAGTGCAGCTTGTTGTAGGTTTAACAAGTGGATTAAGTGAGGGAAGGAATTAACCTTCCTTGGGTGCCATGTAAAGAAAAAAGAATGTTAGTGATAGTGATAGCAAAAAGGATAGCGGCCATCACTTTCTGCTGCTGTTGTGTCGATACAAAATGAACGTGAGGGTACATATGCATAAATATCAGATTCACCAAATTATCGAGTTAGCTATTGCACAATTTCTCTTAATCTCTTTGGTTTTGTAATGTTTTTTGCTGAAAAAAACAATTGCTCTAGATGTTATGGAGGACACTGTTGGTTTTTTTTTTTTTTTTTGAGTTTAGAAAAATTTGTGATTTGGAAACTTATAAAATTTGGATTAGGGTAAACTAAAGCATTTCTTCCAAAGCAATATATAAGGAGAGAAGATTTGTTGCTAGTTACAAATTCTAGCAATTGATGAATCTGTCCTACTAAATTCAATGGTGCTCTTTGCATTAACTTTCATTTTTCTGATGGTTATTTGCATAGACAGATTGGCTGCTTCTATCTACCCTGCCATGCTCAAAACTTGTTCTTGTCTCTGTAGCCTTTTATTATTTATTTACTGTTCGTCTTTCTTTTCTCAATTTTTGGAGGTCACAACTGTCAAATGCTGATAGAATTCAGTGAAGCTTTCTTCTTGTATTGCAAGTGGATCAGCACATTATGCACATTCATATTTGTGCTATATCATTGCAGGAAATATGTATCAAGTTTTCGATCTGAGCATGCTGGAACTATAGGATCTCTATTAGACACAATAGGTAAGTTTTAGATCCATTTATAAATATTAGTCTATGAAAGTTTTGACTGGCATGGGTTTTCTGGAACTTTTCATGTGGGGGAATTTAACCTGTTAAAGTTGTTTGCACCTTTACGTGATGTTCTGGTTTCAGTTTTGGGATGCAACCTTCTCTTTAAAAAAGAGGGTAAGAGCATTGCCTATTCTAAAGCCCATACGTTTGCTTAGATGATTTGACCACCAGATCATAACCCGACAGATTGGTCTCTTCTTGTTTGATGGACTGATACACACCAATATTTTTCAAAAATAGAGAATACCACTACAGATTATAACTCATGATTATTAGCCTTCTTTCTCTCTCTCTTCCCCCTCCGGTAGGTTGAGGTTTGCAGATCTGTTTTCTTCCCCACCCCCATTCAATTTTCTGTTACTTTTTATCATTCTTGTATCTATTTTTTTGAATGGTTGACTTTAAATATATTTTGGACAATTAAATGGAAAGCCTAAAGCACTCTGTGGTTTTCTGCAGAACTGATCTGGCGTTGCATCCTGAGAAAGCAGCTTGAGAAATTATTGGCCATCATACTTGGTTGCATGTCAGTTGCAATACTTTTGGCAGAGGCAACTCTGCTGCCGAGTGTGGATTTATCTCTTTTCTCAATTCTGATTAAGTCTGTGGGAAGGGAGGAAGTATTTGTACAGGTAATACTGCTTCTATTGATGATTGTTACAACAGAGTTTCTTGCTTGATTAACAAGAAGATTTTAATTCTTTGAACATAAGTGTAGCATGTGCTGCATATTCATATGAAGTCTCTCCTGGCTATTTCTAGGCCCCGATGTACTTTTATTTTATTTTACTTTATTTTTGCCAACTAAAATACAGACTACTGTTACTGAGGAATGTTGCAACTGTTTAATTGCCTGTTAGAATACATATCACTCTGTCAGCATATACTTCGCAAACTATTCATCTACATGTGTATGTATGGTTATGATAGTCGAAGGTTTTGAGGTGAAAAGGGTTAGATTTAACTTTCTAAACCAGAATTCTAATTTCATTCAGATCATTACTTTTGTAGTGGATTAACGGTCCCATTGCAATTGCTATATGTGCTTACCTGCAAAGATGAAAATGGTGGGGAATAAAAAAAATCCCATCATCTACAAAAGATTCAAACAATTTAGATGTCAACAAAAGCACAAGAAGTACAGTAAATTAATCACATAAATTATCAAAATTTCTCCATGCCCTAAAAACTTCTCTTTTTCTGCTCTGCAAACCATCCACTATATGGCTCCAAGGAGCATCCCACTTTGCTATATGAGGGCACGCCACTCCAATCCCACAACTCACTCTGTAGAGCTTTAAGTCACCCAGCGTAATTGCGAAAGGCAGAGTTCTTGTGCAGTGAAGATATAAGTTATCCACAATCTCAAGCTCTCTTTTGCATAGCATACTCTTCGGTTGTTTAAACTTGCTCATAAGCTTGGGGTGTGTTTGTTTGGCGGATGGGGAGAAGGAAACAATTGGCAGAAGGGAGACGTGGAATAAAGAACTTTCTTTCCTACCTTTTCTTCCATTTTGAAAGGATTGGATGTGTTATATATATAACATATACGTATCATATTATCTCTCTCTCTCTCTCTCTCCCTTCCCCCTTCTCTAGTGACCAAATTGTGAGACAGAAGTATCAATTCCTTTGCATCCTATCCCCTCCTTCCCTCCAACCAGACACAGCCTAGAGTTGGGGGTTAGTAATATTCTAATGTCTGTTTAAATGCACTGGTCCTGTACCATCAGAGAGAGGTTTTGAAGGAGATTGCTGTGTAGCAATGCCAACTAAAAATATACCCGTGATTGTCAGACCTTACCTTAGGTTGGATATGCAGACAGAATGTTAATATTCTGCAATATTTATCTTATAATTTTCTTTCAATTTACTGCCGCTTCATTGGAATGAATTGGTTAAATTTTTTCACTTTTTCAGGTCTTTGCTTTTGTTCCTTTGATGTATATGTGCATCTGCACATACTATTCGCTGTTCAAAATTGGGATGCTGATGTTTTACTCACTAACGCCAAGACAGACAAGCTCGGTGAACTTGCTTATGATTTGTTCGTAAGACTCTTTTCCATAGCTTTATTAAACCAGTTAATTCTCTTGGCCATCTCTTTGTTGAAGTGCTCTTCTAGGATCTAATTCCAGTATTTCTACCAGGATGGTTGCTCGGTATGCACCTCCAATTTCCTACAACTATCTGAATCTTATCCGTCTTGGCGATAACAAGAAGACCACATTTGAGAAGGTGGGCCTTTTCTATTTAAGATCTATAATTTTGCAAAGCAAAGCGTACAATCGTCCTACTTTTAGAGCATTATAATAAGACCGATTTTGCATTTGTCAACATCTAATTATCATTCAAGTGATACATTAAGTGCTTTGGTGGAGTTCCAAAAGCGTGCACATTTAAATTTCTATGTTCATAAGGCTGTTCCATATATCCTCTCCAGAGTCTGGATGAGGACTGAATTGACATGGAAAGTGAATTTTAAGATCCACATATTAAATCGAAAAAGATTTGGACTTTTGATAATGGTTTTTTGGGTTGTAAACTCGGTCAAAACACTTTACAAAAGGTGTTATTATCAAATCTATCCAATGAATTCTGTTGTTTCATATCTTTGGACAAGATCCTTCCTTGCTGGTTCGCCGAATTTGGTATTGGTAATCACAATTTTAGCAAAAAATCAGGCTGCTGGGTTTCCTTTCTACTTTATGGACAGATTTTGATGACCAGTTCCTTATTGTTTTAACTATTTTCTATTGCAAAACTTATATTGATTACCTTACCTTTTGAGATTTATTCTTAGTCTGTTGTATGACACTTCACCTGGAAGGTGTAAAGTTCGAAAAGTGAGGATCTGTTGCAATTCTTTTGACAGAATATCAGTACATATTCCTGTAGCATTATCTGTTGACTTTTGAATTAAGATGTATCACAAGAATTTGAATAAGATAACTTCCCCTGCAAAGAAATGTCTTTTTCAGCTTTTTTCTCTTTCCCCAACTTAATTATCATTTTGAATTTTTTATGTATTTCAATCATCGTTAATGTTGTACTAAAACTATTAAATATTAGATATCACTAAATTTTGATATCAATACAAAAGGTATTCGCATAATGTGTCCTCTGACTGATAATATAAATGCTTGGATTTAGTTTTCAAATTTTCTTCTCTGGTTTGGGTGCATTTGGTAGGTGTTGATCCTTCCCACCTTAACAGTTAAACCCAAATGGCTGTTGAAATTTCACATTTTCCCCCCTTTTTGGTAGTATCTTCTTCTTGGGCATTGGCAGAGGCTTGTGCTGTTTGCAAACTTTGCGCAAATCAAATGGTTTTGCAGTTTTTATGAATGCATTTATGCAATTCTTAAATCCACTGTAAACCCCAAACTTCCATTTTCTGCATACATGGCTTGCTCTTGAAACTTCAGCTATTTGTGTCTTTCCATTACTCTTCCAATGTCCTATGCTGCTGACAATTGCTTCCTTCGATACTATTGAGGCCACTCAACCTAGTAGCAAGCTGCCCTTTCAGGTTTTCTGATATATCATCTCTTTTCTAAAAGGTATGTGCCAGCTGACTTGGATAATATTATTGTTGCAGCGCATGGGAAATATTGATCAGGCTGTCCCCTTTTTTGGGAGTGGTTTCAACAAAATATATCCACTTATTATGGTCATTTACACGATCCTTGTCGCTTGCAACTTCTTTGATCGAGTAATTGCATTTTTTGGTAACTGGAAGAGACTAAAATTCCAAACTGAAGCAGATGATATGGATGGATTCGACCCATCGGGGATGATTATTTTGCTGAAAGGTAACTACACGTGGGTACATCCACAGGCACACTTATGTATTACTTGGGTCTGCATTTGATTTCAATGACTTCACATTCTTTCTGTGCCACTCACTGGTTGTACCCAATTCTCAACCCCTGCACCTGATCAGCAACTTCTGGAGAGTTATCTGTACTACATTGGTTTTGCAGAAAGATCCTGGCTAGAGGAAGGACGCAAGGTTGGCGAGCATGTGATCCCCTTGGCAAGGAACTTCAACAATGTGAGTGAGGATATCGAATCTGGTGGTAATGGTTCTGTTCAAGACCAGAGTATTGTTGAAATGAAAAGAACGAGTGGTTTGACGAAGGAAAGTACGGAAGGAGGAGGTCCATCAAAACCTTCAAAAGATGACACCCATAAATATAACTCAAGTCGGGAAGCACTTAGTAACAAGTATGCTGCTATAAGAGAGCAGAGCAGACAGAATTCCAGCAAGAAGCAAGAGAAGAATATAACCTCTGCTAAGGTATCCCTACTTGATCCAGCTAACTCACAGGTTAGCAACTCGAATGTGGGACAGGCTTCTGGATTGGCATCAAAATGGGAATCCATGAAAATGGGATTTCAGAATTTCAAAGCGAACATGGAAGCCAGGAAATTCATTCCTTTACGCCAAGTCCAGGAAACTAAACTTGTTAGCCATGTTAATTCATCAGAGTCCCTCGATGAAATATTCCAGAGATTGAAACAACGGACAGTAGAACATGTAAGTTACCCAGATGACGGTGAAGATGACACCTTGGAGATAAGGAATTTGGAACCAATCAGATAATATCATCCATTTTTTCCCTGAAGGAGGGAATGTATTTTTGTTGATGTTGTAGAAATTAAGAACATTTGAACACAGGAACATGTACAGTAGCAGAAAAAAAAGAGGGAACTGATTGATATACAGGGGATCCGTAACCAAAATTCTTTTGCTGTTGGATCTCCTATTGTAATGAATGAATCTGGGCTCGTATCACTAGTGAGTCAAACTGCGTGTTTTGACAGCAGATGCTTTTCATCCGAGGCCAACACAAAATGGGGATATATGATTATTTAATAGGAACTTTGTATGCTATTGAACTGCTTGCTGTGGATGCCATTTGTCCATATAAACATGAAGCTTCGTTAATATTTCTTTCATTACATAAATTGTCCTCTCTCTCTCAGAAAGAGAGGAAGAAAAAATGACCAATATTGGAAAGAGAAGTTTGTTAAATTCAAACACCATAAGCAGGAAAAGGAGAACAAAGATTTAATACCATAATTTCACTCCTTTCTATACATCAAAAAGGGCAAAAAGCACCCTTGTGTGCTGTATTGGCATGGCATGTTGTTGCTCTTGTGGTCTGCAATGACCACAATGAGATTTGTCTTTGTTATTGACTCTAAAATTTTATCTAGGTATTAGTACAACAAATTCTCACCGACAGTCTTGGAATTCCTGAGAGCCTCCTTTGTCCTCTTATTGTTTGATCTAAGCAATTTTGACCAAAACCCACTCTTCTTCTTGACATTCCCATTGACCCCATCACTTCCCTTATCATGAACCCATGCCATTGATCTGCTCTTCTTGATCATCAGCCCACCATTCGTCATTAGAAGAAGCGATCCAGTTGCCTCCGACGCGTTGCGTTGGTGGCGGCGGTGGCTTTGGCTTGGGGGAGAATTGCAAGTGGATGAAATTGCAGAAGAGTAACGAGATGAACATGAGAGTACGTAGTTGGAACCTGAGAGCATGTAGTTGGAACCTGAGAGCTGAGACAACCTCTCTTGAAGACAAAGTGAGCATACCCCAGTTTGTTGTATGTGATTTGGGTGCTTTTTGCATCCTCCTCTTGATTCAGACCAACCCATTTCAGATCTTCTGATTCCCCTTTTGTGCTTCTTCTCCTCTCTCTGTCTACCCTTTATGCCTATTGGCTTTCTATGAATGTTTTCGCCTATAGATATATAGCAACACGCATGGGGTGAGCGGTGAAATCGTGATGCCTTCTGTGACAACAAAGGGTTTGTGGGGTTCGATAGCGTGTCGACAACGGGATGACTTATTAGGTCACAGTGAAATCGTGATGCACCACGTGATTGATAAGGTGAGCGGGATTTGAGCCTGTGATAGAGAAAGAGTAACAGGACTGTGAGTGGTGCAAAGTGCTGACCAGTGCTTGGACGGTCCAAGGGGGTAACGTGAAAAAGGAGGCGGCGATCGCACGTGTAAAATATTCCGTGTGGAGCCCGCAGGAAAAAAGTCCGTGTGTCTCCACTCCACCGCACGAGGGTTTACGTGATGGGCTGTACATTGTGACTTGCCCCGCATTTCCACAGAAGAGGGCGACGAGTGAAACACAGAATGGAGGACGTCGCCATCGTCTGCTTGTTGAGGGAGAGAAGAGAAGAGCAACAAAGTGCTTTCATGGACCGGTCAAGCCAACATGACATCAGTACAATTTTTAAAGTATTTTTAATTAAATAAGATAAATCAACCATTCAAATACCCTTATCGGGAATTATTGAGATACGCTTCATTTGATTTGCAATTAAATAAATACCCTTCATTGAAATTATTTTTCTGGAGAGAGAGAGAGAGACAGAGAGAGAGGGAGAGAGAATGGGCAGACACGTGGGTTTGTATGCAAATCAGAGGACCGAACGAACGGGGGCTCGAAAAGTGCGACCCACTTAAATTTTAACCTCATAATTCACGTTAGCTGTGTCGGAGCAATGAATTTTGGTTCGTGTAAAGTCCGAGGTTACCTCAGAAAAATAACTTTGCCACGTGGCGGGGTATACTAAAATAATAAACTTCAAGAACAGGTGCATTGCATTGGAGGAACCCCATCCCCATCTCATCCCCCATCCATTTAAATTTTAAAAAATCACACACCATTTAATATCAAAATAAATCCCAATTCAAAAATCTCACTTATTTGACTATTATTTTGTTGAAATGATCAATAATATTTCCCAATATTGACTTAAGATATAATTAATATTAAAAATATTAAAAAATAAAAAATATTTACTTGTGAAAATCTTCTCGATTCTCTAAAATAAATAATCATATGATTAAGTTGAATAATTTTTAAAATTTTGGAGATAATTTTAATTCGCAAAATTTCATGTCAATCAATCACATAAATTTATATACCATTCAAAATATATCATCATACTTTTGCAAGTAAAAGAGTTGGAAGATTTTATGGTGTAGCTTTGGAGTATTTATAGTGAAACTAAATAAATATATTTTGATACATAATAGAGAATAGGTTTCCTACCTAGAAGAAATTTTTAAATATAAGCAGTATATTATGATAATTGTGTATTTAATAACTTTTTTTAATAGAATAAATTTGAATTTTTATAATTATAATTAATTTAATAATTATATCAATGAGGGTAATAGGGTCACCTAATGGAACAATGAAAATAAATAAATATGATGCCCAATAAAAAAAAAGGATAATATATTGCCAAAATTATTGAATTTTTTATGCCTACATAAATTTAAGTTATAATGGTTGGTTTATTATTGAATGTCAAAAATATATCTGTATCATTGGAAACTTTCAAAGGTCAAAAACTCAAATTATGCAACTAGAAAAAAATCCAAATTATGCCCAATTATTTTTTTTAAAAATTTTTTGACAAATTATACATTTATATATTTGGCAATTAATGTCAAAGTTTGTTTTTCTTTTCCATACCATATGGTGCCATGCAGAAAATGAACCTCATGCACCATAAGTTATTATAAGAGTAGCAAACGGTGGACACACCGTGCTTTACGTAGTGTGTGACGTCAGAAGAAATAGTTAAAAATAATTATAATTTATTAAGTTTATAATATAGTTATTAAATTATGGATATCACAATCCAAAGTGTTAAAGTTTTGTAATATATTATTTCAATAATTTTAAAATCTCTTTTAACAGATTTAGGTATTTTTAAAATGTAAGATAAAAACGCTTTGAGACTTACATTATCTAAATGCGCTCACATCCAGAATCTCAAAAGGAAAATTAAATTTTAAAAGTAAGGCAACAGATGGAAATTGTGAACAAGTTTTAAGCAGTAACATGTATGACTTAGATAACTTTTTGATTTCTTTAGAGAGAGGTCATATGTTGATTATGTGAGAAAACGATCACACTCATTAGTCTTTTTTATATACTTAGAGTTAGCATGGAGTGCCCACAAGATGTGGATTATATTTTTTCATTATACAAATATTTTTTAAATTTATAATTAACTCAATATTTAAAATAAATTATTATTTAAATCAATAAAAATACGATGATATTAGTGATAGGGGGAAAAAAGAGGCTTGTCACTGGAGTTCTAAAAAATACTAATGAATGAGGTAAAAAAAATAATAAGTGAAGTAAAAAGATAATATAAATAAAAAGGACGATGATCTGTGAGGCCAAAAAACAAAAGGAAAAAAATTTATGTCAAAAAAAGACAAAGGATTTAAGAGAAAAAAAATATCAAAAATAAAAAGGATAAGAACCTGAATGGGAAAAAAAACTATGATCTAAAAATAAAGAGATAACAATCTATGAGGTTAAAAAAAGGGGGAAACCTATGTTCAAAAAAAGAATGATTTAAGCGAAAAAAAAAAAAAGATTGGGTCAAAAAAAGAGAAAGGACCTGAATAGACAAACAAGGCCAAAAAAGGGAAGAAACCTATATTCCAAAAAACGAAGGACTGAAAGAAAAAAGGGCCAAAACAAGAAAAAAGGATCAGAAATAAAAATAACAAGGACCTGAATGGAAAAGAAAAATAAAAAAAAAATCTATGTTTAAAAAAAATGAAGGACTTGTTGAGAATGCTATGTTTTGATGATGATAAAAGAAATTTAATAAAAAAAATGAACTTAAATATATTAGAAAACAGGTCTGAAAAATTACTAATAAGCAAACCTTGTCGACCTGATTATCTAGGTCCACAATTTTAAGAACTATGTCGACCAATTGAACAATACCAAGAACATGTCGACCTATTTATAATCTTTGCCGATATGAGTAAATTAAAACACCAATATTTGCCTAAGTAAGATTTTGTCAACACCCTTGAAAATATATCGACCTGATGTAGTCTTTCCTCACTATGTCGACCTGAATAAGAGTCTGTACACATGACAACAAAATTGGTCCACCTAATCAGTTTAATTGGTCGACCCATTTTTCAATGTCGACCAGACTATCTTCTATATGTCGACCCATTA
The DNA here is from genome assembly GCA_037126225.1 of Dillenia turbinata. Taxonomy (NCBI): domain Eukaryota; kingdom Viridiplantae; phylum Streptophyta; class Magnoliopsida; order Dilleniales; family Dilleniaceae; genus Dillenia; species Dillenia turbinata. Next base: position 11,474,644 of record JBAMMX010000017.1, read on the forward strand.
ATTCACATGTCGACGCATTCTATTTTTTCCTTAGGATTCACACAACAACAAGCATCTAAAATATATCGACACTTCAAACACATCGACCAATTTAAAATGTCAGGTCCACCAACTGACTTTAGAACAGGTTCATGTCGACTTGAAATTCTTGAACGTCGATAAAGCTTTCTGGTTCTTAACTTAGGGATGTCGATGCCTAATTGAAATCAAGTCAACACACCAAACTATGTCACCAATATAAGCACCCTTGTCCACCAATTTGATTTTAGAACGGAACCTTGTCGACCTGAGTTTTTAATTATGTCAACATTCCCTTCTCCAGAAAAGGATAAGAAGTCAACAAAGTACTGTTCAATTCGATTAAGAAATAAAATTGGTCCACATGTCAACACAAATTGGTCGACATACCTAACTGGTCGACTTATCACACTAATATGTTAACCTGACCAAAGGAAATTTACATCACAAAATTGTGAATCCAAGTCAATATGTCAATTAAACTTGTCGACCTGAAATTGTCAGAAATCAAAATTCAAAAATGGTATGAACACAACTGTCATATCCTTTCTGATTTATCTGCTTACTTCCATTTCTATCAAAAACTAACATTTAAATGCAACAACGTCTTTCAATTGGTCAAAAAAAAGTGTTGCCAGTGGGAAAATGAAGCGTCAGTGGGAAACAAGGAATAGTTGCAGGGCATTAATTATCAAACATTTATGAGCAACGTTCAACTTCAACAACCATACAACGATTCTCTTCATCACTGCTATAAATACGAGAGAGATGAGAAATGAAGAAGTTAGCGTTTTATTGAATATTTGAACTACCACGATCCTATTGCAATCCTTGCTCTATTAATTTCTTTTGCACTCTGTTTTTATTTTTTTTCATATCTCTTGAGCATAACTTTCTACAAGAACCAAATTTGTCTAATCTGAGAATCAAAACCTCACATCTTAGACCTTTCATTCTTACTTGTGATGAGATTTTAAAAGACCAGTGAGTGTGTCACGGTCATGGGTTTAGAGAGAGAGAGAATCAACCTGTGTTGAGTTAGAATTTGTCTTTGAGAGTAATACTGTAAAGGTCTAACTTGAACCTGTGATCAAGTTTGTAATTGTGAGTTATAGTAAAAAATCTAGAGGGATCTGGGAGTGGACGTACACCAAGTTTGGTAGAATCACTATAAAAACTTTTAGTGTTATTTGTTTTTCTTTTTATTCGATCAAAAATTCCCTTCTGTCATTTTCATTTCAAAACACTTAAACAGGTAAAAGTTTTCAAAATTATTCTTACTCAACTATATAATCGGTATCAAAGCAGGTGTGTTGGTATAAAGCCTAACAACTTCAACATCAAAGATCCAAATGGCCATAAACAGGGATAGTGTACCACTTGAAGCATGTTCAACAAACCATGCACCCTTCTTCAATGGAAGCAACTTTAGCTATTGGAAATAGAGGATGCGTAATTTTATTATTGCCCAAGATCTAAATGCATGGGCAATTATTAAAGAACGATTCGAATTTCCAATCGAAGAAGTCAATGGTGTATGTATACCAGTGAAGCTGAAAATATGACAACTAAACAGAAGAAAGCTTATCAAGCCAACTGCAAAGCAATCAATCTACTTCATCTTGCACTGAGCATCAACAAATATAACAAAGTCTTCTCGTGCATCACAACCAAAGAAATTTGGAAAAGACTCGAAACTACTTACGATGGTACCGATCAAGTTCGCAAAAAGCAAGATCAGACTACTGAAATAAGAATACGAAGCCTTCAAGATGAAAGAAAGAGAATCAATCAGTGAAATGATGATAAGGTTCAATAAAGTGACAAATGAATTAAGATTGCTTGGAAAAGGAATTTCACAGGAAGATATGGTGGATAAGATTCTGAGAAGCCTACCAAAGTCATGGGAACCTAAGGTTACTGCAATTGAAGAATCGAAGAATCTCGAAACTTTAATAATGGATGAACTCGTGGGCTTACTAATCACATACGAAATTAAAACTAAATGTAGAAGAGCCAGTGAGAGAGGAAAGAGGAAAGGGAGTAGCTTGCAAAGCTGAAAGTGATGAAAGTTCTTCAAATTTAGAGAATAAAGATGATGAAGAAGATAAAGCTTTACTGGCCAGAAGATTTCAAAGATCTATGATGCGAAGGAGAAATAGAAGCAAACCAAACTTCAAAAGGCCAGAGAAGAAAGAAGAGATCAGATGTTATGAATGTAAGAAATTGGGACACATAAGAACTGATTGTCCTCAACTAAAGAAGTCAGACAAGAAAGATAAGAAGAAGAGAAAAGAGAAGAAAAAGAAGGCTCTCGTTGCTTGGAGTGATGAGGATTTAAGTTCCAGTATGGATGATGCCGTAGAGGAACAAGGCAACCTATGGTTCATGGCCATCGAAGAGCCTTTAGACAATGAGTTAACCTTAACATCTTATTCCTTCTCAGATTCTGATGAAAATAACTTCTCTGCATCTGAACTACATGAAGCATTGCTTGAATCTCTTAGGGAATCAAAGAAATTGAAAATGAAAAATAAATTATTAAAGAAAAATATTTTTGACTTGAAAAAGAATTAGAAAGACTTAAGATTGAAGCTAATGAATTAAAAGAGACAAACACTAACCTAGAACAAAAGAATATTGCACTCAGTAATAAAATAAAAAATAAAGAAGAAAATTGGTCGGGTTGTCGAAGCCCTCAAATTAATACTGATTTCCCCAAATGCAACAAACTGTAGCAATAGTGGTTACCAGGTCGAATCCCAAGGGAACTAATTAACTTAATCTCCTAGTTGATGTTAAAAATAAAATTGGGGATTTTCAAATAAATTACTAAAATAAAAATTACCGAATAAAAAATTAATAACCTAAAAATAAGAAACAAATCAACAATGCAAATTCTAAAATTTAAGGAAAAGAATCAATTCACAAAACTCCGATCCAAGGGTTCATATATTCGATTGTCTTATTGATCATTGGTTAAAAATATTATTCTTGCGATTCAAACATTTAACCTTAGATCTATTAGGATAGCTGTAATAAATCGTGCGTTTTCCTAATTTAATCGACCAAACCCAGCATCCAATCGAAACTTATCATTAACCGACTGGGTACGATAGCGTTCCATATCAATATAATGATAGTAGCATTACGTTCTGTGAAAACAGTTAAACCAAAATATAAATAATTGGGATAGCTGCAATTACTCAATTTTGTTCCATTGATTCCCTAGGTCAATTGATTACCGGTAAAAGACCCATAAACAAAATAACCTAGTTACTACTTGTACCATTCATTCATGACAATTACGGATCACTGAATTCCTGGATAGCAATGAAAAAACTAATATTGAATTAAATTGTCAGATTAACCAATATTAGGGTTCCCTAAAATTAAATCAAGAATCAACGAATACTTGAATAAAAGCAAGAAATTAAATTTAGAACATAACCTCACAATGAAGAACAATCGATTAAAATTCCCTTTGAATCAGAAATAAAAATTAGCCACACATGGTGGTAAGTATCATCACAAGATAATCAAAAAAAAGAAAAAGAAAATATATTCCTAAAGAAAATAAAAATAAAAACCTAAATGGAGAGAGTGACCCCTGTAGCCGTCCCTTGCTTTTTCTCCTCAGAGAATGCCTCTTGTGAATGCCTCCTTGTGTGAATAAATAGTGGTGAGGAGGCAGCCATGCCTTATAGAATTTTGGAAAGAATATATATTGACTTGTTGCCCCTTTTTGCCCTACTTCTAATTTAACTAGGACTCTCCAAAATTTAGGAGATTACAAAAGTTCACTCCTACTAAAAAAACAGATTTTACTAAAAATAAAAATACTACTAAAATGTTGAATTAAAAATTCAAACTCCTCTTATTCAAAGCCCAATAAAAAATGCCTTGACCCAATTAGCTCCAAAATTGCTTCAATAAGCCCAATTTGCTTCAAATCTTCAAATTCAACCTCCTAAAAATAAAATTCAATAAAAACAATCATTAGGGCATTAAACAATCAAATTCAAACCATGATAACAAAAAAATAAATTCAATAAATTGCATGTTATCAAATTCCCCCACACCAAACCAATGCTTGTCCTCAAGCATTCTCTATCCCAATGTCACACAACCATTCTCCTCTTCACTCCTTCCCCTCCTTCATTTCATCATCCAACAACCTCAAGCAGCACACATTGAATGATTCAAATCAGAACCACAATCCAGAGAGCAAGTAATCATAGTTTGTATAACTTTAAAAGAAAATATATAGGCATCCCAATAGACTTAACAATATCATCAGAATTCAATGCAACAAGATTCGTTACCCTCACAAGGGGATCGCTCTATGCACTCAAGTGTTTAAAGGAAATTTATCGATAACTCTCAAAATCAAAACATAGTATGCTATTACCATAAGCTTGCTTATTAATCAAATCTCCACCACTGAATATATGAATTCAAAACAAAAATCCGGGGGTCTTTATAAGGGTTGTAATGTGGCTAGGGTAAGGGTAGGAAAAAGGTAAAAATGATGTGTAATGTATACCAAAGAAGCATGTCAAAAATTTCAAAATATTCCTACTATCAACTCATCCCATAACATGAAGTACAATCAACCCAAGAAAAATGATTCAATCAAGACCTTATCGTTCATCGATCATATTTCTGAATAATTTTCTCTTCTCTCTCCCTTTTCTTTTTTTTTCTTTTTTTTTTTTTTTTTTTTTTTTTTTAGAGAGAGAACAATCAAATCTCAAGGAAGACATGTAGTGCATATACAAATCTCGTAAATCGAATGAACAAATTTCTAAAAATACTTCCCAACATAAAATTATCCCATTTCCTTTGTAAATTCCCAACCATTCGAATCCTAACACATGCCTCTTTGATATAAGGGCCAAAAAGAAGGTTAAGCATAAAAAGAAGGTTGTGTGTCAATTTGTGAGGTTATAATCAAAGAAAAAGGGATAAAGGCTCAATTTGGTTCACTAGGGAATAAGTATGCACGGGAAGGTCTTTTTTAAGATAGACAAAGTGTGTAAACCTAATTGCCCCCATCATATTAATGCATGAATTCATGAATATGATCTTGAAAAGCATTGCAAAGCAAGTTCTAGAATAAACACACTATGATTGATGCACACTCATGAAAAAAAATTAGAGCAAAAATGATTATATGCTCTCAAGGCTCAAATGCTCACAAAAGTATGTAATATTGTATCGAATCTTGCACATTTGTATCTAATTCAATCGTCACAGTCAATAGGATGCTTAAAACAATTTTTATCCAAAATACGACTAATCACACTTATCTCTTTCATGGATTCCAACTCAAATCGACAATGAATGCTAACTCAAAGATCATTTTCAGATGAAAATCAAAAGAGTATGGAATTCGAAGGAAAATAGAAGAGATGACATGGATTCATGAATTCCTCCCCCACACCTAAATGCTACATTGTCTTCAATGAAGCAAAAAGAAGACGTTTAGGCATAATGCGGAAAGTAAAAAAAAACTAACGGAAGAATGAAATGCTAAAAATGAAAACAATGAAGAAAAGAGAGAGAACTCCCCTAAGGTGGTGACGGGAATGGAAGCTCTTGGTCAGCGGATGGTTGCTCGGCAAGTGCAATTGGGGACTCTTCCGGTTCCATTGGTAGTTCTGTAGTCGGCTCGTTGGCATTGGATGAAGTTGTAAAACACCGAGGAAGCATCACCCGCGGCTGGAGGGGAGGTCTAAAGGTTGATCGAAGGAGGCGATTTCAGAGAGTTCGTAGGAGAATCGAGAGAGAGAATAGAATTGGAATGTGTTGTGAATGTTCTCTCTTCTCCCATTCGACCTTTTCTTTTTTGTTTTTTTTTTTTTTGGTTTTTTTGGTTTTTTTTTTTGGTACCCAATACCGCGTGATCATCTCCTAAGAGAAGGAGTGCTTCTGCCCATTTTTTGGATTAAGCCTTCAGAATACCGCGTGATCATCTCCTGAGAATGACTGCTTCTGCCCGAAATCTGAATATCACTTCATTTGTGACTTGACTGGAGAAAATTGCTGGACACAAGTAAAAATTAAAAGGGGAGATAAATAACATAATAAAACACCCAAAAATAAATAAATAAAATTACTAGAAAATTAAATCAAACTCTTAAAAAAATTTGGGTTGCCTCTCAACAAGCGCAATTATTTTAACGTCGTTATGCTCGACGATCTTTATTTATTTCTCTTCAAGGAGGTTTCAACTTCAACTTGGGAACCTCATGTAACCTTCCTTCCATATCTAATTGTGCATTCGACTCAAAATTAATGACACGCTCTTCTTCACAAATTTCCTGCACAACATCAGCAAAACAAATTGATTGACACTTATTTGGGTATTTCATAGGATCAAAAATAATGAATTTAACAATCTCGCCGTCGAACTCGACGAAGAGAGTACCCTCGTCCACATCTATTTTTGTCTTTGATGTCTTCATGAATGATCTTCCTAATAAAAGTGGAGCTGAATTTATGATAGTGTCTTCTTCCATTTTTAATATGTAAAAATCTGCTGGAAATATTAACTCGTTCACCTGTATCAACACATCTTCAACAATCCCCTCTGGGTAAACATAAAAATGATTAGCCAACTGAATAACAACCTCAGTTTCTTTTACGGGACCCAACTTTAGAGCACTATAAATTGAATAAGGCATGATATTTACAGGTGCTCCTAAGTCTAACATGGCATGCTCAATTTTTTTCTTACCAATAACACAAGGTAGAGTGAACATACCTGGATCCGCATATTTTTCGGGTAAAGTTCCCTTGATCACATCAGACATATTCTCACCTATTTCATCACTTCTTAACTCCTTAACTTCCATTTCTGAATTCTCCAATCTGCTAGGAAAAAATGGTACAATTGTACTAGAAGTGTTAGACAAAGAGGACTCGAATGTTACCTTGATTGAACCTCGATGCATGCGTTCATCTTCCTTGTCCATGTCCTTCTCTTCATCCACATTTTTAGATGGAGTAGAGACCGAGTGAAGTTCCTTCCCACTTCTCAATATTATCGCACTGACGTTTTTTTTGGGATTCACGACCGTTTGTGAAGGTAATTTTCCTGAAGTTCGAGCCTCCAAATTACTAACCGAAATTGCTAGTTGAGTGATTTGCTTCCCCAAGTCTTGAATGCTAGCTCTCGTTTCCTGTTGAAATTGTTGGGTGTTAGTCGCGAGAGCTTTCACAATATCTTCTAGGGACATACCTGAATTAGATGATTGTGTCGGTGCTTGTGTTGGCCTATTGAATTGCTGAGGAGGATATCTTGTCTGTCCTCCTTGATTCCCGTAACTCAGGTTTGGATGATCTCGCCAACCGGGATTATAATGAGTGGAGTAGGGATCGTACTTCCCTTGAGGTTGGCCTGGAAATCCTCCTACGGCATTTGCTTGATGAGTAGAATTTTCTTGCAGAGATGGACACATATCCGTAGGATGTCCGAGTATCGAGCATATACCACAAACTTTGGTTACATGTATTTGTCCTACAGCCATCTGACGAACCAAAGCAGTCAATTCAGAAATTTGATTTTCAAGGTGAGAATGACTTACCTCATTGACACGTTTCGTAACTCCATCCGTTCTCAACCCAAATTGTTGAGAATTTTCTGCCATATTTGTGATCAATTGTCTGGCTTCTTCAGGTGTTTTATTTACCAAGGCTCCTCCGCTGGCCGCATCTACCATACTCCTATCCATGGGTAGAAGTCCTTCATAGAAATATTGTATCAAGAGCTGTTCCGGTATTTGATGATGTGGACAACTAGCACAGAGTTGTTTGAACCTCTCGAAGTACTCATACAACGTCTCTCCGCTAATCTGTCTGATCCCACATATCTCCTTTCGAATGTTGGCTGCCCTAGATGCAGGAAAAAATTTTTTCAAAAATAATCTCTGCATCTCATTCCATGTATTGATCGAACCCGGAGGTAAATAGTACAACCAGTCTTTTGCCTTTTCTTTTAGGGAAAAGGGAAAGGCTCTCAGCTTAATCTGTTCCTCGGTCACACCTTGGGGTTTCATACTCGAACAAACAACGTGGAATTCCTTCAAATGTTTATGTGGGTCCTCACCTGGAAGACCACAAAAAGTAGACAATAAGTGAATCAAACCAGATTTAAGTTCGAATGCTACCTCAAGAGTTGGGTATTCGATACACAAGGGCTGTTGATTCAGATTGGGAGCAGCCAATTCCTTCAAGGTTCTCTCACGATCGGCCATTTTTTCCTCTTCTTCTTAAAAAATAGACCTGTCACAAATTGTTAAATCAATGTTAAAATTTTATCTTTGACGCAACTTACCTTTCCTCTGTCTGGCCTCCTTTCTCAATCGACGAGCAGTTTTCTCAATTTCAGGAATATATTCTAATTCACCTCCTTGAGAAGAACGGGTCATAAAATAAAAAAGGTCAGCAAAACAAATAATAAAACACAACTAAGAAATTAAAATAGTTCCCCGGCAACGGCGCCAAAATTTGGTCGGGTTGTCGAAGCCCTCAAATTAATACTGATTTCCCCAAATGCAACAAACTGTAGCAATAGTGGTTACCAGGTCGAATCCCAAGGGAACTAATTAACTTAATCTCCTAGTTGATGTTAAAAATAAAATTGGGGGTTTTCAAATAAATTACTAAAATAAAAATTACCGAATAAAAAATTAATAACCTAAAAATAAGAAACAAATCAACAATGCAAATTCTAAAATTTAAGGAAAAGAATCAATTCACAAAACTCCGATCCAAGGGTTCATATATTCGATTGTCTTATTGATCATTGGTTAAAAATATTATTCTTGCGATTCAAGCATTTAACCTTAGATCTATTAGGATAGCCGTAATAAATCGTGCGTTTTCCTAATTTAATCGACCAAACCCAGCATCCAATCGAAACTTATCATTAACCGACTGGGTACGATAGCGTTCCATATCAATATAATGATAGCATTACGTTCTGTGAAAACAGTTAAACCAAAATATAAATAATTGGGATAGCCGCAATTACTCAATTTTGTTCCATTGATTCCCTAGGTCAATTGATTACCGGTAAAAGACCCATAAACAAAATAACCTAGTTACTACTTGTACCATTCATTCATGACAATTACGGATCACTGAATTCCTGGATAGCAATGAAAAAACTAATATTGAATTAAATTGTCAGATTAACCAATATTAGGGTTCCCTAAAATTAAATCAAGAATCAACGAATACTTGAATAAAAGCAAGAAATTAAATTTAGAACATAACCTCACAATGAAGAACAATCGATTAAAATTCTCTTTGAATCAGAAATAAAAATTAGCCACACATGGTGGTAAGTATCATCACAAGATAATCAAAAAAAAGAAAAAGAAAATATATTCCTAAAGAAAATAAAAATAAAAACCTAAATGGAGAGAGTGACCCCTTTAGCCGTCCCTTGCTTTTTCTCCTCAGAGAATGCCTCTTGTGAATGCCTCCTTGTGTGAATAAATAGTGGTGAGGAGGCAGCCATGCCTTGTAGAATTTTGGAAAGAATATATATTGACTTGTTGCCCCTTTTTGTCATACTTCTAATTTAACTAGGACTCTCCAAAATTTAGGAGATTACAAAAGTTCACTCCTACTAAAAAAAAACAGATTTTACTAAAAATAAAAATACTACTAAAATGTTGAATTAAAAATTCAAACTCCTCTTATTCAAAGCCCAATAAAAAATGCCTTGACCCAATTAGCTCCAAAATTGCTTCAATAAGCCCAATTTGCTTCAAATCTTCAAATTCAACCTCCTAAAAATAAAATTCAATAAAAACAATCATTAGGGCATTAAACAATCAAATTCAAACCATGATAACAAAAAATAAATTCAATAAATTGCATGTTATCAAAAATCCTCTCATTGAAAAGAACGAATGCCTATAAATGCGAACAAAAACAGAGTATGCTAAAATTGAAAAGGAAAATGACATTCTTAGAAATGAGTTAATTGAACAAAAGGAGAAGAACATCAGACAAACTGACATTTTAATGAAATTTCTTTAGGGTCAAGAAAAACTAAATGTCATCCTAAGAGCTCAAAGAGTAGTTTTTGATAAAACTGGATTAGGATTCAATCCAACTCAAATCCAGAAAAAGCTATATAAGTTTTTCACACCCAGTTCAGAAACTGTTAAACAACAAAGTTGCCACACATGCATGAAATTTGGTCACAAGTCAGACACCTACAATCTAAAGAAAAACATTTCAATCATAAGAACATAAGGTCTAATGATCTTAAATGCACCTATTGCCTAAAGAATGGACACTCACTTAATGTCTACTAGCTTAAATATTCCTCAGAAATGAATATCAAATGTGTGCCTAAAAGTTAAATCAGAACTAACTCAGTCGGACCCAAAAAAATGTGGGTACCAAAGACAAAAGTGTGATTGAATCTCTTTTTAAGTATGTTTGAAATCTAGAGAATCTCCTAGAGAGTCAGTTTGGTGCATCGACAGTGGTTGCTCAAGACATATGACTAGAGATGCTTCCAAATTCTCCTCACTCGGGAAGAAGAAAGGAGACAAGGTAGCCTTTGGAGATAACTCCAAAGGAAGATCATCGGAACAAGTAACATTGGAGGTAAGTCCATTAACACTCAAATTCAAAATGTTCTTCTTGTTTCTGCACTTAAATTCAGTTTATTGAGTGTTAGCCAGTTGTGTGATAAGGGTTTTAGAGTTATATTTAATTCAAATGTTTGTTCTATCATTAATAAACCTTTTAGTCGCATCAAATTTACTGGCACTAGAAAAGGAAATATCTATGTAATTGATCTAGATCAGTTAGAAACACAACATGAATCATGCTTAGTTGTAATAAATAAAAACAATTCATGGTTATGGTATAGAAGATTAGGACACGCTAGTATGGATACTATATCTAAGCTAGTTAGGAAATAAATTGTAAAAGGTCTTCTAAAATTAAATTTCGAAAGAGATAGAGTATGTGACACAAGTATAAAAGGAAAACAAACCAAACCCAAAAACATAGTATCCACGAGTAGACCTCTTGAACTTTTACACATAAATTTGTTCGGATCAACTAGAACTCAAAGTTTAGGAGGAAAATATTATGGGTTCATGATCATTGATGACTTCTTTAGATATACTTGGGTTTTATTCTTAGTTAAGAAAGAGGAAGCCAGTGAAGCATTCATCAAATTATGCAGAAAAATATAGAATGAAAAAGGTTTTTCAATTAAAGGCATTAGAAGTGATCACGAAAATGAATTTGAAAATAAGATTATAGAAGAATTTTATAGCAATTAAGGAATTGATCACAACTTCTCAACCCCTAGGATACCACAACAAAATGGGATAATAAAAATGAAAAACAGAATTTTACAAAAAATGGCTAGAACTATACTTTGTGAGCATAATTTGCCAAAATATTTCTCGACAGAAGCAGTGAATACTACATGCTACATCTTAAATAGGGTACTAATTAGACCTATATTAAAGAAATCTTCTTATGAACTTTACAAAGGAAGAAAACCCAATAGAGCCTATTTTAGAGTTTTCAAATGCAAATGCTATATTCTGAACAATAGGAAAAATATTTTAGGAAAATTTGGTGTTAAAAGTGACAAAAGGATATTTTTAGGCTATTCAACAGTAAGTAAAGCATATAGAGTTTATAACAAAAGAACCATAATTGTGGAAGAATCAATACATATAGAATTTGATAAGGATAATAATTTTGATAGAAGAAGATTGTGTGATGACGGATTAACAGAACACTTCAAGGAATTGGAGCTCACAAAGAACTTAGACAATAGTAAAAAGAAAGAACGTAATGAAGTGACTAAGCAAAAAGAAAAAGGAGAAATTGAACGAGAGCAAGAAATCAAATATCCTCAAATTAGAAAGGATGTTAATGTAGAGAATATAATAGGTGATGTAAGTTTCGGAGTTAGAACAAATTCAGCATTGCAAAATCAATGCAAATATATGGTGTTCATCTCTCAAACAGAGCTTAAAAATGTAGAGGAAGCATCATGAGATGAGAATTGGATAATGGTCATGTAGGAAGAACTAAATCAATTTGAAAGAAATAAGGTATGAAATATAGTTCTTAGACCAAAAGATCAATCTATAATTGGAACTAAGTAGGTCTTTAGAAATAAGTTTGATGAGCATGGAATAATCACAAGAAACAAAACAAGATTGGTAGCCAAAGGATACAATCAGGAGAAGGGAATTGACTATGATAAAACATATGCTCCATGACTAGATTAAAAGCTATCAAAATGCTTCTTGCATTCTCCTGTTATATGAACTTCAAACTGTTTCAAATAGATGTCAAAAGTGTCTTTTGAAATGGCTACTTAAATGAAACGATATTTTTAGAACAACCTCTAGGCTTTGAGAATTCAAAATATCCCGAACATATTTTTAAACTAACCAAAACCTTATATGTATTAAAACAAACATCTAGAGTATGATATGAAAAACTAAGTAACTTTTTAATTGAAAATGACTTTGAAAGGGAAAAAGTTGATACAACTCTCTTTATAAAAAGAAAAGAAGACAATATTCTAATAATTTAAATTTATGTAGATGATACAATCTTTGAAGGAATAGTGTAAAAATATGTGAAAACTTTACAGAAAAAATGTAAGAAGAATTTGAAATGAGTATGATGGAAGAGTTAAATTACTTCATAGGAATTCAAATTAAACAGTCTAACAATGAAAATATTCATCAATCAATCAAAATACACCAAAGATCTCATTAAAAGATTTGGCTTTTGTGAGTGTAAAGGAAATGTCACACCTATGAGCACAAGCACAAAATTAGACAAAGATGAAAATGACAAATTAGTATGTCAAAAATTATATAGAAGCATGATTTGATCACTTCTGTACCTCACTACCTCAAGACCAAACATATAATTTAGTATATATCTTTGCACAAGATTCCAATCAAATCCAAAGAAATCCGATTTGATAGCAGTTAAAAGAATTTTTAGATATCTTAAGGACAACACACACCTAGGCCTCCGGTATGATAGAAACTCAAGTTTTCAATTACATAGTTTCTCTGACTCTGATTTTGCGGGATGCAAACTGGATAGAAAAAGTACCAGTGATACTTGTCAATTTTTTGGAAGCATAATAGTATTATGGTCTTTCAAGAAACAAAATAGCATAGCATTATCAATAACTGAATTGAGTATGTCTCTACTGGATAGTATGTCACAAATTTTGTGGATTAAGCATCAAATAAAGGACTTTGACATAGATTTTAATTGTATTCCTATAAAATGTGAAAAAACAAGTATCATAAAATCTAACTAAAAATCCAGTACATCATTCTCAAACCAAACACATTGAAGTGAGACATCACTTTATCAGAGACCATTGTATTGAAAAACAAAATAATGCTTGAGTATATAAAAACTCAAAAGCAAATTGTCGATATTCTCACAAACCCATTAGATAAGAATAGATTTTATAAGTTAAGGTGAGAACTGGGAATGACAAAAATTGAGAAATGAGTAAGAAATCTAAAAAACAGAGCATGCAAAATCCAAAAGAAACTGAATCTCTGGTTGAACTATCTTAAAAGGATGTCGACAAATTGAAGAGTATATAGTCTTATCAACCCACTAACCATTGTCCTAAAAATCATGTCGGCTTATTACCAAAAAATCAAAATGTACATGGTCTTGTCAACCTATATGCTAACATGTCGATGTGTACTGTAGTTAAAAACAGGTCGACACCTATAAAACTTTGTCGACTTGCGAAACCTTTGGACACCTTGAAAACAGGTCGACATGCACGAAAACATGTCGACCCATGACATGCAAATAGGAATATGAATGGTCTTCACATTGACATGTCTCTCTCTCTCTTTTCAATTTGAATTACTTTCTCTCTCTCTCGAAGGCAACTTCCCCCTTCTGAAACCCTAATCCCAAAATTTTGAAAACCTATATTCCCTCAATCTTCATCAATCAATCGAATCAGATGTTTCCTAAACCAAAATTATCTATTACTAAACCATCCCCGGCCTCGAAGCCCCCTACAAAACCATTAACGAACCCTAAGCCATCATCCTCCAAACTGCCTGTCGCGAAACCCTTGTCTTCAAAACCTACTACATCTCAATCGACTAAACCGGTTGCTGATTTCAAATTCATGAGTTTCAGTCACTCAAACAAAGCAAACTCTACGATCAAGTGTTCTCGCGAAGGAAAGCCAATCAAGGCAAATTGATTGACTGGGTTTTTCTAAAAAGGTTAAACTTCAAATACGAAGAGCATCTACATGAGGTATGCCCTAAATGGTTGATTCTTCCCAATAAGTTTATTCATGAGAAAGCTATTAAGTTGTTCTATAACAATATTGATGTGATCTCTGATGGAATTGAGAATGAGACCCGCATTACTTTGGATGGTCATTCTATGTCCTGCACATTTAGAACTTTTGTGAATAGAGAAGAGATTAAAGTAAGTCCTAGGATCATTTGTGGAGAAAATGATCTAGAATGGGTGACATATGATAAGTGTGAACCATACATGAAGACAACCTATTTGGAGAATGCTAGAACAGTGTTTAACGATGAAAATATGACTGTGGTAAAAATAATGCTATACATTTTGGGTTTCATAAAAGAATCTTACATTTAATTGTTGCACATGTGATTAAACCCTGGGTAGGAACATACGACCATTTCACAAGAAGATTTTTGGTTAATAGCATGTATCATGAAAGGAAAAAACCCTGGATTGCATTTTAATATCCCTCACTTCATGATAGTTGTACACAGAGTAGAGAATCCCTTCTACCTTATAGTTTGATCTCTGATATTCTTTCATTCTATCGAGTACCTTTGGATTTATCCTCTAAAACTGAGCTAAATGAAAAGAATGAGATTAATGTATCCTCCATGCCTAGAGCGAAATGGATCTGCAATAGTGAGGGAGAATGAGTTAGGAAAAAGGATGGCAGAGGAAAGAGATCATTAGAAGAATCTGTAGAGGAAAACCAAGAGGCAATAGGTATGGAGAGAAGGGAAGAAATGAATGTGCATGCCAAACACTCTTCCAATTCTCAGCCAATCACTCTAGAAATGACTTGGGAAAAGTTGGAGAGGATTGAGAAAAGACAAACTCTACTCAAAGGAATAAATTACCCAATGAAATTGGAACTCCGAGCTGTTAATAACAAGATAGACAATATGGCAAATGAAATAGGAAAATCATCTAGAGATCCCTAACCTTCCCGCTCAGGCTGATTAGTTCTTATATGAGGCTGTGTATTTTCTTTTGATGTTTTGAACTTATGTTAATTCTAAGCCTCTTTGACCTAAGTAGAAACAATTGCATTGTTTATTCTTTTCATCTAAGTATGAACTTTGTGATTAGCTTATATGGTTTCAGTATTTTATGTTGTATTCTATGCCTTGTCACTTCTTTTGGATCATGATACTCTGTGGTAACTTGTATTTGTTATGCTTTAAAAGTAATAAGATATGTCTATTGCTATGGTTTGCTGTTATTGTTGAATAGGTAACTGGTTGAGAGGGAGTAACTCTGACACTTAAAATGAATAATTGTTTAACTGTTTGATACACTATTGTTGAATAGGTAATTGCTATGTTTTGGTTAATCGTTGAATATGGTTTGCTATACTTGATTAACTGTTTTCCAATTGTTAGAATTGCTGTTGAAAATGGATAATTGTTTGATTGTTTATTGCACAAGTTGCCATTCTCTGACATTCACATGGGCATGAGTTTTAGTTCAGTAAGAAATGTTGTTGGTTTACTGTAGTTGATTGGTTAAGAAGAAGTACTCGGCAAAATGTTGCTAATTGTAGCTGTAATTGTGCCTGTTGATTTAGGAAGACTGGTTTAGTCATGTTGTACTGCTTGAAGTGAAATAACACTAATTGTCTAGAAATGTTGGTGATAGAAGAGTGCTCATTCTGTCACACTGGTTAATGGGGAGTATTTATGCCACTTGTGTCTTGGAGGTTGTTGTTTCTTGATTAAGAAGTGTTTGTCATGTTAGAGAAGTGAGATTGTTGCACTTAAGCTATTATTACACTTGATGATTGGCATGAATAAGAAATGATTGTTACACTTGAGCTATTATCGGCCCTTTTTATTGATGACAAAAAGCGGGAGAAGAAATAATGGTGGACCTTTTTATTGATGGTTGGCATGATAACATGGTTGGCAAGAATGATGACATGAAGATTAAAGAATGAGGACATGGTTGGCCTTTAACTATTGACTGCTTCGGACTTCTTAATTTCAGGAAATCAGCTAATTCGATTAGGAATTGTTCTATTCATGAAATTTAGGCAATAGGAAAATGGCTCTAATCGTAAGAAACATAGAATTTAGGTAACAGGAAATAGCTCTGTGGTGATGACACTAGTGTAAAGTAAATCAGTTAAGTCATGGTTCTGCAATTTCCATTAACAAGTCAAGTAATCAGTTAAGTGTTTAGAAATGAAAGTCGCAATAGGCTCACAAACCTTAGATAAGTGTGTTGAAGTTTTGTCATTGTCAAAAAGGGAGAAATTGATGAGAATGTTAGATTTGATGATAATTAAAGAAATTTAATAGAGAAAAATGGACTTAAGTATATCAGAAAACAGGTCTGAAAAATTATTAAACTGCAAACCTTGTTGACTTGTTATTAATACATGTCGACCTGATTATCTAGGTCCACAAATTTTAAAAACTATGTCGACCAATTGAACAACACCAAGAACCTATCGACCTCAGTAAATTAAAACACCAATATTTGCCTAAGTAAAATTTTGTCAACACCCTTAAAAATATGTCAACTTGAAGTAGTCTTTCCACACTATGTCGACCTAAACAAGAGTCTATCCATTTGAAAACAAAATTGGTCCACCTGATCAGTTTAATTGGTCAACCCATTTTTTTATGTCAACCAGACTGTCTTCTATATGTCGACCCATTCTATTTTTTCCTTAGGATTCACACAACGACAAGTATCTAAAATATGTCAACACTTCAAACATATCGACCAATATAAAATGTCAAGTCCACCAATTGACTTTAGAATAGGTTCATGTCGACTGGAAATTCTTAAACATCAACAAAACTTTTTAGTTCTTAACTTAGGGATGTCGATGCCTAAACGAAATCAAGTCGACACACCAAACTATGTTGACCAATATACGCACCCTTGTCCACCAATTTGATATTAGAATAGAACCTTGTCGACCTGAGATTTTAATTATGTCAACATTCCTTTCTACAGAAAAGGATAAGAAGTCAACACAACATTATTCAATTTGTTTGAGAAATAAAATTGGTCTACATTTTAACAAAAATTGGTTAACACACCTAACTGGTCAATCTATCACATTAATATGTTGACCTGACCAAAGAAAATTTACAACACAAAATTATGAATCCAGATTGATATGTCAATTAAACTTGTTGACCTGAAATTGTCAGAAATCAAAATTCAAAAATGGAATAAACACAATTGTCATCTCCTTTCTGATTTATTTGCTCACGTCCATTCTATCAAAAACTAACATTTAAATGCAGTAACAACGTCTCTCAATTGGTCAAAAGAAAAGTGCTGCCAGTGGAAAAATGAATCTCTAACGGGAAACAAGGAATAGTTGCAAGACATTAATTATCGAACATTTATGAGCAACGTTTGACGTCAACAACCACACAACGGCTCTCTTCATCACTCTTATAAATATTAGAGAGATGAAAATGAAGGAGTTAATGTTTTGTTGAATATCTAAACTACCACGATCCTACTACAATCTTTGCTTTGTTAATTTCTTTTGCACTCTGTTTTTATTTTTATTCATATCTCTTGAGCATAACTTCCTACAAGAACCAAATTTGTCTAATCTGAGGTTCAAAGCCTTACATCTTAGACCTCTCATTCTTATTTGTGATGAGATTTTAAAAGACCAATGAGTGTGTCACGTTCATGGGTTTAGAAAGAGATAATCAACGTGTGTTGGGTTGGAATTTTAGTGTTTGAGAGTAATATTATAAAAGCCTAAATTGAACCTGTGATCAAGTTTATAATTGTGAGTTTATAGTGAAAAATTCAGGGAGAGCTTGAGAGTGGATGTACACCTAGTTTGGTGGAACTACTATAAAAATTTTTTGTGTTTGCTTTTCTTTTTATTTGGTCAAAATCCTCTTTTGTCATTTCTATTTCAAAACATTTAAACAGGTAAAAACTTTCAGAATTATTCTTACTCAACTATTCTCCCCCTCTAGTTAAATAACAGGACTCAAACAAAAAAAAAAAGATCAACTGAAAAAAAAGAGCAAGGATCTGAATGGTCAAGTGGAGCCAAAAAGGGGGAAAAACCTATATAAAAAAATAAAGGATTTAGGGGAAAAATTGGATAAAAAAAATAAAAAGAGGAATGGTCTAAATGAAAAAAGGGTAAAAAAGAGAAAAGACTTGAATAAAAAAATATAATCAAAAAATAAAAGGACAACCATTTGAGCGAGTCATGGACAAGTGGAGAAAAAAAAACAAAAAGGGAAAAAACTATATGAAAAACAAAGGACATAAGTGAAAAAAAAAGATAAAAAATAAAAAGAGTAAGGATTTGAATGAAAAAAAAAAGATTCAAAAAAAGAGAAAGGACATGAATGAAAAAAATAAGAAAAAAACTATGGTTAACAAGTAGGGTAAAAAAGGGAGAAGACCTATGTCCAAAAAATGAAGTACCTAAACGAAAAACAAAACCAGGTAAACAAATAAAAAGATAAAGAACTAAAATGAAAAATAAGGGGGATCAAAAAAAAAATAAGGAAGGAATTGAATGGGAAAAAAAATTTGAATGAAAAAAATTTGGGATCCAAAAAATATGGGATGACCACACATTTCCCTTTTTTCTTTTATATTTAGACAAGTGAGGTAAAAAAATAAAAGAGAAAAAACCTATGTTCCAAAAAAATAAGAAACTAAGCGAAAAATAAAACCAGGTAAAAGAATAAAAAAACAAAGAAGCCAAATGGGAAAAAAAAAGGACTTGAATTTTAAAAAAAGACTTGAATGGAAAAAAAAAATCCCAAAAAAAGCATGGAATGACCACACAATTGAACGTTTTTATTTTACATATAAATATATATAATATAAAGATATATTGATAAAAAAAGAATAAAGAAAAAAAGACTAGGACAAGAAAAAAGGGTTAAAAAAAATGACGAACTTGAACGAAAAGAGAGGGACCTGCATACAAAAAACAATTAGGGTCTAGAAATTATGAGAAAGACTTGGATGCAAAAAAAATTGAGGTTTAGAAGATATGGAAGGGAGTTGGATGCAAAAAAAAAATAGGCTCTAGAAAATATGGGAGGGGACGACCACTCCCAAGCGGTTTTTTCTTTTATACATAGACAAGTATGACAAAAAAATAAAAAAAAAATTATGTTAAAAAAATGAAAGATTTTAGTGAAAAAAATTGGATAAAAAATAAAAAGAGAAAGAATACTACAACAACTTGAGCCTTAATCCCAAAAATTTGGGGTCGACCGTTTGAGAAACAAATATAAGATGATTAAAAAAAAAAAACACACACACACACACCTAATCAAATACATATATAATACGAAAAGTGATGATTTAATTTTCTCTAATTCTCCTACGCCATTCATTACTATCCGAAATCATCTCTTTAATTAACCATTTAACTGACATATCTTTGCAAATACATTGCATCCAGATTTTTAATGTTCTATCTCGTCATTTTACTAGATTTCCTATATTTAACCTCTAATTCTTCTAATTGGTGCATTTTTTTGTCTTTATTGCACATGACCAAACTATCTCAAGCGATACTCTTTCATCTTATCCACAATTAAGCTCACTTCTAATTTACTGTGTATCTCTTCATTTCTAATCCTATTATTTCTAGTTTTATCACATATCCATCTTAGTATTCTCATATCAGTTACAACAATTTTCTGCTCTTGTTTTTGTTTAATGGCCAAACACTCGATACCATATAGTAATAAAGGTCTTACTGTCGTTCTATAAAACTTTCATTTCAAAGAGAGTGACATCATGCGATCACAAAGAACTCCAGATACTCTTCTCCATTTCATCCAACCCGCTTGAATCCTACGATTTACATCCTCATCTATGTTGCCGTCATTTTGGATAATGGATCTGAGATATTTAAAACGTTAACTTTTTGTTACGTCATGTCCTCCTAACCTAATTGTTTCTTCATCGTTCCGACGGCTATCACTAAATGTGCATTTTATGTATTCTGTTTTAGATCTGTTCAATCTAAATTCTCTGAATTCTAATGTATTACTCCATAACTCCAATTTAGTACTAATGCCCTTTCTAATTTCATCTATCAACACTATATCATCTGCAAAGAGTATACACTATAATATTTCATGCTGGATACTCTTTGTAATTTCATTTATCACTATTGCAAATATAATTGGATTTAATGCCGATCTCTGGTGGAGTCCAATGTTTATTAGAAAACTATCACTTACCCCCCACAAGTTCTTACATTGGTGACAATTCCATTATACATATCTTTAATAAAATTGATATATTTGATAGAAATCCCTATTGCCATCACAATATATCTCTTGGTACCCTATCATATGCTTTTTCTATGTTAATAAATACCATATGTAAATTTCTCTTCTATGCCCTAAATGTCTCCATCAGATTTCTTAGTAAGTGGATTGTTTCAGTAGTGGATCTTTCTGACATAAATCCAAATTGATTCTGAGACACGTTTATCTCCAATCTCAGTCTATACTCAATCACTCTTTCCCACAATTTCATAGTATGACTCATAAGTTTAATTCCCCTATAATTAGAGCAATCTTGTATATCCCTTTATTCTTATATAATGGTATAAGTGTACTCTCTCTCCATACTCTAGAGATCTTCTTGGTTTGCCAAAATTTTATTAAAAAAGTCTGTTAACATTGTTATCCCTACCTCTCCTAAGTATTTCCACACCTCAATGGGTATACCATCGGGTCCTAATATTTTATTACTCTTCATTCTCTTTAAAACTTCATCCACTTCATGAGAACAAATTTTATATTTGAAATCTTTATTGATCTCTTCTACAGGTATCGTGATATTGCCAATATTTTTTTGTACCATCCACATATAAATTATCAAAATAATATCTCCAACGCTTTCTTATGTTCTCATCCCTCACAAGTATATTATTAATCTCACTTTTGATACACTTAACACTGTTTAAATCTTTTCCCTTTTTCTCCCTTAATTTGGCGATTTTGTAAATTTCTTTCTCTCCATCATTGGTTTCTAAATTCTTATACAATTCATTATACACTTTATTTTTTGATTCTTGGATAATTTTTTTCACTGTTTTCTTCGTATTTTTGTATAATTCAAATGCCTCATTATTTTTCCTATTTTTAATATTCTATAACACTCCTGTTTTGTTCATATAGTAGTTTGAACTTCCTCATTTCACCACCATGACTCTTTACCTATTTGCATCCGCCCTTTAGATACACCAAGTACCTCCCTACCTATATTTTTAATATTATTAGACATTTTTATCTACATAGTGTCTGAATCATCATTAGCTGACCAAATTGATCCTTATAATAAATTTTTTTCTAAAGATTTTATCTTTCTTTTTTTAATTTTCACTACTTAATTCTTGACTTTACTAACGGATGATATTCATTTTGCCTTTTAGGTACACGCATATCTATAGCTAAAGTTTATATTGAGTTGTTATACTCTCTCCCAGTATAACCTTACAATCCTTACAAGTCATTTTGTCACTCTTCCTAGTGAGAACGAAATCTATTTGACTAGCATTCAACCCACTTTTAAATGTAATTATGTGCAATTTTCTTTTCTTGAAAAAAGTATTTACAAGTATCTGATCAAATGTTGTAACAAACTCTAAAATAGTTTCTCTCGTCTCATTCCTACTACCGAAACCAAAGTTTCCATGTATAGTTTTAAATCTTTCGTTATTCTCCCCTACATTAGGGCTGGGTTTGACCCGAACAAACCCATGACCCGCCCGAACCCGAAGTGTTCGGGTCGAGTTAATTCGAGTTTTTTGTTATACCAGATCATGTTCGAGTCGGAAATTAAAAAATCCAAATTAACCCGACCCATCCGAATCAATTCGAATATATTTATAAATATGTTATAATAATGAAGATAAAAAGTAGAATTATAGCCAAAAAAAATGTTTTGCAAAGACCGTATTTCCCTTTCTTTTTTGATTTGTATATAGAGTTCTTTTAAAAAAATTTTAAATTTTTCCCTTTTTTTTTTGAATACTATAAGTATAAGACTTTTTGGAAAAAAAAAATTCTTTGACTCCTACATAGCAAAAAAAAAAAAATCTCATTATTATGTTCATTAAAAAGACAATATGTAGATATTATTTTAAATTTTTAGGTAAAAAAAAAAAGAATTATCGGGTTCGGGTACCCACCCGAATTTAAGTAATTTGCTCGGGTTCGGGTTCGGGTTCGAGTTCGGGTCGAAGAAAATATAACCCGAATATCTCGGCTCAGGTCAAAATAGTGTATTCAAGTTCGGGTACTCGACCCGGACACAGCCCTACCCTATATATCCATTAAGATCTTCTCCAATAAATAATTTCTCTGTACTAGGTATAATCTGTATAAATTCATCCAGATTTTCTCAAAATTATTTTTTATTAATTGTATCTATACCTATTTGTGGTGCATAAACGCTGATTATATTCATTATGTCTTTTTCATTAACCATCTTGACAAATAAAATTCTATCTCCATTTCTTTTTATCTCCACTATATTCTCATTTAACTCTTTATGAACAATTTTTCCTGTACCATTTTTATTTTTATCCCTATCTGTGTACCAAATTTTATACCCATACGGTTCAATTATTTTAGCTTTCTCCCCTACCCACTTAATTTCTTGTAAACACATAATTTTAATTTTTCTTTTATTCATTACTTTTCATATCTCTTATAATTTGTCAGTTAAAGATTTTATATTCCATATACCTAGGTGAATTCTATTTTCATTGTATCTTGTTTTTGTATTTTGACGAGAGATTTTTACGATGATTAACAAGGGTAATAAAACAAACTAAATTGACAAGGCTTTTTTTTTTTTTTTTTTTTTAACAAAAAGAGCTTCGTTACGGTCGGTCTCAAGTCTAGATAAAAGAGTAGGGTTACGGTAGGTTGACAGCCAGCGTAAAAAATTTTGTCAAAATAAAAGAGAAAAAGTGAAAGAATCCAAATGAAAAAAGGGGTCGAAAAAGGGAAAGACTTGGACACAAAAAAAAGAACCTGAGTTTAAAAAAAAAAAAACTGGGGTCCCAAAACCAAAATCAAGCAAAAAAAAAAAAAAAAGTGAAGGATTTGAATGAAAAAGAAAATGGGTTAAAAAAAGATGAAGGATTTGAATGAAAAAAGAACTCGAACGAAAAAAAATATGGGATCCCAAAAAAAGGGTCCGGAATAAAAAAAAAAAAGAAATGATCTGAATAAAAAAAAATGATTTAAATAAAATAAAAAAAGGAAAGAGTGTGGTCGCGAGAGAGGGCAAGAGTCCTTTTTCTTTCCCCTTCTTTCTTTTCATACTTGGAAGAACAATCCTTGAATATTTTTTCTTTTAGAAAAACTATAAAAATGCCCTTAACTTAAAATCGACTACAAACAACTTCTAATTTTTTTAATATAAAAATCTCCATTTAATTAAAAAAAAATTATAACTTTAACCCCTTTGTTTACATTTTTCTTGTTAAATAATAATATTAAATAATTAAAAATTAAAAAGCCAAACTTAAAAAAACAAAAGAAAAAAGAAAACCTTGTTTCCTATTTACCCTTCTCACTCTCACCCCAGAGAGAGAGAGAGAGAGAGAGAGAGAGAGAGAGAGAAGGAAAGAGTTGAAATTGGTGGTGGCCAAGCAAAATTCCTCAGATGGGTCTAGGCTCATCAGAATACCAAGAAGAGTCTTTTAATCCGTCTTTTAACACGGCCGAAGTGGTCAACATTTGAGAGGAAGAAGAAATGGGTAAGATTAAGATGGATCTGGGAGGAGTCAATTCAATTGCTTTCATTTGGTAGAGAAAATTGTTTTCTTCTTTCCTGCTCATTCAAATCGATGCCTTGTTCTGATTTCCAATTCTAGGGATGGATTCTAGTGAAGGATCTCAAGTCTTAAAACCATTTCTTCAACTTGTTTTTGAGATTAAGAGCGGCAGAGGAAAATTGTTTACCACATTTTTATTTCTTTTTTCTTAAGCTTGTTTGATTGTTTGTTCGTATTTTTTTTAAAAAAAATTTTAATTATTTTAATATTTTTTATTATTTAATGAAAAATTATCAAAATATAGAGGGATCGGTTAAAATTATAACTTTTTATACTTGAAAGATGTTTTTACATTGAAAAAAAAAATAATTCAAAGAATTATTTATACTAGACTAACTTCAGGAATATTTTTGTACTTCTTTTTCTTTCACTAAAAAACAACGGTGTTAACCAAGGCACAAGTTAATTAAACTTTCTTCACAACCCTGATTTATAAAATTAACCTGTAGGAGTTTCAATCTCAACCACATGCAATAGAATGCTATGTGAAGTAACCTTGGCCGGCAAGGTTGCTGATTTGTGGAAGAACTCAAATGCAGATTCAAAGAAACTTGGAAAGAAAAGCTTAATACATTCAACACAGGTAAACTTAATCAAATACTATCCCACAAAGAAATCATCCAAGTGTAGAAGCATATGGATGCTTCAAATTTTCGTTAGGGTTCAGGCTGATGCCTCTGTGCACAGATCTGCATTTGATGCAAATCTCCTCCGAACAAAAGTTACCCAGATGTAAATTTGACTAATTCACTTATTTTGCTGCATCAGTTGCCTCAGCTGACGTTTTAGCTTCAATTGGGCATTGTGAGACATAGGGCTTCAGCTATATTAAAAAAAATATAAAAACACAGATATCAATTGGCTACAGTCGGGAGTATAAGGTAAGAGGGAAGATTGGTGAAGAAGGAAATGAAGAAAAAGTTCTGAGCAAGCAGAAGTTTTCCATGAATCAAAGTTTAGGTACCTCATGAATTAAACAGAACAAAGTATCTAACAACATTAAAGAAATGAATCAAGTTGCAGAGTTTGACAACTAAAGTCTCTAAGAGGATTTATGGATTGGCATGCTCAGGAGAAACAAGTAAAGGAGTCTGTCACTGCTCAAAAGGAAAAGAGAGAAACACATCCAATATAAAAAATGAGAAGGCAATCAAATCACCACACTTTGTATGGATCTTAGAAGATAACAAAGAATTCCCTATATGCCACATATTAAAATTTTGATTAGGCCGTATCTTAAAATTTTGACTAGACTTTTCATAAGATTCTGATTACTATGAGTTTTGACTCTGACAATTGTCTAGCTCAACCATGGGATAAGCATGGATTTGTGGAATTGGTAATTGGAATATAGCATCATGGCAAGAAGTAATTAGAAGTCCGAACAGTTGCATTTTGACTTGGACTTGGCCAAGTTACTCTTAATAATATGTGTAGACAAAGAAAGTCAGGACCACCTTCTACAATTATTGCAATTTTGGATCTTAGTCATAGGCCAGATATTAGATCTGTAAGAATCACTCCCGAAAGAACCTTTTCTTCTTTCTTTTGGTCTCAAACTACCAATTCTATTGGGATTTCCAATGGGTTAACAAGATATATGTTTCTCAAGTGTAACATGGGAAAATTCATGGATATCAATCTTCAATAAACATAAATACAGGGAGGGAGTACTAAAATAATGCATGTAACACATATTTCTCAAGTTCCACATGGCAAAATTCACAGATATCAATCTCCAGTAAACATAAATATAGGGATTATTATTTTGTATGTCTATATCATGTGTTTCTCAAGTTTCGCATGGGAAGAATTCATGGATATCAATCTTCAACAAACATAATTATAGGGAGAGATTATAATCCTTTATGTACATAGGTGTGTTATTCAAATAGCATTAACAAATCTTTCTGTAAATATTGCAAAATTGGCACATAAGTGATTTATATATTCAAATATCATGGTTATTACAATTTAATTTTGAATGAGAGACTGTCATAAATATACTAACCATATAATCATTCTATTTTTCGCAATAATTATTATGTGAAGTGTTTTAGAGCATTTCAAAAACTGCTCTAGAAGTGTCCGTGCAACACTTGTGTCCATCATCACATATGTACAAAGACTTCCATTTTGAAATGCCCGTGCTTTATAGGCTTGGTCAGAACTTCTGGTGGATAGAAACCAGGGACTTGAGATAAATAATCATGTATTGCACTTACCTCTTTGAGAATCCATGCACAAGTTAATGTACCCAACATGTTACTTTTCATCTTGTAGGGACCAGGGTATAAAATCAAGCAACAAAATGACAAATACTGCTTGGAATTCTCAGACGAGGCCCGAACAAATTATCAATGAACAAATTATCAATAAGCAAGCATTTTGTTCCGATTAATGCTCAACAGAACCTTTTTATCTTGCATCTTTCAAGAGAAAGTAGATGGGAGGGAAAAAGGTTACCTTAAAGCCTGTCAAATCAGGGACTACATAGTTTGGAAGTTTCTCATTTACTACAACATACCCACCTGCACCGAGATTTATTCCATTATGAACAATAATATGTAAGTAGATAAAATCTTAAAATGATAACATACACACACACACGAAACACAAAGATAGGGGAATTTGAATTGACTGGCCACATATCAGAACAAGCTGATGCTTGTAAGAGGCACGCGACAAGACAAGCTTTACAGACATTCAAGAACCTCTTCCACCACCATTATAACTTCTGCATTTACCATATGAAAAATTTTTTTCTTCTTACCTATCAAAACAAATTCTTTCATGCATACTAATGTACATTGTGAGAGAAATATGAATAACTAATGATAATGCTATGGCACAATTGTAGAATTAATTCAATGTAATGTGCATATGACAACAATGATAAGGAGTTCCTTATGTTAATTATCTCCTATTTCATTACCAAATAGGTTCCAAATCCTACCACGCACTCAGAGACACGTATTTGCCAATAAGATCAGCTTTATAGACAAATCAAAAGAAAAAGTACCATCCCTAAAATGAAAATTCATAAATAATGTCAATTTGTGTTTCAAGGTGAAAGATTGAAGCATGCTAATCATCTAATTGTTTCTTTATTCATATAGAATCAGAATATATTTTTAAATGAAGCCTCCATATCGAACCAAATTTCCACCACTCACATAAGGCTATTATCAAGATCCAAAACTAAATTTGAATTCAGATGTTAAAATGTAATTCAGATATGACCTGTGAATGTATTAAAGGATGCATCATGGAATACAGAAACAAACCTTTGCGAGTGTGGAAACCAGTTGGCTTGCAATTTTTGCCCTTATAATAATTCCTTGGTGCCCGCTTTGAAGAGAGAATGTCAAGTGAAGATGTTCTTTTTCTCCGAAATGTTCTTGCTAAGCCTAATATTAGTCCCAATGGCATTTTCTACCCACCTACTCGTTGAACACATAAACAGAAGAACAAGTTAAAATAAAATATCTAATCAAAAGGAAGAAAGGGGCATGGATAATTGAACATAATCGACTCACATATGACAAGTATGGTCAATCTTATAAGCACATTTTCATCCACTTGTAACAATTTAAGTAATATACACTTTTTTAGATGCCAAATAGTTGATAAAGATAAAAGTTCAAAGGGAAAAAGCAGTCTAACTATCATAAACAAGTACCAAAAAGGGGCAGGACTCTGACTAATGGATCAACTTGAACCATAGGTAAATGATGCACAAATGCATTCATCTACAGGAAATCTTGTGGTTCAACCAAAGAACTTGCTTTAGCTTCAAACTATTTAGTTCAGCATGCATTAGGGTGTATCAACTACTTATCTAGGACACTCCCAGCACAACCCAATTGAATACTTGCAACAAAGAAGCAGCACTGCAGTTGACAGGTTGCTTGATCTTCAGTCTATGCTGATGTTACTGTGAAAAGCCAGTTCATCTTCCAGGAATTTTCGCTCCATGGCCAGCAAATATTAGAAAATCTTACATTAGTAATAGTTTCTTTCTGTGTCTTCCAGATTCCTAAACTAAAGTCAGAGATGACAAGGTACCGGTTTGAATTCCTGCATTGACTTTATAAAATCCACTGGGTTGCTTCGAATATTTAAGTGAGACACCATTATTCTTCTTCAGAGATCAAGATGCAGATCTTGATGCATTGAGCTACATCCTGCAATCTTCATCTAAATTTCCTTCTCCAATACAACTAATATGCTTATCATTTCACATATAACATGACTCAAGCTTATTCTGAAATAGATCCAAGATTCTATTTGCATCACTCCTTTGAGAATGGGATTTACCACCCGCTAGAAATCTGTGGACATGTCTATCAATCAAAATGAAATTCCCACCAGGACTTCTAACAACTTCCCTCTCTTTCATCATCTTCCTGATCCTAACCACAGCTACCAACAGTGGCACACATGTTTGCCAGAAGGACATACCTTCCACTATGCACAGGTTCAAAGCTCTCCTATCCTCTCCCCAACTCCAAATGCCCATGCATAAGGCACCCATTAAGCAAAGAACCACATATTGCACCGTCTGGTTCCATTGGCATTAGATTTATCAATTCTGACTTGTCCTACCCGAGCCCAGAGATCAACCATGCAACTATAAAGCTCAATTGTAGGCAAAATGCCATATACTTTACTCATTTGTCCAAGTATCCTCCGGCTTCATTGAGAAACGCTTTATGATCATAGGCAGTAAGAATATCAACAAAAGTTACAGCATCCGGTCTGGGTCCTACCTTTTCCATCATTCGAAAAAGTTCAAGCCCCAAATCATTATTCCCATTAAATGCCAATCCAAAGATTATAGCACTCCAAGTTGCCACATCTTTACGAGGCATTTCATTAAAAACTTCATATGCCATCACTACCTATCCACACTTCGACTAAAAATCAACTAGTACAGTGTCTGTCTTAAGCTTATATCTGAAATTGTGCTCATCAATATAATTATGAATCCGTTTCCCTTCTTCAAAAGCACCTACATTGGCAGAAGCACTGAGAACGCTAACCAAAAGAGAATCGTTATGCTTAATGTTTTGACAACTCTTCAAATTGCAAAACAGACCTATTGCCTCATTGAAACACTAATTCTGAACGTACCTAGAAATCATAGCACCATAGGAAAGATCATTCCTCTCACACATCGAATCAAACACTTCACAAGCTTTGAAGCAATATCCACTAACAAGAGTCATCCAACAAACCACATTCTAATTAGGACAACAATAGAAATATGTTTCTTTTTTGGCAACCCGTCTCCTCAATATTCTGACTAGACTTAGCTCCTATGTCTGAGTTTGGATGGGAAGTCAATAATCAGTTTTTAGGTGGCTGTAGCGAGTATGCTGGCTCAAGTATGAGTGGCCGAAAAAATTAACTGCTCCTTATATAGCAAGACAAGGTCACTGGGATATTCTTAAATACACGCTTACGGTTTTCAAATCAGCTCAAAAAATTAACAGGCAGGGTGGGAACAGAGTGGAGAGAGCAAAGAAGCACTCAGCGGAGGCTATCAAATAAATATAATTCATTGAATGTACAATTACAAAGTCTTTCAGCTATGAAGAAATTGGGAT
The DNA here is from genome assembly GCA_037126225.1 of Dillenia turbinata. Lineage (NCBI taxonomy): Eukaryota > Viridiplantae > Streptophyta > Magnoliopsida > Dilleniales > Dilleniaceae > Dillenia > Dillenia turbinata. Next base: position 11,504,452 of record JBAMMX010000017.1, read on the forward strand.
AAATTGCAGTAGCTAAGAGATAAGATAGTAGGCCCATGTTATGCGTTCTATGAAATTCTGTGATCACAAATTGGAATCAATTTTGAACTCTAACTCTTATGCTGCATACCAAAAATAAAAGGTAGCCCATCATGCCACTGTTACAAAGGTAGGAAGCCTCAAAGCATTATATGTGAATTTTATGCTTGAAAAGAAACATAAGTTACGGGTCAAAACTACAGTTTCGCCACTCAAGCAAAATCTACAGATGAAGCAAATTTGACATACCCATCACGTCTTTTTCAATTACTCATTTATAGTAAGTTTTGAAAAGATGATACTGCATGTGTCAATCCCAACATTGTAAGTTTACTACTAAATCCCCAGGTCAAGTACATCTTCACAATTCCCTCAGCTCCAAGTCAATTGTCATCCTAGGTTTCTTTATGAATTTCCATGACCACCAGATATTCTTCACTTGCAAACAGAAAACCAAAATCCGCAGACTTTCAAATGAAACTAGCACGACAAAAACTCCAAGTCCTTTCAACCTATAGCCTTTCCTCAGCCTTTTGCCATCATGTATAAATAATAGCATTACAGTTCACAAACTCTAATACATGCCAACAAGATCTCCTCCACTGCCTACGGTGCCATCTCCACCTAAGCCTACATATCCTAAGCATGTTATTATTGTAACATTTCCTTAGTTACAAAAATTATTACCTTTTGTTTTCATTACAATTAATTAACAAGCCAATATATATATTTTTTAAATATTATAGATTTCAACAAATTGTAATTTATGAAAATTTTTATAGTTCAATTTTTAATTACATGACAATTCCACATCAACGTATTAATGATGTGGATTATTCCACATAAACCTTCTTTTAAGGACATGGCAATACTACATGGGCAGTTAACGAATACCCAGGTTTGACACAAGGGAGAATGCTTTTGAAAGATGAGAAGCCAAAAATGATTTTTGGCCATATTTCAAATACCAAAAAAGGATTTAAGCCTTTTCCAAGTTAGAAGTAGAAATGATTGTGGGGGAAAACATACACACACACTGCAAGAAATACTAAAAAAGAGGAAAATTTCAGCGGCATCGACTACTTCCTTCTTCATCATTAAACATTATATGATCCTCACTAAGCATTGTCCACCCCCGCAGAATCAGAATCCTCAATCAGGCAAACTAGCTTGATTAATTAGCAGAATAACCTCATAAGTGTAACTAAATACTTGATACTTTCTGTTTTCCAACATATTTCTGATGGTTGAGACAAAGACAACTGAGTCCAAAACCAACATTGCCACTAATTCCAAGCATTACATGCCAATTCAGTGCTACAACTGCCTACAATGCCAAAGGTGAATCTTCCTCCATTGCTATCAAACCCACTCCCCCACCGTTCCAACAATAATGCCCATGATTCCTTTTTGATATACTACAATATCATTTCTTTTGATCAATATACACCAATGCGTGGCACACATCTGTCTCCCACTCATTCTTGTTTGGCACACATTGCTCTCAAAATCCCCAAGTCAATTAGAACCACTGCATTCTTAGCACAGGACATAATAAAAGAGGGCTTGTAATTACCCCTACTCAAACATAAGAAATGATTCAAACAATATTGAACAGCCCTCACCAAGTTTCAAATTAAAAAAGGTATATATGCAAATGTCACAAAAAAATAAAATCTATGCTGACAAATGTTTAATAAATTTCATAAATATTTGCTTATATTGAATTAAAATGTGCCCCCACTAAAAAGAATTTATATATCTGCCAAGCTAAAACTACCATTAAGAAGTTGCACAATATGGTTCTGATCATGGGTAGATCCAGAAAATATTTTCAAGAAAAATACCATAATGAAAAAAAAAAAAATTGATAACCCAAAGCAAAATCATCAAAAAGAAAAGTCAATACACTTGGAGAACAAAAAAATTGACAGATTAGCATAATGACTTCATAAATATTAAAATTTTCATTCACTTTGTAATTTCTAATCCGAACCCCATGTGCTGTATTATAGTGCTACTCCTCCAAATCCCAAAATTCAAGATGGAGCAACAAATACATACAAAAAGGCTCATGTCATACAAAATATCAAAAGTAGTGAAGAGATTGCAGAGGAAACAACAAAGAAATCAACAATAAAACTCCAAGCTCACTATCTAGCATCAATAATGGTGGAAAACAGTCATCTAATTCATCAAATACATGTTTTTCTGCTGCTTATGCTAGTGTTGTGTCTTCACATTAGATTAACGAGAAAGGCCCCTCCCCTCAATCAATGAAGTAAACACACTAGTTTTGAGAGAGGGAGAGGTTTACCATGTAGATGTGACGGAGACAGAGAGAACCTCAAAACATAATAGATTTACAGAGATATCAAATGAGACATCACAGAAAACGGAAAACCACAAAACAGGAAACCAGCATTCTATATGGTGTTTCACAGTGAACAACAAGAAGAAAACAATAGGGTTTTTTTTTTCCTCCCCCCTGGCGAATAACAAACCTAAACAGAAACAACTGGCAAAGGGGCTTCAAGATGCTGTATGAAGGTTTCATGTTGCCGTAAGAAAACTTTCATCTGTTTCAGGAAATCAGCTTCCTTTTATGTGAGTTGAGCTTGTCTTTCTCTCTCTTTTTCCTTACCTTTGAAAACGTTGAAAGGGCAAGAGGCTTTTTGTATTTCTTGTGAAGGAAGGAAACAAGCACATTGGAAAAATTTGCATTTTTTTGTAATGTAGGATTCGGTGGTGCTGGTGGTGGCCAATTAAAGCTGACGGTCAATTGAGATGATCCTTTCATGTGAGTTCAGATTGTCTTTCCTTTTGGCGAACATCGGCCCGGCTCAAAATTTTTAAAATTTCATAATAATTTTATTTATAAAAAAAAAAAAAAAAAAAAACTGTGGGGGAGGGGGGACTCTGCCCTTGATTGAGACCTTTAATCAAACGCCTCTCATACACTTATTACCCAAACACAAATATACACGCATGCGCGTACGTGGTCTCAAAGTTGTACAAACACGAGAACCAATATCAAGAAAGAATTGAAACAAGCTTCACAAATCCATACAATCATCAAATTGCAATAGTTTCATTACTCAAATCCTTATAAAGCAGTTTTCCGAAGTTTCATTAAATTGTAATAGTTTCATTAAAAAAACCATAAAAGTTACCCAGGTAAAGTAAAAGCAGATAAAACAATCTTCATGAAACTCACTTTAAAGCTATGAAATAGAAACCCATTATGAAGTTTATACTGAGAGAGAGAGGGAGAGAGAGAGAGAGAGAGAAAGAGAGCACCTGAGGAGAATCGAACGCTGGAGCGGAAGAGACTGCAGACCGGCTATGCCGTGAGAGCTTTCGAAGTTCGTCGGCGCTCAATTGGAATTTAGAGTGCTGTGGACCCAAGTCTTAACTTGTTTTAATTAATGGGCCTTTATGGGCCTTATGTTTTTGATTCTTTAAAGCCCAATTACAGTGAAATTCTAGTCCAAACCCTATTTTTATCTCCCTCGAGATTTAGTTTTCTTGTTTGTCGCTCCAAATTGAGATCGAGAAGAGTCATCATCATCGGAGTTTCGTGTGGACTCAGCAGGCGAATCGGAAGAGTGAGTTGAGAGAAGACGAGATGAGTGAGGGAGAAGATGCAGGGAGACGCCGTAATGCGGTGGCAGAGTACCGTAAAAAACTTCTCCAGCACAAAGAACTTGAATCCCGTGTTCGCTCTCGTATGTCTTCTCTAAACCCTAGCCTAAATCCTTCTATAGTTCATTCTTTAATCTTGGTCAGTTCTTTGCAATTTTCCGAAAAAAGCGGTTTTAGGTTTAGCAAAGCTAATTGTAAGTTTAGGGTTGATAAACATTTATCTTGCAGATACATAATTTAGACGGATTGATATACTAATGAACATGCACCATCAAAAATTTCGTCACCAATTTACTAATTGTGGTATAAGATCTTTGTTATTTTGGTGAAATTTACATAATCTTGTGATTTAAGATGATGAAATTTAGCTAATTTCTCTCTTTTGAGTGAAACTGATATATCTCGCCATTCAACATGTTGGGGTTTTGAGTCTTCAAATAAAAGGGCGTGTATTTCCAAATGTGGCCTTGAGGGCATTTCTATTTGGGGTTTGTTTGAGTCTTTACTATCTTATTCTTGGGGGCTTCCACTTGGTGGTTTAAGGAGTGGCCCCCAGATGATGCATGTTCATCGACCCGACCACGATGCAAATGATAATCCTTAATTTTCTATTTAATGTAATTGCGTTGGACTTGGTTCTGATCAGATATAATCACCCAATATAACACTCGTTTTTGGCAACTACATTATTTTTCTTCAGGTCCTTCGGATTACATCTGAATTTGTTTCTAATTATGCAGTGTTTTAGATCAGTATTTAAAGTTGGTTTATCTTTCTTATTTCAGTTTAAGAGTTTGACATTGATTTTAAGAACAGACAGCTTCCACAAATGAAGCTTCTCATATGAATCTATGACTCTGGAAATATTTCAAAGTTACTTTGTAACTCTGGTGCAAATTTGCAGTGAGGGAGAATCTGCGAGCTGCTAAAAAGGAGTTCAACAAAACAGAAGATGATTTGAAATCACTTCAAAGTGTGGGGCAGATCATTGGAGAAGTCCTCAGGCCTCTTGACAATGAACGCTGTACTTGTTCTTCTTGTTACATCCTTCTGCACTGAAACTCATAGAATACCATAATGTGTGGATTTTATATCTCTCCTTGACTCTTAGGAAGAACTGAATGGAAGAAAATGCCTGTGTAATAAATCTTCCTTTTTTACTTGCAGTCCTTTTTTCCGAGGAACAGAGTAGACCTTGACCTTTTTTTCCTGTTTGAAAGACATGTTCCTGGGGTTTGGGACCATATAAACTTATTGTTTTCAAAGCTGTAGGATGCATTTGTTTCCTCACTGAATTAATTGGTTCTACTTAATTACATATCTTGAGAGTGAACTTTTGTTCTGAAAATTTTACTAGAGATTCTTCATCTTAATAGCTAATTACAGGATAAAAATTGTTCTTATTAGTTCTTATTTAAATAGTCCCCCCTCCCCCCAGTAGCATTTCACATTTTGTTCCAGTTTGTGGTTCCCTTTTGATTTAATCAGGTTTTTCAAGATTTACATGTAGAGATTGTTATAATGTTAAATGGTTGCACATTTTGTACTTCAGTGATTGTAAAAGCAAGCAGTGGCCCCAGGTATGTGGTTGGATGCCGCAGTAAAGTGGACAAGGAAAAGCTTACTGCAGGAACAAGAGTGGTTCTTGATATGACAACACTCACAATTATGCGTGCTCTTCCGCGTGAAGTAAGCTATAATCATCCTTGTCTACCTTTTGATAAAATTATTGTTCCCATTGTGTGCCATAGATTTTCGATGTTGGCTTAAAATAGCTCTTATATTAGTTGTTGCTGGGAAATATCATCTATTTGTTTTTCGCAGGTTGATCCAGTTGTTTATAGCATGCTGCATGAGGATCCTGGCAATGTTAGCTACTCTGCTGTTGGTGGTTTGTCAGATCAAATCCGAGAGCTGAGGGAATCGATTGAATTACCTCTCATGAATCCTGAGCTTTTCCTGAGAGTTGGTATTAAACCTCCCAAGGTAATTATGCTATATCATATTACGTCATTTGGAGCAGTTTGTGATAGGTTTTTGCTATTATAATGGTGAGTCCTCACGATGAGATGGGAGGTTGATTTATTTGAATGTGTTTGGCTCAGGGTGTTCTTCTTTATGGGCCTCCTGGTACTGGCAAGACATTGCTAGCTAGGGCCATTGCAAGTAACATTGATGCCAACTTTTTGAAGGTTAGAGTTTACCAGTTTCCTTGTGGTTGTTAGTGCGGGTTGTCCTCCATCACCTTTGCAGTTTACTGCCCTTAATATTTCATATCTGTTTTCTTATGTCATAATAGGTTGTTTCGAGTGCCATAATTGACAAGTACATTGGCGAGAGTGCAAGATTAATACGAGAAATGTTTGGCTACGCCCGTGATCACCAAGTAAGAGTCTGGACTTGGACTTTTTTGGAGGTGATCCTTTTGTGTTCTATATTCCTGAAGATACATGGATGTCAATATTTTGCTTTATTTGTCCAGCCCTGCATCATTTTTATGGATGAGATTGATGCTATTGGTGGTCGCCGTTTTAGCGAAGGCACTAGCGCTGACCGTGAAATTCAGAGAACCCTGATGGAGTTGCTGAATCAGCTTGATGGATTTGATCAGCTTGGAAAGGTATTCCCAAAAACCAATCAAGATCATTGTTGAAAACACAGGCATGCCATGCGCATAATGACCCAAGTGCATTCATGCATGACAATTACCCACTCTTAGCATGCACACGCACAATCATATGGAGGGAGGGCGGGAGGATTTATTTATTAGTTGTAACTTCATAAGCTACACACAAACTGTAGCTCCCATGTGTATTTTTTGTCTATTATGATAACGTAATCAATTAATAGGTTTTTCTTTTTGGGGTTGGGGTGGGGAGTGGAGAAGATGTTAGCCTTATGGTAAAGTTGATTGCATCTTCGATGGAAAAAGGTAAACTATCCTAGATCACACATGTTTTAAGCACCAACTAACCTTGGGCCCCCCCTCCTGGGGCGTGGGGGCTTCATTTAGTTCCAACCTTGCTTTGGATAGAATATTTCATAGTTTTGCATTATCATGGCTGAACACCAGATAAATAGTTTCTGGTTCTTTCTTCTACGTGATGTGATGCTATTATGAGAATTTCAGCATGCTAAAATTCATTTCAAAGAAAATTTGTCATATGGTGTCTGTTTCTCTTTTTCTCCTCTTTTTACAGCAAAATTCCATATGCATGAAGGCAGACACTTTTTTGTTATCAGTGTTGATGCTATTCCTTTTTCAGATTTGTACAAGCTACCAAGTATAGCTTCATTGTTGCATTCTTTTTTTCTTCCTTTATGTTTGTGTTGACAACTTTTCTTTTGTTTATTAAAAAAAAAAAAAAATTATACTTTTTTTAACAAATTTGATTTTCTACAATAGTGGCAAAGTTTGCGATCATGTAAAAGGATTTTGTGAAGGCGATTAGGAATATAGTTCTTATTATGCAACTGTTTTAAAAGAGTTCCATCCATGGTCATCAACACATTTAATATACTGAAAAATTAACTACAACTTTACCATATTGTATCAGTTTTTTTTTTTTTTTTTTTTGGTTATTTCAGTAACTTTTGTTGCTTTTTTTTCCTTTCATTGTAAAAGATAAAGATAAAAATCATTTCTTTTATATAGGGCCTAGGTGTGTCCTTTTCTATTGTAGTTCTTTTTTGGTTCAAGTGTCTTAGTAGTTCATGGAATTTGCTTTTTTTTTTTTAATAATTATGCATAAAGACAAGAAATCAGATAAATTTGACATATGGATATGTGACTAAGAGAGAGAGAAAAGAATCATAGTGCTTGCAATGTGCTATTAAAATTTTGACCCCTTTTGGGAAAAGGAAAATTGCTAATCTTCTCTTAGGTAATGTGGAAATTTTATTTTCTACTACTTGTTTTTGGTTGCAAAATCTTGTTTAGCATCTGTATTGATTCACTTTAAAGTTGATGAAATGTATCAGGCTGGAGCTTGACAAGTGCCTAGGAGTAGTGTTATCTGTCTTTCACAGCAAGCACTTCACAAAAGATCTTGATGATGTTGAAACAAATAAGCTTTAGGAAAGTATAAAAGAGAAAAAAAAAAATTATTCTAGTGTATGGTGGAGTCTCTCCATTGTGACCTGAAGGTCCGGGGTTCGAATCAGCCTCCTTGCAAAAAAAAAGCAAAAGGAAGGCTGCCTAGATATTCCCTTCCCCAGAGCCCACAGCCCACAGTGTGGGAGCTTCGACACTGGATACGCCCTTTTATGCTCATGTCCAAATGGTACTTTGCCTAGAGTATGCTTGCCTGGTTTGATAAGTTGTTGACTGCTTCTACTGTAGCTCATGGTTTTGCACCTTCTATCTTATTAACATGAAAATACTTATACTATAATCATGGCACCAGTTTGGAGATACCGAGACCATGCTCCTTTTGTCTTATAACAGGAGGGGAAAAAAGCTTGCTGCTTGTAAAAAGTTCAGATTGTTTGAAGCCCTATTTCTCTGTTAATGTTGCTTTTCTAACTGACAATGATTTTGATTCCATGACTATGGAAAAATGTCAAAAACTTTCTTCTTTGTATACTGCCGTTCTGGTTTGTGTCAAACCATTTATGTTCATTCTGTATGCATGAAAAAACTATCTTTAGTATGGACAGAAAAGTAACTGTCTTATAATTTTGGTGTGATAGGTTAAAATGATTATGGCAACAAATCGACCTGACGTCCTTGACCCTGCACTTTTACGTCCTGGACGACTGGATAGAAAGATAGAGATTCCACTGCCAAATGAGCAATCAAGAATGGAAATCCTTAAGATTCATGCTGCTGGAATAGCAAAGCACGGTGATATAGACTATGAAGCAGTTGTGAAGCTTGCAGAGGTACGCAAAAGAGGATTGTCTATTTTTTCCTGTACTGTGGTTTAGTATTTACCGGCACTTATAGTATGTTTGGATGGAGGGTTTTGGTGAGAAAGTCACCCATGTTTGGCAAAGCAATTAATTGGAGATGAGGGAAATGAGGGTTTCTATTAAACCCTCCAAACCAAAATTTTCAGTTCTACCAAATCGGTGGAGTTTGGAAGAGATGGATTTCTTTTTAAAATTATAAATACTAAATTTACTTTTATATCCTTTATTTTAAAACTTTAATAAAAGCAAAGAGGATAAAATAGTAAATTTATGCACTTTTTGATTATATTCCCTCAACTTTCCTCGTCTAACCAAATATGGTTTTTTATTTTACTTTCTTTTCTCTCCCTTTCCCATCACATCACATATTTTGTTGCCAGACATAGTTTTTAATTTTACTTTCCTTTATCCTCCCTTTCCCATCATTTTCCTTCCTTTCCTTTACCTCCCTTTTCCATGAGGTTGCCAAACACACTCTTATTGACATACTAATATGTTTGTTGCACTGTATCAGGGATTTAATGGTGCTGATCTTCGTAATGTTTGCACGGAGGCCGGAATGTCAGCTATACGTGCGGAACGTGATTATGTCATCCATGAAGATTTCATGAAGGTACTAAGGGCCTTTCTATTGAGTAATCAGGGTGCAATGCGCCTGCCCAATCACCCTTTAATTCAGCACCATTGTTTTGTATAATGAATCTTTAGAAGTTTCTTCCAGTTATGATTATATGGACCAACTATAGATGTGTGATATAATTGTTGCTTTCTATTTTATCTGAAAATTCCAGGCAGTCCGGAAGTTAAATGAAGCCAAGAAACTTGAATCTAGTGCGCATTATAATGCTGATTTTGGGAAAGAATAGAATCCTTGCTCATCCCTTCCAAGGTGTTTGGGCAGTGTGTTTTTCTTTACCTCCCCAGCCATTGCTGCCAATAAATGTTTGAATTGAAGTCGGTCGGTATTCTTGAACATCAAGTTTACAGCTGCCGTATATTAGCTGAATTTGGTAGGGGCAAAGGGGGAGACAAATATCTGCAGCATTCAGAGATTGAAAACGTTGTTCTTGACATATATACGAATCCAATACTCTGTTGTTTCTATTGCCCTTGTCAGGCGTGGTGTTCCATTTTACTAATTATCCTTGTGTTGAAAAGGAACAAGTTTAGTTTTTTTTATATGTTTTTTTCTCCCCCTAAAGCATTGTTATTAACTAATTATTTCTCTAAGCATTGTTATTAACTAATTTTTTCTCTCTTCTGAATTACTTGAAATGCTCTGTTTTCCTTTTTTGAAACGTCAAGGTCACATTTTGCGTCATTGGTAATTTTTTTTTCCTTGAATTTACTAAATTCATACAATAAAATCGATCTGATGGGCCTTATGAGTCCAACTCGTTAGGTCACTACCATGATTGGTTTGTTTCAAAACCATAACTTTTTGTATCAACTCTGATCACAAATTATGTCGACTCTTGCATATCTTTGTGTAACTCTTTGAACAAGTTATCTGATAAAAGATTAAGAAGCTTTCTTCTTTAATACAAAGGTCAAATCTTGTGATGAAGCCCCACTCTCTATGCAAAGGACTACATTCGGCGATATGTTATTGGCGTAGAAAAGCTACTGGGGATTGAAAAGCAACGAAGGAAGAATAGAATGGATATATTAGGTTGAGACTCAGAAGAGGACGAGTTCACAGAGGAGGTGGGAGAAGAGACCATCGTAGAGTTTCAGTGTTGGATGATCAACTTAAACAGCTATGGAAGCTATGGAGAAGGTATGTTATTATCAAGTTAAATGAGGAAGAACACAAGGTACCCCTCATGCTAACAAAGATTTCAGTCATCTGGAAACAGATGAATCCTTCAATTTACTAGACATGGGAGAAGGGTACTACCTGGTTAAGTTCAGGCTGAAGCAGGATTCCTTTTGTGCCCTAACAGAGGGACCCAGGATGATACGTGATCATTATCTGGTTGTGAGCAAGGGGAAGCTGCGGTTTTCCCGAGTAACACCGAGATAGAGAGAGCAGCTGTGTAGGTGAGACTACCGCAGCCGCCGATTGAGTTGTCCAATGAAGCATACCCCTTGATGTTGGCAGAAGTATAGGTAGACCAATCAAAATCAACGCAAATACTGCAAACAAGAGAAATATGCACGAATCTGTGTCAAGATCGACCTTTACACGTCCCTTGTGTCAAGAATGAAGATCGGAGGAAAAATTTAGAAACTGGAGTACAAAGGAGTCAAATCATCTGCTTTGAATGTGATAGAGTTGGCCATAATAGCAAAGATTGGAAGGAGAGAAGGCATGTAGATGTTCGGAAGGAGTTGGGAAATACATATTAGATCCCATCTCAGAACATTAACAACTCACCGAAAAAACCAAAACGTGATAAGGGGCTTCGCCCATGGATGATTGTGCCCAGAAAGCAATGAATCATGAAATTGGAAATGCAAAATAGAGAGAACAAAGAGGGAAGTACCCATATGACAAATTTCTAACACCAGTCGATGACACCTCAGGAGGAGGAGAGAACAGGAGTGATGACACTTTGCGGATAGACAAAGAGCCTAAGTCAACCATTGAAAAAGCAAAAGCAGGTACAAAGAAAGGCAAAAAAGGGGGCACCGACAGAGATAAAAGGGGCAAAATCAACGGCAGGGAAAAAATTAGAAGATGGGTTCTCTGTTAGAAATAGGGGACAAGAAAGAGAAAGAAGGGACCGAGAGATGTACGTTTTTTGGAGGAAAAAAAAAAAAAATTCCTATCTAAAAAAATTTTCAAAACATTTTGAAGCCGTGTATTATTTACGTGAGCAATATCATATCGTATCTTGAAGACGCGATATGCATTGATGTTGTTTACATAAATAGTATCATGTTACGTTTTAAAAATACGATATGATATTATTTATTTATTTCATATATCACGTTTTTAAGACATGATATGACATTGTTTATATGAATGGTGTATGTTGCGTGTTTAAAATGTGACATGACGTTAGTTTTGAAAATTTTTTTGATAGATTTTTTTTTTTTTTTTTTTTCGTGTTAAAAAGGAACACGAGACTAGAAGAGAGGAGATGGCAGGCTCTGGAATTGACACAGAAATGGGCCAAGAATAAAGCCTATGGCCATACTAGACATTGCTCAAAGCCTACAAACCAATAAGACCAATTTAATGGGCTTTAGTGTAACCACGTAGGTCTGCAGAGATCGTCAACCATGGGGGACAAGCTTTGGGTCTATGATCCTACTGAACAAGACCCAAAAAATAACACAATCAATCCAATACAAACAGATGAGTGCATGCCCTTCTGTGATGAGGTATAAAGCCCTATAATTCAAAGTAAGGAGGGAAGGGAAACCATGCTAAGTTGGGGGTGTGAATCATGTCATATCTAATCATGTGGTGTTATATATGTATTTCATGTCAAAAATCTAAAATCATACATAACTCATTTAGCTATTATATAATGTCGTGTTTGATCCATTTATAATTGTGTCGTGTCGTGTTTACCTGTTTAACCCATTTAATTCGTAATCAAGTTAAAATAACTCATTCAACTTGTTCACCTACCAATCCATTTTAACATGATTTTTGAATTCAATGAATTTTTAAGTGCAAAATACCTATAAATTAAAATCTCACATCACTAACCGGAATATCACATTATTAACAATAACAAAAAAAGTGGATAAGTATACTAAATATATATTATACATTCCACATTAATGATTACATATTACAAATTTCATTAACTACTATCATAAAAGAGTCCAATGTTCATTAAAATAACATAGTAGTTGATGGTACCTTATTTAATAGGTCTCTAAAATCATGCATGATTATCTGATAAGGAAGACAATCATTATCAAAGTCAAATCTTTTCATATTTTTGGAAGTTTAAACTTTTCAGAAATTTCTAATTACAATCCTAATCATTTTAAAAGACTCCAAGCAAAAGGAAACTAGGGTTTTCTACATCATTGGGAATATTATAAATACAGAGTATAGGCAACCCTCAGAGGGGACTCAGTTTTTTACACACAGAAGAGGGGCGGTTCTATAACCAGTCAAGGGGATTCTATATCCAGATATATGTCATTCAGAGGGGATTCCATACCCGATTCTTTACGTCATACAAAGGGGATTTTATACCCAAATCTATGTCATTCAAATAAGGGTTCCATACTCAGTTCTATACATTATTCAGATGAGGGTTTTATACCCGTCTACACACACCGACGAAGGTAGGGCTCCACGCCCAATTCGGTAGTCAGTTCTATATCACCAGGGGGTAGGGTTTTATACCCAAATATATTCCATAAGAGGTATGATTTTTACACCGATTCTACATATAATCAGAGGTATGACTCTATATGTATGCTTTTATATTGTATCATATGGTTTCACATATACGATATACGATATGTCTTCATACATAATGCTTACTGTGCAATACGCATGCATACTACACACACACACGGGGGTTCCGATATCTGCTCGATCGATACATCACATGACAGATGCCACAGGGCTATATTTCTCTCGGCTGTATTCAGTTTTTCTTTTGTTATTACTCTTCTTGATTTGACTGTCGGAGTCCCCCCATCGGCCCAGTCTCGGTGGGGTTTTTTCAGGTTTTCTATCTGAGGAGACCGGACGAACATATCGGCGCAAGCTTTCCATTCGAGTCGAAAAGGGCAGTTATCTGTGGGGTCAAAAATACCTCCATCAATAGTCTATTAGTAATTAGTAGTCTGCCAGTAATTGGTTTCAAAATCCAAGACTCCAAATAATTAACAAAAGATATCCATCCTGATTCCTTCATCTTTCATTCTTCATATCTTCATTTTCTATCCTTCAAATGATAGATGATAATGAGTACCACAACTTGAAACTAGGAGATACAATAATAGCTGTTAAAAGATACTTACATCAAGAGGTTATGTGTTGGAGAGCATTAGAACCATCAACTGGCTTGGTAGGCACAAGATTAAGGTATCTTGGGTAAGCTCGTCCAAGTTTACTTGTGTCGTTGTTACAATCAACCAAGCAATCAATTAACTATTGGAACAAACAAATATTGTCAACAAGAAAATACTTATTAATTGGTTGCAGATCAGATTCTCTAAACAATGAATGATTAGTTGGAAAATGTACAAAATAGGATTTTTTACATTTAAAAGTGTATAAAGAATTATCAACCTTAATAAGATAACAATACAAACTTTAATTAAATATAAGTACGATTTCGGAGGAATATTAATGTTTTCTGTACCATGGTTGTTGAATAGTAGGTTAATACAATTAAATATAATTTTTTATTATGCTCATCTAGGCCTAGACCAACTTTCTTTTTAATAAATTTATGGATTTACATATAATCTAATTTGGAAAAGAAAAACAGACAAGACATAAGTTCCCGCAGCAAGTAAGATATAAATATTAGTTATATTCTCATTAGGCACAATTGTTTCATAAGCATAGGAAAAAAAAGACTAATAACATACAACAGCCACAATTGTTTCATAAGTACAAAAAAAAAAAGAACTGATGACATGTAACAGCTAAGGCTAGGTTAGATCTGAACAAAACCCACTGAAGTGTTCGGGTCACGTTAATTCAGGTTTTTTGTTATACCGAATAGGGTTCGGGTTAGTAATTAAAAAATCCGAATTAACTCAATATACTCGAATAAACTTGGATATATTTGTAAATATATTATAATTATAGGGGTAAAAATAGAACTAGAGTTAAAAAAATAGTTTTGCAAGGACTATATATATATATAGTCTTAAAGAAACCCTAATCGTAATCAACACTCATCTCTCTCTATCTCTCTCTCATCTCAGAATATCATTTCCTACTCTATCTTGCATGATAGTGATTTAAATTTCATTGCCGTCTTCATCTTCAGTCCACATGGGTTGCATTTGTCAGAGTTTGTGATTGACTTGAGTTTTCTCTTCATTCATGATTCAATTTCATCAATCCTTTTCCATTTCATTACCACCCTCTATCATCACCAGAGTTTTAGCTACGAGTTCTTGCATCTTCAATGCGTTTTGCAAATCATCACTGCCATTCCAATCAATTTCTCACGTTCAACTATCCAATTCCAATTGCAATATTCAACAATTCATTGTTGTGGTTTATTGAAATTTTCTTTGGTCTTGGCAAAATTTCACTTTCCAAATGTTCGATAAAATTCCCCAATGATAGAAAACATGGGTATAGGTGGGGGAAAAATAAAAAAGTGATCGTGGCTACTGGGACTCAAAATCCATCACTGTCTAACCCCCCTCCAGATCTCAATGTTGGTGTATGTTCTGATAATGATGAAGTTTTATATATATATATATTTTTGGTTTGTTATGTTTTTTTGAAGTTGTTACATTTTTTTTGTTTAATTAGGGGGACTTTTTTTTTTTGTGGCTGGCTTTTCATTCGGGTTCAGATACCTATCCAAATCTACGTAATTTTGTTCGGTTTGGGTTCGGGGCAAAAAATGTAACCCAGATACCTCGAGTTCAGGTTAAATTAGTGTTTTCGAGTTCAAATATTCGATCCAGACACAGTCCTAGCAACAACCACAATTGTTCTGACGGTCATAATTGTTCCATGTAAAGACTGATAACGAATAATGGCTATAAAAATCAAATGGACATAATAACAAAAAGAATTGAAATATATAGATTGAAGACATACAATTGGCAAAATGAATTGAAAGAAAGAGTATGACATGATAACAAATATTATAACAAAAGACCAAACTATAATGAAAGTATAAAACCTTCCTTTCACAAATAAATGCATAAAGATAAGTGGAAAGGCACTAATTTAAGTAAATTAAGTTTGCAAACTAATATATCAAGAAAAGAGGCAATTAATTTAAGCACATAAAGTATCATAAAAAGTAACATATTAAATTAACATATCATAAATAGAAAAGAACTAACATATCAAATTGGTAAACATAAAAGTAATTCAACCATAAAATATCATAAATAGAAGACCATTAATATCATTACCTCCATTTCCAAACAACCATTCTCTCATACAAATCAAAAGTTTAATAGTTTTGGATATAAGAATACTTCGATATTGATCAAGAACCCGATCAACAGTGTTGAATGTAGATTCTGATGCAATAATGGTGATTGGAATTGTTAAAATATCATGAGCCATTTTTTCAAATTTAGGATAATGATTTCGTTGAGCTCTCCGATATTATAAGGCATCAAATTTCTTAGTTTTTCAACTCTTGGTTTATCCAAATACAACTCCAATTGGCTCTTTTGTGCACTACATACAAACTTTTGACTCTGAAACTTGTCAAATTCCTAATCAAAATCAAAATTAAAATAAATAATTAGATCACAATCAGTAAAAGAAATTTAGATAAAATTTAAATATAAAAAATGACAATTCACATTACTATAAAAACATCTTAAATCTGTTTGGAAAAATCTAACTCGCCATTGAAGGAAGAGTTATCTTCATGAAGCAAAAGTAGAAGAATGAGATAGTCTCATGTATTTATCAAATAATGAGAAAGTTTCTCTCAAAGCTTAGTAAATTGTTTAGATTCTTCCCCGTACAAATTCAAGTAACAAAACCTCACAAACTGAATTTTAAATTAAGGATCAAATTGATAGTAATGGCTAATATTAGACTATAATCAAACAAATATTTCTCAAACTTTGCATAAATTTGATGAGTTATGGTAGAAAGAAAGATATCACGGTTGTCTATCTCCTTTTAAAGATAGAGTTGTATACAAAAAACTTGTGGAAAATATTCAAAGTAGGATACTTAACTCTAGAAAATGCACAAGTAACCTCATAATAAACACCCAAAAAGTTGACCCATTCCTCTTGTAAAGGATAATGCTTAAAGTTGTCATCACTCTTAAGATAAATAAACGATTAACGGTAATAAATAACACCTTCAAGCATAGGATGAGTGGAGTTCTATCTTGTAGGAGCATCCTGTCTTAAAAGATTTTTTACTATTCAAAGAAGCTTAAGTAACACAATCCAAAAACTTTTATTTCCTAACCTAAGAGCTTTTCACATATTTCACACACTACCCAATCTTTTCAACAATGTGGTCAATCACTTCAAACATTCTTGCAAAATCAAATTAAGAACATGAGCACAACAACGAATATAGAATTAGTTTCCATTATTAAGTAGGTAGCCTTACAAGGATTATTGGTTTTTCAATAATTCCATGGCCACATCATATGTTGAAGCATTATCTAATGTATCTAATGTAAAAGAAAATACTTTCTTTTAAATACCCCAATCATATAACAATTTGTAAGTTTTTTTTGTATAGAGAAACTCCATTATGTGTGTGAGGTATATAAAAAAAATTCAGAATTCTCTTATACGAATTCCAATCCTTGTTAATTAAGTGTGCCATTAAACACATGTACCCATTAGTGACAATTGAGGTCCACAAGTAAGAGGTAAATCATATTCTACCAGGACAATCATCAAGCATTTATTTTATCTTTTTAGCCTTAATACTATGTATATTCAAAACATCTATTTTTGTTGTATTCCTACTGAAATTTTTCACACTTGGATATAAATATTTGAAAACATCCCTAACCCCCTCATACTCAACAAATGAGAAAGGCAAGTCATGTTTTATACTAACATGAACTAATAACTCTCTAAAAGTGTTTTGGTTGAATCTATACAACCTAAGAGTTCCATCTGATACGCTAGCTAAGATTTGTTTAGTATCTTTTCCTTTAGACTTCATACAAGATTTCATATGGTGATACATGTTGCCTATTCTAGTTTTACTATCCCATTTATAAGCTGTCATATAATACTCACACTTACTCTAAAATTTATTCTTACCTTTCACTTCCTCAAAATGTTTCCAAACAATAGATATTTTCTTTCTTTTTCTAGCATGGGCTACATTAACCTCCTCTTCTACTCTTATTAGACTGATTTGGGTTGATGCTTGAGTGTCATCGACATCGAATCCCATTGGCAAATTCATACTATGAGATTCATCATTCTCTTTAGCAACAACTACTTTTTCAACCATGATATCTCTACAAAATAAAGAAACAAAACCTCATAACTGTGATCTTTGTGTGCTTATGCTCTAGAGAGAGAGAGAGAGAGCATATGCGCCATGTTGTTTGGCTAATTCCTAGCGTGAAGCTTGATGAGAGTTGGAGACTAGATTGGGGAGTGAGAAGAAAATAAGTTCTGAGCGGCAGCTGTCAAGTGTATAACGAGAGAGAAACAAAGCTATTTGGCAAACTTGTATTTTAGGGTTTTGGCAATTTACTAAAATATTTCATTTTTTTTAATACAATTTTACCACACTGTCAAGTGTATAACGAGTGAGAAACAAAACAATTTGTTTGGATAATATAGTTTGTATTCTATGGTTTTGGCAATTTACCAAAATGCCCTGATTTTTACACAATTTTATCGAGTCAAACAAGTCAACCTATTAATTTTGATATGACACGACTCATTTAATTTTCACAAACAAGTAGACCCGTTAAATTTGAGACAACACGACCCATTTAATTTTTATCGGGTTATTTACTTAACCTAGCAAGTTGACATGACATGACATATTTCTGAGTGGGTTGTAACTGTGTTAACCTATTTATGAATTCGTATCGACCCAAACTTACTAATTTCGTATCATGTTCGTGTCGTGCTAATGTGTTGTGCCAGAAATTACCAACCCTAGTTGTAGTAATGGCTATTTCACCAAACCTAAAATAATACTCAAAGCTGATGTGGTCGAACATAAAGATCTTAGTTTAGAACTCATGTGAAGTTAGCAATGCAAAATTCAGGAGTGCATGCAAAGAATTTTGAAGGTCCCACCACCCAGGAGACATTTTTGTTAGAAATAAAAGCAATAAATAATAAGCTGCCAAACTTTTTCAAGAAAATAGGTATGGATAGTGAGCCCATTGTCCCTATGCAAGGCTTGAGAGTTGGCATATGGTTATGTTGGAATCCAAATAGGATTAACATGAAAGTTTTGTTGAGTACGATCAAAAGATTCATACTAGATTCGAAGAAATCAATAAACACTGATTCTTAACCTTTGTTTATGTTCAACCTTGCAAGAAGATGAAAGATGCTTGTTGAGAATCCCTCGCAAACATTATAGGCAATATTCATCAGCCATGGGTGGTAATAGGAGATTTCAATAACATTACAAGTATAGAAGAGATGAATAAGATCAAGGTAAAAGGAATAAGGAGGGGCCTAAAGTTTTGAAGACAATAAGATAAATGTAATCTTTTCGACTTAGGCATAGTTGGACCAAAATTTACTTGGATAAGGAAACAAAATAATAGAGTTGTACTGCAAGAGAGACTAAACAAGGCATTAGCCAACCACCAAACGCATCTTTTCTTTCCTGAGATCAAGTAACAAATCTCATAAGATTGTATGGAGACCATAATCTAATGGTGTTATTGTCTGAATGAGAACCCCAAGAAAATATAAGAGGCTCTTTAGATTTGAAGTAACAAGGCTTACCTATCCCAACTTCAAGAAGGCTTTTAATGATACTTGGAATGCCTATCCAACCTCCACTATTCAGGCAAATAGATACACTACAGAGGAGATAAGGATCTAGAATAGGAAAATGTTTGGTAACATTTTTATTAGAAAAAGAAAAATAGAGGCCCTATTGAGAGGAATCCGAGTTTTAGCAACTATGATAAATCAGAGTTTCTGCAAAGACTAGATCAGAACTTCTGACTGAATACCATAGAACTCTAAAACAAGAAAAAGTTATCCAGTATCAAAAATCAAGACTTGACTGATTCTACAAGGGAGACAAAAACACTAGTTTTACCACATGACCACTAAGATAAGAAGGAACAAGAATAGGACCACTACTCTGAAAATTGAAAAGAAATGCTCACATGACCAGCCTACTTTACATAAATATGTCTAGAACTACTATGCCAATTTATTTGCAGGTCAAGAAGTCTCCACTCCCAGCTCAAGATATTACAGACATTAGCAAAAACTCTCTATAAACGACCAAGAGTGTTTGTAACAAGA
This sequence comes from Dillenia turbinata, assembly GCA_037126225.1. Taxonomy (NCBI): domain Eukaryota; kingdom Viridiplantae; phylum Streptophyta; class Magnoliopsida; order Dilleniales; family Dilleniaceae; genus Dillenia; species Dillenia turbinata. Next base: position 11,524,123 of record JBAMMX010000017.1, read on the forward strand.
AGTTTTAGAAGAAGGGATTAGGAGACTAGTCTTTAGCATGAAAGGATTGAAATCCCTTGGTACAGATAGCATCCAACCCATCTTCTATCGTTGTTGTTGGGACACTATCAAATAAACTATCTATATATTTGTGAGAGAGACCTTCAGAGATGGTTCTTTCCTCCAAAATTTGCCAAAGCTTATGTTACTCTGATCCCCAAGCTGCACAGGCCAGAATCCATTGTCGATTTTATACCCATAAGTTTGCTAAATACCTCCTACAAGATCTTGACCAAAGTGATTGTTCATTGCCTTTGTCCCATCCTGCAAAAAGTGATCGGGGTCTATTATAGCAGCTTCCTCCTAGGGAGAGGCACTCTTGACAATATCATCATCTCTTAGTAGATTTTTAATACATCTAGAACCTTAGGGAGCAAGAAACATAGCAAGTTGATGAAAATTGATCTCAGGAAAGACTTTGATAATGTCAGCTGGTTATACCTAGACAAGGTTTTACCAAATTTCAACATCCCTTCAAATTTAGTGAAATTGATCATGTTTGTAGTGACAAGTAATGAGATTTCCCCTCTATGGGATAGAGAAATCCTCCCTCAAATCAAACCAAGTTAAGGCCCTCGATAGAGGACCCTGTCTTGCCTTATCTTTTCATCGTAGTGATGGAGCAACTAACATACATGATTGAGGAAAGGGTGAGGAGAGGCTCTTGGACCCCATTAGTCCTACTCATGGTGATCTTCCCATATTGTACCACATTTTTTATGATAATTTGATAATTTTTGCAAAAGTAGATCAGTTAAGTCTAAGTAGCATTCTGGACTACAAGCTCTTAAAGGAAAGAACCCAAGCAAAACTTAGTCATTGGAAAACAAATCTTCAAAGTACAATAGGAAGAAGAACTCTAATATAAACTCTTACCTCTACAATCCCAAAATATATCATGCAATTAGATTGGATCCCATAAGGTATTTACAATAAATTAGACAAGCTAAACAAGGATTTCCTCTAGGGTGGGCAAGGGGAAAGAAGAAGAGTTCATCCTGTCAACTAGGATAAAGTTTATAGCAGTAAAAAAGAAGAAGGTCTTGGATTAAGGAAAATAAGAAGGACCAATATAGATTTGTTGGCCAAGCTTGCTTAGAGGCTAAAGAAAGGAGAGAATTCCCTCTAGTGCTAGATCATTCAGAGAAAAATATGTCAAAGGAGAGGACCTTATGACTTACTGCAACAAGCCAGGTGGATCCTCGGCCTGGAGGGGGATATTAAGAAGTAGAGTTTGCATTCGTAAATTTTTACAATGGAGACTAGGGAATGGTTAAAGTATCAGGTTTTGGTAAGACAATTGGCTAAGAAAATGGTCAGAGCATGCTCTCCCTTTAATTGCTCAAGCCTTTAGGAAGACATAGTTAGTAACTTCATCACAACAAGTGGAGAATGAGACCTTACTAGCCTGAGGCAAGTTCTTCCGGAGGATAAGGTTATTTGGATCATAGTAGTGATGATCTATTCTAAAATTTCATTGTAAGATGTAGTCTTTTGGAAGGGAACCTCAAATGGATCCTTTTCAATGTCCTCAGCATATAATCTCATCCAAAAACAAGAAGCCCCTCCTCTCATTTCTGAGATCAACTGGACTTGGGTGTGAAAAATAACGTGCCCTAAAAAAGTCAAATTCTTTATCTGACTCACAACAAAAGATGAGCTCCTAACTAACATGGAGAGGGGTAGAAGGAAGCTTGCTAATGATACTAAATGCCCAATTTTTTTTTTTTTTTAAAAAAAGCTAAAGAATCTACTCTTCACATGTAAAGAGATTGTTATCAAGTAAAGGAAGTTTGGAATCTAGATTACTCAGAAAGTGTATGAGGGCTTTCCACATAAAAAATTCAACTTGGCAGAGAGAACTGCTTAAGGTCCAGACTAAGTGGCAACATCCCATGGAGTTAGATCTTTATTTCTAGAACATGGTTCATCTGGAAAACCAAATACAAAGCCATCTTTGAAAACATGTAGCCTTTCCCTCAATCCATAGTAGCTCAGGCTCTGAAGTTTGCAAGGAAAAACACAGCAGTTGTGCTATTTGGGAAGGCAGACACCACAAGGCAGGAAGATGGATTGCTTAGAACCCCCTTGGACAAGGTATTTTCAAGCTAATCTTTGATGGTTCAGCAATGGAAAATCAGGGCTCGACGAGTGCCAAAGGACTCATAAGGGACTAGTAAGGAAAATGGATTCTTGGTTTCACCATGAACATTGGCACTGCAACTAGTCACATGGTAGAGCTCTTTGAGTAAGAGAAAGTCTATTACTAGCTAGTAGACACTACCTTCAAAGAGTTATCCTAGAGCTAGACTCTGAAACTCTAGCAAATCACCTCAACAAGGGGAGGATCATCCTTGTATCATGCCATCTGTCCTCAAAGGGATAGTCCAGTGACAATAGCTCCCTCCTTCGACCTATAATTCGGAGTTTGATTCCTATTATAACAAAAAAAATGCCATCTAGTACCGTCTCAATCTCATGCAGATCGTAAAAGTTAAAAAAGTTAATGCACAATTATTGGGAAGGGAACAAGTGCATAAATTTCATGGTCAAACTAGGTCACTCCAGGGGTGAAAGTGTCTACTTCTCCTCTAGGAATACAGACTTTGCTCCAGGGCCTAGGCCCAGTTTTTCTGTTTTTCGGCCTTCTGCATCTTTGGTTTTTTTGGTCTCCATTCAATGCCAAACATATAGCACTCATTTATGTGGAGAGCATCAAGATTGGGCTCACGTAGGCAAGAACTACCCCAGCCTTGTAAGGCCTGGCCCACTTGAAGGCCCACAATCTTTGTTATGTGCACATGCATCGTTGATATATCTTTTTAGTTTGGGTTGTTTCCAATTAAATGTTTTACAAAATGAGCTCCATGCACGTTATTTTCTCATCTTAATTGACGTCAACAGATTAGTTGAGCTCAATTTTCAAAGACCCTTCATTTTTTTAAAGTGATTTCGGTATGGATTTAGTGGATTTGGTTTCTGTTTTACTATAATAGAGTATTATCTTAAAAAAAAATTATATTATTTGGAGCTTTTTTTTTCATAAGGCGATCTTGTAATTAAGAAATAATAATTGTTAATCCATATATGATCACGAGCTCATAAAGAAGACAAAATTGACAATTATGGAGCCATGTCACTGGGGATATGTGTGTGTGTGTGTTTTTTTTTAGTTGATTCCAAATCAAAATAAGACAATGGTAACCACACTTTAATTGACTTGTATCTTTTATTTACTAATGAAATTATTTCAGTCTGATGCCCAATGTCTACTGGACAAGGTAGCTCCTAAGCCTAATTGTCATAGTTCTCAGGTTGCTTCACTCTCATATATCTGGTTTGATATGAGTAAAGTGTGGCCTCAATCTTAGAAACAAATCAAATTTGTGCGTCTGTGAGAACCTTACCTACACTGCTGGGAAGTTAATAATCTAAACAGGTTAGCTTAATTAACCTATCAATTTTTTGGTAGTCCAGTCCAGGGATGGAGGGATGACATTTGAACCCATGATTTGTCATGATCTAATTAAATAATATTGGGATAATATTTTATTAATCTTATATTTGTACCCTCTTTGTAGGTTTAAACTTGAGATTGGTATTATCAAAGATGGTCACCCATCATGCTAATCGAAATACACACACACATAATGATTTGAGGCTGTAAAACAGACCAGATTTATTGTTGCTCGACGGTGGTATTGCCTCAACATCTGAATGTGTCATGTCCTTGGTAGCCATTGATCAACTCAATTAACCCTTGATAGTCTCTACTAGTACTACTTAGGAATCACTCCAAAAGTTCAAGTTCATTCATTTGTTAAATGGGGTTTTGAAATGAGTTTTATTGTATAATTAAACCTGGAAAAATATTTAAATTCGAGTCATTTATCAGAATACCTGTGACTACTATGCTTAGGCAAGGAAAGAGTCGATAAATAAAAATGATTGATCGAAGCACAAAGCTTGATGTAGAGGTAATATTCTGCTAATCTGGGGAATCTTCCACTACTGACTATTATTAAATGTGTGATTATGGATTGTCTTAATTTCAATCAGCCTCAATCTGGGGTTATCAAGCTTTCAATATCATTATCAACTACCATGAAATTTATGTGAGCGCATGCTCTTCCTTGGACTTTAAATGCTAGAATTTTTAATTTTTATTTATTTATTTTTTAAAAAATATTTATCCAAGTAGAGTAGAATTTATCATTTGACTTGAGAGATTTGGATTTGATCACTGTGTACTCAAACAATCCCAAAATTCTAAGAGTAGAGTAATAAATTATCTCTTTTATCATAATTATAAATATATATATATATCATAATTATAAATCCTTCATCCAAAATGTGTTTAGCATGTTTGATGTTGAATGGCGATTTATCCCATAACCAAAGTCAACTCTCTTTAAATTTATTTAGAAGTGTTAAAGACGCAAGCTCTCACTCTCATTTAAAAGGAAAAGGAAAGGGAAAAAAATATGAACCATGAAAATTGGGGAGTTGGGCACAGGTAGAAATTGAAGTGGCCCAAAAGTCAGACAATGGGCCTGGGCTTAAGTGGGGAAAGTTGAAAGGGACCCACAATTGACAGGGGAGGATTTGAACTATGGAGTAGAGTAGGGCCCAATCATCTTTTCCATATTTCTCTTTTCCCTGTTGTTTTTATTTAAAATTATTATTTAATCACCTGTATTCAATAATTATATTGAATTCGATTAAATACAATTCGAATCAGATTAGATTTTTAAAGAATAAAACTTTAGCAGTATCTGTTTCTTTTTTTTTTTTTTTATGAGTTGAAATTGATATCTTATTTAGGGACCACCATGCCACTAACTAGACGGTAATCAAAGAACCAATTGTGCAGCCTTCGGTTTCGTCATTTATATAAGGTTTTCTTTCACTCTCATTCAAGTTCGAAGAGAGAGAGAGAGAGGGAGGGGGGAGAGATTGTTGATTGAAGCGAGTACGGGGAGTAGAGTAGGTTTGGGAAAAGAGTGAGAAAATCCAAAAACCAGTACTGTTTGCTCTCTCTCCTCTTTTCTTCCACAACTTTATCTGGCGCTCTGACGCCATTTGTGTTTGGGCCTATTCCCACCAACCATGTGAGCTCCTGGGCCTCCACCAGAGTCCTTTTCAGCTTTTCTGATGTTTATTCTCTCTCTCTCTCTCTCGGTTGTATCATTTTTTGTCCTTTTTTGGGCCTTTTCCTTTTCTCCTCCTCAAACCTAATATAAAATTGCTACATGGCTAGAATTCTCCTCGAGTATCTTATGGGCAAGAATAAGAATAGTAACTCGAAGTTGATATGTTGCATACCATACTGTATACCCAATATTATTTTCAAATTAATTGCAATCACTTGTAGGAGTAGCTTTTGGATCAATTGGTCAGCGAAGGATTTGCATTCACCTGATGTTGCATTGGGATGCAATAATGGATTCTCTCTAAGAAGAACACTAGATTTATCCCTTAGTTACCCCTTTTAACCGAACATTCCAAATTCTGAATCCTTTGAAAGTATCATATAAAACTTATTAGTTCAACCTTATTTTAGGTTTTAAATACCCATTGGAAGTAGGGGGCTCAAGTGAGTCTCCTCTTGTAAAATCGATTCTTATTAGTATGCCAAACTTGATATCCCTTTTCTACACCTTTTTATTTTTTAACTACTCATCGGGTTGGAGAAGGGGGTTGTGAGCTGTCCCCCTTAAAAACTTTCTACACCTTTTCTTGTTCTTCAATCAGTTGATATGGTTTTTTGGAAATTATATATTGGTTCCACTTTGTGAAGCTTTGGATCCTCTCGTGACTTCTACTTTTTGAAGTTAAAAATGATAAGTTTTTGAAACAAATAAAAGACTCAACAATATTTTATTTTCTATAAGTTCAAGTACGTCCTTAAAGAGATAGTTTAGTGATCACAATCTCTCTCTCTCAATCCTATGATTACGGATTCAAATCTCGATATAACTAGAAAAATAAAAAATAAAAATTCAACTAATATCTTTATACTATATATTCACAAATAGAATAATTAGGACCTCAATTTAAAAAAAAAATAATAAAAGGCCATTAGGGTTTAATAGAAAAAGGAGAGTAGGTGTGGAATATTTATGAATGCTAGGAAATTCTAATTTGTATGTGTCCTACAATCTCAATTCTCAACCAACGTGCACTGAATTTCTTAACCCAGAAAGAGGGCTAGTAGACTGGTCCGGGGGGTCTTCAGGGCCCAGCCCTTAGATCCCGCGTCATTGTGGGACCATTAGAAACCGCGCGTCTCCTCCGGAGACGTATATTTTGCGTTCGGTCTTCTCACGGCGAATCCCGGGGATTCCTCTCTCTCTCTCTCTCTCTCTCGTTTTGATTATTCTAAAATTTGAATCTAAAATAAAAAAAAAAAAATTATAATCATTAAACTGAATCCTGAGATTCCTCTCTCTCTTTCTCGTTTTGGTTATTCTAAAATTTGAATCTAAAATCAATAAAAATAAGTTATGATCCTTAAATATTTTTCTCTTTTTCTCTCTTATTTTTGTTTAGGTTGGTTTTAGTTTATTACTTCTTCCTTATCATTAGTAATTTTGATATTATTCTACCTTAATACCTTAATAATAAAAATTTTAGGTTTTAGTTCATTTTTTTCACTCTTTTTTTTTTTTCTTTTTCACAGAGAAAGTTTCCCATTTTTTATGCTTTGGTAGAGAAAATAATGACCGCAACAAAGCCGGAAGACTATAACGTCTTCTAATAAAAACCCAAAAAAATAATAATAATAATTACACAAAACCCCCCTCTTCTCCAAAGATTAATAGGCAGAGTCACAAATTTGTCCAAATCCTAAAGTTTATTTTATTTTTTATTTTTTTTAACTCATGTGGATAAATAGATTATATATATATATATATATTTATATGTGTGTGTCTGTATAACATCCAATAAAAAACGTAAAATGTAATTATCAGGGGGTCCCAGGTGGGATTATATTTTGCAATTTTGGTTAAAAATCCTTCTAGAAAATATGCCCTTGAAAGTGATTAATGAAAAGAGTACTTAATTTAAATATGAAGAAATGACAAACTGTAACGTAATTGTGAATTTGTCTTATTTACTGGTTGTACAAGGATGAGTTACTCCATATTGTGCCTATAAATTTCTAATAAAAAAGCATAAAGTTGTGCGTGGAGCAATTTTAACATTAAAATTATTTTTTTGACAAACCACTAAAATTCAGTAACCACTTTGATCTTAATTAAATTCAGTTCGACTCGGGTTGGATCGGGAAAAAACTTTCTTACCTTATGTTTTTTTCTATATATAAAATTTGAATCTGAAATTTTATTTAAAGAGAATCGGTGTCTATATCAACTAGATGACATTGGTTAACATTAAAATTATGCAACTTGGTTTAGAAGGAAACTTTAATGTCACATTAATGGCGTTACTTTACTACAAAATTAAATGAATAAATAAGGATTAAAAAAATCGTAATATTATATTTTTAGAACTATAGTTTATGTAGATGTGCTTCATGTGAGTGTGAAGTAAATAATCACTGGATGGATATGTTTGTCGTCTTAATGCAGCCTCATTGATCATTAATTTTTCAAAGCAAAAGCCTATTGTTAATACATTATGTAATTAAATGAACAAAAATACTCAATATACCCAATTCTCACCTTAATTCATGGCATAGTTGTTTAATACAAAAATTAATAATATAATGATAATATCTTTTTGCAAAATCTTGATTTCAAAAAGTAAAATTTTATAATTTCTATGAAGATTTTTACTTTAATCAGAAGATATTATGAATATTTTATTTGTTCCAAGTGATTCTGCCAAAGCTCCCTCCCAATTCAATATTTTTATGCAAGCCAAAATTGTTAGTAAATAGGCGCCCCAACAGCCATGGCAAAACTATAGTTTTGGCAGCATGGTGATATTATAAATAAATAAACATAACCTACCCATAGTCTTTTCATATTTTATAGAAGCACATTTTTCTTTTTCCTTTCGGCCATGAGTAAAGAAATTTCACTAAAGGGTACCACGGTCTTGGCCTTCTCATGCTTGCAAAATTGAAGTATAAGAAACATTATGAGTTTGTTTGGAAAAAGTTGAAATGAAATATAATTAAATTTTGAAAGTATGTTAAAAATAAAATCATATTTATTATGAGATTATCTTAAAATTATTTTTCGTAAAAGGGTTTGATCGGTGATCCTAGCACGTCAGTATTATATCAATGCCATATCAATCTACTTTCAAGTTACTTCTGCTCAAGGAGGTTTAATGGTCTTATATGACGCCGATACGAGTAGTCAAACCTTTTAATTAGAGCTTTCAAAGGGATAATTTAGTGGTCACAACCTCTCTTTTCCAATCTAGAGATTCTAGATTCGAATACTTTTAATAACAAAAAAAAAAAAAAACCTTTTAATTAGAAATAGTTTGATAATAATTTTAAAATTAGAATTTTTTTTTTTCATATCATAATTAGGGATTTACCACTGAATTTAGATTGAATTTCTATTATTAAAAATTATTTGTGTAAATCTTTTTCATGAAAAAATTAATTTCAATTTGCAGAACTTTTACTTTTAGAGGTAAAATAAAATAAAAAATTAAATAAAATAGAGATTAATTAAAACAAGTTGTATAAATTAAGTTTTCTAAAATAGCAGTTAATTATCTTAATTACACTTTGCAAGAATTCTAATGTCATAAATATAAGAAATAGATGTCGATATAGACTATATTTTACTTATTGATTTTGTTTTGAATTGAGGCATATATATTGTTAGACTTAAACGTGACTCATATACGCAGCGGAAGCAATAAAATAAAATTTCAGAATCGTAAAAGTTTGAGTTCGTGATATATCTCAATCAGTGATGCAGAAAATTTTTGGAACCGCGAACTCTGAACACGAACTTCTCGAAGTCGGGATGATAGTCACGTAATCAAACTATCACCGCAATATCACAACGAACCAACCCTTAACCTGGTGATTTAACGTTGATTGGAAAACCCTCTGAATAATTGTTTTACTCAACAATTATTCTCACTCTCAAAATTATATTATCTGAAGCAAAAGAAAATCATCTTTTTATTACTCCCACAATTGCAAAAGTCAATATCCTTTTTTTTTTTTTTAAAGAGAGTTAACTTCCGTGGAAGTTGTATATAGAGAGAAAAAAGGGGGGAGAGTGGGTAATGGGTTCTACCCATTACCCTTTATTTTTGAAATTCAAAAGTAACTGCCCCTACGTGGGCACTACCAATATCTCCCACTTACACACGAGGGCAAAATATATCCGTCTAAAGATCACAACTCATGTAATTTACCATATCACCCTACTGGGTTTTCATACAGGGTTGGACGTCGTGCGACTAGCGAGTACACCTGCAAACAAAGACTTCTCGATACACCTGTTAGGATGATCGAGTAGTCACCGTTAGTATCAAAAGAAAGCTCGCAGTACTCCAGATCCAAGACAGATTGCATCCATCGAGCTACTTTCCTCATCGAAAATAATCCCCAGATATCGCTCGACTATGTATTCACTATTATGTTCAAATCCCTACATGGATGAACATAAAAGATCGGTCGGTGAATACAAAACAGTGATGCAGTGTCAATTGGTCTTCCTTTCCCAAACTCGAATCTATTGGTCTCAACTCAGCTGTTTTCCTAGACCTATTTCTCAGACCTCAATTTATCTTCCGGGCTATTGAAAAACAGACTAAAGTAGCAAACACTGAATCAAAACCTCAAAAAACAGCCAAAAGTAATAAGGGTACAAGAGATCTCACCCAATGGATCTCGAGTCTCACACAGTGGGGCTCGGGAATAAATTTCAATTTAATATCTCAAGTAATATAGCTCACACTATCCTAAGTCGTCTTTTCACACGTGGTATGAAACACGTGCCACAGTATTATTCCCTCATCTCTAAAAAAAAAAGTGCATATGTCAGATTTCTCTAACACTGTGCAGGTATAGGAACTCAGTCTGCACATAAGACTTTACTCAGAGATCTCAGAGAGAGTACCTCAGAGACTATATCACAAAACGCAGGTGATATCTGATATCTCAAACCTGGCTACTCACAGGCTACATGGATGTGGGTACGTCCATGTCGGTCATATCGCATATGACCTCATCTTGAACACGTATCAGGACGACTTATGTTCTAGCATAGCCACTCTCAAAGCCTCTTACAGCTAGAAACTGTCTCATCCCCGCTCACTCAGAGCTGGAGGTGGTCACTCGTGTGAGAGAGTCGACCTCGCCTGCCTGACATATCTATTATAACAAAATATATATATGACATTGAAAGCAAGTGTATTAAATGAAAATATAACACAAAAGTGACTGAAAAATGCACTATAATCATATATATAGAAAATCAATAAGCATCAATGTCATCAATAAGTACAAACTGAGAAATGTCAGAAAATACTCAAACCCAATGACTCTCTATGTCCAAAAAAGGAGTCTCTAGTAATGGGTTTGGTGAAGGGGTCAGCCACCATGCTGTGTGTTAAAATGTACTTGACAGTCACTTCACCCTTCTCGATGATGTCTCTAACGTAATGGTATCTGGTGTCAATGTGTTTGGTCCTACTATGAAACTTAGGGTCTCGTGTGTAAGCGATAGCTGCCTGATTATCACAGTAAATCATGACTGGCCTCCCACTATCTGCTACAATCCCTAAGTCATCAAGTAGTCTACGGAGTTAAACACTCTCCTGAACTGCAACTGAGCATGTCACAAACTCAGCCTCCATCGTAGATAGAGCAACACAGGTTTGCTTCTTACTGCTCCAAGAGATGGCCCCGCCATTGAGCAAGAAAGCAAAACCTGATGTCGATTTGTGTTTATCCAAATCGCCTCCCCAGTCGGCGTTTGAATAGCCAACAAGACGCAAATCACCTCCCCCGTAACTCAAGGAGAAGTTTGCAGTTCCCTTTAAATATCGAAAAATCATTTTCACTGCTCTCCAGTGACCCCTTTTAGGATTTGCCTGATATCTACTCACCAGACCAACTGCATAACAAATGTCCGGTCTAGTACACAACATTGCGTACATTAAACTTCCCACTGCATTGGAGTAAGGTACTTTACGCATTTCCCTTACTTCTTCCTGAGTTTTCGGACACATTTCCAGGCTCAGGCATTCACCTTTGGCGATCGGAGTATCTATGGGATTACAATCACTCATCCCAAAACGCTCGAGAATTTTCCTAATGTAGGTCTCTTGTGAAAGAACTAACATTTTTCTCGAGCGATCCCTCTGGATCTGAACTCCGACGATAAACTCAGCGTCACCCATGTCTTTCATGTCGAAGCTGGATGACAACCACGCTTTGATGGTCAATAAATACTGAATGTCGTTCCCAGCCAACATTATATTATCCACATATAACGACAGGATTACAAAAGAGTTATCGGACCGAATTAGATAGACATAATGATCCTCCTCGACCATCGTAAAACAGTAAGATATCACCTCCTCGTGAAATCTTAGGTACCACCGCCTGGATGACTGCTTCAGGCCGTATATCGACTTCCGAAGTCGATAGACCTTGTTCTCCTGACCTACTAGAACGAACCCGGGGGGCTGTTCCATGTAGATCTCCTCATCCAGGCTCCCATTAAGGAAGGCGGTCTTAACGTCCATCTGGTGTAACTCTAGATCCAGACTAGCGACAATCGCCAAAAGTAGACGGATCGAAATAAACTTGACTACTGGGGAGAAAGTCTTCTCGTAGTCAATGACCTTAGTCTGCGTGTAACCCTTGGCTACCAGACGGGTTTTGTACCTTTCAATCGATCCGTCGGCCTTTCTTTTAATTTTGAGAACCCACTTGTTCCCAATTGCCTTTCTATCCTCAGGTAAGTCAACTAGTTCCCAGACTTCGTTGACTCTCAATGATTCCATTTCCTCGTGCAAGGCCTGTAACCAATGGTCCTTTGCCGAACCCTCGAGAGCCTCCTGTATAGTTCTCGGATCTTCGTCATCCTCGGGAGTCACGATGAGGATCTCATCCTCAATCGGGAAACGACGTCGAGGCACATGTCCTCGAGTACTCCTGCGAGGAGAGAGAGCCTCCACACTTTCAGATAGACCGCTCCCACTAGGACCAAGATCCGTAATCGGCTCTTGAGTCCCGCCACTGGGCTCGGCTGAGCCGCTAGGCTCATCCATCTCATAGAATGTGAAGTCTCGATCGATTTCTCCTCTCTTAGGGAAATCACTCTCGAGAAAAGTGGCATCACGAGACTCTATCTCAGTGACAGTGCCGTCCGTATGTTCTCCTAGGAACACATGTCCCTTGGACTATTCAGAGTATCTAATAAAGATACACTTCTTTTCTCGCGGGCCTAACTTATCGTACTGATGTGAGGAATCATGAACATACACGGCGCAACCCCATGGCCTCAAGTGGCTAAGGTCAGGCTGTCTCCCTGTCCAAAGCTCGTATGGGGTGCTGACTACGGACTTCGACGGAACACAGTTAAGGACGTAGGTTGCAGTCAACAACGCATTCCCCCAATGGGAGATAGGTAAGTTGGCCTGCGCCATCATCGACCTCACCATCTCCAACAGAGTCCTATTCCTTCTCTCGGCTACTCCGTTCTGCTGAGGAGTAGCAGGAATAGTCAACTGTCTAGTAATGCCTCTATCGAAACAGAGCTCTTTGAACTGCTCAGACAGATACTCGCGCCCTCGATCAGTTCTGAGAGTTTTCACCCTCATGTCTAGCTGATTTTCAACCTCGTTAATAAACCTCCTAAAGCACTCTAATGCCTCAGACTTGTGCGAGATCAGGTAGACGTAACCGAAACACGTGTAGTCGTCTATGAACGTAATGAAATACGTTGCTCCGTTTCGGACTCTCACATTCATGGGTCCGCAAATGTCGGAATAGACCAATTGCAATGGAGTCCTAGCTCTCATTGCTTTCCCAAATGGTTTTCTAGTGGCTTTCCCCGCAAGGCAAAACTCACACATGGGCAACTGGACCTTGGTTAGCGGGCCCAACAAGCCACTCGAAGCTAACCGGGTCATCCTCTCTTGCCCTATATGGTCAAGCCTACTATGCCATACATTCACATCATCCACTGCACTATCAGATGCAAAAGCAATAGTAGAAGAAGAATAAATTTCATAAAATGAAATCATATCCAGTACATAAAGTCCCTCATAGACCAAACCGGAACATATCAAATAACTATCATAGGTAATGGAAACTCTAGAGTTTCCCAATAACACAGAATATCCTAACAAATCCAAACATCGGACAGATACAAGATTCCGCCTAATCTCAGGAGCATACAAAACGTCATGAAGATATAAGATTTGGTCACTCCGCAGCAATAGCTTACAAGTGCCAATCCCTTTCACTTCAATAAATGCTCCGTTCCCCACGTACAGCCTCCTCGCCTGGGGACTCAAACGGCGGAACTCCACGTATGCACTCCTGTCGCGAGCTACATGGTCCGTGGCTCCTGAGTCTACAATCCACAAAGGAGAAGAGTTAGCGAGCATCACACTAGATGATAAATAACTCAAACCATGTAAAGAAGAAGGACTTACCTTTCGCTCGCCACACTTGCGTGCGAAATGCCCAGTCTTGCCACGCACGTAGCATTGGATTTTGCTCTTATCGAGCTCCTTCTTCTTGCGTTTCTGTCCTCTGTCATCGGTCTTGGCAGATTGTTTCTTCTTGCCTTGGCCCTTGGCCTTCTTCTCATGCTTGCGCCACTTGCGCTTTACTTCTCGGGAGCCTTTACTCGACTCCGCAATGTTAGCATGAGCATAAGAAGATTTAGCCACCTCTTGACGCTTCTCCTCGAGTTCACAATGCCTACTCACGTCCATAAAAGTACGAATACTCTCGGTGTGCGTGAGATAGGTCTTAACCACATCCCAGGAGTCAAGCAAAGACTGGATCACACCCAGTACCTGTAGCTCATCAGACATCGGCTCCCCTATACTCTTCAGAGAGACGATCATACTCGACATATGCATTAAATGCTGCTTCATAGTATGATTGTGCCTCTTCTTGTAAGTGATGAATTTATAAGTTAACATCCTCAACTTAGGAGCTGACGGGGCGCCATAGTGCTCTCTCAGAGCATGCCAGATCGATTGTGCAGTAGGATACTGCTCATAGATGGTAATCAGCTTATCGTGCATGCTGCTAAGAAGGATCACCATCACTTGGCCATCCTTCTTTTTCCAAGCACGATACACCTCCTGATCCCATCGCGCTTGTGCCATGGTACCCTCCCCGGGGTCCACCATCTCGTTCTTAAGAACTTCCCCGAGCTCTTGTTCCTCGAAGACAAACTGAACCTTCCGGTGCCAAATATCATAGTTGTCACCGTTCAGCTTGTCTCCCTTTACGAGATCTAGAACGACAGTTTTCGTTACAGCCATGTCTCTATCATACTGAAAAAGAGACATTAGTGACATATTGATGCTTAGTTCACAATTTTATGTACCCTACGAATCACCAAAACCAAAATGATTCGAATACAGATCCCAAGATGAGCGTATGAGTCAACAGACACCATACACCACAATCCGTGATTGCATCTCACCATTCGGAATAGGATTCAGTACATAAAAACCCACAATTAGTCATTTTTATCACAAAACCCTCAAAAAATCAGAAAATTCTAATTTTAGGACGACCTACGCGCCGCCGGGAGGGTTCACGTGCCGCCAGGCTCACGGCGGCGCGTCTCACGCTCCGGGAAGGCCTCTGGGCGCGTGTAGGACGTGCAACGCGTCAGGCACGCGCCTGCATGTGCTCGGTACGCGTCCGCAGACGCGCCTGAAGCGCGGGCGCGCGGGCGACGCGCCTGCACACGTGCGCCCGCGTCCCCTGGGCTGGATTCGGACGCAAGTCCAGGTCGGGACCCAGAACCCCGGTCCGGATCCCCGGTTCGGGTCGGGTATGAACCGGTTCGGGTCTGACCCACGGTCAGACCCGACATCTCACGCGCTTACGCGCGCGTGAGATGCACGCGCGCTGGGCACTGTGCATAGACGCGCCTTTCTCACGCCTGAGTTGCACGCGCCCGCCTGCTGGGTGACACGCTCCTCCTCGCGCATGTCACGCACGCGCCTTCTTCTTTCTCGCCCGAATTCTGCAACTGTGTATTTTCTTCGACCCAATTTCTGAAAATCTCAATTTCCGGTATCAAATACATGCATTATATATATGAAAATGTAGATCTAATAGCGGCAAATACAGATCTACCATTTTTATGAACTAATTTGACCTAAATCTCGCCAAATCTAGGGTTGAAGGGTTCGGTCACTATTCACGACCGAATGCTTCAACCGAAATTTTTATGGCCTAAACGTGTCCAAAAAATTACGAAAAAATTATTTTCGTATTCTACGTGAGTTGGGTAACACAGTGGTATAATTGGATTCACGAAACTCATCCGTGATCTGAACCCCAAATTTTATACCATATATTTTTGTACCCAAATTTTATTCCAAAAAATTATTTGAAATATTTCTCACATGCTCTGATACCAATGTTAGACTTAAACGTGACTCATAGACGCAGCGGAAGCGATAAAATAAAATTTCAGAATCGTAAAAGTTTGAGTTCGTGATATACCTCAATCGGTGATGCAGAAAATTTTTGGAACAGCGAGCTCTGAACACGAATTTCTCAAAATCGGGATGATAGTCATGTAATCGAACTATCACCGCAATATCACATCAAACCAACCCTTAACCCAGTGATTTAACGTTGATTGGAAAACCATCTGAATAATTGTTCTACTCAATTATTATTCTCACTCTCAAAATTATATTCTCTGAAGCAAAAGAAAATCATCTTTTTATTACTCCCACAATTGCAAGAGTCAATATCCTTTTTTTTTTTTTTTAAGAGAGTTAACTTCCGTGGAAGTTGTATATAGAGAGATAAAGGGGGGGAGAGTGGGTAATGAATTCTACCCATTACCCTTTATTTTTGAAATTCAAAAGTAACTGCCCCTACGTAGACACTACCAATATATATTAAAATAGGCATTTTCTCATGGCAATGACACGGTATTTAACCATGCGATAGGCGAATAGAGAGAATACAAAAACAATAAAAAGTTGTAAATGCATGGTATTTAAATAATTTTTTTTATGTGATCGATTAATATTCAGTAACTGATTTTTTATATTGATTAACTTGAGTCGAATTAACAGTTGGATCCATTTAAGAAGTGAGCTTGTTTAGAACCCACTTCTCTATTTCTAATACTCAAATCAAAAAATTTGATTAAAAGAATCTAATATTTTTGTTACTAAATTCACAAAATATTCATCACAACTCTAAATAAATAACAATCTACCTGTACTTGCCTCTTTCTCAATAAAGTACAAGCAAAAAAAAGGAAAAAAGAAACTAAATTTGTATAATCTTATCATTATTTGAACAAAATAATAAAAATAAGTCAAGATGGTTATAATACTTAATTTTATTTATTCTTTATTAAATTGGGAGTTCACATGAAAATTCTGCCAGAAATTTCTCGAGCAATTAACCATTGATCCGGCGCTGCAATTAAGCTACTAGACAAAGATTAGGGAAAAAAAATACATAAAAGACAAATCCCAAGATCATATATAATATTGTCTTAGAGACTTTTTCCATGAATATTGAATAAATATAATAATTAGCTACCATGTTGACACCACTTTATCATTAATTAAGCTAATCAAAGAATAGTTTAGTGGACGCCATTGAAATGTTGCACATGAGCTTCAAGTTGTCCAGGGACAAAAGGATTCTTCCTCATCTTTTTATTCTCTAGGTTAGAGGGTTTTCATGATCTTCAATTTAATAGTAAGCGAAAGATATATATATATATATATATATAAGGGACTATGCTATCCGGTTTAGTGCGAGAGTAAAGAAAGGGTAGACATATATATACGCAATCTTTTCTTTATATTTTTGTAAAGAAACTGGTTCTAATCCTTGAATTCGTGATCTAAATGTTATCAAAAAAATAAATCTATCGTTACATCAACATTTGCCTTTATATATACGTGAAAAGAGAAGGAAAGGGTACAAATTGTAAAAATATTATCATCAACTGAATGCCTTATGTAACTTAATTGTCTCCTCTATTACAACAAGATGTTTTGGAGATTACACAAGCATAAGGCTTTGTATATGTTGGGAAAAAAAAAATGCACACAATAATGCAAAGAATTTTTGTGAAATTAGAAAGAATATAAGTTTAGTCTGTAATTTTTTTTAAAAAAAGAAATCATCAATGTAAAAGATTTATAGTTTATAAGAGTGTTTTGGAATATCTAAAAAAAAACAATTATTTAAGATTTATTTTCTTGATCATCATAAAAGGGAATAAATTTAATATTTTGATTCACAGCTTCCAAACACTAATCAGTAGACAAAGGAATTAGAAATTTTTGTATAAGTTGGGAATCAAAAGCAGCCACTAAGCCATGCCCTAAATAGCTTAAGCTTATATGGCTAATTGATTATGAATGACTATAATTGATGGAGACACCTAAGTATTCCCCACCTTAAATTACTCCATAAAATTAATAAAATATATGTTGTGTGTGTACACTTGCCAATGTCATCTTCCCTACGAAACTCTAAATATTTCAAAAGCTTGAAAGAGAGATGCCCTCTGCCCATTCATTCATTCATATATATATATAATTTGGGAAAGACCCTTCAAGTGCTTTCCTCCACAGATGTCATTTTTCAACATCTTCAATTCAGTAGTCCTCCGGTCTGAATTGATACAACAAAATATTTTTACAAAAAATTATAAACTTTTTGTCGTTATCAAATTAGTCCCTAGACTTTAACCTTTGAGGATGCCCTTGGTTGAACTTTATGATTTGGCAAATTTGGCCCTAAAAAATTATAGACCGTGAATTTTAATAAATTAGTATTTCTTTCAACTGTTAAATAAAAATTTGATGCCTGTAATCATGTGCATAGCATGCAAGTACGATATAAATAATATTGCAGAAATTCACATGTCGGCCAAAATCGCATCTGCTCTTTTATGAAAATTTGGCTGACTACTCTTACTGAAATACTCGATCAACTTACTAATTTGGGTATTCTCAAATTTAGTGATTTCTAACTCTTAAGATCATGAATCTAGGGTTCTAATACCAACCGTAACTTTTGTTTTACTATTTTTTTTTTTTTTGGGTAGAATTTACCAACTTTTTTTTTTTTTTTTAAAAAAACAAAACTTGATAAAGCCTTCTCATTTTAGTGACTACCATCAACTCACATACACAAATTTAGTCTCAAGAAATTATGCACTTATTGACATTCCAAATAGACTACACTCTCATTCCTCAGTACTAAAATTGGAGTAAAGCAAAAAAAATAACATCTTAAACATTAAATATCTTAAATATAAATAGTCTTAATAAGTTTACTCTCTCGGCCAACACGACTCTAGAAAATATAAATTACTTAGACATACTCATATCAAAATATATTCAAACCATTAGTACGAATCATATACTAATCATGTCATATCATACTAAAATTTAATACAACACTGATCGATAAAAGAAAAAGTTGAGGGATAGCATTGCAAGACCGGTGGTTTCCTAACTATCCCTTATGGCTCCCTCTCATCTCTCAAAACACCAGAAATTTTATGACTTGGGTCAACCAACCATCAAGTGAATAAGTAATTCCAAAAGGAATTGGGGGAAGGGAGACATAACATGCGCGTTACATAAGGCAGATACCAAATTCCTTTGGGTTAAGTGATCAGACATTCTATTCCCTTAATTTAAGATCTCGAGTTCGAGTTTTAAAAATAGAAAAAAAATAATTTGGAAAAATCAATTCTTTAATAGGCCCCCCAGTGCTCAGACTGGAGTAGTTGGGCGAAACTTAGATACCGGTTGATAAAAACCAAAAAAAAAAAAAAAATTGTATAAGGTTAGATATTATACATGTTTCATGATTTCGTGAATATTATTTATATGGAAATCTGCTAACACTCAAATATTGAAATATGGTATGAATAATAATAAAATAAATATAGAATAAAAAAGGAGAAGAATCCAATGAGTGTAAATTTTCCATTCACCCCTATCTCTGGTCATATAAGGAATCTGCCGAATTAAAAAATTTATCTCGACTAACTTCAAGGGAAACAAATGGTTGATATCTCTTATCTTTAATGATATTTGGGTGCTGGTTTCTTTGCATTTTAATTGTTCCTTTATGATTTTTTTTTTCTCATTTTCTTTCACTTAAAAAATTTATATCATCTACTTTTATCTTATTCAATGTTTACCTTTGAGGGTTCTGCTCCCTTCACCATTAGGAAAGTTAACTCGCGATGAGTGACTTTTTGTCTCAAATGAAAACTATACTCCTACGATGACAATTGGAATAACCAAGAGCGAGTGCCCTCTTATCCAATCTATACTACTAAATCATCCATTGGAGGTATTTGACCACGTACCCCACCATTGGGGGGGGGTTTACTTTCTGTTGGTTAAATCTTATTACATTTTATAATTATTTATATGTTCTTTAATAACTCAAAAATGAGGAAATCATATAATGGGGCAAATAAATGCATGTAATGAGACATATAAAGTCACCAAATTCTAGATCCAACTTAGTCTGAAGAGGACATATGAAAGTATCATTACATTAAGGTTAACTCGAAACAAAAATAAAATATGAAGCCATCAATTTTTGGTGTAAAAAGCATGAAAATTCCCCCCCCCAAAAAAGAGTTTATGTTTAATTTGATCAAAATGGACAATTTAGGAGGTTTAAAGGTTTAGGGTCATATGGATATAAATTGTAACAATTGTGATTAATAGTTAATTATAATTAGAAATATTAGTTATTAGTTAACAAAATTAATTAGTAGTTAATAGATTGTTTAGTAGTTAGATGAAATGATCAAATAGTTAATAAAATTAGTTAATAGAAATAGTATAAATAGTAATTTTCAAGATATATAATAACATTGAATAGAATGTAATGAAATCCCTCTTTCTCCTTCTCTATATCTCTCTCTAGTCTTTCTCTCTCTATATCTCTTTCTCTCTTTGTCTCTCTATCCCACTCTCTCTCTCTCTCTCATTCTCTTTTTTTCTCTCTCTTGAGCCGGTTTATAACAAATTGGTATTAGAGTTCTTGATTCTTGGTATAATCAATAGAGGAAAATGATTAATTTGATAAATATAAAAAAGAACAAAATATTCGCAAGCAAGAATGGAAAAAAAATGGGAGGAACGTGACAAAAGGATGGATGCTCATAGCGTAAGCATTGACGATAAATTAATCATTTTACTAAAAATGTATGATATCGATGAAGATATCATAACTTTGATGGAAAAGGAATAAGAAACTGAAAAGAAATTGGAAAGTAGTAAAACAAACAAGTGACAGAAGAAACTTTGTCAATACCCATGGAAGATACCCATGGAAGAACAAGACATTAAAATACTTTCTAAATCTCTCATTTTACCTACTTCTAGTGAAAAATGTTGAGGGTAAAAAAATTTTAATTGTCCAAAAAAGAAACTGTTGATGATGTGTTCTTACCAAACTCCCAAAAAGTTAAACTTCAATTGCTCATAAGGCAAAATCTTTTACCAAAAAAAAAAGTTCAAAAAAAGTCTCTCTCAAGCTCCCCCACCTCTATTTTTCTCCTACTACTCTTCTTGCAACTCAAGTCATATTCATTATTCGTCTTTATCACCTTATCTCCCAACACAAAAGCAAGACTTGGTTCAAAATTCATGGATTCAAAGTCTCAATTCTTGATTTCCATCATTAAGGATAATGATGTCTTAAAAGGGGAAAATATTGTAACAATTACGATTAATAGTAATTATAGTTAGAAATATTAGTTAGTAGTTAACAAAATTAGTTAGTACTTAATAAATTGGATAATATTTAGGTAAAATGATTAAATAATTAGTAGAATTAGTTAATATAAATAATATAAATAGTAATCTTCAAAACATGTAATGTCTTTGAACGGAATGTAATGATTTCTCGAGTTCCTATCACCATCCCCTTCCTTTTACAATCATGACATCGACCAAGAGAAAGAGGCCAATCATCAGCTTCGATAACGATGATTTAATAGAAGTCAACATCAACTGACAGGACCTGTTGATCATCATTACATGAATAGGGTCTTGCAGATTGAGATCTCCTATTTTGGGACGCCTTCTAGCTAATGGGTTTCACCCCATCTCATCTTCAACCCTTCGACAAACCCATAAAAGGACTTACCGACAAGTGTCCAAATTTAGAAGATAACATCCCACTTGTCGTGACTTTAGGAATGCCTCCTCACTATGCTACTATCAAAACCACTTTTTATGTGGTAAAACTCTTGTCCCCCTATAATGCCATTCTAGGTTGTTTTAGCTTGGACAGTCTTGAAGCACTACCGAACACAAGACATATGAAAATCAAATTTATGACACCCTTAGGGTTCGTAAAATTTCATGATTACATTAACCCGTCGATCATCTCCACTATCAAAGGAGAGAATGAAGTTTTCTCAGTAGATACACAGGAGCTTAGAGATAATCCCACCAATCCAAATCTCAACCCGAAGAGAAAGTAATCAAGATTTCTATCACGGATGTACCAGGTTAGAAGATCCAAGTTGGCATCCACCTCCCGACACCCTTCCAAAACTCAATCGTGGACTGCCTTTGACGACATTCTAAACTTTTTGCATGATCCTTAGAAAACATGTCAGGTATTCACCCATTGGTCATAATTCACAAATTAATTGTAAACGCCAATTATAAGCCTATTAAGCAAAAGAAGAGGATATTCGCACTGGAACGTCAATGCGTAATACAAGAGAAAGTCCAGAAGCATCTAGCAGTAAGGTTTATTCGAGAAGTAAGCTACCCGGAGTAGTTAGCCAATGTGGTCATGATAAAAAAGGCTAACGCAAGTGGAAGATATGTGTAGACTTCACCAATCTCAATAATGCGTGTCCAAAAGACAACTATCTGCTCCCAAATATCGACAAATTGGTAGACATTTCATTAAGTCACAAATTCTTAAGTTTTATAGATTCATACTTTGGCTATAATTAGAAACGTATGGCCCCCAAAGACAAACAAAAAACCATTTTCATTACAGAATTGGCACCTTTTGCTACAAAGATATGCCTTCGGTTTCAAGAACACTAGAGTGACCTTTTAGTGGTTAGTCAACAAGGTCTTTAATGAACAACTCAACAGGAATGTGGAGGCCTATTTCGATGACATATTCATCAAAAGCGCCAACGCTGAAAACCATGTGGAAGGTTTGGAAGAAACTTTTCAAATGTTTAAACGATATAATATGAGGCTCAACCCAACAAAGTGCACCTTTAGAATCACTTATGGAAGGTTTCTAGACTTCCTAATCACAAATTGGAGAATCAAACCAAATTTGGAGAAGATACAAGCCATATTGGACATGACACCACTGAGAACGGTAAAGAAAATGCAACGCATCAGGGGGAGGTTTGCGGCCCCAAACCAGTTCATGTCAAAAATAAAGGAAAAGTATAAATCCTTCTACGATGCTTTGAAGAAATCTCAGGAGTTCGTATGGATGCCAGAGTGCCAAATAGCGCTCGGTGACTCAAGGAGTACCTTACATCACCCCCGCTCCTTTTCCGACCTGTTCTTGGCAAGAAACTCTATCTTTACCTCTCTCTATTTCTGACCGAACACTCTGCTCTATTCTTGTGAGGTAGGAATCCACGATGCAAAAGCCGGTATATTACATTAGCCGCGTAGTTTAAGAGTTTGAGGTTAATTATCAACCTATCGAGAAAATGGCCTTCTCCCTAGTCATACCTACTAGATGCCTCCAACCTTACTTCTAAACTCACACCATTGTTGTATTGACCAATCAGCCTCTAAAGCAAATTCTATAGAAGATGGATTTTTTAGGTAGACTCATTAAGTGAAGTATCGAGCTAGGCAAATTTGACATCAAATACCAACCGAGACTAGCAATCAAAAGTGAAACCCTCGCTAATTTCATCCTCAAATGCACACTCCCACCACTCACCGAACAAACCCTTACCAATGACCGAGAAGAATGTTTGTTGCCCGAATGGACCCTTCATGTAGATGGGTCATTAAACTCTTCAGGAAGTAGAGTTGGACTTATCCTAGTGGAATTGGATAATTTCAGATCCGAATACACTCTTCGTTTTGACTTCCAAGCAACAAATAATTAGGCCAAATACGAAGCCCTTCTAACCGGATTGTGAATTGCAGTATCACAGGGAGACCCAAACAAAAAAGTCTTCACTGACAGTCAGTAAGTTGTCAAGTAAATTAAAAGGGTCTACGAAACTAAGGAACCGACAATAGCAATGTATCTGACCAAGTTATGAGTGGCGGTGGACAAATTTGACAAGGTAGACATACAATAAATCCTTCGATCAGAAAATGCATGAGCTGACACTCTCTCGAATCTAGCTAGCTCTGACTCGGTAGCAACCAATTGAATAGTTTATATAGAAAGCCTACCATACCCAAGCATTGAATAGCCTAAGCAGATCTTATCGACGAATAGTTCACCAAATTAGAAAGATCCCATAAAGACTTATTTGAAGCATGAGCAACTACCGAACTCACCCTCCAAAGCTGCTAAGTTAAGGTGTGGGGCCACCTATTATGCCATCATTAATAGGGATCTCTACAAGAAATCTTACACTCATCTGTACCTGAAATGCCTAATACCCAAGGAAGGAAATTACGTACTCAAAGAAATCCATGAGAGGATATATGGCAGTCACCTAGGCACCTGAAATTTGGCAAAACAAGGCTCTCCAACAAGGGTATTATTGACCTACCATGAAGACTGATATGAACGGTTACGTCAAAAGATACAACAAGTGTCAATATTTCTCATCAGTACCTTGCCAACCCTTCATCGAGCTCAACCCAAATGGCCCCAAGGGGAATGGACATCCTCGGGCCATTTCCACCGGCTACTAGATAGCAAAAGTTCTTAATCGTGATCATTGTCAATTTTACCAAGTGGGTAGAAACTGAACCATTAGCTCAGATCACTACTGGCAAGGTGTAGAATTTCATGTGGATGTCTATCATTACCAAATTCGGTATGCGTCACGTTTTGATTACCAATAATGGTAAACAGTTTGACAATAAAAGTTTTAGGACTTCTGCAGCAGATTAGAAATACAACATCATTTCACCTTCATTGCAAATCTACAAACTAACGGCCTCACCGAAGTGACGAACTGAACAATCTTGTAAGGACTAAAGGCTGCACTAAATGAAGTCAAAAGCCATTAGGTAGAGGAGCTCTATAGCATTCTTTGGACCTACAGAACAACACCCTAAAAGGCAATAGGAGAAACACCGTTTAGCCTAACTTACGGCTATGAAGCAGTGATACTAGTGGAAATTAGCATCTATTTACTTCAAGTAGATCAATACGAGCTTAGCATTGTGCAAAAGGTTAGATTTGCTCCCCAATCTAAGAGAAACCGTATCTGTTCGAGTGGCCGCTTATCAGTAGTAGATGGTGCGATATAACAATAGGCAGGTCAAGACTAGAATGTTCAAGCCGGGTGATCTGGTGTTAAAGGAAGGTAGAGGCCACCGATTAACCTCAACTAGGGAGAGAATTAGAACCCAATTTGGAATGCCCTTATCTGGTATGTTCAGAAATTTACCCAGGAATATATTGTCTTAATCACCTAGATGGTTCGATCATGTCCAGGACATAGAACTTCGAAAACCTGTGCATTTACTATCAGTGATGATTATCACATTCTCGAGAGTACACACTATGCTCAGTACTTAGTCAAACAGTTAGATAAGACCTCTAGGGTCCTTCATACAGTTATACTATCCCATCGGCCAACTGATCTATCTCTATATCTATGTTTTTTGAAGTTTGTCATTAATATGGGATGTATCTCCCTAAAGGGTAGATACGGTCTATTCTATTATTTGAACTCTCGTGATCGAATGTCCTACCGAGCGAAACATGCCATCACTAACGGTTGTATGTTCCTGACGGGTAAATACGGCTCATCCTATCATTTGAACTCTTATGTTCGAATGTCCTATCAAACAAAGCATGTCATCAATAAGGAATGTATCTCCCCGACATGTAGACATGGTCTATCTTATCGTTTGAACTCTTGTGATCTACTGAATGAAACGTGTCATCAATAAGGGATGTATTTTCTCGATTGGTAAACACAGCTCATCTTATCATTTAAACTCTCATGATCGGATGTCCTATCAAATATAGCGTGTCATCAACAAGGGATGTAACTCTCCAACTAGCAAACACAGTCCATGCTTTTGGCTAAAATCTGATAACAAGTTAATGACGTTTAAGCGCACTAACAAAAATAACAGTTGAACAATTCAAATGTGTTGAGACGTATTATTATGCTTTACATCGTAGATGTAGGATAGATAGGCAGTATAATTTTCAAGAAGGAAAGACAAAAAGTTCATTTGTCGATATTAGTACAAGGCAGAGCAGATACAAGTGAAACAAGAAGTACAAAATTTTGTACAAGGAAAAAGAGACATCATACAATTGGAAGAAATATTACAAAAACTTTTACAAGAGAAGCTGGAAGGGACTTTGAAAGGGTAGGAGATAGCCAAAAAAAGATAGAAAAGATACATCAAGTTTTGCACCTTCTCTATCGTCCGATCTCCTCTGATTTCCCAATTCTTTTTGTCGCCCGACTAGAAAAAGGCTGAGAAATAATCCTTAACCACCTGTTGCACGTTGGGGTGGGCTGATGATTCTGACCTTGAGAAGAGAGCTTCCTCTATGAATAAAAATCTCTCAGATCCAAGCTAAAAACTCTCTGTACCCAAAGCCAACATCCTCAAGCAATCTCGACAAATTCCATCGTAACACTGGGATTCCAATCGTCATGATGGGACCTCATATCGATGGTCCCATTCCTGATGGGGCCATGTATTGACAGAAATCTTTTAGAACACTAGGTTTTATGACCCAAAACCCATATTCAAGCTATCTCTATGAGGCACCTACTCTCAACAGGAGGAACTCTTAAAGTCACTCTAAGAACAGTCGAAATCACTTCGAAAAAGTATTGAAATCTCCACTTCCATTTATAATCATGAAGACGTGATCTTTACGACTATAGGCAATTGAAACGCCCCCAATGAAAGGCATGCGTAATGAATGAGGAATTTAAACTCTCCAACTTTCTAGTAGCATTTATTTAGGGGTTATTTATTTGGTAGTTATCGCCATTAATATCCCCATGTCCTTTCAAGTGGTGATCTTTGAACTTATTCCTTATATCATTTTCTCTAAACCAACACAAGGAGTAGGGGCAAGTGATGGGGTGTGGTCCAAAAGCCCATCAATGTGAGGTGTAAGCCCAAGGCCCAATGATAAAAATCCTAAAATGCGTTGAAGCGTTTCCTCTCAGTGCATACCGACCACGGAAGCTGCCTAATCGGCTCTCAAATCTTTTTAGTACTCAATATTTGGTCAACGTGAAAATAACAAGGAAGGAAATTTTTGAATCCTCACAAATAATGAAAGTAATCTCCTAACAAATTGAACTTCATCCAACTAGTAAGATTCCAAATCTCTTAAGATTTCATTAAGTACCCGAAGATCTCAAGACACCTCAAGAAGGAAAATAGGATTTCAACGCCCTGGATACATATGAATGTCACACACAGAGACTATATATATATATATATATATATATATATATATATATTATTAAGTCCATCAGCCAGGTACGCTCTTTGAACTTACACATAATACACAAAGACAAAACGGAATTCTCTTTTAGTCTATTTCTTTTCTTAAAAAATCATTCTTTGATTTGAGCGTCGAAGTTTTCATCACGGGATGCCCTTTGACGGCTTTTTGCTAGTCTCAGTAATCAAGATCATCAGACGGTCAGTTATCTCATTCGAATTAGTAAAACTATCATCTGTAGAACCAAACATACCTCCAACAAAATCCACGCTTACAAATTGTTTGTGCTTGCAGGCTATCATAGCAAAAGAATCTTTTAGTTTGAATATTTTTTCAGTTTAAAGTAGATCTGAACCATTCAAAATGTTTAAAATTTTTTTCAATTTTTTATTTAGTGATAAAAATTGTTATCATTACACAAAGAGAATTTGAAAAAGCATCAATGTTCCTTAAAACAAAATAGCCACTTCAATATTAATAGTTTAAATTTATGTTGGGAATTTAAAATGTTAAGCGAAGTCAAATAAATAGAAAACAATACTCCAATCCGCTTACTCAATCACATAAAAGGATTCAATTCTTTTTAAAATACTTGTATTGCCTAAAAACTAGAATAATGTGAATGGTGTAATGGTGTAATGTTATAATGTATAAAGTCAATGGATAATCGATGTATTAGGATGAAATATTAGATATTTTAATTAATTTTTAAATTTAAAATTTAAAATTTAAAAATAAAAAAAATTTATATTAAAAAAGTTATCCCTTAAATAGAGAGTCCATAAATGTTTAAATCAAATTAGTTAGAATATAATTGTAAATAATGATCGTGTTATTAAAAAAATATTAAATCTCTAGAAAAAAATCAAATTTAAATTATTATATAAAATTTAATTTTTTTATTTTTTGACTCGTTTTAACATAAAAATCTTTAACTTAAACGTGTAATGAATCTAATGGTCCTAAAACCACGTCCATAAAGATGGGGTCCATGAAAAGATGCCTCGGAGTGTCGGAAAAGGCTTGCAAGGAAAGGAAGAAGGGTATGCAAACGCGTCGGCGAGGCCAGGTCAAGTGAATCGCTTTCAATTTCATACTGTTTTGTCTTTAATCGGCGACGTCGTTTTCGGCTTTCCAAAAATTATCAACAAAAGTGTCACTATCAGACGTTGGGTGTTCTTCCACGCCACTCACACTCAATGTGGACCGTCCATCCACTTGCCTTCTGGGCCATCCTTGGGCGTTCACGTCCTTGTCACATCACGAGCTTCACGCGTTCGCCCCCCTCCCGTAACTCTTTTGGGACCCGCACCGCCATTTTTGACCGAAAATTTACTCCCCTTTTTTTTTTCTTCCCAAGAGACGTAAGTAAGTGTGATTAAATGAAAATACAGAGATTTTATGGTTTGATCGAAACTACAAGTTTTAAGCATATTTGGTTCCACTATTTAATTTTTTTAATTTAAAAATAAATAATTAAGTATTTGATAATATTGGAAAATTATTTTCAAGAATTTAAATATATTTAATTAGAAGTTTCAGAAAAATAATTTATTTATTAAAATGATTAAAAAAGATATGTGATTATTTATTTAGTGCGGTGGGTGGTAGGCTCGTAGTAGTGCGTTAAAGCTGTGACATTGCAATGGCGCACCAAGGTAAGAGACTGCAAAAATATGCTATTTTTAAGGAAGTTAGTTAAAGATTTATAAATTATAATTATATCGTAAATTCTGATAAGAAAGTTGATTTGATATCGACCTTTGTATCGTATTAAAAGAACAGGATAATGATCACAATCCACTTTACAATCCACTTTTTAAACGATCAAAAAATTACAACTAAAACCATTACTAAATCAATGTCTGATGGATCTAGTAGTAAAATATTAGATTTCATTAATCAAAATTTTAAGTTCGATGATTGAAAATAAAAAAATAAGTATTAAGAAAATTTATTTCTGAATTAAATTTTATAATATTCAAATCAAATTAATTAGATAACTCAGATAACTCCCGTTTCAAAAACAAAAAAGTGACTTCTAAAGGAATCTATTTGGCATACTATGTGAGAGGAAACTAAGGAGTAAAAATCTAATTCTACAATCACATGTCCAAAATCCGTGTCCAAATCTAAAGAGTGGAGGATGAGGAGATATTTGTGCAATTATTTTTTTATATTATAATAGTTATTCTTTTCTAAAATTCTTAATTTTTGTATTTGTAAATTTATTACTATAAATCTATAAGAATATTACTAGTCTAACCAACATAAAATATTCTTGAGGGTTGATTTCTATTCTTTTTTTTTTTTAATTTCTATGATACACTTGAAGTTCGATTTTTCTTTTTAAATAATACACTGCAATTTTAACTAGTCTTTTATTAGAAAATAATGAGATCTGGAATTTTAAATACAGTAATACTAATTAATAAGAAAATATATAATACTGATTACATACTATCATTTGGTATTCAATACAAAATCGAAATCACATGAAGGGCCTTTTCCTTGTCTATTTTAAAAGGTATGCTTTACATAAAGACTCTAGGTGCTTAATTCAAAGGAAAGATGAAGTCTACAAATACAAACAAAGCCTTCTTAAATACAGAAAAAAAAATTATATTAAAAAATTTTCTCTCTCTAAAGGGTTTGACGTTAGTTCGAATAAAATTAATAAATATTGATTAATTAAATAAAAAAATAGAAAAGAAGAAGAAGAAAGCAACGATAGCAGCAACTTCTCTTTGATCAAAGGAAATGAACAGTTGACCTTGTTCATTTTAATAAGACACCAAAAATGTCGTTACTGCAATATTCAACGCGCTGTGGCGGCGTCTAAGAGGCTTCTGTAGAGACGCTTTTGTATTTGGTAGCTATGCAATATTAACAATTTTTTTTATTTTCAAAATAAATTAACATATTAAACTAATTAATATTTATATAAAAATTATTGTATATATTTTTTTTATATTTACATATTTTTTTATATTTTATAAATTATTTATTTATGTAATTATAATTTTTATTTTTTATATTATTTATTTTATAAATAATAATTATATATTTTATCATTTTAAATTTTTATTATAAAAAATGACTATTCAGATTTTCATAAAAATAATAAATATTTATATAAAAATCTTTATTTTTTTATATTTACTCATTTTTTCACATTTCTGATTTTACAAATTATCATTTTCTCAAATCGTTGCATATCCATTTTTATTTTTCTATTTCCGTTTCCATACAACCTACCTTAGAAAAACTTATTTTTATATTATAAAGTAATTAAACATCTGAATCTATTGTAGACAGGAAAAAATTAAAAAAAAAAACATTTTAAAATATGAAATATAAAGCAGAAAGTAGTGAAAAGGGTTAAATATTATAATTTTGACAGAAGAAATATTGTTTTAAAGAATTTAATAACCTTTAAAAAATATTTATCCATATTTTGATTAAAATTTATGGGGCAGTTCAGTCACCCCATGCCCCTACGGAAAGGAGATTGACACTTTTTATGCTATTCATGTATTTTTATTTATCTAATCCACATATTTTGCAGCACATGTGATTATTTATTTATTTATTTGTGATTTGTAACTATTTATTTGTTTAATGCGTGATTAAAAATGTTAAAATGCAATTAGAAACAAATTCGGACTTGAATTAGAGAAGAAAATTGGGATACAGCGATGCCTAATCGCAGAATTAAGAACGATGATCAACGACCAACATCGTTTAAAATATTTCTTAATTAAGATAAACAATTTTAATTAAAAATATTGGATTGCTTTTCCTCAGTGTCATTCAATCATCTTACTCCAATTTTTCATTAGCCAATGTATAATGTCAGAAACCCCGACATGGATGACCTTATAAACATAAGATTTACCAATACTTGAGATATATAGTTTGAGGGGATATGGGAATGTTTGAATTTGGGAAGCAAATTTGTGTTGAGTAAATGTTGGCTGATCAAACAATCCATACAACATAGCTTTTGTGTGAGTCCCTCAACTGTGCAGCTTTACAATTTTAGCATATAATGAAATCTAAATATTAACATAATTACATAGTCTTTTCTTTAGAAAAATAACAATTTTTAAATTTAACATAAAGAGTTAATGTAATTGATGCAGCATTCATCTATATCGCGGATGAGCATCAGACCAAGTTGTATTTTCCCCTATCTCTAATTTTGAGAGCTCGAGTTAAAAAAAAAAGCATTTATCTATATCTTACACTTAGATCCCAATTTATTTAGTAAGAGAATTAGCAACTCTACTTTAGAAAAGATTTAAAATCTAATTTTGGACAAATTTATTATGGATATTTTGATATCATATACAAAGATTGTTTGATGTGTGCATTATTTGTGAACTTTTTACATGTGTTTTGATATAAAAATAATGCAAAACAGAAAGCAGTTGATTCATTTCAAAGTTTATTATCTAATAATTAAAATTTTTCTCAGAGTTTGTTGTTTAATTAATACCGAGCAGGACACTTATCAAAGATCATTTCGAAAAATGAGTCAAATGTCACCTCAAAAGACGAGGTAAATAAGAAAATGCTAATGTTGAGTAATCAATAATAATAATAATAATAATAATAATAATAATAATAATAATACTCAAATTTTTATTTATAAAGTGAAATTGATTTTATGAATTTTAGATATTTTTTATATTTTATTTTATATCACATATTTATTTATATAATTATTTTTTTATGTAATAATAATAATCATATTTTTATTTTATTAAATAAGATCGATGATATAAATATTTTTATATTATTATATTTTATATTATATAATATTTTTATTAATATTTAAATAATTTATATTATATTTTATTAAATCATATATTTGAAAATTAAATTTCACGTTCAGGAAAAGAGGGGAACTCCTCAAAGCTATATAGACCGGTGTTGAATCCGTCGTGGTTGTGGTTGGAGCCTGACAAGTGAAATGCAAACAAACATTGTTCATCTAGAAGCTACAACGTGGAATTTTCAAAAATTTTGAACTAGGTGGCCCCCACCTACTCCGCTTTTCCTTTTCTAGCTTCCAGAGCATGTCTTCGGATTCCTCTTGTACCGGTCACATCGACAATATTAAATTCACCCTTCCCCATTTATTTTATTTTTCATTTTTTAAGTAATTATAATTTATAATTTAAATGAATCGTACCGATCATAAAAAATATAGTTTATTTGATGCACTATAAACGTTCAGACCTAAGTAGGCCCCGAAGAAGGTATGAGATGGTGGATTTTTTTTTTTTTTTTATAAATGTATTTGTATTTAAATTTTTTCTGATTAATTTGATTTGACTATTATAAAATCTATTTTAAGATATTAAAATAGTGGCTTTGAATGGGATTTTAGATTTTTTTTAGTTATATTTAGTTTAAAATATGAAATAAAAAGTGAGTTTAAAGAGACGAGAAAGAATTAAAAAATTTAAAAATTTAAAATTATATGAAAACAAAACTTAAAAACTAATAATTTAATTTTTATCTGATATATAGAAATTTGCATTATTTTAATCTTAAAAGATAAAATTTTATTTTATTTTCGTCTACCTTAATCATTTATGACATTTTTTGTCATTTATCATCTTTTGCTCACGCTAGCATTTAGCGTTAGAATTGGGGTGATGTGTATATCTACACACTTTTATTTTACTTGTTTTCAAAAATTACAGGGATCTAATCTAGAGTTTTTGAATACTTCATGACGTGGGGGCAATGGTTGGCGTTGGAGACGTTTAGTCCCCCCAATAGAAAATTGGCTCTCAGGCTTAAGGGCGGGGCCAAGACTCTCCAGTTGTTTGCTCATATCTTGAATCTTTGACTCAATCCTCTCCATCTGATGATGGCTGACTCACTCTGGAGCAGGGGCCACAATCGGTTGGCAGGGGATTGCTAGCTGTAGGGCTTGATCCTGATGAGGCGGGTGAGGGGAGGTCGCATGATCACGAACAAAGTGATTGGGTGCTATAAGAAGGGCGGCCTTAGAAAGTGTTGTAATGCGCCCTTTTACAACAGGGGAGGCTTTTGAAGATACTGTGGCTCTTAGAGGCATAGTTGTTAGAATAACAGAGATTGCTCTAGTCCATTTTCCACGGACGGCGCCAATCTGTTAGAGGTGGTTGCGGCTCCACAAATATCTGCTTTTTGTAGATTTAAACGGTTGTCGTTAGAAGGGATGTAATACCTATAAAAATCGCCGGAGGGTACTTCGACGGGGAGATTCCGACGTTCAAGTCAGAAAAAACGGTTTTCGAACGAAAGAGAAACAGACTAAGAGTTCAAGAAAGTGGTTCCCTATAATTAGAGTGCCCAATATGTGAGGTCAAGAGAGCGTACCCGGTTTGGAGGATTTTAGGATGTTTTATACCTGTGAGAGTCGTGCGCCCTCGGGGTGCTTCAATCTTACTTTCCTTATCGAACAGATGCGAAAATCTCGGAAGTTCAATATTCTGATTTGATCGTGGTTATCATCTTTTGAGAAATTTTCATTTTCTGGTGGGATCATTTCCTAAACTGAAAGATTTTAAAGATACTGTTTTCAAATAGAAAATTGGGACTGTTAGGATATTTTAACCTGCCTTTGGAATCATTAGAGCTGTTAGCTATTGATCGGTCGTTCGAACGATGAAGGGTCTTTAGAATTCGTACATTTAATGGACCGACAACTGAATACACCATCGGAGCGGTTACCTTTGCTTGATAAATCTCGTTCGGTTGGTGTGGCGACTAAGACCCTATCGCTCATAGGACCGAGCGACCAAGGTCCTATCGTTTGGGAGATTTGGACGACTGAAATCCTTTGATAAATAGTCATAGAGAATATCAAACATTGATCGATAGCTGTCCTTTTGTGGGTCTCGCGTGTAGGCTTTGTTGATGTGATCCTTTCGAATTGGACATAGAGATATGTTCCATCAGAAGGATATGGGAATATTTGAATTTGGGAAGCAAATTTGTGTTGAGTAAATGTTGGCAGATCAAACAATCCATACAATATAGCTTTTGTGTGAATCCCTCGATAGTGCAGCGTTACAATTTTAGCATATAATGAAATATAAATATTTACATACCTACATTGTCTTTTCTTAAAAAAGAAGATTAAATTTAACGTAAATAGTTAATGTAATTGATGCAACATTCATTGATATTATCAATAAATTTTAACTCAAACAACATCTTTTTTTATTCTTAATTCTGAGATCTCGAAGTTAAATTTTATTATTATAAAAAAAATGCATTTATCAATATCTTTATCCCAATTTATTTAGCTAGAGAATTAGCAACCCCACTTTAGAAAATATTTAAAATCTAATTTTGGACAAGTTTGTTATGGATATTTTGATATTATATACAAAATTTGTTCGATATGTGCATTCTTTGTGAACTTTTTACATGTTTTTTGATATCAAAATAATGCAAGACAGAAAACAGTTGATTCATTTCAAAGTTTATTATCCAATAATTAAAAATGTTCTCAAAAAGTTTGTAGTTTAATTAAGAAGGAGCAGGACACTTATTAAAGATCAATTCGAAAAATGAGTCAAATGTCACCTCAAAAGACGAGGTAAATAAGATAATGTTAATGTTTGGACGGATGATCCGGAGGAATAATCAATAATAATAATAATAATAATAATAATAAAATTTTTATTTTTCGAGTGAAATTAATTTTATAAATTTTATATATTTTTATATTTTATTTTATATTACATATTTATTTATATAATTATTTTTTATACGATAATAATAATTATATTTTTATTTTATTAAAAGAAATCGATGATATGAATATTTTTATATTATTATATTCTATATTGTGTAATATTTTTATTAATATTTAAATAATTTATATTATATTTTATTAAGTCATATACTTGAAAATTAAATTTCACATTGAGGAAAAGCTATATAGAGGGGAACTCCTCAAAGCTATATAGACCGGTGTTGAATCCGTCGTGGTTGTGGTTGGAGAGTGACAAGTGAAATGCAAACAAACCTTGTTCATCTAGAAGCTACAACGTGGAATTTTCCAAAATTTTGAACTAGGTGGCCCCCACTTACTCCACTTTTCTTTTTCTAGCTTCCAGAGCATGTCTTTGGATTCCCCTTGTACCGGTCACATCAACAATATTAAATTCACCCTTCCCCATTTATTTTATTTTTCATTTTTTAAGTAATTATAATTTATAATTTAAATGAATCGTACTGATCATAAAAAATATAGTTTATTTGATGCACCATAAATGTTCAGGCCAAGGTAGCCCCGAGGAAGGTACGGAATAGTGGGTTTTCCGATATATAAATTTTATCAGGATAATTCAATCTACTTATTATAAAATTTATTTTAAGAGTTTAAAATAGTGGATTTGAATGTGATTTTAGATTTTTTTTAATTATATTTAGTTCAAAATATAAAATAAAAAGCGAGTTTAAAGGAATAGGGAAGAATAAAAAAATTTAAAAATTTAAAATTATATTAGAACAAAACTTAAAAACTAATAATTTAATTTTTATCTGATATATAGAAATTTGCATTATTTTAATCCTAAAAAGATAAAATTTTACTTTATTTTTGTCTACTTTAATCAATTATGACATTTTTTGTCATCTATCATCTCTTGCTCACGCTAGCATTAATAGGTTGTTTGAATGGAAAGATTTAGAAAAAAAAAAGATTTTGAGAGAAAGTTATGATTTTCTTTCGTTTGGGAGTTTTAATACGAGAGAAAAGAAAAGAAAAGAAAAGGAGGGATTTGGAGAGATTTCAATTTAAAATTTTTTCTCTCCTAAAAGTGGAGAGAAATGGAAAGAAAAGAAAATGTTAAGGTTAAAATATTTTTATATTTCAAAAATATTCTTTAAAAATTGAAAGCAAAAATTTTTATTCCCAATGAATCTCATTTCTTTTCTTTTCTTTCATAAAACTCCTAAACAAGATAGAGATAAAATTATAATTTTCTCTTCTTTTCTTTTCTCTTCTAACTAATCTTTTTTTTTTCTCTCTAAAACTTCCAAACATACTATTAGCGTTAGAATTGGGGTGATGTATATATATATCTACACATTTTTATTTTACTGAAAAGGTGA
Source organism: Dillenia turbinata (assembly GCA_037126225.1). Lineage (NCBI taxonomy): Eukaryota > Viridiplantae > Streptophyta > Magnoliopsida > Dilleniales > Dilleniaceae > Dillenia > Dillenia turbinata. The sequence continues at coordinate 11,560,115 of JBAMMX010000017.1, forward strand.
TTTAATAATCCTGAACTAAGTTAAATAATTAATTTTTTTTTTTAAAAGAGGGAAATATAGTTTGAGTTTAGTTGGCACATTAAATTGAAAGTCAAGTCCTCCTAATTATTTATTTTTTCAAACAAGATGATGGGTATAAATTTAGAGAGAGAGAGAAAAAAAAAAACACATTTTAATAATCGATAAAAGTTGTTGGATTTTTCGGAATCAACTTTGTTTCTGATGGGACATAATCCAAATATCAACTATTACAGTATTCGGGGCATGATACCCGGGGCAGGATACCCGAAGAAGCACACATGGTCTCGAAGGGTTTAGTCCCTCCGATCATAAAACACATTGACTTAGATAACACGACCGACGAGCGGATATATTCGGTAAAACCAAACGCCTGTTCTTACTATCTGATCAACGGCAGCCGAATACCAAATGAATCGAATGTTCCTACTCTCAACTGGTAATACTCAAACTGAATGTCATCCTGATTGAATTTTCTATTACAATACAAAGCATATTTCCTGCATAAATAAGGAAATATAAAGGATCTAATCGATAAGGGAAAGAATCTCTCCGTATGACTCAATTTTCTAAGTAAAAACATTGAATTTTTGACACTCATAGATCTGAAATCCTCGATCACTCCACCAGGAAATTAGGGTTTTCAATGCCCCAAGAAGGTACGGCTCTGAGAGGGACGCTATATAAAAGCTTTTGAAACATCAAGTCAGGTAAGTCCTTTAACTCAATACAGGATACACAAAGATCACAGGAAGATCCGTTCTCCCCTCTTCTCAGTCTGTTTATCCTTTCGAAAATCGCTCTTTCTGACTTGAGCGTTGGAGTTTCTCCCGCAGGAGAACCCTCTGGTGGTCTTTTGTAGGTTTTAAGCCTCCTCATTGAGTACCCGTTTGAGTCACAATGAGTCGGATCTGTGGAGTCGAAACCTACCTCCAACAAATTGGCGTCATCCGTGAGAAATTAGGCTAGTCGTTACTGTTTCTCACCAACTTCCTATCACCAAACCAAAATAGCTACAGTTAAGAGAAAATGGCCTGCCATCAGGTTCGACGATGATGATTTGATCAGGGTTGACTGTAGCCGCAACGATCCCATAGTTGTTACTATCAAAATAGAGTCTCATAAGGTAAAAAGGGTTCTCGTTGACCAAGACGCAAATTGCAACATCCTTACTTGGGATGCTCTCTATCTAATGGGACTCAGTTTTTCATACCTTCAACCCCCAACCAGATCTTTCAAGGGATTGTCTGATGAATGCATCTATCTAGAGGGGATCATTCCACTCGCTATAACTTTAGGGACCCCCCTAACCATACAACTGTTAGGGCTACCTTTTACGTGGTAAAACTATTCTCACCATGCAACGCCATCCTCGGTCGACCAGGTTTGGACAAACTGGAAGCCTTACTCAGCACTCGAGACATGAAAATGAAGTTTAGAACGTTGAAGGGGATCACAACTATCCACAGCGATCTCGATCCCTACACCTTCTTCGTTGATCGAGATGGGCATGAGAGCTTTCCTATCGATACCCTAGAACTCAGGGGGATATCGAACTGATGAGCAAACCAAAACCAAGAGAAGAGGTGATCGAAATTCCTTTGACGAAAGACCACAATCGGACTGTTGAGATTAGGGCTACTCTGTCTTTGGCCCTATGAGATGCTTTTGTTAGTTGCCTATAGCGACACTCCAAAGTTTTTGCTTGGTCCTCTAAGAATATGCTTGGTATCGATCCGTCTATCATTACTCACAAATTAACAGTAAACCCCGGCTACAAATAGGTTAAACAGAAAAAGATGGTATTCGCCCTTGAATGCCAACGAGCCATTTAAGAAGCGGTCCAAAAATTACTAAATATCGAGTTCATTTGTGAAGTCAAATATCCCGAATAGCTAGAAAATGTAGTCCTTGTGAAAAAAGCCAATGGTAAATGAAGAATGTACATAGACTTCACGGATCTTAACAAAGTATGACTAAAAGATAGTTACCCTCTCCCGAATATCGACAAGTTGGTGGACAACTCCTTAGGCTACCAACTTTTGAGTTTCATGGATGCCTACTCGGGTACAATTAGATACGTATGGCGCCCGAGGACGAAGAGAAAATGAGCTTTATTACTGAGTTCGGTATATACTGCTATCGAGTTATGCTCTTCGGTCTAAAGAATGCAGGGGCGACCTTCCAACGGCTAGTTAACGGAGTCTTCAAAGATTAGTTTGGTCACAATGTAGAAGCATATGTGGATGATATGTTTATAAAAAGCATTGACGCCAAAAATCACACTGCCGACCTATTATGCCCCGAACCGGGAATCGTGAAAAGCCGTTCGTTGCCCTGGATACCGGCTGTATTTCTACAGAAAATCGGGCAGAACCTCCCCATAAATCGGAAGTCTCCCATATACAATTATACCTGTATACCTGTATAAATTAAAATCATCCTGTAAATTAAACCAATGGCCATCCCGGCCTCTCCAAAATAATCCGCCAAATCTCACAACCGACATCCAGACAATGCAAGGCTAACAAATCACCAACAGTGCTAGCCACAAACCTCTACTGTCATGCCCAACTGGAGCATGAGCAGCCACCACACCGAGCGGGCCTAATTTTATACAAATACATTACAATTTCTCAAGTTAACACTTCAAATAGTTACAAATGCCTCAATGTAAGTGAAATTAGAGTTTCGCAAACAAAAGTTCAAAAATTATACAGTCATCCCAAAATATGTACACAGTCAACTACGGACCTCAATATCAAGACCACGCAGGGTCGACATAAAGTACAAAATTTATATTTTCAATTAAAACTTCAATCTCACCGACAAGCTATCATACCTCTAGAGCCAAATGTGTCTCCCTAGCACCATAATCCTGTCTGGGGAGGGAAAGAGGAGGGGTGAATACTCAGGAAAGAATACTCATTGAGTGAGTGGGTCAATGTAATCGTGTAATATGGGGTGTGAAACTGGAGTGTCAAAGCATAAGTATACAAATCATATTTTAAATCATCATTCTTTTCATTTCAACAATATATCATTAGCACGCATTATCAAATCAAATATGCATCCAAAATACTGTCATTAAAATCATAGAGCTGCCAGCCGAAAGTGTCCTGGCAGAGGTCTACCGCGACTTATGACAGGCGCACCGGGGGTGTTATATGCGATTTTATTTAAAGTGCTCTCTACCCCGGCGTTGGCGACGGACCTCGTCCAGGTGCTAGACTTGGATAGCATCCAAATCCTCCTCCTTTCGGGTTCAACCTGGCTAGTACCGTATCGTAAATATAATCTCGACAACTCGTGGGATACCCCAGGCTTAGGCATATCCGGACGCCACCCAAGCGCCTCTCACGGTATCCTTCGTAGCTACGGAACAATACATATCAAAGCCCTCAAGGCCAAAATCAATATCATATCAAACATGTGTTGTAAATCAGGTTCACAAACCAAATGCAACATATAGCATAAAATGACACATTTTTACATTTCAACCACATGCATGCATATTTTCATAATTCAACAAATTTTTGGACACTCCATCGGTTCACAAAAATCATTTCCAAAACCAGTCAAAATGTTTCAAGCACATGATAAATCATGCTCATTTATCAAACTGTTATAAAGCATGGTTTACATATTAAACGAAAACATTGAAATAAATCCCACTCACCTATACATGAGGGTCAATCACTCCCTAAAATGCACAAGTGTCGAAACCGTGGTCCCCTTGAGCGGTCTCCAATCAAGTCACTACAATTATACCACATCACATATTTCTCACACCTCAACCTCAATTATATCTATATACATTTACAACATCACATTGTTCAGTCCATATACACTTGCATATACTCACAATTCAATCAAATGAAATCTTACTCGATCCTCGATTGACCTTTTCTAATACAAAATCATAATTATGTCATCAATTTCCATTTTCTCTAATTTTTGTACAAATCTCAATTCTTCAATTCATGAATACACTTTAATGTCATCAATTACATTTCATTTATAAATAAGTAATACATTGAAAATCAAGTCTAATGAAATCCTAAAAATCATTCAATATCGGAATTTACCATAAAATAATAAATCTTCTCCCAAAATAGAAATTCTTTGAAAAATCATAAACTTTCCGATTCTCATCTGATTTCTTCAAACCATATGTCATTTTCAAGGGATTGAAGCCTATTTTCATCATATAGAGATTGTAATTGAATTACCTATATGCAACCCCAACTATAATGTAAAACAACGCATCAATCCTTAGATTCAAATCCCAAATTTTGACTGTTTTCATGCATTCATCAAATTAAACTCTGGGAGAAATTATTCTACATAAATCAATATGATTTTATTATCTAGAACAATCCAATTCATTTAAAATTCTATACTTAGTCTTAATAATCACATATAAATTGTCAGAAAATGCATTCTAATCAAATATAACGTATATTCTAAACATACACAGATCTTTTCACCCTAAATTTCATTCACTTTATCAAAAGGGTACGAATTTCCTCACTTAAGGTATTCGCAGTTCACGGACTTAGCCTCCTTGTGTCATTCATTTCAGTCCAAACCTGCAATGTGTCCGATTCGAACTAAAATTTCAATAATTTAGCTAAATCACTAAAAATATCGAAACCCTAGACCTAATTCATCCTTACCAATGCAGAAAGTGGAGTCAGCAGATTCGGCCTAGGGTTTTGAAGGCTTCCTGCTGCTGGGGTTTCTGCAAGGATCGCAGAAATGTTCGCGGCTGAAGAGAAGCAGGGACGCGAGCGAACAGAGGGAGAGGGAATTTCGTCGCGCGTGAAGGAGGGAGAAGAGAGCGAGCACTCTCTGTCCGCGCAGAAAAGGGAGAGAATAGAGGGAATAGAGAGGGAGAGAGGGAGAAAGAGAAAGAGAGAGTGGGAAATAGAGAGAGATCGTAGGAGAAGGAGAGGGATCCGAGAGGCAGAGAGAACTCGAAAGGGAAAGAGAGAGAGAAAACGAAGGAGAAAAGTGTAACAGCGAGAGGGATAGAGAGAAAAAGGGACGAGGAGATGATGGCGGTGGTGGTGTTCGGTGGTTGAAGGCGGTGGACGGCGGAAGAGATAGAGAGAGTGAGTCAGTGAGAGATAGAGAGAGAAACAGAGATGGAGAAAGAGAGAGAACCGAAAGGGAAAGATAGAGAGAGAGAAGAAGTGGCGGCGATGACGGTGGTTGGTGACGTGCGGTGGCGGAGAGAGTGAGGGAGAGCGGCGGAGGTGGCGACGGAGAGGGTGAGATAGCTGCGGGGGAGAGAGAGAGAGAGAGAGAGAGAGAGAGAGAGGGATTAGGGCTTTTAGCCCTAATCCTAAATTGGGGCAAAACGCAGCGTTTTGCTGCGTTTTGCAACCCTTTTTTTTTTTATAATTATTTAAATAAGTAAAAATTTAAATAAATAAATAAATAGGTGTGTATATATATATGTATATATATTTTTATACTCACCCTACAAATCGGAAGTACAAACACTTTAAATATACCAAAAGTTCGATTTAAAAATCCCAAAATCGAAAATCAATATAATATATATATATATAAAAATTTCTCTGCTTATATATAAATTGAGAAAATATTTTATATATATTTCATGAACAGTACATTAGTATGGACACCGCAGTGTCGGTGTTACATTTTCTAACCCCCTAAAATAAGTTTCGTCCTCGAAACTTAAAGAAAGCTATACAGAAAATAAATGGGGGTACTGTCTCCTCATGGCCTCCTCAGGCTCCCAAGTCTCTTCCTCGATCTGATTGTTGCGCCATAGCACTCGGACAAGAGATACCTCCTTGTTCTGTAACTGCTTGATCTGCTGGTCCAGTATGGCCACAGGCTGAATAAGTAAACTCAAGTCCTCTTGTACCTCTACTGGCGGAGGCTCCAAAATATGCGAAGGATCTGGGATGTACTTCCTCAATACTGATACATGGAAGACATCATGGATCCGAGATAACTCATTTGGCAGCTCTAGTCTGTATGCTATGCTCTCAACTCTATTGAGGATACGGAACGGGCCAATGTACCTGGGGCTCAACTTGCCCCGCGGCCGATGTCGAATGAGTCCTCTCAAAGGAGAAATCCTAAAAAATACCATATCACCCACCTCAAACTCTAAAGGCCGGCGTCTCCGATCCGCATATGCCTTCTGTCTGTCCTGGGCGGCTTTTAACCGCTCGCGGATCACCCTGACCTTTTCCTTAGTCTCATCGACTAACTCAACATTAGTAAGGCGTCTCTCACCTACCTCATCCCAGCACAACGGGGTGCGACACTTCCTGCCATAAAGTGCCTCATGAGGTGGCATACCGATGCTGGCTTGATAGCTATTATTGTATGCAAACTCCACCAGCGGTAAATGCCTGTCCCAACTACCCCGAAAATTCATAACACAAGCCCGAAGCAAATCCTCAAGCATCTGAATGGTCCTCTCCGACTGACCATCTGTCTGCGGGTGATATGCTGTGCTAAAACTGAGTCGCGTGTCCAAAGCTTCCTGCAGCTTGGGCCAAAATCGAGAAGTGAACCTCGGATCTCTATCTGAGACTATGGACACAGGAACTCCATGCAGTTTGACTACTTCGTCAATATACAGACGTGCCAATGTCTCCAATGGAGAGTCGCTACGCATTGGAATTAAATAGGCGGACTTGGTGAGTCGATCGACTACCACCCAAATGGTATCATACCTGGCCTGAGTCCGTGGCAATCCCATAACAAAGTCCATAGTCACATGTTCCCACTTCCATACGAGAATAGGAAGAGACTGTAGTAAACCCGCTGGTCTCTGATGCTCAGCCTTCACCTGCTGACAGACTAAACATCTAGCCACAAACTCCGTAATGTCTCTCTTCATACCTGGCCACCAATAGCTATCCCGAATAGTCTGATACATCTTTGTGCTACCCGGGTGCAAGGCATAGGCCGAGGAGTGTGCCTCCTCTAATATGGACCTGCAGAGATCCTTATCGGCGGGTACATCCACTCTATCTCGATAAGTCAGAAATCCATCACTACGGACTCTGAAATCATCAATATCACCTCTGCGGGCTCTCTCAGTAAGAGCCAGGAGCTCGGTATCAATGCCTTGAAGCTCCCTAATACGGTCCAACAGCGTAGGCCTGACCTCAAACCTGGCTAGCAGAGTGCCCTGATCATCACTAGCCAATCTGACTCCTAAATCCCGGAGTCCCATCAAACAAGTGAGGTATGCCGTATCGTTCTCCTGAGACGATGAAGCTGATTTTCGGCTCAAGGTATCAGCAACCACATTGGCCTTGCCCGGATGATAGTCAATGACAAGATCATAATCTTTGAGGAGCTCTAACCATCTCTTCTGTCTTAGGTTAAGTTCTCGTTGGGTGAATAAATATTTCAGACTTTTTTGATCCGTATACACCCGGCAAGTCACCCCGTACAAGTAATGGCGCCATATCTTCAATGCGAAGACTATGGCCGCAAGCTCTAAATCGTGTGTCGGATAATTCACCTCATATTTCTTCAACTGTCTAGAGGCATAAGCGATCACCCGACCATTTTGCATCAAAACACAACCCAACCCCTGTCGGCTAGCATCACTGTACACTGTATACTCCTGACTGCTGGTGGAGAGTGCCAAAATTGGAGCTGTAGTCAAGCGTTGTTTGAGCTCCTGAAAACTCGTCTCACAACGGCTATCCCATACAAACTTGACATCCTTTCGCGTCAATCTAGTCAATGAAGCAGCTATCCAGGAAAACCCCTCAACAAATCTGCGGTAATACCCAGTCAGACCAAGAAAACTCCTGATCTCAGTCACTATCTGCAGCTGCTCCCATCTTATAATGGCCTCGACCTTCTACGGATCAACAAAAATCCCCTCCGCAGAAACGACATGCCCCAAAAATCTAACTTGTCTTAGCCAAAATTCACATTTTGTGAATTTGGCATACAGCTGCTCGTTGCGGAGGATCTGTAAAACGGTACGAAGATGCTGAACATGATCCTTGTCACTCCGCGAATACACCAGTATATTGTCTATGAAGACTATGAAAAACTGGTCCAGATAGTTATGAAAAACTCTATTCATCAAGTCTATGATCGTAGCTGGGGCATTAGTCAACCCAAACGGCATGACTAGGAATTCATAGTGCCCGTATCAAGTGCGGAAAGCTGTCTTTGGCATATCTTGAGTCCTAATCCGCAACTGATGATATCCCGATCGAAGATCAATCTTCGAGAAAACTCGGGCACCTTGCAATTGATCAAACAAATCATCTATGCGAGGCAGCGGATATCTGTTCTTCACGGTCACCCGATTAAGCTGTCTGTAGTCCACACACAATCTCAGTGATCCATCATTCTTCTTTACAAATAGCACTGGAGCACCCCAAGGTGACGTACTAGGACGGATAAACCCTTTATCCAGCAACTCCTGCAGCTGGACCTTGAGCTCTCTCAGCTCAGCCGGCGCCATCCTGTATGGCGGCATAGAGATAGGGTTAGTCCCCGGAGCTAAATCGATCTCAAAGTCAAACTCCCGAACCAGTGGTAATCTGGGTAGCTCCTCGGGGAAAACATTAGGAAACTCCTGTACCATTGGAACATCCTCAAGTCTCGGTCCCTGAGCGGTGGTGTCTATGATATGAGCCAGATATGCCGTACACCCGCGGCGAATCATGCGTCTGGCCTCCAAAACTGAAATGACACAGCGGGGTAAAATCCGCCTCTCACCCTAAAAAATCAACACTGGCTGATCGAGTCTTCGAAACTCTACATACTTTTTAAAGCAGTCAACTGAAGCCCGATGCATATATAGTCAATCCATCCCCAAGATGGCATCAAAATCAGTCATGGTGAAAGGGATTAGATCTGCCTTCAACACTATATCCCCAACTTTGATCTCACAGTCTCTATACATCGTGCCGCGCACAATCTGCTCACCTAGAGGAGTGATGACCAATATCTCCTCATCCAAAGGTGAGAGTGGCCTATCAGAATGTCGGGAGAATTGATCGCTCATATACGAATAGTTAGAGCCCGTGTCAATAAGGATACGGGCATCTATTCCGAAGATTGGTAGGGTACCTATCATTTGAACAAAATGCACATAGACTTAGAATAAAATCACATCTGATATATATATATATATATATATATATATATATATATATATATATATATATATATATATATATATGCCAAAATAGTGGAGCCTCTAAGGCTTTTACAACTTCGGTGTGTAAAGATGTCAGGGTAGTATCATGTCGACAAAAAAATACACAACATAAAATTCCTATACAACTATCATGATACAATGCTGACATCCCCAAAAGAAGTGGAAAAACGAAGAGAGATCCTATTCTATAGGATCAGAAGGAGGAGTACCCGTGATGATGTCGGGGTTCGCCTGAGCGTCCTCCTGTGTCATGGCATAAACCCGGGCCTGAGCCCTAGGCTACTGTCGTGCGTGGGTCTGCACTGTGTTACTCCCGGTGGTCACCCTGGGAGTAGAAGATGCTGGCCGAGCAGGCTGCCCTTGCTGACCCATATGAGGAGTACTAGTGCGGCTCTGTGAACTCTATCCTCCGAGTCTTAACTCAGGGCAGGAACTCCTGATATGCCTCGACTTCCCATAGTGGAAGCAAGTGACTGACACTGAACATGCTCCAATCGGATAGGACCTATTGCACTTGCGACAATAAGGATGCCGCTGAGTAGTATACGGTGCAGGGTGAGTCGGAGCGGGCTGTCTGAACCCCTAGGAGTACTGTCTCTATCCCTGCTCAGAAAATCCCGATCCAAATCTGCCTCTATATGAACTGGATCCCCTGCCCCTCTTGGAGCTCTGCGCAGAATGAGACTTCTCTTTCCTTCTCTTCTGCTCTCTGCTCTCTCTCTACCTAGCCTCGGCGCGGACCAAAGCCTCCGCGCGGTGAGCAGAGTCTATCACCTCAGCCAGTGTAAACTGTGGAGTAACAGTCATACACCTCTTTATGCTGAGGTTAAGACCGTCCTCGAACTTGAAACGCAAATACTGAGGTGTGGCCATATCCGGTACAAATGCGGCAAGTCTCCGCATGTTTGCCTCATACTCTGAGACAGATCTGAACCCCTGTGTAAGCTGTCCCAATTCTGACCTCATCCTGTCCTGCTGGTAGAGTGGGAAGAATCTGCGGTCAAACTCCCGAAGGAAGTCGTCCCACCGCAGTGGCTCTGTCGCGTCATCAGTGAGGGCCTCCCACCTTAAGAGGGCCTCTCCCTCTAATAATCACTCCGCCACTTTCAGGCAGAGCTCCTCTCCAATCCCCAGATTGGTCAAAATCTTGCGGGTGCGGTTGATCCAATGCTTGGCTGCCGCAGCATCACCAAGCCCTGTGAAATCAGTGCACCCCCTGACGGGCCTCTTTAACCAACTGAGTCAACTCATGTACCCGTCTAAGAGTAGCCGATGTGGTCTCACTCGGCTCTGACAAAGTAGAAGGACCGGCCACCGACGGTGGAACCGGTGCCGAAGGAACTGGCGCTGCTGCAAGTGCAGGCACCGCTGTAGGAGGTGCTGGGGGCGGAATCTGGACCCCATGCGAAACGTACCACTCGTACACCTGCTGAAAGGCGTCGAGTGTGGGTACGGGAGTCTCAGCCTGAGCAGCTGGCTGGGTAGGTGCCCGTGGTGGCACGCGAGTCGAGGAACGATCCTCCGGCTCGCCTAAGTCCTCTAGTGGGGTAGAACGGGTGCTCCGCCGAGTCGTCATACTTCTGCAAAAGAAGGATCCTTATTAGGTATCATTCAAAGAATAGGCATGGTTCAAGAAATTTGGACTAATCACAGCATGACTACCCTCACAAAAGAATGGAATCCGTAGTTCAATACAGGATAAAAAAATAACATGTTAGGTTAGATACAAACGTATCTAACCCCCTAAAATAGATGAACTCATATACCTATGACCATGTCTTGGGACTTCATGACTGTATGAAACTCTCATGCATTGAGGACTTTAAACACAACACACTTGGGAATATTTTCAAGACTCTCTTCCTACATAGCTCTTAACCTAGAACTCTGATACCAACCGAACTGTCACACTCCGAACCGGGAATCGTGAACAGCCACCCGTTGCCCTGGATACCGGCTGTATTTCTACAGAAAATCGGGCAGAACCTCCCCATAAATCGGAGGTCTCCCATGTACAATTATACCTGTATACCCGTATAAATTAAAATCATCCTGTAAATTAAACCAATGGCCATCCCGGCCTCTCCAAAACAATCCGTCAAATCTCACAACCGACATCCAGACAATGCAAGGCTAACAAATCACCAATAGTCCTAGCCACAGACCTCTACTGTCATGCCTAACTGGAGCATGAGCAGCCGCCACACTGAGCGGGCCTAAATTTATACAAATACATTATAATTTCCCAAGTTAACACTTCAAATAGTTACAAATGCCTCAATGCAAGTGAAATGAGAGTTTTGCAAACAAAAGTTCAAAAATTATACAGTCATCCCAAAATATGTACACGGTCAACTACGGACCTCAATATCAAGACCACGTAGGGTCGACATAAAGTACAAAATTTATATTTTCAATTAAAACTTCAATCTCACCGACAAGCTATCATACCTCTAGAGCCAAATGTGTCTCCCTAGCACCATAATCCTGTCTGGGGAGGGAAATCGGAGGGGTGAGTACTCAGGGAAGAATACTCAGTGAGTGAGTGGGTCAATGTAATCGTGTAATATGGGGTGTGAAACTGGAGTGTCAAAGCATAAGTATACAAATCATATTTCAAATCATCATGCTTTTCATTTCAACAATATATCATTAGCACGCATTATCAAATCAAATATGCATCCAAAACACTGTCATTAAAATCATAGAGCTGCCAGCCGAAAGTGTCCTGGCAGAGATCTACCGCGACCTATGACAGGTGCATCGGGGGTGTTATATGCGATTTTATTTAAAGTGCTCTCTACCCCAGTGTTGGCGACGGACCTCGTTTAGGTGCTAGACTTGGATAGCATCCAAATCCTCCCCCTTTCGGGTTCAACCTGGCTAGTACCGTGTCGTAAATATAATCTCGACAACTCGTGGGATACCCCAGGCTTAGGCATATCTGGACGCCACCCAAGCGCCTCTCACGGTATCCTTCGTAGCTACGGAACAATACATATCAAAGTCCTCAAGGCCAAAATCAATATCATATCAAACATGTGCCGTAAATCAGGTTTACAAACCAAATGCAACATATAGCATAAAATGGCACATTTTTACATTTCAACCACATGGATGCATATTTTCATAATTCAACAAATTTTTGGACACTCCATCGGTTCACAAAAATCATTTCAAAAACCAGTCAAAATGTTTCAAGCACACGATAAATCATGCTCATTTATCAAACTGTTGTAAAATAGGGTTTACATATTAATCGAAAACATTGAAATAAATCTCACTCACCTATACGGGAGGGTCAATCACTCCCTAAAATACACAAGTGTCGAAACCGTGCTCCCCTCGATCGGTCTTCAATCAATTCACTACAATTATAACACATCACATATTTCTCACACCTCAACCTCAATTATATCATGTACATTTACAACATCACACTGTTCAGTCCATATACACTTGCATATACTCACAATTCAATTAAATGAAATCTTACTCGATCATCGATTGACCTTTTCTAATACAAAATCATAATTATGTCATCAATTTCAATTTTCTCTAATTTTTGTACAAATCTCAATTCTTCAATTCATGAATACACTCTAATGTCATCAATTGCATTTCATTTATAAATAAGTAATACATTGAAAATCAAGTCTAATGAAATCCTAAAAATCATTCAATATCGGAATTTACCATAAAATAATAAATCTTCTCCCAAAATAGAAATTCTTTGAAAAATCATAAACTTTCCGATTCTCATCCGATTTCTTCAAACCATATGTCATTTTCAAGGGATTGAAACCTATTTTCATCATATAGAGATTGTAATTGAATTACCTATATGCAACCCCAACTATAATGTAAAACAACGCATCAATCCTTAGACTCAAATCTCAAATTTTGACTGTTTTCATGCATTCATCAAATTAAACTCTGGGAGAAATTATTCTACACAAATCAATACGATTCTATCATCTAGAACAATCCAATTCATTTAAAATTCTATACTTAGCCTTAATAATCACATATAAATTGTCACAAAATGCATTCTAATCAAATATAACGTATATTCTAAACATACACAGATCTTTTCACCCTAAATTTCATTCACTTTATCAAAAGGGTACGAATTTCCTCACCTAAGGTATTCACAGTTCACGGACTTAGCCTCATTGTGTCATTCATTTCAGTCCAAACCTGCAATGTGTCTGATTCAAACTAAAATTTCAATAATTTAGCTAAATCACTAAAAATATCGAAACCCTAGACCTAATTCATCCTTACCAATGCAGAAAGTGGAGTCAGCAGATTCGGCCTAGGGTTTTGAAGGCTTCCTGCTGCTGGGGTTTCTGCAAGGATCGCAGAAATGTTCGCGGCTGAAGAGAAGCAGGGACGCGAGCAAACAGAGGGAGAGGGGATTTCGTCACGCGTGAAGGAGGGAGAAGAGAGCGAGCGCTCTCTGTCCGCGCAGAAAAGGGAGAGAACAGAGGGAATAGAGAGGGAGAGAGGGAGAAAGAGAAAGAGAGAGTGGGAAATAGAGAGAGATCGTGGGAGAAGGAGAGGGATCCGAGAGGCAGAGAGAACTCAAAAGGGAAAGAGAGAGAGAAAACGAAGGAGAAAAGTGTAACAGCGAGAGGGATAAAGAGAAAAAGGGACGAGGAGATGATGGCGGTGGTGGTGTTCGGTGGTTGAAGGCGGTGGACGGCGGAAGAGATGGAGAGAGTGAGTCAGTGAGAGATAGAGAGAGAAACAGAGACAGAGAAAGAGAGAGAACCGAGAGGGAAAGATAGAGAGAGAGAAGAAGTGGCAGCGATGACGGTGGTTGGTGACGTGCGGTGGCGGAGAGAGTGAGGGAGAGCGGCGGAGGTGGTGATGGAGAGGGTGAGATAGCCGCGGGAGAGAGAGTAGAGAGAGAGAGAGAGAGAGAGAGAGAGAGAGAGAGAGAGAGAGGGATTAGGGCTTTTAGCCCTAATCCTAAATTGGGGCAAAACGCAGCGTTTTGCTACATTTTGCAACCCCTTCTTTTTTTTTTATAATTATTTAAATAAGTAAAAATTTAAATAAATAAATAAATAGGTGTGTATATATATATGTATATATATTTTTATACTCACCCTACAAATTGGAAGTATAAACACTTTAAATATACCAAAAGTTCGATTTAAAAACCCCAAAATCGAAAATCAATATAATATATATATAAAAAAAATTTCTCTGCTTATATATAAACCGAGAAAATATTTTATATATATTTCATGAACAGTACATTAGTACGGACACCGCAGTGTCGGTGTTACACGACCTTGAGGAAACCTTTCAGACGCTCGTGTGTTATAACATTTGACTAAACGCCACCAAGTGCACGTTCGGAATCTCATCGGGCAAATTCTTAGGTTTTATGATCACCAATCGCGGGAATGAGGCAAATCCTAAAAAGATACAAACTATCCTAGACATGTTATCACCCCGAACACTGAAGGAGGTGCAGTGTTTCACCGGTCGGATAGTGGCTCTAAGCCGATTCATGTGAAAAGTTGGAGAGAAGTACAAACTCATTTTTTATGCTCTAAAGATATCTCAATGATATGCATGGACATCTGAGTGCCAAACGGCCTTCGAATGGCTCAAATAGTATCTTATGACCCCTCCGTTGCTTTCTCGATCGATTCCTAGTGAAAAACTCTACCTTTATCTCTTTATTTCCAATCAGGCACTTTGCTCTATCCTTGTAAGACAGGATTCAACTGTTCAGAAGCCCATCTATTACATCAGTTGGATACTTAAGGAAGCCGCGATTAATTATTGACTGATTGAAAAGATAGTATATGCACTGGTCAGTTTGACCAAACAACTTCCACCATACTTTTAATCCCACACCGTTATGGTACTCATCGATCAATCATTGAAACAAATTCTCTAGAAAAGAGACACATCTGGTCGTCTATTCAAATTGAGTGTCGAATTGTGCGAATTTGACATCCAATACTAGCCTCGACCAACAATCAAAGGCCAGACCTTGGTCGAATTCATACTCAAGTGTACTCTTCCGGTTACGGTTGCGTCTAAGGCTGCCCAAGATCTTAATGAATGGTCATTGTCAGATTGGACCATACATGTCGATGGATTCTCGAACTCTTTGAGTAGTGACGTCGGGCTCATACTAATGGGCCAAGACAACTTTAAAGTAGAATATGCCATCCGTTTCGACTTTAGGGCCACCAATAATAAGGCGGAATATGAAGTTTTGCTAACAAGACTCCGAATTACAGTAGACATGGGAACTCGAAGTGCTCGGGTATTCACTGATAGTCAGTTAGTAGTCAAGCAGATCGAGGCGGTTTATGAGACAAAAGACCTAACTCTAGCCAAATACCTGAGTAAACTGTGCGAGACGATGGCAAGACTAGAAAGGGTCGACACTAACAAATCCCTTGCTCAGAAAACGCAAGAGCTGATACACTCTCCAAATTTGCTAGCTCAGATTCGGTCGCTTCTACCCAAACAGTCTATATCAAAAGTTTACTGTACCCTAGCATTAACAAACCTGAAAGGGTCCTGGCAGTGGACCAACCTCCTAGTTGGAAAGACCTGATCGAAGTATAGTTAAGAGACAACCGATTGCCTGACACACCACTAGAAATGGCTAAGCTAAAGCGAAAGGCTGCTCACTACGCTATCATCGACGAAAAGCTATACCGAGAGTCTTTCACTCATCCTTATTTGAGGTATTTAAGCTCAGAAGAGGGGAGCTACATTCTGTGAGAGATCCACTAAGGGATATGCGGCAGCCACCTGGGGGCTCGCATTCTAGTTCACAAAGTTTTGCGACAAGGGTACTATTGGCCGATCATGAAGAATGATTCAAATGATTATGTCAAAAAATGTGACAAGTGCCAATGATTCTCCTTGGTTCTCAGAACACTTTCTGCCGAACTTAGCCCCCTTACTGGACCATGACCGTTCGCTCAGTGGGGAATGGACATTCTCGAAGCGTTCCTGCCAGCTACTAGACAGAGAAAGTTCCTCATAGTGGCCATCGACTACTTTACTAAGTGGGTAAAGGCCGAATCTCTGGCCCAAATAACAGTAACTAAGACCCAGCAGTTCGTATAGGCACACATCATCACTCGGTTTGGCATACCTCATGTCCTTATCACGGATAACAGAAAACAGTTTGATAATGCTAACTTCCAAGAGTTCTGCGCAAAGCTAGAGATCGATCATTAGTTCTTATCGGTTGCCTATCCACAAACCAGCGGACTTGTGAAAATAACCAATAAAACAATCCTCCAAGGGCTAAAGACAATGTTAGATGAAGCCAAAAGACAATGGGTAAACGAACTCTATAGCATCCTATGGTCGTACTGCACCATATCCAGAAGAGCAACCGAAGAGATTCCGTTCAGCCTGACATACGGAAGCGAAGCTATTGTACCAGTGGAGATCGAGATCCCCTCCCTTCGGGTAATCCAGTATGATTCCGAAACAAACGAATCAACCTTACGTGAACACCTAGACCTACTCCTTGAACTACAGAAATTCGTATCCGCCCGAATGGCTGTGTATCAGTAACAGATGACACGATATTACGACCGACGAGTCAAAAGCCGAACGTTCAAACCAGGTGACTTGGTACTAAGGAAAGTGAAAGCTACCTAGGACAAATTAGGCCCTAATTGGGAAGGCCCTTATTAGATACACTATGTGGTTCGTCCGGGAGCTTATCTCCTTAACAATCTAGACGGATCGGCCATATCCAAAACTTGAAATGCAAAGAATTTGTGAATCTACTATTAATGAGCTATATCGTTTCTCTTTTGGCAGAGGTACCTCATATCGAGTAACTCCCTTATGATTCTCCTTTCGACAGTTTTATCCATTCGACTCCTAACGCTTCCATTTTAGTCAGCGACTACCTATCGAAGGGATTTATCTTCCTGAAGGGTCTTAGTCGTCTTGTCCTATCGAATGGGTCTATCTCCCTGAAGAGCCTTAGTTGCCCTGTCCTATCAAATGGATCTATCTCCCCCAAGGGCCTTAGTCATCCCGTCCTATCAAAGGGATCTATCTTCCCGAAAGATCTTGGTCGCCCTATCCTATTGAAGGGATCTATCTTCTTGAAGGGCCTTAGTCACCCTATCCTATCGAAGGGATCTATCTCCCTAAAGGGCCTTAATCGCCCCATCCTATCGAAGGGATTCATCTCCTGAAAGGGCCCTAGTCGGCCCATCCTATCAAATAGATCTATCTCTCCGAAAGGGCCTTAGTTATCTCATTTTATCGAAAGAATCTATCTTCCCAAAGGGCCTCAGTCACCCTATCCTATCGAAGAGATCTATCTCCCCAGACGGGTCTCATTGCCTTACCAGATGCACTTACACCCTGGAAAGGTCTTAGTCGCCCCGTCCTAGCGAGAGGGTTCAATCTCTTGGGTGAATTTCGATCAAAGGAGCCAACGTCATCGGCTAAGTTCATGACAAGGGGTGGACGCAACATACTTTTAATATGAGTATAACACCCAGTATCATTCGTACTAGCGGTCGGCCACATAAGCGCTTCAACACGCGAAAATTATTTCACCAAACACAACAAAAGACAAGTAAGTGGAATAAGTCTTTCTTATTATGACAAATACATGTTTGATTACATGAGCAAATACATTTTCCAAGTCCCTTGGTCGAACTGATTACTCTAAGGAATGGCTACATCATTCCTATTATTTGATAACATTGGAGAGTACAAAAATAGTAAAGGAAAGATCAACGAAAAACAAAATGGCAACCCTAAGCACCAAAGACCATGGAAGTCACGAATGGAATTCATGCATGACAATCTGCAGCCTAACCAGCACAAAAGAACTGCCAAAATGGGGGCGAGCCGATCGGGAAGGGAGCTTAAGGATGCAACAGGATATCATTAAACTTTCCAGCTCCCTGCACCCAACCGGTACACCCTGCCACCCGACTTGGAAGGAGACTCTTTTCTTAAATCCGAGTTAGGAACCCCCAATGGGAATGTCGATAAGGCCCGTCGTGACATTCGAATAGTTAATGGCATGAGGAGCCCTCATACCAATAGTCCCTACTCTTGACGAGACCTCATACCAACAAAAGCAACTCATGTTACACCACTCGGCCAAGCCAGAGTGCCTTCGAAAACCTCTCATAAAAGATAACTCTTACAAGAAAAAAAGCCCTCAAACGTAGGAAAAAAATTTGCTGAAACACCACGAAGTCCCATAATCCCTATTTATAGGCACGAAAAGATCTCTTTAAAATCTTAGGGCAGTTGAAACGCCTCTATGAAAAGCATGTGAATTAAAAGAAGGAGTACATGCCGCCTCGCCTCCCTGTGCCACATTAAATTTGAATTAAAGATGGAACATCCTAATGCCAAGGAAAGGCAAAATGGTCGAATCAAAAGCTAGATTCAAATCCTATCCACTTTAATTTCATATCAATTAAAGGCAATTTGGATAACCTCAGGAGACACGTGTTGCCTGCTCCTTGAGAAGCGAACTTCACTTATGGTGCCTCTCTCACAAATCGATACCATGAGTCGGGGGCAAATGATGAGACATAATCCAAATACCAATCAGTATAGCATTTGGGCACCCGATACCTGAAGAAGCACACATGGTCCCGGAGGGTTTAGTCCCTCCAATCATAAAACACATTGATTTAGGCAGCACCACCGATGAGCGGATACATTCAGTGAGACTGAATGCCTGTCCTTACTATCTGATCAATGGCAGGTGAATACTAAAGGAACGGAATGTTCCTACTCCCAATCAGTAATACTCAAACTGAATCTCATCCTGATTGAGTTTCCTATTGCAATACGAAACATATTTCTTACATAAGGAAGGAAACCTAGAGAATCTAATTGATAAGTGAAAAAATATCCCCCCTATGACTCAATTTCCTAAGTAACAACAACATTGAATCTTTCACACTCATAGATCTGGAATCCTTGGATCACTCCACAAGGAAACTAGGGTTTGCAACACCCCGAGATGACACGACTTTGAGAGGGATGCTGTATAAAAGCTTGTAAAACATCAAATCAGATAAGTTCTCTAACTCAACATAGGACACACAAAGATCACAGAGAGATCTGTCCTCCCCTCTTTTCAGTATTTTTATCTTTTCAAAAATTGCTCTTTCTAATTTGAGCGTCAGAGCCTCCCCCATCAGAATACCCTCTGACGGTCTTTTGTAGGTTTCAAACCTTCCATTGAGCACCCGTTTGAGTTACAAGAAGCCGGATCTATAAAGTCGAAACACACCTCCAATAGTTTCGAATTTCATTTTTTCTTTGATTCTGTCCTTTTTGTATATTCTAATTATAATTGTTGTTGACAATAATAATAATTATTATTATTAAACTGTGAACAACAATATTCAATAAGATCAATTGAAATATATTTTTGGATACTAAAGGGGGGAAATGATAAAATATTAGTGTTACTTATACCTACCAAAGAAAAAAAATTCTAAAATTATTCTTACAATGCATCGTCAAATTAATTTGCATGATTATCGTATTTTGCTTTTATAAAGTGAATGTCGACCATTAAGTTTTGTTTACACACATACTTATAACGAGGAGGGATACACAGCACCTGTGCATGATGTGGAGCTTCAATTTTGTCTAAACTACTAGGACTTGTGCCCATTGGAAATAAGTGTAAAAAATTAATTACAAAAAAGTGTGTTGAATTTTAAATTTATGGAGAGTGAAATTAACAGAAATCAGAAGATTAGAATATGTTAGAAATGTAACAAGCATTTCATTAATTACTAGTGTTAGAGGTGGATTTTGCTCCACAAATAATAATTCTATTATCTAAGAAATAGATATGTGCTCGTTGAACCTTCTGGACGATAGAACTTGCAAAATATCGTCAGACGGTGCTCCCGCAAGGAGACTCCAATGTTGAAGTCAAAAAGCAGTTTTCAAAAAAAAAAATAGACTATAAGAAAGAGCTCTAGTGGTGCTAAGTGTCGGGTTCAGAGCACATAATTGGCTGGTGGCCTCCATGATGTGTATATATAGATAGCTTGCATAGTAAGTTTCGTATGCTATTAGAGTGTAGAAATCCTAATTTCCACATGAAAGTGTCCTAAAATTATGAGATTCCTAGTAAAAGATTTGCAAAAGATTGAGAATGCTTCCTGTTAGAGAAAGTTCTAGTTGTTAAGGAATTTCTTTTGTTATGGATTAGGATTCAAGATTTCTTTGCTAATCACGTGATGTTATTTCCACGATTTAAGGAAAAACAAATATTTGTTCAAATAACAATGCCAAGCGCGGAGGGGGTGTTGGGGCCGATTAGCTACCTATGGAGGAGACTCTGGTTGGTGGCCACTGACAGAGCGGGCCATGCTCACTTGACTTGGGGATTCATCTAGTACTAATAACATGTTTTCGCTTGCTCAATCTATTGGACTACAGACTTAAATCTTATAATAATTGGTTTTCAGGTCATGCTCCATCACTTGTTCCCCATTATCAGTGTCAATCCATAGGAAGAGCTTGAGGAGTAGTATTAAATAGATAAGAATTCGAAGAGATGCTAATAGGATGTATGAAATGTAATGTTACTGGTATCATCATTTATTGTTGGGGTAATGAGTAAATTCAGTGATAATTAGGGAAACTAAAAGGGCACGAAGAGTCATAAGAAAACTGAAAAACTGTAATGGGAAGCGTTAGAGGTTAAATGTTGTCATTAAATGTGGAATGTTTTTCTAACTTTCGGGGGATCCGATGATATAACTTCCCCCTTTGGGATATTTATTTATTTATTTATTTATGGATACGATCATTTGTGAGGAAGAGGCAAATAAAAGACTATGTGTTGTAGGGGGTTTGAGATTTGAAAGGAGTTTTTCTTCTTTGTGGGTTTGGCTTTTGAGAGAGTGATCGTGGCAAAAGCTGTGGACACAAGGCTCCGTCAATGAGAGAATTGCAGGCACAAAGTTCTGTCATGTTAATTAGGGAAGTCAAAGGCTCTATCATGATGGCCTTGTGCTGGAGTGCTCTAACTTGTCTCTTGCAGCTCATCATTGCTTTTACGCACTTTTGTTATTAGGGCTTGAGAGTAGTTTGATGGATTGTAAAGTCCTTCCGGCTTTTGTTCATCTTCTAGCTGCTATTCTAATTTTAATATCTTAACGGTCGCTAAACAAGGATTGTGAGATTCGTAGAGTTAATCTACGGATTCATCAGGGAAGACATCACTTTATCGGAGGGAAGATGTTTGAACTTGAAGAACTAATTCATCGACGGACTTTTCCCTTTTACCCTTTTTCAGTAGATTTTTCTTTTATGTAAATTAGAGTACGTTTGATAGAGTTTTTTTTTTCCCTCATTATCTTCTCCTTTTAAGGAAAAACAAAAATTAATACATTTTAAAATAAAGTTAAAATTTTTTTGGGATAATTAGATAAGAGATAGAGAGAGAATATCCAATTTTAGATATATTTGAAATATTTAAAATTTAAAATTTCAAATATAATCCCAAAATTAAGTGATATGAGCATATTTGAAATTTTACATCATTCAAGTGAGGATACAAATGGAATAAAAAAATATAATTTAAAAAAAGCTAGTGTATGAAGAAGAAAAAGGAGAAGAAAAAGCTTCTCTTAGGAGATTCTCCTTTAAAACTCATTTTTCTATTTTTCTTTATAAAAAAAGCTAATTTTAAGGAAAAAAGTTCTTATTTAGCAGGATTTCTTCTTATAAGGAGAAGAGAAGTTAAAAAAAGTCTTGCCAAATGGGCACTTAACCTGGTTTGTATAAACTTTGTGTTTTATTGTATGCAACTATATACTCTAATGTATACTCATTGTTTCGAAATACAAGGAAATTTTATTTCCACTATACTTTATGAATCATCAATATGAAAGTTGGGTTACTAAGAGAATTGGTAGTAATAGGTCGATTAACTTGCCTAGTTGCCTAATCTAGCACTTTCTACTTTTCAAGACGCTTTAATGTGTTTACCCAAAAGAGTGGCAGTGTCCACCCAAACAGTGGTACTTCCTTTATCAATGACATGTTTTGACGGGTGAAATCAAGAGAGTGGGCCATGTGTCACGCTCCGAATCGGGATCGTGAATAGCCACCCGTTATCCTGAATGCCGGCTGAATTTTTACAGAAAATCGAGCAGAACCTCCCCATAAATTGGAGGTCTCCCATGTACAATTTCACCTGTATATCAACATTCATCCTGTAAAATAAACAAATGGTCATCCCAATCTCTCCAAAATCAACTAATCCCACAACCGACATCCAGAACAATGCAAAGCTAAATAAATTATCAGCAATCCTAGCCACAGACCTCCAGCCGCTACACCA
This sequence comes from Dillenia turbinata, assembly GCA_037126225.1. NCBI lineage: Eukaryota > Viridiplantae > Streptophyta > Magnoliopsida > Dilleniales > Dilleniaceae > Dillenia > Dillenia turbinata. The sequence continues at coordinate 11,582,698 of JBAMMX010000017.1, forward strand.
AGCGGACCTAAAATTTTATATAATATACAATACTTTTTCCCAAGTAACATTCAAATACGTACAATCGCCTCAATGCAAATGAAATATGAGAGTTTCGCAAATAAATATACATAAATTATACAGTCATCTCAAAATAAGTACACGACCAACTATGGACCTCAACAAGACCTCGCAGGGTCGAAAATAAAATACGAAATTTAAATCTCAGATTAAACTTAAACCTTACCTTTCCGAATAACCAAATCCGTCAAAATCTCTAAACTCTGAAGTGTCGCTCCAGCACAACAATCCTGTCTGAGGGAGGAAAGAAGAGGGGTGAGTATCTATGGGAGGATACTCAGTGAGTGAGGGGATTAATCTCAAGTACTAATAGTGTAGGTGAACATTGGAGTGTCAAATAATATCATTCGTAACCAATGATTCAAATTTCGTAGTAAATCATGATATTTTCGAATAAAATGAACTCATTTAATCATTCACACTATATCATACATATATGCATCCATTTAAAATCAAGTAGATCATAGAGCAAGCCGAAAGGATCCTGACAAAGGTCAATTATGACCTGGGACAGGCACATCGGGGGTTTTTATTATGCAAAGTGTTTCAAAAGTAACTCTCTACCCTGACGTTGGCCGTGGGCTTAGCCCTGGTTTATCCAGACTCGTCAATAGGTCACCGCCCGGTGCTAGACGGTGGCATCACACACGTCCTCTCCCAATGAGGGTTCAACCGTTCGTGCCTACGAAATATATAAACTGGCTCGTCAATAGGTCACCGTCCGGTGCTAGACGGTGGCGTCACGTCCTCCCCCGATGAGGGTTCAACCGTTCATGCCTATGACCATATAAACTGGACGTTTGCGGATACCTCTTGCAGAAGCGTATCCGGGCAACTCGTGCCTCTACAAAGTCCCTTCGTAGCTACGGAATAAATCAAATAATGCCATATCATCATATTATCTCAAGCTAGTAGGCATCCAACCCACATAGTTAAATTATCTCATCATATCCTCAAAACAATTCAAATCCGTGTGCCAAATACATTTCATCGAAATCATTTAAATTCAACAAACCAATGCAATGGTAGAGTAAAAAACATTCATCTCTCAAATCATCGCACAATTTCATTTCATTTCAAATATGGATGCATAATCGTGGAAAACATAAGTACGACACTCCAATAATCACAAAACAGATTTGAATTTCAATTTCATATGTCGAGATAATGCATATCAAAAGTATGTTTTATTAAAAACACGATAAAATCATGTTTCACTATTTCATGCAAGAGATTAGGGTCCCACTCACAGTATGGGGGAGGGTAGTGCACTCCCCAATAATACCACGAATCAAACCAAACTCGACTCCTCGAGTCTCCAAGAAAGTCAACCTAATCAAATCACGAATTTCAACAGTTTTCCGATTATTTTAGGGTTTGTCATTTTTCCTAAGTTTGTACAAACCTTAATTCTACAATTTATAAACATACTCCAATATCATCAATTTCATTCCATTTATAAGTAGATAACAAAATCAAATCAATCTTAATTCAAATCTAAAACCGTTTAAAATCGAAAACAAATCTAAAAATAAAAAAATTCCTGTAAAATAGAAAAATTTTTGAAAAATCATACACTTTTCACTTTTCACTTTTCACCCGATTTCTTCAAACCATATGTCATTTTCAACATAAGGAAATATATTTTCATAATATAGGAGTTGTATTTTGATTTCCTATATGCAGCATGACTTATAATGTAAAATACTATGATAGTTCTTAAACTATGACCACAACTTTTAATCTATTCTTCATATACATACCATTATGCAAATTTAACAACTTAATATAACCTGAGAAAGACACAAAATGCTACAATATACTTCATTTCACGGCACATCTCATTCCAACTCTGATCCCAAATACTTTCATGCATACTTCAAAATTTAACCCAGAGGGAAACTATTCAAAGTAACTTAACATGATTCTATGATCCTATAATATACTTCTTTCATACTAAATAGCCCAATTCACGCAGACTTCTAAATTTAACCTTAATAATCACATATAAACTGTCAGAAAATGCATTCTCTTCCAATTCCACACCTTTTCAGAACATATATAAAACTCTCATACTAGATTCGGCCTAAAGTCATTCAATCATCCAATAGACTAGCATTTTTCTTACCTAGGGTTTCACCATTTGCAACTCTAGCGTCCGTGCACCATTCGATTCATTCCAAGACCTGCAATGTCTCCAAATTGAAGCAAATTTTAGCAATTAGACTTAATCACTATGGAAATCAAAACCCTAGAACTAAGATCTAAACTCAGCCCTTACTTGCAAAGAATGGGATCGCAGTAAATCGCAGCCTAGGGTTCATGAACGTCCACAGAGCACCGGTTTTGGTCGCCTGCAGAGGTGGAAGGAGAAAGGTGCTCACAGCGAGCACCTTACGTGAGCGAGGGAGAGAGTGAACAGTCTCTGCCGCGCGGGAGGGAGAGCCTTCTGTCGCGCAAGAAAGAAGAAATAGAGAAAGACAGAGATGGTGAGATGAGAGAGAGAGAGCGACTCGAAGAGAAGTCGTGATAGAGAGAGAGCAGAGGAGAGAATAGGAACAGATTCGAAGGAGAAAGAGAGAGTGAAATAGAGAGAGAGACAGGGGAAACAGAGAAAAACAGCCGGCTAGGTCGCCGGTGAGGGAGAGAGACGGAGGAGGGCATGCGGCTATTCGAGGCGGAGTGATATCGAGAGGGAGAGAGAGAGCCGCGGGAGAGAGGGAGTAGAGAGAGCAAAATAGAAAGAGACAGAAAGTGATAGAGAGAGGTGGCGGTGGAGAAGAGCTGCGGCGGCGTGCGGCAACTCTCGGTGGAGGCGGCGGCGAAGGAGAATCGCTTGAGAGGGTGAGAGACAAAGAGGGAGAGAGCAAATGTGGGAGAGAAGATTAGGGCTAAAAGCCCTAATTGAATTTGGGGGCAAAACGCCGTGTTTTGCCCCTTCTTCTTCCTTTCTTTTTTTATAAATAAATAAATAAATAAATAAATAAATTATTATCAATATATATATATATATTATTATATCCATTTTTCTCTAGCATATAAATTTCGTAGAAATGGGATTTACTGTGAATTACGGACGCAACATTTTAAAATATACCGAAAATTTAAGTTTAATACCCCAAAATCGAAAATCAATATAAAATTTAAAATTTTTCTATATCTATTTATATATATAAACGGAGGAAATATTTTTATTAATTTCAAGTACAGGAGTACAATACGGACACCGTAGTATTGGTGTTACATTTTCTAACCCCCTAAAATTAAGTTTCATCCTGGAAACTAAAAGGAAGTTAAACAGTAAACAAATGAGGGTACTGTCTCCTTATTGCTTCATCGGGCTCCGAGATTTCTTCCTCAACTTGATCACTCCTCCATAAGACTCTGACCAATGAACCTTCCTTGCTCCGCAGCTTTCTGACCTGCTGATCTAGAATAGCCACGGGTTGAACTGGAGGACTGAGGTCTTCTTGCAACTCAACAGGTGGAGGCTCAAGTTCATGAGAAGGATCAGCTAAGTACTTCCTGAGTGCTGAGACATGAAAGACGTCGCGAATACGGGAGAGTTCATCTGGCAGCTCTAATCTATATGCCACAGTTCCGACCCTCTCAAGGATACGGAAAAGTCCGATATACCTGGGGCTCAGTTTGCCCCACTACCTGAACCAAATCACCCTTTTCCAGGGTGATATACGCAGGATAACCATGTTTCTTACCTCGAACTCAAATGGTCTCCGTCTCCTATTGTAAGGCCTTCATCCATTCATGGATGATCCTCTCTACGAAGATTTACTGTCGGCGGGAATGCAAACCCGCTATCGATATACTACTAGTCCGTTATCATGGACTCAGAACTCTCTGTCATCATCTCTATAGATCTATCAAGAATACCTTGGAGCTCCTCATTTGCTCCCTAAATCTCTCTAATGCGGTCGAGCAAGGTCGACCTCATTTCAAATCAAGCTAGTAATGCTGCTCGATCATCACTAGTCAAAATGACTCCAAATGCACAGAGTTCCATCAACAAGAGAGATAAACACTCTCTATATACTGAATTTCAAATCAACTGCTCACTAAGAGGAGTGATAATCAATAGCTCCTCATTTAGTGGTGAATATTGTCTACCCAACAGTTGGATGAATGAAGCTCTCACACAAGAATAGTTCGAGCCGGTGTACACACGAACAAGGGCGTCGACTCCAAATATTTTCATGGTACCCATGATGCGAGAAATTGAAAGAGATTCGATTTAGGATGCGCAAAAGATATATGTATTTATCCATATATCAAAATAGTTAAGCCTCTAAGTCTTTAACTAACTATGTTCGTACATGTCATCGTGGCATACATGATTTCAAAAAGAGAATCGAAATAGTTAAGCTTCTAGAGCTTTAACTAATCATAGTGGGACATGATATACATGATCTCAAAAAGAAGAGCACATAAAGGCTCCTAAATAATAAAATCCGTGGAAATATTACCCATGATCACCTCTGGGTTCGCCTAAGCGTCCTGTGTCATACCATATACGCGGGCCTATGCCCTCGGCTGCTATCGTGAGGAGTTTAGTACAATGTTGCTCCCGGCTGCAGTCCGTGGAGCGGTGTGTACTGAGTGTGCAGGTGCTCCCTGCTGACCTGTCCATGGTCCACCCATGTGTGTCTGTGACACCTGACCTCTAAAACCTAGGTCAGGACAAGAGCTATAAATATGTCCTTGCTTCTCATATTAGAAGCATCTAAAGGAGCTCCGCAAGCTCCAAAATGACATCAACCGCAGTCGTGACAAATAGGATGGTGCTGTGCTATGGACTAACTAGAGGCACTAGGGGCCTGTGCTCTAAACACCTAGGGACATGGTCCCTATTCAAACTTTGCTGGTGTAAAGTGAGAGGGGCTTCCTTGAAAGCTAGAAGTCCTATCCCACTTCGAACTCTGGCTCGTCTGGGTCTCAACCCTTTATGTTCCTACTAGAACTCCGTAAAATATTTGCGGTCGAACTCCGTCAAGAAGTCCTCCTACTGCAGTGAGTCAGTAGTCTCATTACAAATAGCCTCCTACCAAGTGAGGGCATCACCGTCGAGGAGTCTGTCAATAACTCTCAATCTGAGCTCCTCTGTCAACCCCAGATCAGTAAGGATCCTGCGAGTCTTGTTGATCCAGTGCTTCACCGCTACGGCATCACTAGATCCTGAAAAGTTTGTGCATTCGAGCTGTCATGACTCTGTCACCAACTGAGTAAGCTCATGGATGCGCCTCAAAGTAACTGATGTCTCATCAGTTGGACTAGAAATGGAAGAACCGGCCACCGGAGGAGGAATCAGTGCTGTAGGAGCAAGTATGGCCACAGGTGTGGTCGCTGAAGTCTATGGTGGAGGTGGTGGCATCTGCATCCCATATCTACTATACCACTCCTACCACTGCCTCAAGGCGTCGAGTGGTGGTGGAGGAATCTCGGCTGTAACAGCCGGTGGAGGTGTTGAGGATGGCACTGGTGAAGGTGCGTGAGTAGAGGAAGCATCCTCTGGTACTCGTGAAGTCTCGGGTGCCACAAGTGCATCAAATACTGAGGGACTATCTAGTGATGCACCGCGCCTACTACGCTAGGCGGCATAGTTCTACAAACAGAGCACATTTTTATTAAGTAAAAATCAAGGATTATGGTTAGTTACGGAGTAACTATTCCCCTAAAAAGAATTTGAGTTATGAATCAAGGCATTCAAATCCAATGGGAGGTGTACCACTCATATACCTGCATAAATGCATCAAATGATGGTGATAGAACCGTAACTATAATAGCTGGCTGAGAGAGTGCTAGAAGGGTACACCTGACGAGGAAACATCCTCGAGTATTCTAGATGTCTCAGGTACAAATCTAGTACCACGTCTAGTAATCATAATCTTTCAAAGAAAGAACTTAAATTAGATATGATTCAAAAATTAGGGTTAGTTATCGTAACTAACCCCCCTAAAATGAATAAAGTTATAAGTTTAAGAACTGATAGAACCAATATGCTAGGTTAGATACGCAATGTATCTAACCCCCTAAAAAGAATAACTCATATGCCTAAGACCATGTACTGGGATCTCATGACTGTAACGAAACTCTCATATACATTGAGGACTTTCAAAGCATACTTAGGAATATTTTCAAAACTGTTTTCATAAAACACAGCTATTAACCTAGAGCTCTGATACCAACCGAACTGTCACGCCCCGAACCGGGATCGTGAACAGCCGCCCGTTATCCTGAATACCGGCTGTATTTTTACAGAAAATCGGGCAGAACCTCCCCATAAATCGAAGGTCTCCCATGTACAATTTCACCTGTATATCAACATTCATCTTGTAAAATAAACAAATGGCCATCTCAGCCTCTCCAAAATCAACCAATCCCACAACCGACATCCAGAACAACACAAGGCTAAATAAATTATCAGCAATTCTAGCCACAGAACTCTACTGTCATGCTCAACTAGAGCATGAGCAGCCGCTACACCGAGCAGACCTAAAATTTTATATAATATACAATACTTTTTTCCAAGTAACATTCAAATACGTACAATCGCCTCAATGCAAATGAAATATGAGAGTTTCGCAAATAAATATACATAAATTATGCAGTCATCCCAAAATAAGTATACGGCCAACTATGGACCTCAACAAGACCTCGTAGGGTCGAAAATAAAATACGAAATTTAAATCTCAGCTTAAACTTAAACCTCACCGTTCTGAATAACCAAATCCGTCAAAATCTCTAAACTCTGAAATGTCCCTCCAGCACAACAATCCTGTCTAAGGGAGGAAAGAAGAGGGGTGAGTATCTATGGGAGGATACTCAGTGAGTGAGGGGATTAATCTCAAGTACTAATAGTGTAGGTGAATATTGGAGTGTCAAATAATATCATTCGTAACCAATGATTCAAATTTCACAGTAAATCATGATATTTTTGAATAAAATGAACTCATTTAATCATTCACACTATATCATACATATATGCATCCATTTAAAATCAAGTAGATCATAGAGCAAGCCGAAAGGATCCTGGCAAAGGTCAACCATGACCTGGGACAGGCGCATCGGGGGTTTTTATTATGCAAAGTGTTTCAAAAGTAGCTCTCTACCCCGACGTTGGCCGTGGGCTTAGCCCTTGCTTACCCAGACTCGTCAATAGGTTACCGCCCGGTGCTAGATGGTGGCGTCACACACGTTCTCCCCCGATGAGGGTTCAACCGTTCGTGCCTACGAAATATATAAACTGGCTCGTCAATAGGTCACCGCCCGGTACTAGACGGTGGCGTCACACACGTCCTCCCCCGATGAGGGTTCAACCGTTCGTGCCTATGACTATGTAAACTGAACGTTTGTGGATACCTCCTGCAGAAGCGTATCCGGGCAACCCGTGCCTCTACAAAGTCCCTTCGTAGCTACGGAATCAGTTAAATAATGCCATATCATTATATCATCTCAAGCTAGTAGGTATCCAACTCACATAGCCAAATCATCTCATCATATCCTCAAAACAATTCAAATCCGTGTGCCAAATACATTTCATCGAAATCATTTAAATTCAACAAACCAATGCAATGGTAGAGTAGAAAACATTCATCTCTCAAATCATGGCACAATTTCATTTCATTTCAAAAATGGATGCATAATCGTGGAAAACATAAGTACGACACTCCAATAATCACAAAACAGATTTGAATTTCAATTTCATACGTCGAGACAATACATATCAAAAGTATGTTTTATTAAAAACATGATAAAATCAGGTTTCACTATTTCATGCAAGAGATTAGGGTCCCAGTTACAGTATGGGGGAGGGTAGTGCACTCCCCAATAATACCACGAATCAAACCAAACTCGACTCCTCGAGTCTCCAAGAAAGTCAACCTAATCAAATCACGAATTTCATCAATTTTCTGATTATTTTAGGGTTTGTCATTTTCCCTAAGTTTGTACAAATCTTAATTCTTCAATTTATAAACATACTCCAATATCATCAATTTCATTCCATTTATAAATAGATAACAAAATCAAATCAATTTTAATTCAAATCTAAAACCGTTTAAAATCGAAAACAAATCTAAAAATAAATAAATTCCTGCAAAATAGAAAAAATTTTGAAAAATCATACACTTTTCACTTTTCACCTGATTTCTTCAAACCATATGTCATTTTCAACGTAAGGAAATCTATTTTCATAATATAGGAGTTGTATTTTGATTTCCTATATGCAGCATGACTTATAATATAAAATACTACGATAGTTCTTAAACTATAACCATGACTTTTAATCTATTCTTCATATACATACCATTATGCAAATTTAACAACTTAATATAACCTGAGAAATACACAAAATGCTACAATATACTTCATTTCACGGCACATCTCATTCCAACTTTGATCCCAAATACTTTCATGCATATTTCAAAATTTAACCCTGAGGGAAACTATTCAAAGTAACTTAACATGATTCTATGATCTTATAATATACTTCTTTCAGACTAAACAACCCAATTCACACAGACTTCTAAACTTAACCTTAATAATCACATATAAACTGTCAGAAAATGCATTCTCTTCCAATTCCACACCTTTTCAGAATATATATAAAACTCTCATACTAGATTCGGCCTAAACTCATTCAATCATCCAAGAGACTAGTATTTCTCTTACCTAGGGTTTCACCATTTGCAACTCTAGGTTCCGTGCGCCATTCGATTCATTACATGACATGCAATGTCTCCAAATTGAAGCAAATTTTAGTAATTAGACTTAATCACTATGGAAATCAAAACCCTAGAGCTAAGATCTAAACTCAGCCCTTACCTACAAAGAATGAGATCGCAGTAAATCGCAGCCTAGGGTTCATGAACGTCCACAGAGCACCGGTTTAGGTCGCCTACAGAGGTGGAAGGAGAAAGGTGCTCACAGTAAGCACCTTACGCGAGCGAGGGAGAGAGTGAGCAGTCTCTGTCGCGCGGGAGGGAGAGCCTTCTGTCGCGCGAGAGAGAAGAAATAGAGAGAGACAGAGATGGTGAGATGAGAGAGAGAGCGACTCGAAGAGAAGTCGCGATAGAGAGAGAGCAGAGGAGAGAAGAGGAATAGATTCGAAGGAGAAAGAGAGAGTGAAATAGAGAGAGAGACAGGGAAAACAGAGAAGAACAGCCGGCTAGGTCGCCGGTGAGGGAGAGAGTTGGAGGAGGGCGCACGGCTGTTCGCGGATAAGTGAGATCGAGAGGGAGAGAGAGAGCCGCGGGAGAGATGGAGTAGAGAGAGCAAAATAGAGAGAGACAGAAAGTGATAGAGAGAGGTGGCAGTGGAGAGGAGCTGCGGCGGCGTGCGACAACTCTCGGTGGAGGCGGCGGCTAAGGAGAATCGCTTGAGAGGGTGAGAGACGAAGAGGGAGAGAGCAAATGTGGGAGAGAAGATTAGGGCTAAAAGCCCTAGTTGAATTTGGGGGCAAAACGCCGCGTTTTGCCCCTTTTTCTTCCTTTTTTTTATAAATTAATAAATAAATAATTAATTAATTATCAATATATATATATTATTATATCCACTTTTCTCTAGCATATAAATTTCGTAGAAATGGATTTACTGCGAATTACGAACGCAACATTTTAAAATATACAAAAAATTCAAGTTTAATACCCCAAAATCGAAAATCAATATAAAATTTAAAATTTTTCTATATCTATATATATATAAACGGAGGAAATATTTTTATTAATTTCAAGTACAGGAGTACAATACGGACACCGTAGTGTCGGTGTTACACCATGTCTATCCAAACAGGGTACCTCCCTTATCATTGACACATTTCAGGAAAATTCTAACATACAATTGGTAATTGCTGGCAATTATGCACAATACAATAAGTAGTCTTGATAGTCCACTAGATCACAATTACAACAAAGTTCCCAAACAACAAAGCGTGGAAATTACTCTTCACAATCTACTAGGAAAGCAGAGTAACAAAATAATGAGGTGCAAGAAAAATTATTTCATTTTCCCTATATTTCTACAAGTCTAGTTAATTTCATTAAGCGTTGGCTCCACTAAAGGCCAACCGTTAAGGAATTAAATATCTGACGAATTTAAACCTTCCTTAATTGAATATACATCTTCCTTTTTTGGTGTTAATGAAACATATCTATTGAGGAGTGGAATGACCGAGAGCTAGGAACGTTGAGGAAGTTGGAAGCTAAAACTAAGTGTTTGACAAATAAAGCAGTTAATGCAAGAATTAAGAGGACCAAGAGCATATTCGATCATTCATGGGCTTGATGAATGGGTAATACTACATGTGAAACTAAAAGAGTGGTCTTAAGAGAATAAGAAATATACTGAGAAGAGCTGTAAGATAGCCTCATATTGTTTTTGTGTGAGAAGTACAAAGTCATTAAGAAATAAGTGTAAAATACTAACTGAAAGTAACTGAAAGTGTTGATGCCAAAAAATAATTTTAGAACAGATGGCCCTTTTGTCCTAAATATAGAACCGATCATGAAGAATCTATGGCGCGATCTTTGATGTAGGTACCTGCTAAAAACCCATCAGAGGTGACTCTGGCAGAGGAAGCTCCAAGTCAAAAGGAATGGTAAAGAGTGGAAACTCTGAAAGAGCCAGGCCCTTGTGTACTCTCTCTGTATAATGTGTGCAGAGCAAGAGAGATGCGTATCTAGTAAGTTGCCTCTATTTAACATATATAGTGTGTATGGTAGTGCCATATATACCTGGGGGTGTAAAAACCTCACTTACTTTATCGAGTGATCACATGTTATCTTATGAGATTATAGGAATTGTAGCGGTAAACTTTATGTAGATTCGAACTTCTTTAAGATAGCAAAGTTTTCCTAGCTATTGTGGAGACCTGTGAAGATTTGAATCATCAGGCGATCTGTTTTCTTATTGGGAGAGATTGTAATAAACCTATATTGAATCGCCAAAGGTTTAAACTTGTCACAATTTTGTTTTTAATCGAGCAACCACAGTTTGGATTCATTGTGCGATAGAAGTGGACTTTGCAAGGACCCAGAGTTCATAACCAAGATGTTGCAAGGCCAAGGGGTTAAAGGACCTAATATATAGAATGTGTCAGGGGAATGATCAAACATTACACGAATTGCAGTGCCGTAAGTGTTTGACGGTGTAGAACCCTACTTGTTTTGCAAAAAGATCGTGCAAGATCTTCCAAGATTGCAGGAACCATGTTGACAAATGTTATGTGGATCCGAGCACCTTTCGGGATAAGAAAGTTCCCACTGTCATCATAGAGACACATGAAGGTTTTGAATATGGGGAGGTTTACTTCCTTATTGAAAGAGATTGTAATAAGCCCATATCAGATTGTGAAAGGTTTTGATTCGCAAGAGATTTCCTTCCTTATCAAGTAATCATAAGTAAGATTTGTTGCGTAATGGGGGTTAACTTGGTAAGGATTGAAGGTCGGCGGCCCAGAGTTCGAGAGGTGTTTCGGTTTCTTTTGGGCTTGACTATGACCTAGGAGGCCCTATAAAGTTTGGGTTCATATGGTCACATGATCTCGGACCATCAAGGTTGATATCATCATTTGCCCCCACTCTTGATGCTGTTTATTGAAATTGCATGAGGAGTACTTTTTAAATGAATAAGGACTCGTGTAATTGAATAGGCATGAAAGTAGAGCAGTTTTGAGTGGAAAGACACAACTATGAGTATTAAATGCGGTACTGCTACTTTACTTTTTGTGAGTCTTTCTCAACACACTTTTTATCTTTCGAATTGAAATTGGTTACGGTTACTGAAGTGTTTTCAGTGGTTTCTTTCATTGAGGGAAAAGAAGTTCTATGACCTAGGGTTTTTTGAAATCTTTGAGCTAATCGCCATGGCTGGAATTAGCAACATCAGGAGCACAATAACTAAGGAGGAATTGGATGGTGTGGTATAGGTGGATTTGATGGATGATTTCTATGTACGACTGCCCACCGAAAACGAATGAGCGAATATGACTCTTGAAACTTCTTTGCCGATGTATGAAGAGTACATCAAGCATGGCTTGAGAGTGCCCTATTTAGGCGTTCTGGCCAAGATCTTGCGAGGTTGGAACATCTTTCTAACCATGCTAATCCACAGTGCCTGGAGGCCGATCATAGGAGTGGTGAGTTTTTTGAGCTTCTGCCATTTGGACTTCAACTTTGAGATTTTGTCCTCTATCTTCTGTTTTGCGAGGGTGTTCTGGTAAGGACACAAAGGGGTGGTATTGTGTGCAAGCGAGACTGAGCTCTGACTAGAGGTTCTATTGTAGCGAAAATAAAGATAAACACTAGATGAAAAAGTTCTCTTTCATGGAGTTTGAGAAAAAGGAATTGGTAACAGTTTTGTCGAGGGTCGACGGGGAGCCTGTATCGCCATTGAAGGTTTTGGCTCATTTTCAGTATCATGATTTATCCGTTCTGTTAGAAGTTTTTGCCAGAATAATGATAGGTTGATTCGGGTGGATGCTTTTCTCGATGATCAAATGCTGAAGATGGTTGGCCAATTACTTAGTGAGAAGGTGAAAGTTGAAAGGCCCCTTATGGTAAAGAAGGCGGCCAGCTGGCTGTTTAGCGTCTTGGATACCGTCAACAGGGGTGACCTACTTGTGGCTACTATTGACATGGTTATGCATTTCGGTAAACAAAAAAGCATCGGGGATGGGGAGAGTGTTTCAAAAGAAGGGGCCAACGATGCGCCCTCCATTGCTACTCTAATTCCCAAGAGGAAAAGAAGGAGATTAGTGGTCTCTAGCACCAGCGATGAGGAGTTAGAGGCCATTGAGCGAAAGGATGTCCTAGAGCCAGTTTTGGCTATTACGATTGTTGAAAAGCTAGATACTGGGGTTGAGACTAGTCTAAGGGAGGAAGTGGTTTTCGCAGCAACCTGGATGTTGGGGATGAGGATGATGCCGAGCCAAGAGGTGAGGTGGGATCATCTAGTGCATTTCCAAAATACTTACATGTCCAGAAGAGCAAGGGGGTTGTGCCTTGCCAGACGGCTCTACTCCTTCCAATTCTGGTTAGGTCATTCGACCAGTCAAAGGATCTAAGGAGAGAGGCATTATAACGATTAAATGTGATAACAATTATTTTAGTTATTTAGATATTGTTGAGGTAAGGAGGCTCGCCGATAGGTTAGACTTTCACCGCACCGAATCGGAGCTAAATTGTTTCACGATGGAGCCGAGCAATGAGGCTACAATTGCCTTGGTTCTTCACTTATGTTTTTCTATTTGAATATTCTAGGGCCCTAGTATTCTGTTGGCCATTTCAGTGATCAATTATATTCCTTTGTAGTCTGCTGCTGTGATAGAATTTCAATGACTACACAATATTCGATTTGTGGGCCACCTGGAGGACATGGCGAACCAGAGATGGGAGGAGATGGTGTGACTTCGAGCTACTTTGGCTCAGAAGGAAAGAGAGCAAGAAGAAGCAATCTCGAGGATTCAAGCTACCCTGGCTCAGAAGGAAAAGGAATGGGAGGAGGGTAGCCCACACTCATTGCTTAAGAAGGAGGAAGAGGTAAAGTATTTAAGGACTGACCGGGATTTGGTGCTCGAGCAGTGTGATGTGGCCATTGCAGAGTGTGAGAGGCTGGGAGCATTACTGAGCAGGATCGAAGCAGACCACATTTTTATCGAAAGGGGATTATAAACTTGGAAGGCAAAATTGCCGATTTTCAAGAAGACCATTGGTGCTAGGTTGAAGAACTTACAAGAAGTTACGCCATGCGAAAGAAATCATCCGCAAGGCAGAACCTAGGGAAAGGTTGGCAGATGACTCTAGTGGAGCTAATGTGGAGGCTATAAACTCAGGACTGGCCTGTGATGCTCGAGTGGAATTCTCTCTTATGGTGCTGAAGGCTAATGCCTATGCAGTGGCAATACGTGCGGGTCTTGAGGGCTTGTGTCAAAGAGCTGCTCCTCCTTCATCTCCTAGTTAGGAAGCATAATCTTGTCTCTTACCTCTGTATCTTATTTTTTGTTTTTGCTTCAACTCATGGTTCGGTTGTACTTCACTCCGTAATGAGGTAAATGTAGCTTCTTCCTTTGCTGGTTTTGTCTTCTTTTTGTTGCATGTCCATTGTTGCAATATGCATGATACTAAGTCATTTCCCCAATGATGGATATATGTTTTGCTTGTGTGGGGTGTTCAAACCCCCTTGATGTGAAGAACTTCTGGGGGCATGTAAGATCCAGGATAGAGATGGGAATTTAATTTTTCCTAAGTAGTGGCATCGAATGCGATAGGCATTTGTCCAGTTGGTTCTTAGATACAGTAAGATGAGTGTGATATACAAATGCAAGGCTTAAAGCCTAAGGATTGTGGGGAGCTACCCACTCATGAGTTCAATCTCGCATAAAGGCTAAGGATAGGTGCGGAACCCATGTAAGGCGTGAGGTCGAGAGATTGTTGGGAGCCACCCGCTCAGGAGTTCAATCCCATATAAAGGTTAGGGATGGGTGCTGAATCCATGTGAGGCATGAGAGCCAAGAGTTTATTAGGGGCCACCCACTTGGGAGTTCGATCCCATATGAGGGCTAAGGATGGGTTCGGAACCCATGTATGGAGTAAGGCCGAGAGATTATTGGGAACCACCCGCTCTGGAATTTCAATCTCGTATGAGGGCTAAAGATGGGTGCAGAACCAATGTAGGGTGTCAAAGTCGAGAGATTATTTGGAGCCACTTGCTTGGGAGTTCGATCTCGTATAGAGGCTAAGAATGAATGCATAACCCATGTAAGACGTGAGAGCCAAGATATTGTTAGGGGCCACCCACTCAAAACTTTGATCATGTACGAGGACTAAGATGGGTACGAAATTGATGTAAGGCGTGAGAGCTAAGAGATTATTTGGAGCCACCTAATCAAGAGTTTTATCCCGTATGAAGGCTAAAGATGAGTGCAGAACCCATGTAAGGCGTGAGAGCCGAGATATTGTTGGGAGCTACCCACTTGGGAAAGAGAGCTACCCGTGTCCATTTATGCTACTTACATAGAAAGACAGAGAGAGAGAAAAGAGAGACAACCAGATCATAAAGGAATGGCTCTCATGTACCATGATCATCATTAGATACAGCACTCTTCTCAACTAATCTGCACCACACATTAGAAATCGACAATTTGGTGTTAACCACAAAAGAAAAGAAACTGAATTTCTAGCTGAATGAACGAATGAATAAAAGGACAGAGGTAGTGTAATTTTACATAGATGGCCAAACTCTCATATAATCGCAAAAGCAAAATAAAAATCCATTTTAAAATAAATGGAGGCTAAAAATTTAGTGGATGTTGTCTCATTTTAGGAAAATTAGGCATACCACTATCTCTTTTTCTTTGTCTTTCTTTTTATAAGTGGATCAAACGAACATAGCAAGGTTTCTCTCTCCCTCTCTCTCTCCCTCCCTTTCTATTTTTCTCGAAACATGATAGATGTAAATAGCAGTGTGCTTTTTTGCAACTATTTGTTGTTGATAGACAACATATCGATCAAACTTTTGGTCAGCATCGTACCCTTCGACAATTGTAACATAAGGTGACAAAGGGCTCTTTACTTTTGGTTCAAAATTTCATGACAGAGGCCCAGACAATTCTAACATACAATCTTCAACTATGGGGCAATCATACATAATATAATAAGTAGTTTGGATAAGCCAGGAGAGAATAATTACAATAAAGTTCATAAAAAACAAGGCCAAGGAATTACACACCTAAGTCTATTAGCAAAGCAGAACAACAAAATCATCAAGTACAAGAAAAACTCTTTCATTTATTTATCAACAACATCTTTACACAACAACTCATATAATTTCTCTTGCAAAGTCCTTTCAAGCTTTTATTTAGCATCTAGCTATTTTTCGAGTTTTAGCATCTTATTGGGTGCTAGATAGGGGATGCGAGATTCGTAGAGTCAATTCGTGATGGCGTTGGACACCTTGTCGAAAAGAAATTGTATGGGCTCGAGAGCTATTCTATTTGAGAAGGTGATAATATTCACCCGTATGCTCTTTCGAGTTGCAATTTTTAGTTTTGTAATTTTTCTTCAGTGTAATCCACTAAGCACACTATGTAAACGCAAACCCACTATTTTGTTGTGTTGGATCGTGCATTCTAATGTTGCATTGAAATAAAAAATTTTTTATTACTTGTCGTTATCACCATGTCGAAAGAGGAGAGCCTCATTTGTGACTTAAGCGAATTTTTATTTTCATCTCTCTCCTAGCACAACACATACTCCATCGGTGATTGTTACCTTTTGATGTGCCATTCTATTTCTCCCTTGGTTCATTTTTGCATTTATGTCTCAGTGCACTCCTCCGCCTTTCGATGCATTGTGCACAACAACGGTCTTCAATTGCTTTTCCCTACACATAACCTCCTTGGTGAGACCTCACATTTGTTCTCAGGCACCACAACAAAAGATCTCTGGAGATTTAGTATCCTATTAATTAAGTAGAGCTCAAGTTGTCATGAAGATCTCTTAGGTTATCGATAAAATGTTCCTAATGGAGCATGGCCCCAAAACCCATTATGGCCCATGACCTTAAGATTTGAGATCCTCCCGGCCCATATTCTGACAAACAGAATGCACCGATCAACCACTTCACCATTTAAGTGACTATACTGATGACATGCCTCTCTTACCGTTCTCAAAGTCTATGCACACGGAATGTCATTCTCTCTCAACATCAACCAAACTGGCAAGTAGGCAACAAAAGTTTTATTTCAATACTATGAATGCATATCAGAACATGATGCGAATACAAGTTCTACATTTATACATTCACATGCCGATAAGCATTCTAACTAGGTTACATTAGCAAAAAATCAAATAGTAAAATCCAAAACACAACTCAAAACAGTTGACGTTTTGGCCTCCTCCCAAATAGATTGAACCACCGATTCCTTATTTCTTCCTGTTGACAAGCCCTCCAATGTCCCCTAAATAGCCTTTCCTGTCTGATTGCATGCCAAATAACTCCAATTCAGCACCCAATAAAATATCTAAGCTAGAAAAATAGCCAGATGCCAAACAGAAGTTGGGTCGGAAAAAATAAAAAGGGGCCTTGCAAATGACTGGACCATACCCCAATGACAAAAGAGTGCAATAGTAATGATAAGCCACAGGAAACCAAATAGAACACATTGGCAAAGACCCATCACAACAACAGGCCATGACCTCCCCACCATCATACAGAACCTTGCAACTGCACTTCCTAGGAAATTCACAAGTCCATTCCCACATGTCATTTTCTCCAGAATTTGCTCAATTTGCTCTCAGTTCAAGAAAAGTCAATGTTGTTTGGAGAGAGAGAGAAAGAGAGAGAGAGAGAGAGATAGCGGGCCCAAAGGGATAAGCTTACAAAGAAACAGAGAGAGATCCTAATCATATCTAAAAGCGAAAATGTTAAAAATCTCAACATGTGCATGTGAGATGGTCATTAAAAACCTATTTAGTACATTCAAAAGTCAATTTTACCAAGAGCAAAAGACGATGAATCTATGTGATGTTTTACCACCAACCGACCACACTCCAAGTACAGTTCACTGCATGGGCTAGCCAGAGAGGGAAAGGTATTGGTTTCGGAACATATAGCAAGCCTTGCAAAGACCAAAAAGGGTTCTAGAGTGCGCGTTTGTCATGTTTTGGGAATGAATTCTAGAACTTCAAGGTTCAGTCTTTTTGGGAGCCATCATAAGAGAGGACAACTGAGGCATGATGAAAGCACTTAGTCGACCAAAATCTAAATAACCCAATAGGAAAACTGTTATGGTGACAGAGGCAGGTGGAAAATGTGTAGTTTCAATAAGGAGAAAGAGGAAGGAAACAGTCGGAGATGGAAAGGTATTGGTTTGGGAATATGCAATGAGGTCTTGTAGAGAACCAAAAAGGTTCCAGAGTGCATGGTGTTGTTTTGGGATAAATTCTGGAGCTTCAGGGTTTAACCTTTTTTCAAGGGCCACCAAAAGTGAGGATAAAAGAAGATTGATAAAAGCACTTGAGAGCAAGATCCAGAGATTTCTTATGGGTGGCGTCTGCATTATATAGCACACAAATGACACAGGAGAGAGAATAAGAGAAAGCCCAACTATAGAATAGAATAAGTACACAAGCGACAAAGGAATGGTTTCCACATATCATGATCATCATCAGACACACCACTCTTCTTAACTAATCTATACATCACACCCCAACCACTGCAAGCATGTGTTCCATGAAATGTGCCACAAAATTAAACACAATATCCAAAAAATAAAATGAGCCACCAAATCAAACACAAAAGTCAAATTCAATTAATGTTTTGATTCAAAAAAAGCGAGAAAAAAAGCCACTCTCCTTAACCAATCTGTACGACACCCTAGAGTTGGAAAATCTATTGTCAATCGCAAGAAAGACAAATTGGATTTTTGACTGAATGAATTAATGAATGATTGAACAAAAGGATAGACAACAGGCACTCTTACAAAGATGGCCCAACTCCCCAATCATCACAAGAGCAAAACAAAAGTCCAATCCAAAATAAACGGGGACCAAAAAGTAAATTTCCAAAGAGTCCTCCCAACCGACGTCGCATGTCCTCCAAAAAAGTAAACAAGATTGAGTTCAAAAGGACCAAGAAGCAGGCCACATCAAGACGTACAGCTCACCAATGATGAATCACCTCCTGCCAACCGGAGGATGATCAAAACTGAGGTGGCAAGCAGCTCATCACATTTATATCTATATGGTTAATGAAACGAGAAGAAAGTGTTAAAAAACAGTGACATGCATTTGCCTTTAGTTAAAAGGGAAACTTTAAAAGGGAAACTAAAAGAATAATAATTAGTTATTGTGTGGACAAAGAGGAGCATGCCACCTTGTGGTTCCAACCCACATGAAAAAAATATATCACTACATTTCTCTCTCTAATTTTTTTATTACATATGAGAGTTTAAAAGTCGAGATCTCTAAAGAGAAAGAATAATATCAGTTGAGTTATAACTCATTGACATTACATTTCTCTTTCTATGTTTCTACTTTATAACATCAAAATGGCAGTATTTGCTGCTCGAAATACACTATAAAATCTAAGCTTCCAATCTTACTAATTCTATTATTTTGCTCGTATGATTTTAAGCACATATATTACTTTTTTATCTTTGCTTGATACATGTGAATTTAACAGACTAATGTGTACCTAAGTAATGCCCAGATTCTAATTGTACATAATTAAAATAAAAAAGTATAAATTAGTTTAAAATTAAACCTTTTATAAATTTAAAGAGCATATGGGGAGTCGGATTATTATATATGTGAGGAAAGGTGAAGAACCTGAAGAGGTGCCCCCAAAAAGGCAATAAAGAGAGGTATGTTTGTTTTTCTCTCTTTTTTTCTTTTTTAGGTATTTTGGTTGGGCCTGTGGCTTCCACGACATGTTGCATTTGTAGAGTTCAGGCAATAATGGCAAAGAGGATTCTTTCTGTCTCAATGAATGGTGTTGGATTATTAAAGCACAATCGTTGATTCCGAGCACAATTGGGGTCGTAGGCTAAAGGGAAAAAGAAACTGGAATCAAAATTAGGATGACAGTTCAGATTTGCATTTCGTTTCAGTTCTAGAGCGATTTTGGTTAAAAAGAATTCGGTTTCACTACAAAAGAACACGATTTTAGCGACGAAATTTAGAGTTTAGAGTTTAGAGTTTAGGGTTTAGCGATGGAAAAAAATTCGTCCCTATTTAGAGATGAATTTAGTGACAAAAACTACAATCGTCACAAATTAGCGACGAATTTAGCGATGAAAAATAATCCATCGCTAATTAGCGATGGAAAAAATATCCGTCACTAAATTTAACAACGAAAACAATATCTGTCGCTAAATTAACGATGGAAAAAATATCCGTCGCTAAATTTAGCGACGGAAAAATTATCCATCACTAAATTTCGCATTTAATAATTTTATTTATAGGGCCCACCTGCCCACCCACTGGTGGCCACCCACCACCACCCTGGCTCTCTATAAATAAAATTATTAAATGTAAAATTTAGCGACGGAAAAAATATCTGATGCGAAATTTAGCGACGGAAAAAATATTCGTCGCTAAATTTAGAGATGGAAAATATTATCCGTCGCTAAATTTAGCGATGGATTTTAGAATCCGTCGTTAAATTTTTGTGGCGTATGATTGGCGATGGAAATTTTTCCGTCGCTAATACGTTTAGCAACGAATTTTTCTAAAATTTTCGTCGCTAAACCCTTGTTTTTTTTGTAGTGATTGATTTCATTTTGGTTATATCCTTTTACAGTTCTCATATGATTTTTTTATATATTTTTTGTATTCTCATGATTTTTTTTTTCATGGTTTGATCCCCGATTCTGGTTTTATCTTTTTACAAATTTCTATTGGAATTGTGATTCTAGTTCTATAAATAAGGAACTAAAAATAAACTAGTAGACTAGTGGTTTTGATTCCAAACTAGACTATAAGCATTTTAAAGGGTTCTTCTCTAGTTTCGCATGGTTTGATTCCGATTCGTTTTCAAATTAAAGCCAAAACCTTTAACATCTCTACACATTATAGTTTAGAAGGAGCAAAATTCTAAACTCTATTTTTTTTGTTACATTGGGATTTGAACCCGAAATCATTAGATTGGGAAGGGAATTGTGATCACTAAATTATTCTCTTGAAAACAAAATTCTAAACTTTATGCTTACTTTCTTGTAGTCTCTTAATTTATTTGGTGGAAAATAACACATTATAAAAAAATTAAAAGAAAAAAATAAAAAAGGTGAAAGATTCATTTGAAAACTAAATATGAAATTCTTATGGAAATTTCGATTGAGTTAAAATTAGTAAAAAAAAAAAATTATCATGGTCAAAACTCAAAATAGTTCATTAAAAATATCATTCATGAACTTCTAAGTGAGGGAGAAGAAAGAAAATTGGCGAGCAAATCATGTGCATAATTTAGAAGTTAAATTCAAATTTTTCACAAAAAAAAAAACCAAGTATAGAACCTTAATATCCCGTACTTAGGGAGAACACTCAAACCTATTCTAAAAATTTGGGGATAATTGACTTCAATCAAAATTGAGGAGAATATTATGTAGTTTGCATGTACGAAATTGGCGCACATACACCTAAAAGAAATTGAATTGGTATCACTTTTCCATCTAGAAAATTTTAGTTTTAGTCCAATTAGGAAATTTCCATCAATATTGAAAGGCTATTAATTTGATCATCCTTTATTGAGACTAAATGACTTGATTGAGAGTGTTAAATTATGAGGTACCAAGCTAATAAACGAGTTACGTTATCAAAAAGCAAAAAAAACAAAAAAACAAAAAAAGGCTTTATTTAGGTTTATAGAAAAAACTCGAATTCGAGATCTATAAGAGGAAAGAAATAGTGTTAGTTAAATTATAGCTCATTGAATAGTAAACGAGTCAAACTACATGAAATAGTAACTCATTTAACTAAATTGACCTATCTAATTAACTAAAAAGAAGTAAAGCTATGTAACAAAATGATGGTAATTGTTAAACCAGGTCAAATCTATGTTCAAAGGCCTTTGGGGTACTCTTTTGTACAATCTTCCATTACCAAAAAAAAAAAAAACACGATTTTATCAACATATTTAGCGACAAAAATTTAAAAAAAATTTGTCACTAAATTATTTAGTCACGGATTTAGTGACGAAAATGCAAAATACTAGGAATTCATGACCAAATTAGTGACAAACAAAATTGTCATAGCTATATTTATGGCTAAATTTAATAATGAATATTATAATTTTTTGCTAAATTTAGCCACAAATAACAGAATTTGTGATTAAATCTAGCCACGAATACTAAAATCCGTGACTAAATTTAACAACAAATATGAATGTTCGTGGCTAAATTTAGTTATGAATATCAAAATCCATTACTAAATTCAGCTACGAAATATTCAAATCCATGGCTAAATTTAATGATAAAAGTTATTCTTACGTGGTTAAAATCATCCTAGATTTAGCGATGATTTCGGCGACGATTATTTTGCCATGAAATTTGCAACAAACATTTTATGATGAATTTAGTGACGAACTTGGGAATTTAATTACGAAAATAGTGTGATTTATTGACTATTTTAACGGTGAATCTGAAAATTTAGTCACGAATTTAGTAACGTATCTAAAAATTTAGCCACAAAATGTACCTTTTGTATTATTTTTCAAATTTTTTTCCTATTGAAAAAGAAATGTCCTGTCCAACCAACATAAACATTAAATTTAGTTACAAATGTTCATCCAACAAATCTCAAAATTTTTCCTATCAAACCAGCATATTAATCAAATTCCAAACATCTTTGTGAAACCAATAATTTCATATTGTTTATAGATGTTTGAACATTCAAAAAATGTCAATGGAAACAACATTAAACAAACATCAAGTATCCAATATCTAACAAATATCCTCCAACATCTAACATAAACATCTAATATCCAATAATAAACATACAGTATCAATAATTACAATATGCATGTCAATCATCATCCTGTTCATCATCATGATGTTCATCACTAGGAGGTAGAAAAGGAGGAACTTGACTCTGTGAGAGACAAACTGACTCAGATTCAATTTGAGGTGTTGCGAGATAAGTCGTTGCATTGACTCAAGTGATTCGTACCGTTACTTGAACTTTCGAATTTCTTTGTCTTTCTATGCAAATTGCTCTTTGAGGTGCCCCAATTCTTCGTTCAGTTGTTGCACTTGTGTCCTTGAAGTAGCCTCGATGGAAGAAGATGGGTCAGGTGTGTATATCCTACTTAGTGATCTCATTCCAAGTATTTTTCATTTTTTATCCCATCAGATGCCTCTAGTCATAAAGCCATACTATTAACGGATAGCTCAGATGAGACAACAACATTAGTACTACTCGAATGAGCCAGTACAAGTTCATTATATTTTTCCTGTATTATCATGACGGAAATTAAAAAGAAATTAAAGTAAAGCAATCAAATATATTCATGGGCCATTACAATTAGAATGAGCAATTACAAGTTCATCAAAATAACAATACTATAAAAAGATAACAAGATATGACCAAATAATACAGTGAAATAGAATATATTCAAAACCAATAACATTATCATTAGAATTAAACAAGATATGTCCAATAAGATAGCATTTTCATGCTATGTTCAAATAATGTAGTGAAGTAGGATATGTCCAAAACCAACAACAACACTTGGTTCAAGTGGCAGACAAAGGACTAAACAATTCAAATAATATAGTAAAGTAGTGAAGTATGTTCATGCTATGTTCAAACCAATAACAAGATAACATTAACATGCTATATTCAAAACCAACAACAAGATAACATTGTCATGCTATGTAGTGAAGTAGTTATGTCCAAAACCAGCAACAAGATAACATCATCATGTTATGTTCATGTTATGTCCAAGAAGATAAAATTGTCATGCTATATTTAAATAATATAGTGAAGTAGGTTCAATTCTAATTTTTAAAGTAGTTCAATTACATACCGACACTGCTTTTGCTATCTCCCTACTCCAAGTCTTGTCCTTTTTTGGAATGTGCGCTCGAAAGTGTTCATATATGATATCTTAGTTTCCCTTTCTTGGCCTATTAAAAAAAAGTCACAATTACCAATAATGAAACAGTAAAAAAAGTAATTGAAATAAATAAAAATACAAGTGTGGAAAACGATTACCATTTTTTTTCTATACTCGTTCATATTGATTGATCCCCCGCATAAGTGGTAGACATTGCCCAGAATTGCAAGCTTGGCTCTTATTATCCTACTTACTCTTTTGCTTGTTCTCATCAGAATCTCAAATGCTCAACATTCTGATTCAATTCTTCTCCGTGACACAATTTGGCTTCACTCGACTTGTTTTGGATTTATTCAACATGTTTCGGATGTACTCACCAACTTTTTACTTAATTTTTTTTTTTTTTTGATTTCACTCTCTTCTGATTCATCCTAACTGAACTTCACTATAATAAATAGAAAAACAATTAACTTTATTAAAATAAGAACTTAGCTTAATGTATCAATTGAAAGATAAAACTTATCTTAAACTCTCTCTAACATATCCATCCCAAATGGTTATTGACTATTTTATTAATTGTGCGCACAATAAATACTGGATCTAAGAATCTGCAATAAAGTTACAAATAAGTAATGGTATGTAAATAAGATAGTTAAAAAATACCATATGCTATATAAATAAAAGAAACATATTAAATGAAATTTTAAAATTAAATACTTATGAATCTCTATATGGGGGTATCATATTTCGCATATCTTTTACACCTACGTCCCCCTCAACATTTGACAGTTGCACTGAAGGAGTAATCGAGGAAGATGAAGCTGAAAGAAATTCAAAAGAAGAGGAGGGGGAAGGGGATGACAAAGTGAAAGGGGAAGGGCTTGATCTTACTTGTGAAACTTGTGTGTGTCCTTCACTTTTATATTGACAAGTATAAATGTTAGACAAATGAGAGAAAACAACAATTGTATGTTTTAAGGATACATAAGGAAGTGCATCAAAAAGCTTACTATGTTTAAACCTTCGTACTGCAACAAAATATCACCAACACTCTAAATAACTGACTCTAATGATCTACAAAACGAAGACAATGTATTACTGAAGGAAAGCCAACATAAGTCAAAGAAATACAAATTTAGTGAATGAAAGAGCATATCCATATGTATACATAAATGAGCAAATGTTGTATAATAAAAACGAATGTATTAAAAGGAAGCAAATGATGTATAATAAAGATAAAGTGTAGATAAATGTCAAATTCTTGTTGTATTTAGAAAACAATACTGACTTAGTATCAAAAATCAAAATTTTCATTGTCATCTCCACTATCAGATTCATATCCATCTCTATCATAAACATCAACATCAATATCATCCTCATCGTCATTCATATTATTTTCTCAAAACCAAATTCTTTATCATTGTCTTCATGAATTTCAATTAGATCCACATGTATCACTACTCCACATGAATGTTGTAAAGTTGGAATGCTATATTTCTTAATTTGAATCATGTTAGTAACTTCTTCTTATTGACATGCTATATTAACCAATGTTTCTCGATTTTTTTGCATGCTTTTGTTTTATATACCGCCCACTAATCAGTTTTGTCACATTTCAAACTAGGATATAATGTATAATATATTTGAATTGTTTGTTGTGTCAAAGTTCATATTTTTTATACATTTTCTTATGATTTATTTCAACTAAATTAAATTTCAGGTGCACCTTCATCTCTTTGACGAGGACAAGCCAATAGTATTTAAATAATATTAATCACAATTCTTGTCCACAGTACTCTATCTTTATAATTTCATCTAAGAAACCATAAAAATCATTTTTTACACTTCTATCATTGAATGATAAAACACACAACCCACTATTCATTGTGGTTTTTCCGATTTCATATTCTTGGGTGTGAAAATTATATTCCTTTATGAAATATGTTGGCTAAGTTCATGCTAATGAATTTGGACCCTATAACAGATGATATAATAATCTTTGCTCAACTTGATCATCATTCCTATGAACATAAAGGAAAGTGACCATTATAATATGTTACTTAACTAATGATTATAAAATGTGAAGTTATGGGAACTCAGTAGATATATAACTTACATATATTTTGAACTATGTTACAAATTTTTCCATCACAGTCAAACTCATTACCTGTCAGTTCGGAGAATTAATTTTGAAATGTATACTTACTCATTACCTGTCACTTATGTATTACATAAATATTTGAACCACACAAAATACATATATTTGCAAATGTATACTTACTCAGTATGGTCCCACTTTTAAACAGTTCAATAAAATATATGTATATGTTACTTGTAATTTTTGATTAGTTAAATATCTTCCTTTACATGACTAACTAGGTCAACCAAAATGGTTGAAAATAGAGAATGATTTTGAATTAGGATCGATAGGGTTCTCATTATTTCTTCATGCTCTCTGCCTCTTACACTATATATGAGACATAAAATAGTATGATATAAATATTGTCACTTCCTTCACAATATATGTATTAATAATAAAGGTTTCGACTCATGACTTATTCTTCACTTTTTTCTTCCAATGATATAAGAATCTAATCATAACAAAAAGAAAATTATCAAAATCTAATCTATAAAGAAGTAAGTGTTTTGACATACAAAAGATAAATATTTCACCTCTCAAATAGATACATCCATCGAAATTGGATGGAATTTGTAACTTTGGCCTCATAAGGTAAGTAAACTAAAAGATGTTTTATGAAATCAAAAAACGATGGAGGAAATATTCTTTCTAAATTGCAAAGTATGATAGGAATATTTCTCTCTAGTTTCTCCATGTGCATTTTCAACACTATTGAGCAAATATCATGAAAAAAAATAGTTAACTCTGTAATGGCACCCCATACAAAATTTAGTCTTTAAAGCAAGTAAAATTAGTTTTTCCATAAATATGTGACAATCATGACTTTTCAAACCTGTCAACTTATATTTTTTCAAATCGACACATCTCCTAAGATTTGAAACATATCCATTAGGAAACCACATCAATTTCAACCATTTACAAATACGCTGTCTTTGATCCTTGTTTAATGTATAAATTGCCTTTGGCTGTGGTCTCTTACTACTTGCATCTGCATCTAGTGCAGGCCAATTATAAATGTCTCATATCTTTTCTTGCACTCAAGTTGTTTTTTAATTTTTTCGTGACATCCATCACTATATTTATGACATTATCAAAAACATTCTTTTCTATATGCATCACATTAAAATTATGATAAATAAGTAGGGTCTTCCAATATAGTAGATTTCAAAATATATTCCGATTTAATCCATTTATGCTACTCTCATATCTAATAGTCGTATATGAGGGTCTTCAACGACAAATGGAAAGTTATACACTTGCTTTTGAATTTGATCTCCAATCAATCTTAAGGGTGGAGTTGCTTTTTCAACCCTATTCTTGATCCACTCTTCTTTATTCATTTTGAATGTATGATTTAGTGGTAAAAAATGTCTATTGCAATCAAAATAGTTAGCCTCTTACCATATTTGAATTTGAATGATTTTGATATTTTCATACATATCGGACATCCTAAAATCCTAACTATACTCTATCCAGATAATATGTCATAATTTGAAAAGTTATTTATCGTCCAAACAAGAATAGCCTTCATTATAAAGGTCTTATTGGTATGGACATCATATGTAGAAACACTTTCATCCCATTATTATTTTAACTCTGCAATCAATAGTTGCATATAAACATCTATTAACTTTAGATTTTACGGGTCAGGCACGATCTATGTAAAAAAACATATAAGGTGTCTTCATATACATACCAGGTAGAAGATTGTATAGAATTAAGATAACAGACTAACATGAATAAATTTTTCCTGATTTACTAAATAGAGCAAACATATCAGCATAAAGACCCAATCTAATGTTTTGAGACTCTTTTGAAAACTCAGGATATATTCTATCAAAATGTTTCTATACCTCTATATCTGAAGGATGATATGCTAGACCTGTAACACCGACACTACGGTATCCGTATTGTACTTCCGTTCTTGAATTTAATAAAATATTTCTTAGTCCATATAAACAGAAAGAAAAATTTAATTATATTGATTTTCGATTTTTGGATCTTTAAATTGAAATTTTTGGGATATTTAAAGTATCCGTATTTCCAATTTGTACAGTAAAGTGAGTATAAAAATATATATATATATATATAGATGAATATTTATTCATTTATTAATTTATACATTTACTCATTTAATTATTTATAAATTTATTTTTAAAAAGAAATATATATATATATAATAAGAATAAGAATAATAATAATGATAATAATAATAATAATAATAATAATAATAATAATAATAATAATAATAAAAGAAAAAAGAAAAAGGATGGGTTAGGGTTAGAAAACCCTAACCCTTTTCCCACTTTCCCTCTTCATCTCCCTTCCCGCGCCGCCGCCTCACCCGAACCCTTTTCTCTGCCATTGCTCCACCGCTACCCTCCTCCGCCGTCGTCGCTGCAACCGCAACCACCACCACCGTCTCACTCTCTCTCGGTTGATCTCTTTCACTCTCCGCTCTCTCTCCCTCCCGCTCGCGATCTCTCTTCATCGCCATCACTCTCCCTCTCTTGATCGATCGCTCCTCCACCGACCACCGCAAGCCACCACCACCGTCCTCTCTCTCCCTCTACTCACTCTCTATTTCTCTCTCTGTTTCCAGCCTCTGCACTCTCTCTCCCTTCGCGATTCCCCCGTTCGCCATTTCGCCCTCACCTTCCATCAATCGCCACCACCGCGGCCACCGCGAACCACCGTGGTCGCCACCTATCTGTCCTGCACCATCTCTCTCTATCTCTCTCTACTCTCTGTCCCACTCTGTCTCTCTCAGTTTTCTCTCTCTCTCGGTCTCCTCTCAGTCTCCCTCTGTCTCTCCCCTCTGTTCTTTATTTCTACAGACTGTTGCAGAGTCCGTCTGAGACCTTCGAAGAACCCTAAGCTGCCTACAAACTCCATTCTCTGCGTTAGGTAATATGAGTTAATTCTAGAGTTTCGATATTCTCTTAGTAATTAAGCTAAATTTCTGAACCTAGCTTCGAAATTGAAGCATTGCAGGTCCGAGACTGAGTAGAACGAAGCTTGGACCACAGGATTGTGAACTATGAAGACCCTAGGTGAGGATTTCTAACTCACTTGATTTATGTGGACGAATTTAGGGTAAATTAGAGTAAGAGTATATTACATATGTTAGGATGAATGTTAGAATAGATTTGAAATGCGTTGTTTGACGTTATATGTAATTAATTAGGTTAAATATAGGATTTTATACAAATTGGGCTGTTATGGATGATAGAATCATGTTGGGTTGATTTGAATAGCTTCTCTCAGAGTTTAATTTGACGAATGCATGAAAACAGTCAGAAATTTGGGATTGGAGTTAAGGATTTATACAGTCTTTAACATTTTAAATTGTCCTGCATATAGGAAATCAAAATATAATTTCCGTATTATGAAAATAGGCCTCAATACCTTTAAAATGACATATGGGTTAAAGAAATCGGATGAGAATTGAAAAGTGTATGATTTTTCAAAGATTTTTTCCATTTTGTAGGAAATTTATTTATTTTAGACTTGTTTTCGATTTTGAATGGTTTTAGATTTAAATCTAACTTGATTTTGATTTGGTTATTTACTTATAAATGAAATGGAATAGATGACATTGGAGTATATTTATAAATTGATGAATTAAGATTTATACAAACTTAGGGAAAATGACAAACCCTAAAATAATTGGAAATTTGATGAAAATCGTGATGATTTGATTAGGTTAATCTTGTTGGAGACTCGAGGAGTCAATTCGGATTTATTTTGGAAATAGGGAGTGATTACCCTCCCTAGAATGTGAGTGGGACCCTAATCTCTTGCATAAAATAGTGAAACCTGATTTTATCGTGTTTTTAATCAAAACATGCTTTGATATGCATTGATTCGATGTGTGATATTAAATCTCAAATCTGTTTTGTGATTATTGGAGTGTCGTAAACTTATGTTTTCTATGTTTATGCATCCATATTTGAAATGAAACAAAAATTGTGCCATTACTTGAAAAAAATTTGATAAGCTTCCTTTTCTATCATTGCATTGATATGCTGATTTAAAATGATTCGACGAATCTATTGGCACACAGATTTGAAATGTTTTGATGAACTGTGAGGGCACCGGGATGCCCACTTGTGATGAGATACTACGATGATGACATTGATGATTCCGTAGCTACGAAGGGACTTTGTAGAGGCACGGGTTGTCCGGATACGCTTCTGTCGGAGATATCCGCAAATGTCCAGTTATATTTATTCATAGGCGCGGCCGGTTGAAACCTCATCGGGGGAGGACGTGTGTCCATCACCGTCTAGCACCGCACGTGATCCTATTGACGAGCATATATATATTCACAGGCGCGGCCGGTTGAACCCATACTTGGGGGAGGACGTGTGTCCATCACCATCTAGCACCGCACGTGGTCCTATTGACGAGTCTGGGTAAGCAAGGGCTAAGCCCACGGCTAACATCGGGGTAGAGAGCTACTTTTGAAACACTTTGCATAATAAAACCCCCGATGCGCCTGTCCTTGGTCGTGGTTGACCTTTGCCAGGATCCTTTCGGCTTGCTCTATGATCTACTTGATTTTAAATGGATGCATATATGTATGATATCGTGTGATTGAATAAATGAGTTCATTTTATTGAACATATCATGATTTATTACGAAACTTGAGTTATTGTTTACGAATGATACTATTTGACACTCCAATATTCACCTACACTATTAGTACTTGGAATTAATCCCCTCACTCACAGAGTATCCTCCCATAGATACTCACCCCTCTTCTTTCCTCCCTCAAACAGGATTTTTGTGCTGGAGTGACATTTCAGAGTATAGAGTTTGGGTGTACTTGACGTTCAGGAAGGTGAGATCTTAAATTAAATTGAAAGATGAATTACGTTATTTATTTCGACCCTGTGAGGTCTTGTTGAGATCCGTAGTTGGCCATGTATTTAATTTGGGATGACTGTAAAATTTATGTATATTTATTTGCGAAAACCTCGTATTTCATTTGCATTGAGGCGATTATATGTATTTGAATGTTACTTGAGAAAATTGTTATAAATTTGCATAAAATTTAGGTCCGCTCGGTGTGGCGGCTGCTCATGCTCTAGTTGGGCATGACAGTAGAGGTCTGTGGCTAGGTTTGTTGATAGATTTTATAGCCTTGCGTTGTTCTGGATGTCGGCTATGGGAGTTGTTGGTTTTGGACAGGCCGGGATGGCCATTTGTTTTATTTTCAGGATGATTTTGAATTATACAGGTTTAAACAAGTTTAATTGTACATGGGAGACCTCCAATTTATGGGGAGGTTCTACCCGATTTTCTGTAAAAATACAGTCGGCATCCAGGGCAACGGGCGGCTGTTCACGATCCCGGTTCGGGGCGTGACAGTTCAATTGGTATCAGAGCGTATAGGTTGGAGAAAAGATAATAGTACAAGTCTTTCCAAGTATATTTAAAAGTCCTCAATGCATTTGAGAGTTTCGTACTGTCATTTAAAGTCCCGTACACGGTCATAGGCATATAAGATCATTTATTGTAGAGAGTACGATATACGATGCATACACTCCATGATTCCGCATTCGAATACCTTGATTTATGACTCGAATTCTATTTTTAGGGGGTTAGTTACCAGTAACTAACCCTAATCCTTGCTTATATCTAATGAAACGGTACTCTTTTAGCAGAATTATGCCGCCTAGACGTGGTAGGCACGGTGCACCACCGGAGAGTCCCTCAGTGCCTGAGGCTTCTAGGGCACTCGAGGCCCCACGAGTACCAGAGGGTGCTTCTTCTACTCACGCACCTTCTCCTATGCTACCCCCAGCACCTCCACCGGCTGGTACAGCCGAAATCCCTCCACCACTGCTTGACGCTTTGAGGTAGTGGCAGGAGTGGTTCAGTAGATATGGGCTGTAGATGCCCCCACCTCCACTACAGACTCCAGCGACCGCACCTGCGGCCATACCTGCTCCTACAGCACCGGTTCCTCCTCCAATGGCCGGTCCTTCTGTTTCTACTCCGACCGATGAGACGTCGGCTACTTTGAGGCGCGTCCATGAGCTCACTCAGTTGGTAAAAGAGTATCGACAGCTCGGATGCACAGACTTTTCAGGATCCAGTGATGCCGTAGCGGCGAAGCACTGGATCAGTAGGACTCACAGGGTTCTTACGGATTTGGGGTTGTCAGAGGAGTACAGATTGAGAGTTGCTGAGAGACTCCTTGACGGAGATTCCCTCTCGTGGTGGGAGGCTATCCGAGACAGTGCTACACAGACCCTGCGGTGGGAGGACTTTGTACGAGAGTTCGACCGCAGGTACTTCACCCCGTTCCAGCAGGACCGTATGAGGACGGAGTTCCTGCACTTACGCCAGGGGACTAGGTCAGTCTCAGAGTACAAGGCTGAGCTCAGACGACTAGCAGTTTTCGTCCCCGACATGGCTACACCAGCTTAGATGAGATTCAAGTTTGAAGATGGCCTCCAGCTGAGTATCAGAAAGTATATGACGGTGACTCCCTCCTTTACACTTTCAGAGGTGATTGATTCAGTATATCGGGTAGAGGAGATCGTCCGAGCTGAGGCCAGGCAGAGAGAAAGTCACTAGAAGAGGAAAACTGGATCCCAAGGTGGACAGTCTTCGAAGAGGGGTAGAGGCTTTGGATATCCCGGAGGTTTCTCTAGCTTCAGACCAACAGGACCGGGACAGGGATCTCGACCCCAGAGCTTTGGGGCACCAGCCCCTAGTGTCACTACACACCCTGCACAGAGATAGACTTTTTGCCACAGATGCGGCAACTATCATGCATATGGGGCATGTTCACTATCGATTACTTGCTACCAGTGTGGGAAACAAGGTCACGTGAAGAATGCCTGCCCAGATTTAGGTCGTAGAGGACCGACTTCACAGAGTCATACTGGTACGTCTGGCACAGGCCAGCAGGGGGTACCTGCACACTCAGCTCTTACTGCTCCTCGGACTGCAGCCGAGAGTAATACAGTGCCACGACCGTCGTGACAGCAGCCTAGGGCCCAGGCTCGTGTGTTCGCGTTGACGCAGGAGGACGCCCAGGCGAACCCGGATATTATTATGGGTAATCCTCCCGCAAACCCCTCAGTGTAGTACTTTTGTTCTGCTTTCTCTATGAGATTTTGTATATCATGATGATGATGTACAATTTTGACTAGTTAAAACTTCAGAAGCTTAACTAGTTAAAATATATATATTTGTCTACTTTTATTTGCATTTTGAATATCTTTAATCTTTTCCATTCCTCATATTCAAGGATCATGAGGATATTTGGAGTCGATGCCGTGTCCTTATTGACACCGGGTCGAATTTCTCTTATGTGAGGGCGTCCTTTGCCCACCATATGGGTAAACCTTTATTGCCACTTGATGAGGAGATATTGGTTATCACTCTTCTAGGTGAGCACCTTCTCAGAGACTCAGTCTATCACGGATGTGAGGTCATAATAGGGGATGCGGTACTCGAGGCAGACTTAATTCCCCTTGAGATGACAGATATTGATGCCATCCTCAGGATGGATTGGCTGAGCAGACATAGAGTTTCAGTAGATTGTTTCACCAAAGAGGTTGAGTTTCGGAGATCAGAGGGATCCCCTTTGAGATTCTCTGGCGAAAGGAGAGTACTATCTCGTTGTGTCATATCAGTGATAGAAGACAGGAGGTTGATATGTCGAGGCTGCGTGGCGTACCTGGCTCATGTTGTGGACACCACCGTTGAGGGACCGAGACTTGAGGATGTCCCTGTGGTGCAGGAGTTTC
The DNA here is from genome assembly GCA_037126225.1 of Dillenia turbinata. Taxonomy (NCBI): domain Eukaryota; kingdom Viridiplantae; phylum Streptophyta; class Magnoliopsida; order Dilleniales; family Dilleniaceae; genus Dillenia; species Dillenia turbinata. The sequence goes on from JBAMMX010000017.1 coordinate 11,616,235, forward strand.
CAGACATGTTCCCCGAGGAACTTCCCGGATTACCACCAGTTCGGGAGTTCGATTTCGAGATTGATCTAGTGCCGGGAACCAATCCTATTTCTATTCTGTCATACAGAATGGCGCCTGCTGAACTGAGAGAGCTTAAAATTCAGTTGCAGGAACTTCTTGATAAGGGGTTTATTCACCCGAGCACTTCACCCTGGGGTGCTCCGGTACTGTATGTAAAGAAAAAGGATGGTACATTTAGGCTTTGTGTGGATTATAGGCAGTTGAACAAAGCCACCATCAAAAATAAATATCCCCTGCCACGTATCGATGATTTGTTTGATCAGCTGCAGGGAGCCAGGGTTTTCTCTAAGATTGATCTCCGTTCGGGTTATCATCAGTTGAGGATTCGGGCCGATGACGTGCCCAAGACAGCCTTTCGCACCCGATACGGTCACTATGAGTTCTTAGTCATGCCGTTTGGGCTGACTAATGCCCCAGCTGCTTTTATGGATCTGATGAACCGAGTTTTCCACGTCTACTTGGATCGGTTCGTCATCATATTCATCGATGACATCTTGGTGTATTCACGGAGTAATGAAGATCATGTTCAGCACCTTCGGGTGGTATTACAGATACTTCGTGAGAAGTAGCTATATGCCAAATTCTCGAAATGTTAGTTTTGACTGAGACAGATTAGATTTTTGGGGCACATTGTCTCCGCGGAGGGTATTCATGTTGACCCGCGAAAGGTTGAAGCTATAGTGAAGTGGGAGCAACCACAGACAGTTACCGAGATCCGTAGTTTTCTCGATTTGGCCGGGTATTATCGCAAATTTGTAGAGGGATTCTCCCGGATAGCTGCTCCATTATCTAGATTGACCCAGAAGGGGGTCAAGTTTGTTTGGGATGACCGTTGTGAGGCGAGCTTTCAGGAGCTCAAACGACGGTTGACATCCGCTCCTATTTTAGCCCTTCCCACTAGCAGTTGGGAATATACAGTATACAGTGATGCTAGCCGACAGGGATTGGGTTGTGTTCTGATGCAGGATGGTCAGGTTATTGCGTTTGCCTCGCGACAATTGAAGAAACACGAGGTTAACTACCCGACACATGATTTAGAGTTGGCAGCCATAGTCTTCGCGTTCAAAATATGGCGGCATTATCTTTATGGGGTGACCTGCAGAGTATTCACAGATCACAGAAGTTTAAAGTATCTCTTCACCCAAAAAGAACTGAATTTGAGACAAAGGAGATGGTTAGAGCTCCTCAAGGATTATGATCTCATTATTGACTATCATCTGGGTAAGGCAAATGTTGTAGCAGATGCCTTGAGTCGGAAGTCAGCATCATCCTCACAGTCGACAGAGAAAGCATATCTCTCTTGTCTGGTAGGACTCCGAGCCTTCGGAGTCAGTTTGACTAGTGATGATCAGGGAGGCTTACTAGCCAGATTTGAGGTCAGGCCGACTTTGTTCGACCTATCAGAGAGCTCCAGGGTACAGATGAGGAGTTTCAGGGTATTGCGGATAGAGTTCGCAGAGCTGAGGGTGGAGATTTTCGGATCCGAGATGATGGTTTATTGGTATTAAGGGATCGAGTTTGTGTTCCCGCTGATACAGATCTCCGCAAGGCCATACTTGAGGAGGCACACTCCTCTGCTTATGCTTTGCATCCGGGTGGTACCAAAATGTATCGGACCATTCGGGATAGTTACTGGTGGCCTGGCATGAAACGGAAAATCGTGGATTTTGTGGCTAGGTGTCTAGTTTGCCAGCAGGTTAAGGCCGAGCATCAGCGGCCGGTTGGTACATTGCAACCCTTACCCATTCCTGAGTGGAAGTGGGATCACATTACTATGAACTTTGTGAAAGGCTACCGCGGACTTCATCACGGCATAATGCCATATGGGTGATTGTAGATCGACTCACCAAGTCCGTATATTTCTTTCCTATTCGTAGTGACTATTCTTTGGAGACCTTGGCACGTCTTTACATTGATACGATAGTCCGGCTGCATGGTGTTCCTGTGTCGATAGTATCAGACAGGGACCCGAGATTCACTTCCAGATTTTGGCCCAAGTTGCAGGAGGCAATGGGCACGAGGCTGAGTTTTAGCACAGCCTATCATCCGCAAACTGATGGTCAGTCAGAGAGGACCATTCAGACACTTGAGGACATGCTGAGAGCATGCGTAATGGATTTCAAGGGTAGTTGGGATCGGCACCTTCCTCTGGTCGAATTTGCATATAATAACAGCTATCAGGCCAGTATTGGGATGCCACCATATGAGGCTCTGTATGGTAGGAAGTGCCGCACCCCGATATGCTGGGATGAGGTCGGAGAGCGACGTCTCAGCAACGTTGAGTTGATTGAGGAAACGAAGGATAAGGTCAAAGTCATCCGTGAACGGATGAAAGCCGCACAGGACAAACAGAAGGCATATGCTGATCGTGGGCGACGACCTCTTGAGTTTGCTACGGGAGATATGGTTTTCTTGAGAATATCTCCTTTGAAAGGAGTTATACGGTTCAGACAGTGGGGTAAGCTGAGCCCCAGATATATTAGACCCTTTCGTATCCTTGAGAGGGTCGGGAGCGTAGCATACAGATTAGAGCTGCCAGATGAACTCTCCCGTATTCACGACGTCTTCCATGTCTTAGTACTCAGGAAGTACCTAGCTGATCCTTCTCATGTACTTGAGCCTCCACCTGTTGAGTTACGAGAAGACCTCAGTCTTCCAGTTCAGCTCGTGACTATTCTAGATCGACAGGTCAGAAAGCTGCGAAGCAAGGAAGTTTCTTTGGTCAGAGTTTTGTGGAGGAGTGATCAAGTTGAGGAAGAAACCTGGGAGCCAAAGGAGGCTATTAAGAGACAGTACCCCCATTTGTTTGCTGTATAGTTTTCTTTTAGTTTCGAGAACGAAACTAGTTTTTAGGGGGTTAGAAAATGTAACACCGACACTACGGTGTCAGTATTGTACTTTCATTCTTGAATTTAATAAAATATTCCCCAGTCCATATAAATAGAAAGAAAATTTGAATTATATTGATTTTCGATTTTTGGATCTTTAAATTGAAATTTTTGGGATATTTAAAGTATCCGTATTTTCGATTTGTAGAATAAAGTGAGTATAAAAATATATATATATATATATAGATGAATATTTATTCATTTATTAATTTATACATTTACTCATTTAATTATTTATAAATTTATTTATAAAAAGAAATATATATATATAATAAGAATGATGATGATGATGATGATGATGATAAAAAGGAAAAGGATGGGTTAGGGTTAGAAAACCCTAACCCTTTTCCCACTCTCCCTCTTCATCTCCCTTCTCGCGACCGCCGCCTCACCCGAACCCTCTTCTCTGCCACCGCTCCGCCGCTGCCCTCCTCCGCCGCCGCCGCCGCTGCAACCGTATCCACCACCACCGTCCCACTCTCTCTCGGTTCTCTCTCTCTCGGTTGATCTCTTTCACTCTCCGCTCTCTCTCCCTCCCGCTCGCGATCTCTCTTCATCGTCATCACTCTCCCTCTCTTGATCGATCGCTCCTCCATCGACCACCGCAAGCCACCACCACCGTCCTCTCTCTCCCTCTATTCACTCTCTATTTCTCTCTCTGTTTCCAGCTTCTGCACTCTCTCTCCCTTCGCGATTCCCCCGTTCGTCATCTCGCCCTCACCTTCTATCAATCGCCACCACCGCGGCCACCACGAACCACCGTGGTCGCCACCTGTCTGTCCCGCACCATCTCTCTCTACACTCTGTCCCTCTCTGTCTCTCTCAGTTTTCTCTCTCTCTTGGTCTCCTCTCAGTCTCCCTCTGTCTCTCCCCTCTGTTCCTTATTTCTGCAGACTATTGCAGAGTCCGTCTGAGACCTTCGAAGAACCCTAAGCTGCCTGCAAACTCCATTCTCTGCGTTAGGTAAGATGAGTTAATTTTAGGGTTTCGATATTCTCTTAGTGATTAAGCTAAATTTCTGAACCTAGCTTCGAAATTGAAGCATTGCAGGTCCGAGACTGAGTAGAACGAAGCTTGGACCACATGATTGTGAACTACGAAGACCCTAGGTGAGGATTTCTAACTCACTCGATTTATGTGGACGAATTTAGGGTAAATTAGAGTAAGAGTATATTACATATGTTAGGATAAATGTTAGAATAGATTTGAAATGCGTTGTTTGACGTTATATGTAATTAATTAGGTTAAATATAGGATTTTATACAAATTGGGCTGTTCTGGATGATAGAATCATGTTGGGTTGATTTGAATAGCTTCTCTCAGAGTTTAATTTGACGAATGCATGAAAACAGTCAGAAATTTGGGATTGGAGTTAAGGATTTATACAGTGTTTAACATTTTAAATTGTCCTGCATATAGGAAATCAAAATATAATCTCCGTATTATGAAAATAGGCATCAATACCTTTAAAATGACATATGGGTTAAAGAAATCGGATGAGAATTGAAAAGTGTATGATTTTTCAAAGATTTTTTCCATTTTGTAGGAAATTTATTTATTTTAGACTTGTTTTCGATTTTGAATGGTTTTAGATTTAAATCTAACTTGATTTTGATTTGGTTATTTACTTATAAATGAAATGGAATAGATGACATTGGAGTATATTTATAAATTGATGAATTAAGATTTATACAAACTTAGGGAAAATGACAAACCCTAAAATAATTGGAAATTTGATGAAAATCGTGATGATTTGATTAGGTTAATCTTGTTGGAGACTCGAGGAGTCAATTCGGATTTATTTTGGAAATAGGGAGTGATTACCCTCCCTAGAATGTGAGTGGGACCCTAATCTCTTGCATAAAATAGTGAAACCTGATTTTATCGTGTTTTTAATCAAAACATGCTTTGATATGCATTGATTCGATGTGTGATATTAAATCTCAAATCTGTTTTGTGATTATTGGAGTGTCGTAAACTTATGTTTTCTATGTTTATGCATCCATATTTGAAATGAAACAAAAATTGTGCCATTACTTGAAAAAAATTTGATAAGCTTCCTTTTCTATCATTGCATTGATATGTTGATTTAAAATGATTCGACGAATGTATTGGCACACAGATTTGAAATGTTTTGATGAACTGTGAGGGCACCGGGATGCCCACTTGTGATGAGATACTATGATGATGACATTGATGATTCCGTAGCTACGAAGGGACTTTGTAGAGGCACGGGTTGTCCGGATACGCTTCTGCCGGAGATATCCACAAATGTCCAGTTATATTTATTCATAGGCGCGGCCGGTTGAACCCTCATCGGGGGAGGACGTGTGTCCATCACCGTCTAGCACCGCACGTGATCCTATTGACGAGCATATATATATTCATAGGCGCGGCCGGTTAAACCCATACTTGGGGGAGGACGTGTGTCCATCACCGTCTAGCACCGCACGTGGTCCTATTGACGAGTCTGGGTAAGCAAGGGCTAAGCCTACGGCCAATATTGGGGTAGAGAGCTACTTTTGAAACACTTTGCATAATAAAACCCCCGATGTGCCTGTCCTTGGTCATGGTTGACATTTGCCAGGATCCTTTCGGCTTACTCTATGATCTACTTGATTTTAAATGGATGTATATATATATGATATCGTATGATTGAATAAATGAGTTCATTTTATTGAACATATCATGATTTATTGCGAAACTCGAGTTATTGTTTACGAATGATACTATTTGACACTCCAATATTCACCTACACTATTAGTACTTGAGATTAATCCCCTCACTCACTAAGTATCCTCCCATAGATACTCACCCATCTTCTTTCCTCCCTCAGACAAGATTTTTGTGCTGGAGCGACATTTCAGAGTATAGAGTTTGGGTATACTTGACGTTCAGGAAGGTGAGATATTAAGTTAAATTGAAAGATGAATTACGTAATTTATTTCGACCCTGCGAGGTCTTATTGAGGTCCATAGTTGGCCATGTACTTAATTTGGGATGACTGTAAAATTTATGTATATTTATTTGCGAAACCCTAGTATTTCATTTGCATTGAGGCGATTGTATGTATTTGAATGTTACTTGGAAAAATTGTTGTAAATTTGCATAAAATTTAGGTCCGCTCGGTGTGGCGGCTACTCATGCTCTAGTTGGGCATGACAGTAGAGGCCTGTGGTTAGGTTTGTTGATAGATTTTATAACCTTGTGTTGTTCTGGATATCGGCTATGGGAGTTGTTGGTTTTGGAGAGACCGGGATGGTCATTTGTTTTATTTTCAAGATGATTTTGAATTATACAGGTTTAAACAGATTTAATTGTACATGGGAGACCTCCAATTTATGGGGAGGTTCTGCCTGATTTTCTGTAAAAATACAGTCGGCATTCAGGGCAACGAGCGGCTGTTCACGATCCCGGTTCGGGGCGTGACAAGACCCTCTTCTATTTTATGATTTGTATGCTTAATCAAGTGTTCAGTAGTGGTTTTAGATATATAAAGTTTTTGCAATCAGGGGGCTAAAGGCAAATAAAACATTTGCATATATGTTTTATGCTTGTTGTTATGATCCGGCCTTCTACTACTCTTATATCTATACTAGTTACGGAATTTATAAAATTTTGTTTCTTCAACATCACTCTAATATAACATACAACCCCTACCAATACATCAATGCTTACCACTGGAAGACCTAAGTATTTCATTAAGTTTTTCATATTGTAGAAATCACTTGGTATAATGTGATCATAAGACAATATTTCTTAAATTACTTCAATAAAATCATTGAAACAATCATCAAACATATTATACTCTGTCTTGATATTTAATAGTCTTACTATCATTGATAACTTAGTGTGGCTATCACAACCTGCCCACAAAGGTTTATTTACAGCTTTCAACACTTCCTAAAACTAATAAGACAAAAAGTCTTATTATTTACATTCTCACCAACACCTGTTATTTCTACCTCATCCAATGGTGATACACAACTAGTATACACTTGTTCAAACATTGGAACAAAACTAGTTTTTGCATGGTTCGATTGTAAAACAAAATTCTCACCAACTGCGTCAATTATTATCCTATGATATGGGTTCAATTGATTATAATTACCTTCTCCTCTAACTAAAAATTGTCTACTTTTTCGATATTCTTTTTCAGATATAAACAGTTTTCCATAACAAGTTCAATTATAGTAATTCGAAATAAAACCAAATCTACAAAGAAGTTTTCCAACTTTATTACATACATGAAACGTATCATTACTATAATTCTTATATGGATACCTTAACTTATTTCCATCCATGAATCCAATTTTACTACTAGCAAAGTTAAAAAATTATTCTAACTCAGTACAAAACTCATCAGTCAATTCTCGACGTTCAGGTAAATTCTTATTATACATTCAAACTCTATCTTTTTGCATATTCATTGCATATAATTTCAATACTGCTCCACCCATGGTATGGACACATTAAAATAAAATACTAGTATCATACTTTGCTTGACACATGTCGTATACCTCATATTTCTGCAAATATTACAGGATTAGTAAGCACTAGTTAAGACTCTTCTTCAACAATCCTTATGCTTATAAAAGGGGCAAAAAAACAAAAAAACAAAACGAAAGTATATATGTTATAAGAATCTTCTTTAACTAATATATATATCACTAGAACTAAAACAAAAATTTCTTTTAATAAAAATAGAAAAAAAGAAAAAAAAATTGGCAAGGAAGTCAAGTTCATGTTGCCTAAGTCAATGAAATTCCAAAGACAAATATTTGCGAAGATTTTTTTCCTCTTCCCAAATATATTTTTATTACTTTTATCCGAATACTCTTTTTTCGTATAATTTTGTATAGCAAAAATTATTTATATATTTATTTATTTATAAAAATTAAGTTTAAAATTTTACTTATATGAAAGATTGAATTTTACTTATTTATTTATATATATATATATATATATATATATCTTTATCTGTAAAATTATATATGAGAGCCAAATAATATAGTGTCTCACCTCAATCCCATAAAACTAGTGGAAGGATATACATCATTTTTGCTTCTTAGTGTCCCTGCTCTCAATGTTAAATGATCTCATGAAAGTAAAATAGGTAATTAAGATAAAATATTTCCTTTATGTAAGCCAAATTTAGAATTTTATCAAGCATGAAGCAATTTGTTCGTCCACCCCAAGAATTTGCTTCTCTATTTTCAGTGATAATCCAACAAAAATGTTAACACCCATACAAAGCACAAAGACTCCTTGTAAAAGATCAAAATGTTTGAACGCCTTAACCCAAAAAAAAAAAAAAAAAGGAAAAAAAGAAATAGGTTTGTGTCACCAAGAACGTTTCAAGTTCAAAATTTCACAACCACCAAATATTTTACTCAAACTTTAAGCAACTCACGACACATTTTTTCCATGTAACTTAAACCCTAATCGCAATGAGTTATCAATTCAAACTGCAAGCCAAATGAAATGAAAAACAACTTGATCAAAAATGGCTAACTAGAAGAAATATAGCCAGGGACTTATAAACTACTCCCTATAACAATTCAAACTGCTAACTGAAAAATAAAAATTCGCCAATAGATCAATTCAAACTACTAACTGAAAAATAACATTCTCTAAAAGAAATATAGCCTAGGACTTATAAACTACTACCCGATAACAAAAATTCTCTAACAAATCAAAACAGACATTCCCAGCCAAATTCCATTGCTCTGTCATTCATTTGAAGGTATGGAGAATATTGACATATTTAGATTTTAATGATAAATAAAACAATTCAAAGAATTAGTCTGCAAAGTTGGAAATTAACCATAGAACTAAGTTACTTGACTGATGTAAATTATATTCAACCAATCGCTAAAGAAAACATAGTAAACGGTCGAATGAGAAATAACAATTCGACCAGAACCAAGTAGGAAGAATAATTCATTTGAACGCTAAAGAAATTAGTCAATTAAACTTAGTTTTTAACACTAGACCATTCGATTGCCCAATCGGGCCATTCAACTGACTCAGACAATGAGAATTAAAACGAGCACTAAATAGTCAAATGATCACATGAGCATTCAACCGATCCCAACTTTAGAATCAATCGGCTTGCTCAATCATTTGACCAATTTGATTCACAATTCAAAACTTGCATTCTTGACTCATGAGTAGACTTATGACTCAATAAGAAAATTCATGAAGTAACTCGAATGACTTAGATTCTTAAAATCCATTTACAATTTGACCGTTTTTTACAAGCATTCAACCAAAACAAACACTAGCACTTAAAAGCTTCAACTGAAATATCTTGCCAGTTGATTATAACTATAGAGTTTGACCAATATGATGAAATTGTCGAATAAATATCATACTTTGAAAATTTATATTTTGACTAAGAGAGTCTTTCAATCGAATAGAACTATAGAATTCAATCAGTTTAAATAGATAGTCGAATGAACACTTAGACAGACCTTAAGAAATCATTCAACCAGAATAAATAGTCAGTTGATTAAGACTATAACACTCGACCATGTCTCATAGACAATTGAATAGATTTTAGGCAAATCTTCAAAGAACACTTGACCAACTTGGACTACTCAACCGACACTGTAGACAAAGTCAAAAATATATATCTCAGTCGAATAAGGGTAGATCCAGTTGAACCCAATTTGAGCATAGTGTCCAAATAGGTTAACCAAGTCGGCTAACTATTCGATCAAAGTTAAACATCTTGCCTATGTTGGTCGAATTATACAGGAACATTTAATTAACTTGAGAGCCTCAATGTCTATTCCAATCGAATATCTTGTCCAAAATGGTTGAATGGGTTCAACAAATGACCCTAAAGTATTCAACCGACAGAATATCTATGCAACCACCTTTTATTCTAATGGCTAATTTTGAGATTTCAACAGACACAGTTGTGAGCATTAAATTTCTCAACCACCAAAATAGCTTTTAGTAAAAACTCAGCACAATATCCATAAAAGCTGATTCACTTCTAACCAACATAGATAAAGGTATTAAATGAATCATTAAAAATTTGAATCTACTGACGATTGAGAAAGGCTTGCCTATAAATTCTTAACCTCTGAACAAGAGTCTAGGTTAATGCTTTTGTTGCTTCTGCTATTGAACACAACTCTTGTAAATCTTCATTTGTGCTTATATTCGTTACACCTGAAGTCTCTAGTTTCAAAAATTGTAACAACTTTACCTATCCTTATGTAATAGTGTGAAAAGATTAAAGAAGGTCTCAGAGAGAAAAAGCTGTGTAGAATTTGAAGAAAACAATGAAAAGGTTCACTTACACTTGCAAGCAAGATTTGTATCAGCGTTATCTGATAATAAAAAATCCAGAGGGTCACCTTGGAGTGGACGTACACCAAGTTTGATAGGACCACTATAAAAACTTTGGTGTCCTGTTTCTTGCCACTCTTGCTCTGTTTTCTAGTCTTTTTACAAATCCCTTTTAAAACTCAGTTTCAATTCCAAAATTCTTTGAAAAACACATTAAAAAATCAAAACAACATATTCACACCTCTTTAGATTGTATTTCAAAGAAATTTTGTATAATTATGCCGGAATGAGTAGCAATCACGACGAAATGCTAATAAACCCATGACAAAATCATAAACAGATGTTACCTTTGCAATCTTTCCAAGTGCAACTAAAGGATCCACTACTATTGATGAAGTAGTACAAACCTACATCAAGATTGCAAAATATCTTAAGTAGACCACTAAAATCCCTAACTAATCAAAAAACCCTAATCAAAGAGAGAAAGAGAGTGAGAGAGAGGCTCTGTATAAAGAAACCCTAATAGGAAAAACCAAATCAAATACTTTTGATACCATCCAATCGCAAAGAAATCAAATCAAACTCTAATGAAGGGACCAAATTGCAAAGAAACCCTAATCATAAAGAAACCACAACAACCAAATCAAAAATAAATCCCTAATCCAATCGCAAATAGTAGCACAGAGTTGAGCTTCAAACCTTCAAGCGAATTTGTGAGAGAAGCTTCAACCTTCAAAGAAAGCATTCGATAAGAAGTGCCATTCAAATATAATGTTAGGGACGAAATAGAGAGTAACAATGAAAGTGCCAATTCGTCACTAATTTAAAGACGAAAAACCATACTCATCACAAAAAGTTAGCGACAAATGTACAATTCGTCACTAAAATTAGTGACAAAAAGCCAATTCGCTGCTAAATTTAATAATGAAAACACATTTTATCACTAAATTTAGCAATGAAAGCGATTATTCGTTGCTAAATTAGTGACGAAAAGCATTTTTATCGCTAATTTGGCGATGAAATTTGCGACGAAAGCTACTTTTATCCACTGCTTGCAAGGAATTAGTTATTTGTGATGAAATTAATAACAAAAAAGAAATTCTTGAAAATTTATAATAAATTTAGAGAGAAAAATATTCGCCATGTGGTTCATTGGCAGAAGAAATTTGGTTTCATACTTACATAATTACTAAATTACTTAAACAAATTTATAATTTCTCTGAAAGTTATGATTGATAATATTTAAAATAAATATAAATTCCTTTGTCTAATCTCTAAAAAAATTGCTTGATGCTCAATGTAGTCTTGTACTTAGCCAAAAAAATAAAATATATGCTTATATAAGTAAAATCCTTTTACTGTACGTGATAATATTTCGTTAAAAATTGGTTAAATTGTTTATTATCGAAAATGGTCATTTTGATGAGAATTGTAACATTTACTATATATTTAACTTGAATCTACAACTCAAAAAGGGTTAAAAAGAGATATACAATTGAAAATGTTTCATAAGAGAGTATAAAAGGAATTTAGCCATGAAATTAGCCACGAATTTCCAACTATCATTGCAAACTAATGATGAACATAACCATGATTAATTTTATGTGTCTAATTAGTGACGAATTTAACCACAAATCGTTGGATTCATTGCTAAATTTTGGCATGAAAATATTTTTTAACTAATTAGCATCGAATTTCACCACAAATCTAATTTTTATTGCTACATTTTGAGACAAAACCGAGATTCGTCACTAAATTTAGCGACAAAAATTAGATTCGTCACAAAATTTAACCATAAAATTACTATTCGTCACTAAATTTACAACAAATTGATAGTTTCGTGGCTAATTAACCACATACTTAGCTACGAAAATATTTTCATGGCTAATTAATCATGAATCTAGTCACAAATACTCTATTCATTGATAATTTTCCACAAACACACTTTCGTCGCTAATTTTATTGCAAAATAGTGACAAATTTATTTCGTTGCTAAATTCTGTTACTTAAACCTTTTTTTTTTTTTTTTTGTATTGTTCTCTTTTTCCTTCTTTTCTTTGAGATACTCTATTTTATTTTGTTTAATATGTAATATTTATTATTTTAAACAAAAAGTAAACTTTATATGAAGATATAAACCTATTTCAAGCAAATACTCTTCACATATTATGAATATATGTCATCTCCTTTTTTTGAAATAAGGTTTTTCCATTATTTTTTGTATGTGCAAAATACTTAATTGAAACAATGGATTATTAAGGTTCAGCTTCCCATCTCCAATATGATATCAGAGTAATATTGAAATATTTTTAACAATTAAAATTGAATATTGAATATGACACTTCTTTATAAAATTTCTCTAAAATTATTCAATTTTTTTTTATACAACAATCAAAAGAAAATGTTGCATCAACTTTAAAAGGAGATTAAATAACTTTAAAAATGATAAATAATATATTCTCAAAATATGAAACGATTATTATATTAATTAATGTGTATGGGTGTAGTATAATCTTTTCTCTTTCTTGATCGAAACTTATGAAGGTTGACGATTGCTTTGCATGGGAACTTATATAATTTAATGGACAAATCAATTTGTACTTAGCACGATTCATTTCATTTACCTTTATAATTTTAAAATATAAATAATTTTATTTTATATCAACTTCATATCATTTCTCAAGTTAAATCAGTATTATATATAAACACCTAGCCTTATCAGAAATAATTAAAAAAATAATTTGATGTGACATTAATATATTATTAATATTATATTGGTGTCATTAATTAAATAATTTTTGAAAATATGAATTATTTATATTTTAATATTACATAGGAGAGGCTCTAGTTTTGTTCTTATTCCGAACATGTGAGATCTGGCAATGAAAAGATGCCTGGTTTCAAGCAAGGTATAGACATGCCAAAGCCAATAGTGTCCATCCAATCCTGGCTTTGGACCCACGATAGGGACAGAGCTTGATTGGGAGCTGAAAAGATGGGTACCACCTCACATGCCCCCCATCCATCGCCCTCCTCTTGCATAAAGGTCTTGGGTCCTACTCCTACATGGTGGCCAGCCATTTTCTTATTTTTATAAACTTTGGTTGGCGCTGGGTTGTACCCAACACCACAGCTACGACTAGGATGGGAGCTAACATGCAGTGGGGAGGTTGAGGGAAAACCGGGTGCCGAGTGGAATCTCCTCCATTGTCTCCGCCTGCCCTCGAGAGTTGAGACATTTATCACCTGCATGCTTGTGATTCTGGGTGAGTGCAGACGGATCATGAAGTTGTAAGTAATATAACATATATCATTAAAAATTTCATGAATAACTAATTTAACAAAAAAATTATAATTACAAATTATACGATGAAATTAAATGGAAGATAATAAACGTAGTCTAAAATAAAATTGCACATATTTCCAACAACATCATAGAATTTAAGTTCGAATACAATAAAAATTTGCAAGTGTTAGTTTGAAATTAAATAATATATATTATATATGAAAGATAAGTCGGGTTTGTTAGGACCGGCCTAGAACCAATAGAAAGTTAACCGGAGGGTTTTTTGATAATCCAAAAGATAAATAATAAAATACAGAATTTAAATATATAGAGAAAATAAAATGACAAAATTTAAATGTGTAGAATTTAAATAAAAAAATACAAAATATACGTAGTTCGGTCAAATAGACCTACGTCCACGGGCGAGGGAGGAGCATAATTTTGATAATGTGCAAAATTATTGATTTTATTGTTATCATTATGTGTTAATTTTGCATTGACTAGTACTCTAATAATTGGTTTTATTGAATTTTCATTTTAGGAGTTTGGGTTTGAAGATTTGGAGCGCATTGGGCTTAATGAAGCAGTTTTGAAGCTAATTGAGTCAAGATATTTTTTATTGGGCTTTGAAGAGGAGGAGTTTGAATTTTAATTCAACATTTTAGTAGTATTTTTATTTTTAGTAAAATCTGTTTTTTTTTTAGTAGGAGTGAACTTTTGTAATCTCCTAATTTTGAAGACTCTTAATTGATTTAGAAGTCTAGAGGAAGGAAAATATGGTATCAAATCTTAATACCTTTTCATTCCACACGCAAGGGCCGACTGCTCCTCCACCCTTTTCATTCCATACACAAATAGGTTGCCTCCCCCTATTTATACAACACACACAGGACGCCTCCTCCGGGGGACATTCCACACACAGGAGGCATTCTTGAGGAAAAAAAGCAAGGGACGGCTACAGGGAAAAAAGGGTCACTCTCCATTTATTTTTTTCTTTAGGAATATTTTTTTTCTTTTTCTTATTTTGATTTTTCTTGTGATGATACTTACCACCATGTGTGGCTAATTTTTATTTCTGATTCAAGGGGAATTTTAATCGATTGTTCTTCATTGTGAGGTTATGTTCTAAATTTAATTTCTTGCTTTTATTTAAGTATTCGTTGATTCTTGATTTAATTTTAGGGAAACCTAATATTGGTTAATCTGACAATTTAATTCAATATTAGTTTTTCCATTGCTATCCAGGAATTCAGTGATCCGTAATTGTCATGAACGAATGGTACAAGTAGTAACTAGGTTATTTTGTTTATGGGTCTTTTACCGGTATCCAATTGACCTAGGGAATCAATGGAACAAAATTGAGTAATTGTGGCTATCCCAATTATTTATATTTTGGTTTAACTGTTTTCACATAACGTAATGCTATCATTATATTGATATGGAACGCTATCGTGCCCAGTCGGTTAATGATAAGTTTCGATTGGATGCTGGGTTTGGTCGATTAAATTAGGAAAACGCACGATTTATTACGGCTATCCTAATAGATCTAAGGTTAAATGCTTGAATCGCAAGAATAATATTTTTAACCAATGATCAATGAGACAATCGAATATATGAACCCTTGGATCAGAGTTTTGTGAATTGATTCTTTTCCTTAAATTTTAGAATTTGCATTGTTGATTTGTTTCTTATTTTTTTTTAGGTTATTAACTTTTATTTGGTAATTGTTATTTTAGTAATTTATTTGAAAACCCCCAATTTTATTTTTAACATCAACTAGGAGATTAAGTTAATTAGTTCCCTTGGGATTCGACCTGGTAACCACTATTGCTACAGTTTGTTGCATTGGGGGAAATCAGTATTAATTTGAGGGCTTCGACAACCCGACCAAATTTTGGCGCCGCTGCCGGGGAACTATTTTAATTTCTTAGTTGTGTTTTCTTTATATTTGTTTTGCTGACCTCTTTTATTTTATGACCCGTTCTTCTCAAGAAGGTGAATTGGAATATATTCCCGAAATTGAGAAAACTGCTCGCCGATTGAGAAAGGAGGCCAGACAGAGGAAAGGTAAGTTACGTAGAAGGCCAATTTTTAACATTGATTTGACAATTTGTGACAGGTCTATTTTTGAAGAAGAAGAGGAAAAGATGGCCGATCGTCAGAGAACCTTGAAGGAATTGGCTGCTCCCAATTTGAATCAACAGCCCTTGTGTATCGAATACCCAAATCTTGAGGTAGCTTTCGAACTTAAATCTGGTTTGATTCACTTACTTCCTATTTTTTGTGGTCTTCCAGGTGAGGACCCACATAAACATTTGAAGGAATTCCACGTTGTTTGTTCGAGTATGAAACCTCAAGGTGTGACCGAGGAACAGATTAAACTGAGAGCCTTTCCCTTTTCCCTAAAAGAAAAGGCAAAGGATTGGTTGTACTATTTACCTCCGGGTTCGATCAATACATGGAATGGGATGCAGAGATTATTCTTAAAAAAAATTTTCCCCGCATCTAGGGCGGCCAACATTCGAAAGGAGATATGTGAGATCAGACAGATTAGTGGAGAGACGTTGTATGAGTATTTCGAGAGGTTCAAACAACTCTGTGCTAGCTGTCCACATCATCAAATACCGGAACAACTCTTGATACAATATTTCTATGAAGGACTTCTATCCATGGATAGGAGTATGGTAGATGCGGCCAGCGGAGGAGCCTTGGTAAATAAAACACCTGAAGAAGCCATACAATTGATCACAAACATGGCAGAAAATTCTCAACAATTTGGGTTGAGAACGGATGGAGTTACGAAACGTGTCAATGAGGTAAGTCATTCTCACCTTGAAAATCAAATTTCTGAATTGACTGCTTTGGTTCGTCAGATGGCTGTAGGGCAAATACATGCAACCAAAGTCTGTGGCATATGCTCGATACCTGGACATCCTACGGATATGTGTCCATCTCTGCAAGAAGATTCTACTCATCAAGCAAATGCCGTAGGAGGATTTCCTGGCCAACCTCAAGGGAAGTACGATCCCTACTCCACTCATTATAATCCCGGTTGGCGAGATCATCCAAACCTGAGTTACGGGAATTAAGGAGGACAAACAAGATATCCTCCTCAGCAATTCAATAGGCCAACACAAGCACCGACACAATCATCTAATTCAGGTATGTCCCTAGAAGATATTGTGAAAGCTCTCGCGACTAACACCCAACAATTTCAACAGGAAACAAGAGCTAGCATTCAAGACTTGGGGAAGCAAATCACTCAACTAGCAATTTCGGTCAGTAATTTGGAGGCTCGTATTTCAGGAAAATTACCTTCTCAAACGGTCGTGAATCCCAAAGAAAACGTCAGTGCGATAATGTTGAGAAGTGGGAAGGAACTTCACTCGGTCTCTACTCCATCTAAAAATGTGGATGAAGGGAAGGACATGGATAAGGAAGATGAACGCATGCATCGAACTTCAATCAAGGTAACATCCGAGTCCTCTTTGTCTAATACTTCTAGTACAATTGTACCATTTTTTCCTAGCAGATTGGAGAATTCAGAAAGGGAAATTAAGGAGTTAAGAGGTGATGAAATAGGTGAGAATATGTCTGATGTGATCAAGGGAACTTTACCCGAAAAATGTGCGGATCCAGGTATGTTCACTCTACCTTGTGTTATTGGTAAGAAAAAAATTGAGCATGCCATGTTAGACTTAGGAGCACCTGTAAATATCATGCCTTATTCAATTTATAGTGCTCTAAAATTGGGTCCCGTAAAAGAAACTGGGGTTGTTATTCAGTTAGCTAATCATTCTTATGTTTACCCAGAGGGGATTGTTGAAGATGTGCTGGTACAGGTTAACGAGTTAATATTTCCAGCAGATTTTTACATATTGAAAATGGAAGAAGACACTATCATAGATTCAGCTCCACTTTTATTAGGAAGATTGTTCATGAAGACATCAAAGACAAAAATAGATGTGGACGAGGGTACTCTCTCCGTCGAGTTCGACGACGAGATTGTTAAATTCATTATTTTTGATCCTATGAAATACCCAAATAAGTGTCAATTAATTTGTTTTGCTGATGTTGTGCAGGAAATTTGTGAAGAAGAGCGTGTTATTAATTTTGAGTTGAATGCACAATTAGATATGGAAGGAATGTTACATGAGGTTCCCAAGTTAAAGTTGAAACCTCCTTGAAGAGAAATAAATGAAGATCGTCGAGCATAACGACGTTAAAATAATTGCGCTTGTTGGGAGGCAACCCAAATTTTTTTAAGAGTTTGATTTAATTTTCTAGTAATTTTATTTATTTATTTTTGGGTGTTTTATTATGTTATTTATCTCCCCTTTTAATTTTTACTTGTGTCCAGCAATTTTCTCAAGTCAAGTCACAAATGGAGTGATATTCAGATTTCGGACAGAAGCAGTCATTCTCATACCAGATGATCACGCGGTATTCTGAAGGCTTAATCCAAAAAGTGGGCAGAAGCACTCCTTCTCTCAGGAGATGATCACGCGGTATTGGGTACCCAAAAAGGAAAAAAAAAAAAAAAAAAGGGTCAAATGGGAGAAGAGAGAACATTCACAACACACCCCAATTGCACTTGCCAAGCAACCATCCGCTGACCAAGAGCTCCCATTCCCGCCATCACCTTAGGGGAGTTCTCTCTCTTTTTTTCATTGTTTTCATTTTTTGCATTTCATTCTTCCGTTAGTTTTTTTTTACTTTCCGCATTATGCCTAAACGTCTTCTTTTTGCTTCATTGAGGACAATGCAACATTTAGGTGTGGGGGAGGAATTCATGAATCCATGTCATCTTTCTATTTTCCTTCGAATTCCATACTCTTTTGATTTTCATTTGAAAATGATCTTTGAGTTAGCATTCATTGTTGATTTGAGTTGGAATGCATGAAAGAGACAAGTGTGATTAGTTGTATTTTGGATAAAAATTGTTTTAAGCATCCTATTGACTGTGACGATTGAATTAGATACAAATGCGCAAGATTCGATACAATATTAGACACTTTTGTGAGCATTTGAGCCTTGAGAGCATATAATCATTTTTGCTCTAATTTTTTTTCATGAGTGTGCATCAATCATAGTGTGTTTATTCTAGAACTTGCTTTGCAATGCTTTTCAAGATCACATTCATGAATTCATGCATTAATATGATGGGGGCAATTAGGTTTACACACTTTATCTATCTTAAAAAAGACCTTCCCGTGCATACTTATTTCCTAGTGAACCAAATTGAGCTTTTATCCTTTTTCTTTGATTATAACCTCACAAATTGACACACAGCCTTCTTTTTACGCTTAACCTTCTTTTTGGCCCTTATATCAAAGAAGCATGTGTTAGGGCTTGAATGTATGAGAATTTGCAAAGGAAATGAGATAATTTTATGTTGGGGAGTATTTTTAGAAATTTATTCGATTTATGAGATTTGTATATGCACTACATGTTCTTTCTTGAGATTGATATTCGATTGTTCTCTCTTCAAAAAAAAAAAAAAAAAAAAAAAAAAAAAGGGATAGAGAAAAGAAAAGTATTCAGAAATATGATCGAGGAACGATAAGGTCTTGATTGAATCATTTTTCTTGGGTTGATTGTACTTCATGTTATGGGATGAGTTGATAGTAGGAATATTTTGAAATTTTTTATATGCTTCTTTGGTATACATTACACATCATTTTTTTACCTTTTCCCTACCCTTATCCGAGCCACATTACAACCCTTATAAAGACCCCCGGATTTTTGTTTTGAATTCATATATTCAGTGGTGAAGTTTTGATTAATAAGCAAACTTATGGTAATAGCATACTATGCGTTGATTTTGAGAGTTATCGATAAATTTCCTTTAAACACTTGAGTGCATAGAGCGATTTCCTTGTGAGGGTAACGGATCTTGTTGCATTGAATTCTGATGATATTGTTGAGTCTATTGGGATGCCTATATATTTTCTTTTAAAGTTATACAAACTATGATTACTTGCTCTCTGGATTGTGGTTCTGATTTGAATATTTCAATGTGTGGCGCTTGAGGTTGTTGGATGATGAAATGAAGAAGGGGAAGGAGTGAAGAGGAGAATGGTTGATTGATTTTGGGATAGAGAATGCTTGAGGACAAGCATTGGTTTGGTGTGGGGGAATTTGATAATGTGCAAAATTATTGATTTTATTGTTATCATTATGTGTTAATTTTGCATTGACTAGTACTCTAATAATTGGTTTTATTGAATTTTCATTTTAGGAGTTTGGGTTTGAAGATTTGGAGCGCATTGGGCTTAATGAAGCAGTTTTGAAGCTAATTGAGTCAAGATATTTTTTATTGGGCTTTGAAGAGGAGGAGTTTGAATTTTAATTCAACATTTTAGTAGTATTTTTATTTTTAGTAAAATCTGTTTTTTTTTAGTAGGAGTGAACTTTTGTAATCTCCTAATTTTGGAGACTCCTAATTGATTTAGAAGTCTAGAGGAAGGAAAATATGGTATCAAATCTTAATACCTTTTCATTCCACACGCAAGGGCCGGCTGCTCCTCCACCCTTTTCATTCCATACACAAATAGGCTGCCTCCCTATTTATACAACACACACAGGACGCCTCCTCCGGGGGACATTCCACACACAGGAGGCATTCTTGAGGAAATAAAGCAAGGGACGGCTACAGGAAAAAAAAGGGTCACTCTCCATTTATTTTTTTCTTTAGGAATATTTTTTTTCTTTTTCTTATTTTGATTTTTCTTGTGATGATACTTACCAGCATGTGTGGCTAATTTTTATTTCTGATTCAAGGGGAATTTTAATCGATTGTTCTTCATTGTGAGGTTATGTTCTAAATTTAATTTCTTGCTTTTATTTAAGTATTCGTTGATTCTTGATTTAATTTTAGGGAAACCTAATATTGGTTAATCTGACAATTTAATTCAATATTAGTTTTTCCATTGCTATCCAGGAATTCAGTGATCCGTAATTGTCATGAACGAATGGTACAAGTAGTAACTAGGTTATTTTGTTTATGGGTCTTTTACCGGTATCCAATTGACCTAGGGAATCAATGGAACAAAATTGAGTAATTGTGGCTATCCCAATTATTTATATTTTGGTTTAACTGTTTTCACATAACGTAATGCTATCATTATATTGATATGGAACGCTATCGTGCCCAGTCGGTTAATGATAAGTTTCGATTGGATGCTGGGTTTGGTCGATTAAATTAGGAAAACGCACGATTTATTACGGCTATCCTAATAGATCTAAGGTTAAATGCTTGAATCGCAAGAATAATATTTTTAACCAATGATCAATGAGACAATCGAATATATGAACCCTTGGATCAGAGTTTTGTGAATTGATTCTTTTCCTTAAATTTTAGAATTTGCATTGTTGATTTGTTTCTTATTTTTTTTTTAGGTTATTAACTTTTATTTGGTAATTGTTATTTTAGTAATTTATTTGAAAACCCCCCAATTTTATTTTTAACATCAACTAGGAGATTAAGTTAATTAGTTCCCTTGGGATTCGACCTGGTAACCACTATTGCTACAGTTTGTTGCATTGGGGGAAATCAGTATTAATTTGAGGGCTTCGACAACCCGATCAATTTCACTAAAAGAAGAAGACTACAAATGTCATAGGAAAGTGTTCTTAGACCCCAAATGATCACCATACAAAAGAGATAATAAAAACAGACCTTAAAAGATCGCAACGTCTTTTATTAAACTCAGTTGTACTGGGATGAATTTTAAACAAACCAAGGTCACTTATTTATATATAAGCTTTGAAGATTGGCTCCTTGGTTAAAGCAATGTGGGATTACATAATAAGCAAAAATGGGTTGCTTTTTCGGTGTGGGACAAATACAAATGGGATGAGTCACTCCTAACAAATCTTTACCTTGACGAATCCCATCATCAACAAATCTCAAATTTCAAATCTAAAATCTCAAATCTCAAATCTTCAAATCTCAAATTTACTCTATCTTAGCGAGTCCCAACATTAACAAATAACAAATCAGCGCCACATTCTCCACAAAAGTCTCAATGGGCTAATCAACAGAAGCGGATACCAAACAAAACAAATCCAAGCACTGCTTGAACTTATAGACTGAAAAGGAGGCTTTATAAACAAATCCGCAAAATTATCGTCTGAATTTAAACAAACAAATGCACATACCATACTGTCAACTGCACTCAAATATGGAACCTGTGCCAAATCCTCCTCTTCAAATATCTGAGCAGCAAATAGCCAAAAATGACCAACAAACGGAGTACTCGCGAACTTTGCATTTTTCATGGTAAAATTTTCAAAATAATTATTCTGGGTCAAGAATAATTCTCTAATTCTACGATCTCCCTGAATTTCAAAAACAAAGAATCTTTTTAACTGCTCCCAAGTATTGAATACCAAATTCACTATTTAACTGTAACTTCAAAGTGAATATTTCCGACAAATTCTTGATAACAACAAGCATATTAGCAACATAAGACAGCAAATAAACAAATGACCCATCACTGAACTTTCAGAAGAAAACAAAAAACTGTCAAACATGCTTCTCAAATAACCATCAATGAAGATCAACAATACCTGAAACCTTCCTTAAACTGAACACAAGATGGTCTCCACAAATCTGAACAATCGTCAGAATCAGACACTGATGATGATGAGACTGTAACTGAACCAATAACAGTAGATCCCTGCAGAGAATACAATTTACCAAACCTGTAAACTTTCATAACAACAAGAGCACCATAAAACACATTTATAACTCCACCTTCAGCTGTGTATCTGCAACCAAAATTCTCCAAGGTGCCTAAAGAGATAAAATTTTTCTTCAAGTCAAAAAATTTCTCTATTTTCCTCATCTGCCATAACACTAGCCTCAGCAATTTTAGTGTTTTTCTCACTAAATTTTTCCTTTTACTTATTTTTCAACTTAAAGCAATTGGACTTAATGTGCCCCAATTTGTGACAATAATTGTACACCAAATTGTTATTCTTAGATATACTATTTTCAAATTCTCTTTTATCAGTTCTGCTCTTAACAACCAAACAATCGAATTGACCATTTTTAATTTCCCCAGTAATATCCCTATCAATCTGCTCATTAGATTTTAATGCAGATTTTATTTTCTGATACATAATGGTTTCTTTACCATAAATCATAGTATCCCGAAAATACTTAAAAGATTGGGGAAGAGAACACAATAACAAAAGAGTCTTATCCTCATCATCAATTTTCGAATCTATATTCTCCAAATCCATAATAACAGAATCAAATTTATCAAGATGAGAGAGTATAGATGTACCTTCTGCCATACGCAGTATATATAGACTTTGTTTCAGATAAAGTCTGTTCTCAACCGTTTTCTTCATATACAAAACCTTCAGCTTATCCCACATAGTCTTAGTCGTAGTCTCCATAGCTACCTCCCGCAAAACCTCATCAGAGAGATTCAAAATAATTCCAGATCTCGCTCTTTTATCTATCACAACAAATTCTGAATCTTTCACATTGGCTGGTTTAGTCTCTACTCCCTGTAATGCCAAATCAACTCCGTCTTGAATCAAAATGGCCTCTATCTTAAGTTGTCACATACCAAAGTTGATATTCCTGTCGAATTTCTTGACCACAATTTTTGTTATTGTCATGTTGTCAAAAAATAATTGCCCAAAAACTTCCTCAAATAGCTTAAAACTCTGATACCAGTTTGTTAGGACCGGCCCAGGACCAATAGGAAGTTAACCGGAGGGTTTTTTGACAACCCAAAAGACAAATAACAAAATACAGAATTTAAATATACAGGGAAAATAAAATGACAGAATTTAAATGACAAAATTTAAATGTGCAGAATTTAAATAAAAAGAGACAAAATATACGTGGTTCGGTCAAATAGACCTACGTCCATGGGTGAGGGAGGAACATAATTTCACTAAAAGAAGAAGACTACAAATGTCGTAGGAAGGTGTTCCTAGACCCCAAATGATCACCTTACAAAAGAGATAATAAAACCAGACCTTAAAAGATCGTAACGTCTTTTATTAAACTCAGTTGTGCTGGGATGGATTTAAAACAAACCAAGGTCACTTATTTATATATAAGTTTTGAAGATTGGCTCCTTGGTTAAAGCGATGTGGAATTGCAGAATAAGCAAAAAGAGATTCCCTTTTCGGTGTGGGACAAATACAAATGGGATGAGTCACCCCTAACAGGGTTGAGACCATTGCCAACTAAATTCAAGCATATTATAAAATTTTAAACTATTATTAGTTGCATACTAGTATGAACTGATAAAGTTACATGTAGATGCGTATGCGTGTGGTCGGGTTTGGAAGATTCATATGTTTAACCCTATTTATTATCAAGTTATGCATTACCGAAGGTATATTGGCGTGCACAACCGATTGGACCGGACCAAAAAACTGGATGACGTTATAAATAAATTTAAATTATAATATATTAATTATCTAAAAAAATTTATAATATATTAATAATCATGATGTTATCATGATAAAAAACCGGTTGAACTAAACAAAAAATCTAGATTTTGATTGGTCTTTTTAAAATCTGATTATGTGAAGAAATCCGGACCAGCTGTTGGTTTGATTCCAGGTCGGACTGGTCGGACTGGTCGGTCTGGTCCAGGTTTCAAAGCACCGGCACATAGCTAAGTGGTCCAACAAGGGCTTTTCAATCCGTGGCAACTCTCCTCTAATTTTTTTTATATAATTTACGTAAAACATCCATGGATTTTTCTTTTTTTTTTTATTTTAACTTGTTTCAATATATATACATATATATATATGTATGTATGTATGTATTTTTGGTAGAAGAAAGGGCGCTATACAGCCCAAGCAACGCAGAAGAAAACAACAGAGACGAGCAAAACATCCAAGAACTAACAACCTAAGGGGGAAGAGATTTCACCCACAAGGAAAAAACAAATAGACTCGGCGCAGATTGGACAAGCCTTGCCAGTCTCTCCCATAAGCTGAGCACAGTCCTCTAAGCGGATTCTCATACATAACAATACCCACTTGATGAAAATGAGCTAAGCTTGCCAAAGCATCTGCAAAGCATTCGCCTCATGAGAAATATGAGACACTGTAATGGCTGGATGACGCTTTAATCACAGCTTACAACCTCGGACCAGATTATCTTCCTTTATAGAATCCTCCTCTTTCAACAGAGTGCTGGAGTCCATTTCTGTAAGGACATCCTGACAATTTAGACTTTCTAGAATGCCCCATAATTCTGCTTGCCTAAGGGTACATATCCCAGATCAGACGAGAAGCCCTTAATCCAGTAATTTGAGTGATCCCTCAAGACTCCTGAAGTAGCCATGTGATTTAATTTATACCAACCAAACGAAGGAATTCTCCAGGCAATAAGCTGGTCTTCTTTAGGAAAGGCAACATTTTGCTTAGCATTTTAGCGACGTATGTTTGTACAAAAAGTTAAGTATAAAATAATTTATACATATATTTAAGCAAATAATATTTTCACTATGTATTTCTGAAGTGACCACTATATTCGCTACCAATATATAATATTTTTGGTTTGGCTAGTAGACAATATATTATTCATATATGATGGGACCCTCTTAAAAAAACCTCAATACATAGTGCGAAACACATTCAATGGTTGGCATAAGACCCATGATTCAATATATTCAACACACTTAAATACAAATGGGTCTATTTCGTCCCGCTCTATTGATGGAATTTATCTCCCTAAACAGGCCTCCGTCGTCCCGACTCTCCGAAAGAGTCTAATTCTGTGGTATCCTACTCGCTATTCTACTGGCCCTCAATTAACTTTAAACGATTCAATCTACAAATGCATTCAATAAGGCCGAACGATTGTCTCTCTCTCTCATTTGACCAACGACTACTGAATATCTAAGGAACCGAACGCCTCAACCTCTAGAGAGTAACATTCAACTGAATCCCACCATTGACTGAGCTTCTTATTTTAGCACGAAATGTATCTCCCAGATAAGGAATGAAACTCTTAAGGATCTAATAAATAAGAGAAAAACTCTTCTCGTATAATCTAATTTCTTAAACGATAACAACTTCAAATCTTTGATACTTAGGATCTGGAATCATTGGATCACCTTATAAGGAAACTAGGGTTGTGACGCCCCGAAATCATTCGACTCTAGAGGGACATCATATAAAAGCTCTCGATACATCAAGCCAAATAAATTCTTTGGACTAGACATAGAATACACAAAAGTCACAGGGAGATCCGTCCTCTCTTTCTCTCCGTCTGTTTATCCATTCGAAAACCGCTCTTTCTGGCTTGAGCGTTGGAGTCTCTCTCACCAAAACACTCTCCAGCGATCTTTTACAAGTTTCAAACCTCTTCATTGAGCACCCGTTCGAGTCACAAGGAGCCGGATCTGTGGAGTCAAAACCCACCTCCAACAGATTGACGTCGTCTGTGGGAAACAGACTAGAGAATCTTTATCGAGTTCTTAGGATTACCAGACCGATAAGCCTCCAAAGCGAAGAACCAGAACAGTATCAAAGGTTGCATCCGTCATGGATGGCCATACTGCTGCCCCCACTGGCGCAACCCTTCCTGTGACACTCACTCGCTCTATTGACAATCCTTCCACCCATACTCAACCTCTTCGCTTGGAGTAGGTCCCGCAACCTACGCCTCAAGAATGCCCAGCTATGGCTCTTGTGCCGGTACCCTAAGAACAAGTCAGTCAGCCTTAGATGAACAGGCTAGAATCCAAGATCCAAAACATGAGCAAGAAATTGGAAGGCCTTAGTCATGCCGTGAGACCCGAGGACCAGTCCTCTTCGAGGGGATTAGGACAAGCACGCCCACGGAGGTTTATGCCTTGATTGAACCATGAACCATTGGTAACGTCTTGTCAGGATCAGGATGATCTAAGAAAATAAATCGAACAACTTGTTGCAAACGAGCTCAAGCGGGTGAATGTCGAAAGAAATGATCTACCTTTATACCCTTCAGCCATGTCACCTTTCGATCCAAAAATTTTCTCAAAACTGGTGCCTCAGGATAGAGAGGTACGTGGAACAACTGACCCCCGTGATTACATAGCTCATTTTGTAACAGTGATGATCTCAAGAGACATGACGGATGCCTCTATATGCCAACATTTTCCTACCACCCTCAAGGGTAATGCACTAACATGGTTCAATTCACTTCTACTGCTTAGCATCTGGAGTTTCTCTTAACTTTGCAATCATTCAGTTTCTCGTAATCAACTGAGGAGCCAAAAGGAAGTCCACCTCACTACTATCGTTGCAGCAGAAGGACGACGAACCTTTAAGAGATTTCCTGAAAAAATTCAAGACCGAGATGATGAAGCACTGGCAGCGCTTCTTACTAGATTGCACCCATCGGGCATGAAGATGTCAATCACAAAGAATCTTCACTCCACCATCCAGGAGTTCTATACTCGCGCTAAAAAAAACATCATGGCTGAGGATGCTGAAACATTCAAACGACAAAAGAATCGATCATCTCGAAAAGAGCGTAGTCGATCGCCTCAGCAGCTGACACCCAAAGAGAATCAATCAGGCACTCCACGCTAGCGAAAGTTTAGCACTTACACCCCTCTGAGTGAGGCCCCCAGCCAGGTCTTATTTCAAATCAGAAACAAATCGTATGTAAGGTGGCCACCTCGTCCTGCCGACAATGATCTAAAAAAGTACAAATCAAAATACTGTCACTACCACCGGGACTACGAGCATACGATCGACGATTGCAAAAGTCTTAAAGATGAGTTAGAATTCTTGGTCCGAAATGAAAAACTACAAAAATTCATTAGTATGGAAAAGAAAAACATGCCTTCCCTTGATTGGTACAATCCACCACGAGGAAAGAAACTGAGCGACCCAGCGGTCGGTAGACCATCGCATGATGGGCAAGACGAAGTGATCCTCCATATCCATAACCCACAGCTCCTGCACAAGCCCTACATTCCAACTTGTGCCTTTTCGGCTTATGACCTGGCGTTCTCTGCCTCATTTCTAGTAAACTCTAATGTCTTTCCCTTAGCAGACGTTTTTTTATCTAGCGGGTAACTTTCTTTGTACTCATATTCAGTTTATTCCATATTGATTTCTTTCCATGAAAATACACGATTGCGTACCAAATGGGCCTCTGTCGCCTCGTCCTACCAAAGGGATCTATATCCCCGATAGGCTTCTGTCGTCCCATCCTATCGAAGGGATTTATACCCCCGAATGGGCCTCTATCACCCCGTCTTACCGAAGGAATCTATTTTCCCAAATGGATCTTTGATGTTCTTCCTATCAAAGGAATCTATCTCTCTGAATGGGTCTCTATCGCCTTGTCCTACCGAAGGGATCTATCTCCCCGAATGGACCTCTATCGTCCCATCCTATCGAAGGAATCTATCTCTCCGAATGGGTCTCTGTCACTCCGTCCTACCAAAGGGATCTATCTTCCCGAATGGGGCTCCGCCGTCTCATCCTACTGAAGGGATTTATCTCTCTGAATAGGCCTTTGTTGTCCCGTTCTCTCGGAAAAATCGGCATCCCCAAACGAACTCACGTCGCCTCGATCCACTGATGAAATCTGTTCATCCAAACAAATTTGTGTTGCTTTGATTGGGCTTGTATCACCCTGATCTATTGATGGGATCCCCATCCCATGCAAACTAATATCACGTCAGTCGATTCCTCCACGTTGAAGCACCGCTATCTAAGTTTTCGAAACGATAGACGAAACCTGATATCCAATATAATCATGTTTCAATCAAATTGCCCTTCTAACGAAAGCAATGCAGTTTTAGATAAATTAGCAGTATGCCATAAGCCAATTGACTCAAGAGATCATCAGCAAGACATATCAGGAATATGCTAAGAAAAGTACATATTCTACTAAAGAAGAAACTTTTACAAAAGGACAAATACACCAAATGGAAAAAAAGTCTTCTGAAAGAAGATACAAAATCACACTAGTCAAAGAGGAGGAAGCGCCAAAACCTCTCGAGAATAGGATTACATGACTGATTGAACTATAGTCGGTCCGGCTTGATCTGGAGCTATAGAGACGGGACCCTTGCTTATCACCGTCCAACCAGTCATCCCCTCTAAAGCGGGCACAGCATCATACATCCTTGCTTCACGGGCTATTTGTAACGAACCCTCAGAAGGCCATGAGCAACGACGAGCAAACTGTAAGCGGAAGGGCACGAATAACGTGGAAGGAGTAGTAGACCATAAGCAAAAGGACGCGAGTAATGTGTCATGAGCAAAAGGACACGTGCAAAAGGCTTTGAGCACCAAACATCAAGCAACAGACACCAAACAAGGCACCAGAACAATTGCAATGGAGGTTCACATGGATATATGTTCTAAACCCAAGGCCACGATCAAGTAGTCATCACCAAAGGATGCCACCAAGCCTCGGACATGCACTATAGACCAGAAGACAATATAAAAACCAATGAAGCAGTACAAAGGAGGAGAAATGCTCGAAAAGACTTAAGTAATAGCACCACGCCGCAAGGAACAAGCGCTACACGAGAAGACATTAGCAGTAGCATGCGATGAGCCACCAGCGAACCGCCATGGAGTACGAGTCAAGGCAGCCTCCAAAAGGACTCTCAAGGCAGTAGGCAGCGAGGAGACACAAGAAGGAATGCAAGGAGATGCGGAAGCAAAGAGACTTGAGCATTACGTAAGCAACCGCTCACATTCTGCCCAATTCTGGACAGATTAGTTATATTATTAGTATTTCAATAGTTATGTCCTTTAATTTAGTATTTTAAGTGTTAAGACTCATGTTTGAAGTGTTGTAATAAGTGGGATATCAATGTATAGGGCAAAGGGACACTTTTAGAGCAGTTATGGGCAGTTATATGGCAAAGGAAGTCATGTTCTAGCTAAGGGTTTGCATTTGGCCGAATTGTCACCAATGTTGCCCATTCGGTTTCCCCTTCCCTTGCCTATAAATACCCATGTATTCCCCCTCATTTTGTAGAATATTATCCAATTTAAGTTTCTAGAATTCGGTCCTTTTTATTTCTCATTTGTGAGAGACAAGAGTGTAGGACATTAGGCATTTCATAGTGCAGTCTTCGAGTAGCGCTTGTCTTGTCTAATGTATATTGCTTTGTGAGTGATCCCTGTGGTGCAACAAAACCAGGCCCACGTCCTTTGAGGGAGAACAATTGCTTGAGAGATCCCTGTGGTGCAAAACCTTTGTTCACTCAAAACCGTGAGTCATATCCCTTCCTTTCCATTCCTGATCTTCCATCCCTTAATCTTTTCTTCTTTTCCCTTTCTTCCCTCGAGGACCTAATTTTCATGTAACAAGGTGTACCCCACCATTTTTACAATCTACCCCACCCTTTTAAACCAATTCAGGCCGTAATCCTCTTCTAGGACATGAGTCTCCTCACATACTTGGTGTTTTCATTAGGAAATCATCAAGGTGTCGCCGCATATTTGGTGTTTTCATTAAGAGAAGGTCATCCTTTCATTGAGAGAAGGTCATCCTTTCATTAAGAGAGGATCCCTTTATCCTCTTTTTATTGAGTGTCCATTTTCTTTTCTTTCCATCTCTTTTCGAAAACATTCCACCCTCTTTCTCAAACACCCCTCTTTTCCCTGTCCAAAAACTTATTCTCTCTTTTTCTCAAAAACAAAAAACACAAAAACATCTTATTATGGCCGAGAAACTGCCAACTCAAAGGGAACATCTTGAGAACCTTGAGTCTAACTTTGAGGCCACACAAAAGGAAAGACAAGAGATGAACCAACGGTTCAATCTTATTGAACAAAGCCTAGCCAACATCACTACAATTCTTTAAGAGATAACAGTGAGTAAGCCAACGGCACGGACACAAGGCTGAAGGCACCATCAACAACAACCAGCCACCAACATTGGAGAGACATCTATACTGCCCATTCAAGTGCCATCACCACTATCATCCATTGCTGAAGATGAAGAACCACTATCCAGTGGAAGTGATGAAGAGATACCACCAAGAGGAAGGTGCAGAAATAAGCAACATCGATTGGAGTTCCCCTATTTTCAAGATGGAGATCCTACAACATGGATCGCGTATGCAAAAAGCTACTTTGCATACAATCCAACCACCTCAAATGAAAGGGTATGTATGGCAAGTATCTATTTTGAAGGAGAAGCACAGTTTTGGTATCAATGGCTCAATGAGCGATACAACGCACAACAAAAAGACATATCATGGAGAAGACTTTGCAAGGAGATCGTAAAGAGATTTAGAGAAACCGAGTATACCAACTATGATGAAGCCTCACACACCTCAAGAAAACCACATCTTTACGAGACTATCAAAAAGAGTTCGAGAAGATCTCTACTCGTGTAGATTCTCACACACCTCAAGAAAACCACATCTTTACGAGACTATCAAAAAGAGTTCGAGAAGATCTCTACTCGTGTAGATTGGCCCGAGAAGGCACTTATTGGCGTATTCATAGGAGGACTCAAAACCTGAACTTGCAACTGAAGTGAAGATCCAAAGATCGAAGACACTAATCTAAGTATGGGGGATTGCAAGACTCAAGAATGAGCAACTTCAAGACATCAACAAAACCACACGATAGCAAGTAACCAAGGGAACAGGAGGTACAAAACCATACCCTAAACCTTCTATTTCCAAGGTCCCTACACATCCGGCATCAAGCAAAACCCCTCAAGGAGTGAATAAACTTACCTATGCTGAGATTGAGACAAGAAGAGCTAAGGGCTTATGTTTCAATTGTGACGAGAAGTTCACCCCGAGACACAAGTGCAAGCAGCCAAGACTTTTCATGATCAAAGCACTTGATGAAGTAGAAGAGACACCTCTTCAAGAGGCCGAGTATGAAGAAGATGAAGCACTACAACATGAAGATGGACCAGCCATATCAATGCATGCAATGGCCGGAATTCAAAGGCCACAAACAATGCACACCAAGGCAAGAGTCAACAATAGAAAATAACCCTTCTCATTGACAATGGCTCCTCTCTCAACTTTATCAATCATGAGACAGTCGGTATGTAGAAATTCCCTTTGAAGTAAAAGTTGTAAGCGGAGAAAAGTTACCATGTCACGAGATCCACCGAGACGTCACTATTCAAATCCAAGGATACAACATTCGAACCAACCTCCAGTCTTTACCCTTAATGGGGATGGACATTGCATTAGGGGTACGATGGCTCGAAACACTTGGAAAAGTTGTGACCGATTATAAGCAAAGAGCAATGGCGTTCATGCACAACAACGAATGGATCCAACTCAAGATGGACAGCAACAAAGATGAAGAGATACCAACCGAAGTGATACCAACTAAAGAGATGCCAACCAAAGAGATGTTAACTGAAGAGATGCCAACCAAAGATGAAGAAAATGCCAACTGAAGAGATGCCAAGCAAAAAAAAAAGAGATGTTGATTGAAGGAATGCTAACCAAGGATAAAGAGATACCAAACAAGGAACAAAACAAAGGCGTGGAGATATCAAGCCTAGAACCAGCCATTCAAGTCTCTTTTCCCACTCAAGAAGGCTGACCAAACAAAGATATCAGCCTTAAAGACAAAGATATGCCAACCAAAAGCAAGGAGATATCAAACAAAGGGCAATCAAGCACACCATTCATAGTCATGCCCAATTCTGATCCAACATGAAAAATCAAGGAAGACATCAAGACAGCCTTACAAGAAGACCCGCATAGCAAGGATGTCATCTGTAGATTGGAAGATGACAGCATTGAAGAGACTCACTACAGACTGAAGAATGGACAGCTTCTTTGGAGAGACAAGGTATATATGCCCGATATCAAAAGATTGCGACAAAAAGTTCTTTCACATTTTCATGGTAGCAAAGAAGACAACTAGCATAAAGTATTCAGAACCTAAAGGAAGATTTCAAAAATGTTTTCATGGGAAGACATCAAGAGAGACATCTGCCATCACATCAAGCAATGCAAGAATTGCAAAAAGACACCCTTTGAAGCATCCTATGGAAAGCCACCTCCAAACAGGCCATCATGCAACATGGGAGCAGTAGCAAAAGAGTTCAAAGATGTCGATTTGAAGATACAAGCCATGAGGAGATCATCGAAGGAAAATTGCCTTGAGTTCAACTCTCAACAAGAGCACAAGAAGCAATTGACAACCAAAGGAGAACCAATCTATCACACCCCAAACCGGGGTCGAGAGTAGCCGCCCGTTGTCCTGGATACCAGCTATATTTTTATAAAAAATCGGACAGAACCTCCCTAATGTCATCAATTGCATTTCATTTATAAATAAATAACACGATCAAAACCAAGTCTAATTCAACCCTAAAACCTCTCAAAGTCGGAAATAAGTATGAAATAATTAGTATTTTTACAAGATAGAAATTTTTTGAAAAATCATAAACTTTTTAATTCTCATCCAAACGTTTCAAACCATATGTCATTTTCGAGGTGTAAAGGTCTAGTTTCATAATACGGAGATCATATTTGAATTACTTATATGCAAAACAAACTATAATATAAAAAAAAAAAAAGAGCTACATCAATCCTTAAGCTCCAACCCCAACTTTTAAGCTATTATTCCATTCTAACCCTAAAACCCTAATACCTTCATGCATATTTCAAATTAACTCTAAAGGAAAATTATTCTAGTCAACCCAACAAGATTATTTCATCCTTTGACATGGTTCTTTCATGTCAGACAGTCCAATCATGTAAAATGCTAAACTTAACCTTAACAATCAAATATATTTATTTCAAAAAATGCATTCTATTCGAATCTAACATACATTCTAACACATACACGACTCCTTACCCTAAATTTACCCTAACTTCATCCAATTTATCGAAGGAATTAGTATTTTACCTCACCTAGGGTTTTCGCAACTCACAACCCTAACGTCCGTGCACTTACAACTCAGTCCGGAATCCTGCAATGCGTCCAAATTGAAGCAAAGTTTAAACATTTAGCTTAATTACGAAGAGATTTCAAAACCCTAGAACTAATTCATCCTTACCTATGTAGAGAAGAATTCACGACCTAAGGTTTCTGAGGCTTCTTGTTGCTGTCGGTTTGGGGCTTCTGCAATCTTTGCAGAAGCGCTCTAGCAGAGGGAGAGCAAAGCGCGCGAGCAAGGAAGACAGATAGTGTTGTAGTTGTGCACACGGGAAATAGAGGGAAAATCTGTTAGCATACGAGAATGAGAAAAAGGGAAGAGGGAGATAAGCCGCGTACGATGGTCGAAGTAGCCACCATAAGTGGTAGAGAGAGGCGAGACAGTCGCAGGGGAGGGCGAATCAAGAGAGACAGAGAGAGATAGAGACAGAGTCGATAGAGAGGGAGAGAGAATAACAGATAGCAAAATAGAGAGAGAGAGATAGATAGATAGATGGTGAGGGAGGACCATCACTTGCGGTGGTCGGAGGGAGAGAGAGACGGAGGAGAGGGAGAGTGCGACGGAGTAAGATCGAGAGAGGAAGAGAGAGCTACGGGAGAGAGAAAGAGAGAGAGAGAGAGAGAGAGATGAATTAGGGTTTCAAACCCTAATTAGATTGGGGGTGAGGAGGGTGCTGCGTTTTGGGCCAAAACGCAGTGCCTTCCTTTCCCTTTTTTTTTTTAACATATATAAATAAATAAATTTTATATATATATATATATAATTTATATAATTTCACACCCACATTTCACTAAAATGAGGTTCACTACGAATTACGGACACGGCATTTTAAAATATACCAAAACTTCAAATTCGATACCCCAAAATCGAAAATCAATATAAATAAATATTTTATATATATATATATAAACTGAAGAATATTATATATTATATATATTTCAAAAATAGGAATACACTAGTACGGACACTGCAGTATCGACGTTATATTTTCTAACCCCCTAAAAATAAATTTCGTCCTCGAAACTAAAAGAAAGCTATACAGTAAACAAGTAGGGGTACTGTCTCCTTATAGCCTCCCAAGTCTCCTCCTCGACTTGGTCACTCCTCCACAAGACTCTGACCAATGAAACATCCTTGTTCCGCAGCTTTCTGATCTACTGATCTAGAATAGCCACGGGTTGAACTGGAAGACTGAGGTCCTCTCGCAACTCAACAGGTGGAGGCTCAAGTACATGAGAAGGATCAGCTAGGTATTTCCTAAGTACTGAGACATGAAAGACGTCATGAATACGGGATAATTCATCTAGCAGCTCCAATCTGTATGCCACACTCTCGACCCTCTCAAGGATATGGAAGGGTCCAATTTATCTGGGGCTCAGTTTGCCCCGCTGCTGAACCGTATAACTCCCTTCAAAGGAGATATCCTCATGAAAACCATATCTCCCTTGGCAAACTCAAGGGGTCGCCGTCTACGATCGGCATATACCTTCTGCCTGTCCTGGGCGGCTCTCATCCGCTCACGGATGACCCTAACCTTATCTTTCGTTTCCTCAATCAACTCAACACTGCTGAGACGTCGCTCTCCGACCTCATCCCAACATATCGGGGTGCGGCACTTCCTACCATACAGTGCCTCATATGGTGGCATCCCAATACTGACCTGATAGCTGTTATTATATGCAAATTCGACCAGTGGAAGGTGTCGATCCCAACTACTCTGGAAATCCATCACACATGCTCTCAGCATGTCCTCAAGGGTCTGAATGGTCCTCTCTGACTGACCATCTGTCTGTGGATGATAGGCTGTGCTAAAACTCAGCCTCGTGCCCATTGCCTCCTACAACTTGGGCCAAAACCTGGAAGTGAACCTCGGGTCCCTATCTGATACTATCGACACAAGAACACCATGCAGTCTGACTATCGTATCGATGTAAAGACGTGCCAAGGTCTCTAAAGGATAATCACCACAAATAGGAAGAAAATGTGCGAACTTGTGAGTCGATCTACAATCACCCAAATGGTATCATGTCGTGATGAAGTCCGCGGTACCCCAATCACAAAATCCATAGTAATGTGATCCCACTTCCACTCAGGAATGGGTAAGGGCTGCAATGTACCAGTCGGTCGCTGATGTTCGGCCTTCACCTGCTGGCAAACTAAACACCTAGCCACAAAGTCCGCAATCTCTCGTTTCATACCGGGCCACCAATAACTCTCCCAAATGATCCGATACATCTTGGTACCACCCGGATGCAATGCATAAGCGGAGGAGTGTGCCTCTTCAAGTATGGCCTTGCGGAGATCTGTATCAGCGGGAATACAAACCCGCTCCATGAACACTAATAATCCATCCTCTCGGACCCTGAAGTCTCCGCCATTAGCTCTGCGGACTCTAACCGTAATGCCCTGAAACTTCTAATCTGTATTCTGGAGCTCTCTGATACAATCGAACAAAGTCTGCCTGACCTCAAATCTGGCTAGTAAGTCTCCCTGATCATTGCTAGCCAAACTGACTCCTAAAGCTCGAAGTCCTACTAAACAAGAAATGTATGCTTCCTTTGTCGACTGTGAGGATGATGCTGACTTCCGACTCAAGGCATCTGCCACAATATTCGCCTTGCCCGGATGATAGTCAATAGTGAGGTCAAAATCCTTGAGAAGCTCTAACAATCTCCTTTGTCTCAAAAATTCAGCTCCTTTTGGGTAAATAGATACTTCAAACTTTTGTGATCTGTAAATACTCTGCAGGTCACCCCATAAAGATAATGTCGCCATATCTTCAACGTGAAGACTATGGCTGCTAACTCCAAATCATGTGTTGGGTAGTTAACCTCGTGTTTCTTCAGCTGTCACGAGGCATATGTAATAACCCGACTATCCTGCATCAGAACACGACCTAATCCCTATCGGCTAGCATCACTGTACACTGTGTATTCCCGACTGCTAGTGGGAAGGGCTAAAGTAGGAGCATAGGTCAACCGTTGTTTGAGCTCCTAAAAGCTCGCCTCACAGCGGTCATCCCAAATAAACTTGACCCTCTTTCGGGTCAATTTAGACAACGGAGCAGCTATCCGGGAAAATCCCTCTACAAATCTGCGATAATACCCGGTTAAACCAAGAAAACTATGGATCTCGGTAACTGTTTGTGGCTGCTCCCACTTCAATATAGTCTCAACCTTTCGTGGATCAACATAAATACCCTCCGCGGAGACAATGTGCCCCAAAAATCCTATCTATCTCAGCCAAAACTCACATTTCGAAAATTTGGCATATACTTGCTTCTCACGGAGTAGTTGCAATACCACCCGAAGGTGCTGAACATGATCTTCATCACTCCGTGAATACACCACGATGTCATCGATAAATACGATGACAAACCGATCCAAGAAGTTGTGGAAGACTCAATTCATCAGATCCATAAAAGCAGTTAGGGCATTAGTCAGCCCAAATAACATGACTAAAAATTCATAATGACCGTATTGGGAACGAAAAGCTGTCTTGGGCACATCATCGGCCCAAATCCTCAAATGATGATAACCCGAACGGAGATTAATCTTAGAGAAAACCCTGGCTCCCTGTAGCTGATCAAATAAATCATCGATACGTGGCAGGGGATATTTATTTTTGACGGTGGCTTTGTTCAACTGTCTGTAATCCACACAAAGCCGAAGTGTACCACATTTCTTCTTTACAAACAGCACCGGAGCACCCCAGGTTGAAGTGCTCGGGCGAATAAACCCATTGTCCAGAAGTTCCTGCAACTGAACTTTGAGCTCTCTCAGTTCAGTAGGCGCCATTTTGTATGGCAGAATAGAAATAGGAGTGGTCTCCGGTACTAGATCAATCTCGAAATCGAACTTCCGAACTAGTGGTAATCCGGGAAGCTCCTCGGGGAACACATCTGGAAACTCCTACACCACAGGGACATCCTCAAGTCTTGGTCCCTCAGCGGTGGTGTCAACGACATAAGCTAGATAAACTGTGCACCCACGGCGTACCATGCGTCTGGCTTTCATAACAAATATAACACAGTGGGGCAATACGCATCTCTCGCCCCGGAACACCAACGGTGGCTACCCGGACCTCCGAAACTTAACCTCCTTTGTAAAATAATCCATGGAAGTCTGGTGTAAACTCAGCCAATTCATCCCTAGGATGGCATCAAAATCCGTGATAGGGAGTGGAATCAGATCTACCTCTAATACCGCCTCCTCAATACTGACCTCGCAGCCTCTATAGACTATATCTCGAATGATATGCTTGTCAAGAGGAGTGACTACCATAACTCCTCATCAAGTGGCGAGAGAGGCATATCAGAATGGCGAGCAAATGTATCGCTCACATATGAAAAATTTGACCCGGTATTTATGAGAATACGGGCATCGATACCAAATATTCGCATGGTACCTAAAGGTAAGAAAAAGATTAAAGGTATTTAAAATGCGAAGAAAAGTAGATATATTTATATATATATATATATATATATATATATATATATCAAACTAGTTAAGCTTCTAAAGCTTTAACTAGTTAAAACTGTATATCGATATCATGATATACAAAATCTCATAAAGAAAGTACAATAAAAGTCCTATACTGAGGGGTTTGCAGAAGGATTACCCATAATGACATCAGGGTTTACCTGTGCGTCCTCCTACGTCAACGCAAACACACGAGCCTGGGCCTTAGGCTGCTGTCGCAATGGTCCTGGCACTGTATTACTCACGGTTGCAATCCGAGGAGCTGTAAGAGCTAAGTATTCAAGTTTCACTTTTTATGCATGAGATTAGAGTTCCACTCACCTATAGGGAGAGTATTCACTCCCTATTTTCATAATTTAATCCAATAAAATCTTATTCGGATCCTCAATTGATCTTTCCTAATACACAATCACAATCTTTTCATCAATTTCTAAATATTTTTAGGGTTTATCCATTTTTTCTAATTTTGTACAAATCTCAATTCTTCAATTCATGAATACACTCTAATGTCATCAATTGCATTTCATTTAGAAATACATAACATGATCAAAACCAAGTCTAATTCAACTCTAAAATCTCTCAAAGTCGGAAATAAGAATGAAATAATTAGTTTTCTTACAAGATAGAAATTCTTTGAAAAATCATAAACTTTTCAATTCTCATCCAAACGTTTCAAACTATATGTCATTTTCGAGGTGTAAAGGTCTAGTTTCATAATATGGAGATCGTATTTGAATTACTTATATGCAAAACAAACTATAATATATATAAAAAAAAAAAAAAAAAAAAAACTACATCAATCCTTAAGCTCCAACCCCAACTTTTAAGCTATTATTCCATTCCAACCCTAAAACCCTGATACCTTCATGCATATTTCAAATTAACTCTAAAGGAAAATTATTCTAGTCAACCCAACAAGATTATATATCATCCTTTGACATGGTTCTTTCATGTCAGACACTACAATGCGTCCAAATCGAAGCAAAGTTCAAACATTTAGCTTAATTACGAAGAGATATCAAAAACCTAGAACTAATTCATCCTTACCTACGCAGAGAAGAATTCGCGACCTAAGGTTTCTGAGGCTTCTTGTTCTGTCGGTTTAGGGCTTCTACAAAGATTGTAGAAGCGCTCTCGGTAGAGGGAGAGCAAAGCGCGCGAGCGCGCAAGCAAGGAAGAGAGACAGTGTTGTAGTCGCGCGCGTGGGAAAGAGAGGGAAAATCTGTTCGTGTGCGGGAATGAGAGGAAGGGAAGAGGGGGATAAGCCGCGTACGGTGGTCGGAGTAGCCACCGTGAGTGGTAGAGAGAGGCGAGACAGTCGCGGGGGAGGGCGAATCAAGAGAAACAGAGAGAGATAGAGACAGAGTCGAAAGAGAGGGAGAGAGAATAACAGAGAGCAAAATAGAGAGAGAGATAGATAGATGGCGAGGGAGGACCGTCGCTTGCGGTGGTCGGAGGGAGAGAGAGACGGAGGAGAGGGAGAGAACGGTGGAGTGAGATCGAGAGAGGAAGAGAGACCTGCGGGAGAGAGAAAGAGAGAGAGAGACGAATTAGGGTTTCAAACCCTAATTAGATTGGGGGTGAGGAGGGTGCTGCGTTTTGGGCCAAAACGCAGTGCCTTTCTTTTCCTTTTTTTTAACATATATAAATAAATAAATTTTATATATATAATTTATATAATTTCACACCCACATTTCACTAAAATGGGGTTCACTACGAATTACGGACACGGCATTTTAAAATATACCAAAAATTCAAATTCGACACCCCAAAATCGAAAATCAATATAAATAAATATTTTATATATATATAAACTGATGAATATTATATATTATATATATATTTCAAAAATAGGAATACACTAGTACGGGCACCGCAGTGTCAGCGTTACACAATCCATACAAGTGAAGACAAAGGCCAGCAAGATGGAGGATCGTTCATTCAGACGAAGGCAACCACGCGGGCCATCCAAAGGACTACACAAGCATCCCCAATCACCTGAACAGAAGCCATCAAGCCACAATAAGAAGATCGGAGACCTACATATGTAGAGATTGTAATAAAGCAGCCCAAAGAGCCATGCTTCATCCATAACAAGCCACTCACAACAGAACATGAGAGCAAGCATATGCAATCTTTCATGATAGAGTCCATTGATGAAGATGAAGAGGTGCCGACCAAAGGGATACCAATTGGAGAGATGCAAATCAAAAGGAAGATCCCAAGAAGAGGCCATACAAAGTAAAAAGTGCCGAACAAGTGGAAAAATCACAGCAACCTTGAGGACAAGGTTCCTCTTTAAGGAGGGGTGAATGTAACGAACCGTCGAAAGGCCATGAGCAACGCACGAGCAAACCGCAAGTGAAAAGGCATAAGCAACGTGCAAGGAGCAACAGGCCACAAGCAAAAGGACACAAGCAATGTGTCATGAGTAAAAGGACACGTGCAAAAGGCTTTGAGCACCAAACATCAAGCAACGGACACCAAACAAGGCACCGGAACAATTGCAATGGAGGTTCACATGGATATATGTTATAAACGCAAGGCCACGATCAAGTAATCATCACCAAAGGATGCCACCAAGTCTCGGACATGCACTATAGACCAGAAGACAATAGAAGAACCAATAAAGCAGTGCAAAGGAGGAGAAATGCTCGAAAAGACTTAAGCAATAGCACCATGCCGCAAGGAACAAGCGCTAGGTGAGAAGACATTAGCACTAGCATGCGATGAGCCACCAAATGACGAGCCACCAGCGAACCGCCATGGAGTACGAGTCAAGGCAACCTCCAAAAGGCCTCTCAAGGCAGTAAGCAGCGAGGAGACACCAGAAGGAATGCATGGAGATGCGGACAGCAAAGAGACTTGAGCATTACGCAAGCAACCGCTCACATTCTACCCAATTCTGGACAGATTAGTTATATTATTAGTATTTGAATAGTTATGTCCTTTAATTTAGTATTTTAAGTGTTAAGACTCATGTTTGAAGTGTTGTAATAAGTGGGATATCAATATATGGGGTGAAAGGACACTTTTAGAGCAGTTATGAGCAGTTATATGCCAAAAGAAGTCATATTCTAGCCAAGGGTTTGCATTTGGCCGAATTGTCACCCATGTTGCCCATTCGGTTCCCCCTTCCCTTGCCTATAAATACCCATGTAATCCCCCTCATTTTGCAAAATATTATCCAAGTTAAGTTTTCAGAATTCAGTCCATTTTATTTCTCATTTGTGAGAGACAAAAGTGTAGGACATTAGGCATTTCATAGTGTAGTCTTCGGACAGCGCTTGTCTTGTCTAATGTACATTGCTTTGTGAGTGATCCCTGCAGTGCAACAAAGCTAGACCCACATCCTTTGAGGGAGAACAATTGCTTGAGAGATCCTTGCGGTGCAAAGCCTTTGTTCACTCAAAATCGTGGGTCATTTCCCTTCCTTTCCATACCTGATCTTTCGTCCCTTATTCTTTTCTTCTTTTCCCTTTCTTCCCTCGAGCCACCCCTATGCATAGGACCTAATTAACGTGCAGCAAGGTGTACCCCACCATTTTTACAAGCCTCCTCACCCTCTCAAACCAATTCGGGCCGTGATCCTCTTCTAGGACACGAGTGCCATCGCATACTTTGTGTTTTCATTAGGAAATCATCAAGGTGTCGCTGTACTATTGCCTCAGCATACCTCAGTCTCTATAGTAGCCTGCGTTGGGAATGCCTGAGGGCTAGACCAGACTCTTCAAGATGTGACATGCTCTGCTCAATTTCCTGAAAAGACTCTTCCTGCAACTGTACCAATGCCTCTGTGGTTATCAAGCTACTAATATGAATACGTCGTTCAGTTTTTAACTCTTCGCATCACTTTTCGATTGATGCTAGCTTCTCTCCTTGAAACTTGATCTACTCATCCTTCTCAATGAGCAAGGTACTAGAGATGCTCTCAACTTGGGTATTTCCCTCTTCCAAAGCATCCTGTAATGATAGGATCTGATTGCCCAGCTGATTGACCTGCTTTTCTAACTGTTTCCTTCATTGTCTCTGAAGTTTCGCCAAAACTGTAGTCTAAGGAAAAATTACACAAGTTAATCAAAGTGAAGAACTAAACAGGTTAAGTTCTGGCTAAGACAATATCGTCAAGTAAAGAGATTGAAGGGTCTTGTCCACCCATTCGGGATATGCCTTCGGTATCGGGATCTCAAAAGTCGAACCATTCAGCCAGTCAAAACATCCCTTCAGCATCGACACAATCAAATCTTTGACACCCAATGCAGATAGCAATGGATCCCCCCTCTTGCCTGTCCTTTTGGAGATTAAAAGGCCTAACGGAAATGAACAATGGGAATCCCTCTTCCTCTGTTCTTTCACAATGAGGGCTCTATAGCTTTACAAGAGACTGAATGGATGTCTCGCCTATGTGCGCAACAGGAATATGAGACCCTACTGAGGGACCCCCTCTCAATGAGGAGTCGCACCCGTGGGCGCCTCTGCCTCCGGAGTTTCTTCGACTAGAACACCCTCTTCGGTACCCTCTGCAGAGGAAGACACACTAAGTAATCGAATGTCTGCTTCTTCTGTCCCCACTCTTACGGATGTAATGGGAGACGTATACCCTTTGGCTTCCCCATGATCATCTTCTTCCTCAGAATATCTCAACACAACTGGAGACGTGTGCTCCTCGGCCCCTTCCTGTGGCTCCTCTTTTTTGGGAGACTCAAGCACTTGGATTTTCCTTTTCTTCAGTTTCGATGGCCCCTCTTAGGAGGCACCTCAACGTGATCAGGTGGCCTCTTAGCATTTGGCCTTACGTCCTTATCGGTTGAAATTATATCCAAAATAGAATACTCCACTAACTTCAGATCGTCGACCAGTTCTTTCTCCTTCTGCTCTAGCAAGATGGGCCTGACGATTTTCCTTCTCTCATCAATCAACAAGCCCGCCAAAAATAGTATTTGATCATCCATCAGCGAGTCCACCCAAATGTTTCGATGAGTGGACTCACAATAACGCCTGATAGATATGAAAAACTGAGAATGGCAAGTGGGAAGCGGAGGCTTTCCCTTCAGCAATGGTTCCTACTCTGCATTCGATAACACAGGCAGAAGGTCCCTATTTAAGAAATTCACGAAGAAATACTTCGGCACCTAGAACTTGTCTTTTGATTCGCTATAGTAGAACTTCCAGTGGGAATCCGGATGACTCTGTAGCTGATACCAGCCATAGGTGGAGCCCTGCTCCTTATATCGTGTCAGCGAAAAAAGGATCGCCAAGATCTCCACATTAAAATAAAGGCGAGAAAAACCCTAATAGGGAAATTATCGCAACCACGAGACACCAAGCACTAAGAATGAGCAATGTGGGGCAGACCTTCCAATAGTACATCTCCTTGGCGAGCGGGCCCGTATACGAGATCTTCACTCCATACTTCACGACCTGCCTATACATGGGAACACAACCGTCGGGCACTATGTTTACCTTATCTCTGTCAGTAGGCATTATCAATGCAAAATCACCTCCCAGAGCCATATCCGATCGTATTTCATTAAGCTCTTCCTTTGTCATCATGCTTTGAACCTCGCTAATACATTGATAAGAAGAAGACGAACCCTTCAGCATCTTTAGTAAAACTTTTACCAAACAAGAGAATTGTTTGTAGACGAAGAAGCAAAGTATATAATACGTCTTGACACATGGCTTTTAAAGGACCATTAAAGATGGTTTATGAAAATCGAAAGGATACTTGTTGTAGTAAAAGTTTGGCACCTTTTTGGTAAAGTCATTACTTATGATACCCTTCGCATGAAATGACACCACGAGTTGGGGACAAATGATGGGACCCTTTTCAAAAAGACTCAATACATAATACAGAGCACATTCAATAGTTGGCATAAAGTCCATGATTCAATATATTCAATACGTTTAAACACAAATTGGTCTATATCGTTCCGCTCTACTGATGGGATCAATCTCCTCAAACAAGCCTCTATCGCCCCGACTCTCTGAATGATTCTAACTATGTGCTATCCTACTCACTATTCGGCTGACCCTCAATGAGATTTATACGATTCAATCTACAAGTGCACTTAGTAAGACCGAACGGTTGTCTCTCTCTCTCTCATTCGACCAACGATTACCGAATATCTAAGGAACCGAACGCCTCAACAGCTGGAGAGTAGCACTCAATTGAATCCCACCATTGACTGAACTTCCTATTTTAGCACGAAACGTATCTCTCAGATAAGGAAGCAAACCCTTGAAGATCTAATCGATAAGGGAAAGAATCTCCCCGTATTATCCAATTTTCTAAGTAATAACAATTTCAAATCTTTCACGCTCAGGATCCAGAATCCTCGGATCACCTCATAAAAAAACTAGGGTTGTGACGTCCCGAGATCATATGACTCTAGAGGGATATCATATAAAAGCTCTCGATACATTAAGCCAGATAAGTTCTCTAGACTCGATACAGAACATACAAAAAGTCACAAGGAGATCCGTCCTCCCTTTCTCTTTGTCTGTTTATCCATTCGAAAACTATTTTCTCTGACTTAAGCATCAGAGCCTCCCCTGTCGGAATATCCTCCGGTAGTTTTTTCAGGTTTCAAGCATTTTCATTGAACACTCGTTCGAGTTACAAGGAGCTGGAACTGTGGAGTCAAGACCTATCTCCAACTATATATATATATATACACACACTATAAGAAAAACGGGTATTAGCGACGGAAATATGTGTCGCTGATACTCAAATTTCCATTGCTAAAAGTATTAGCAACGGAAATTTAGCGACG
Organism: Dillenia turbinata; assembly: GCA_037126225.1. Taxonomy (NCBI): domain Eukaryota; kingdom Viridiplantae; phylum Streptophyta; class Magnoliopsida; order Dilleniales; family Dilleniaceae; genus Dillenia; species Dillenia turbinata. The sequence continues at coordinate 11,660,919 of JBAMMX010000017.1, forward strand.
AAAAATTCCATCGCTGAAAGTCACTTCACTAATTTAGCGACAGAAATATTTTCGTCTTTAAGAATCCGTCGCTAATCCGTCCGTAATTTAATTTTTTATTTTTTTTAATTATTTCTAATTACCGATAGATTAACAACGGATTATTAGGGACGAAAATATTTCCATCGCTGAAGTTAGTAAGAGCAAATCCAAACGCACGAGCCCGAACGACCGACCCGGCTACCTGCCTAGCCCGACTGCCCTCGCATTCACCTGTCCCGGCCCCTGCCCGCCTACCCATCTGTCCGTCTACTCGCTTTTAATTTATTGTAAAAATACTCACACCTAAATTCGAACCTAGGTGTGAGAGAGAGATATTGAGAGTTTTAACCATCATGTCACCATCATATTTGTTTTATTAGTTTATTTTTTTTTGTACTTCTATACTTTCTTTCTAACTATCAATATTAAAAATACAATACTCTAATTTAAAAAAATATAAAATTTTATTTAATAAAAACATTAAATTATATTTAAAAATATAAATTTATATTTAATAAAAACACAAAATTTTATTTAATAAAAAAATATTATATTTGACAAAAACACAAAATAATATTTAATAAAAACAAAAAATTATATTTAATAAAAAAACAAAATTATATTTAATAAAAATACAAAATTATATTTAATAAAAACAAAAAATTATATTTAATAAAAACACAAAATAATATTTAATAAAAATAAAAAATTATATTTAATAAAAACAAAAAATTATATTTAATAAAAATACAAAATTATATTTAATAAAAACAAAAAAATCATATTTAATAAAAACAAAAAATATTATATAATAAAAACAAAAAATTATATTTAATAAAAACACAAAATTATATTTAATAAAACTACAAAATTATATTTAATAAAAACAAAAAATTATATTTAATAAAAACACAAAATCATATTTAATAAAAATATAAATTTATATTTAATAAAAATATGAAATTATATTTAATAAAAACACAAAATTATATTTAATAAAAACACAAAATAATATTTAATAAAAACAAAAAATTATATTTAATAAAAAAAATTATATTTAATAAAAATACAAAATTATATTTAATAAAAACAAAAATTATATTTAATGAAAAAACAAAATAATATTTAATAAAAACAAAGAATTATATTTAATAGAAACATAAAATTATATTTAATAAAAGCAAAAATTTATATTTAATAAAAAAATTATATTTAATAAAAAGATAAAATTATATTTAATAAAAAGATAAAATTATTTTTAATAAAAAATAGAAAATTATATTTAATAAAAAGACAATTATTTTTAATAAAAACACAAAATTATATTTAATAAAAACACAAAATTATATTTAATAAAAACACAAAATTATATTTAATAAAAACACAAAATTATATTTAATAAAAATAAATAAATTTAACCAAAACAAAAAATATTTTTCAAGTTTTAGCGATGGATTTGCGACGAAAAAATTAGCGATGGATTTTTCCGTCGCTAAATCAGTCCTATTCAAAAATGTTTTAGCGACAGATTTTTCTGTTACTAAATCCGTCGCTAATCTGTCCAAAAAGGTTTTTAACGACGGATTTAGCGACGGAACAATTAACGACGAATTTTTTTATCGCTGAATTTTTCGTTAGTAATCCGTCGTTAATAGCGACCAATTTTTTTCTGTCGATAATTTTCGTCGCTAAAGGGCTATTTTCTTGTAGATATATGTAGATATATATATATATATATATATATATATATTAATCTATCGATCTTTGAGTTACAAAATAGAGTATTTTTTTTTTTTCCTAATCATAAAAATTCTCAATTTTAAAAGATGCTATTTGTTAATAGTTTATAGTGAATTTTCCAGGTAGTTTATAACTTCTGTTACTTATTTATACATACAAAGAAAGAAATCCATAATTATTAATAAAACGAATAGATTAATGTGGCGATTTAATTTCTATCAGCATTTTTTTAATAAAAAAAATATTTTTGAATATTAAAATTTTATTTTTCTAAAAAGAATAGAGGAGCAAGATTAAATATTTTTGTAAAATATTTTTAAAAGAAATAGATTAAATGAGACAATTCTTTCTTTCTCATTATGAATGATAAGAGTATCATGCATATGAAAACAATCTATATATATATATATATATATGACTTAGTTTTCTCTTGAATTACACGTGTCACCTTTTTCAATCTCTCTAAGCATACGACATAGCCCTCTTTGATATTTCTTAATGTTCTGCAAAGGCAACAAGTTTCGATAACTTAATAAATTGAAGTTGCATGGTATAACATTTTGTATTTTGTATTCACCCGTTTTATGTTATATAATGTAAAGCAAAGAAAAAAATGCAAATTATACACATATATTTACTTTATCCGTTAGAAAGAAAAGAGCATGAATTAGGCATGTTATGGAGGAAATTGATGCAATCAAAGAATATATATTGAAAAATATAATAATATTTAGTAATATATAGAATTAAATTCAATATGTCATAGAATGTAATTTATGCATTCGGTTGTTATACTTTCACCAAACCACTTCAACACAAGCCCTTAATACTTGTTGTGTGACAATTTTATGAAAATGCACAAACAACATTCATTATCATTAATTTTCTTGATAGTATTCAAAAAATGAAATTGATTAAAACACACTATGATTAGAGGTTCAAATCTATATTTATTCATATTCAAATTCATCCAAAAAAAAAATTGATTTTGTAAATCTTCAATTTTTCTTTGCATATTAATTTCACTTGCATGGTAGCTCTATTGTCTTTTTTTTTTTTCTTCTTTTTTTATTTATATGATTTATTGGTAAAAGTACCATTTTGTTGTAAATAATTGCCAAAAAGAAAAAAAAAATGTCCCTTAGAAAGAAAGAAAAGAGCTTCAATTAGACATATTGTAGAGGAAATTGATACTAATAAGAATATATATTGACAAATTTAGAAATATATAGAAATATTTAAGAATAAATTTATTATTGTAAAAGATCCATACATAAATTTTTGCATTAGTTTCACTTTGGCGAGCTACCTAATGCAACTCTCTTCATTTACTCGGATTTGGAATGCTTTAGGTAACTAAGATGAAATCGAAAAAAAAAAAATAGATAATATGATCTCAACACTTTTAATATAATGATGTGGTGTAACCCATTTAATGAAAGTTTTTTGGCATTTTTATCCACTTTCACTAAAATTTTTGAAAGCCTGTGAGTGAAATTATGCACTTCATTTTTTTAAAAAAAAAAAAGGTTTTGAGATGGATGTCGTATGTTTTTGGATCATATTTCAACACTAAATTTATATATATATATAGAAAAGTTGATCTTCTAACTTGCAAAGTTTTATATTTATTATTATTTCTTTAACTTCAAGTAAAATAAAATAAAATTATAATATATTGGGATAAATTGAAATTTGTCAAATGGGGTCAAAAGAAGTGATAAGATGTCGCACATTATAATAATGTTTTAATTTTAGGTTTTTGATTTTTTTTCTTTATTATTATACTTTTTGGCATTGTGAGCTCTCGAATACTATGTTATTCTTATGAATTCATCAAGTTACAACATGTGTCATTTTTACTATATTATTTTACACAAATAATCAATTATTAATATTTAATTTTGCAAATACAACCATCTAAATAATTTTTTTTAGTGTAAAAGAATTTAACATATATTTTCTTTTATTAAATAAATATGAATAATTAGAACAGGAATCGGTGTGTGAAAAGAATCTATAAGGTACACTTGTTTTCTAATTTACACAAGTGCATTAAATGTGTTATCCAGTGTAGCAGGAAACTGTTCCATAGAGGTGTGGCGGGGACCTACTCCTACACACTTTGTTTGTACTCGTAAATTGTAGGTGAGAGCACCAGCGATTCAAGACCCAAAGATAACATGATAAATGTTAGGATAGTGGGAGTAATAGAGATAAATATCAAAATAATAGGGACAAATATAAAATATATAAATATAAATAATTTTATTTAAAATACAAAACAATAAATTATTTTGAATTGAGATGAATAAATTATTTGTTCTATTATTCATGTGGCTCCGTCATTGGGTGAGAGAGCTTATAAATGACGTGTCAGTCAGCCTCAACCGCCTGCCCCCCACCGTAACTGCAGGAGATTATGCGTTACCTTATAAGCCTGCCATCACCACGTGTATAAGACGTCGGAGTGATGTGAGCTGCACCTCTTCTTCTTCTTCTTCTTCTTCTTTCTTAATAGTATTTTTTTTATTTTAAAAAAAATAAAAGAAAAATAAAAATTAAGAATTTTAAAAAAAAAAATTAAAAATAGTTTTTAAATAAAGTTAAAAGTAAAAAATTAAAAATTAAAAGTAAAAAATAAAAATAAAAGAAAAAAGAGGATACGAGGGTAAATGAATTTATGATATGGAAATATTTGAGATTTCATATTCTTAAAGTGAGGATATAAAAGGAATAAAAAAATGAAAAGTTAGATTTAAAAAAAAAAGAGAAGCAAAAGCTCCCCCAATGAACTTTTGTTAAAACTCTATTTCCTTCATTAAAAAAAAAGTTACATTTTTTTAAGAGTTTCTCCAAAATGGTGTTTGGTAAGTTTTCTCCTTAAAAGGAGAAGATAAGTCAAAAAAAAACTCTACCAAACGGACTCTTCTTCTTTTTTTTCTTCTTCTTGCCTGATATTCAAAATTTCGCTCTGGAAAGGGATCTCTTAATAGTATTTTTTTATTTTTAAAAAAATTTAAATCTAAATAATAAAAGTAATCTTTCTATTATATCAATCAATTCTCTCTTTGCATTTTGCTTTGTAAGAATATGAAAACTAACTTTGGTAGCCTCGTAATTCTGAATATCTACAAAAAACAAAAAAATTATAAATACGTCAACTACTCTTAATTTTTAGGCTAGAGGTGTACGGAATGAATAGCACACACCAGTGGGTCATTGGCGTTAAAGAATTATGCGTAATTTTTAATTTCTTTCAATTTATAATTCAAACGTAGATGTGACATCATTTTCTTATCATGGATTCAATGATTCAAATTTATGTTTTATTTTTCCATCCCATTCTGGTTATGAAAAATCCTAATTTAAAACATTTAAATTGGAGTATTAAATGTGCAAGCATCGTGGATTAAACCAAAAAAAAAAAAAGATATTTAAAATACAAACAACTATAGGCCGATAACTTATATATTCAGTAATTTTTTGAAGAGAATAGATTTAAATTTTAAGTAATAATTTTAATTTATTTAATAGTTACATAAGTCAATAGTTGCACGAGAAATTATTATTTTTTAATGCATCACGATATCTTATTAAATAATAATAATAATAATAATAATAATAATAATAATAATAATAATAAAGAAAGTGTACATTTAAATAACAGCAATATCACGCGAGATACCGTGAAATAATGGCAACAGGTGTTGTTAATGTTACCGATTTTGAAACACACGAGATAAACATATAACGGTTGAGACTGAGATTTTTCAAAAATTTAAGACCTAACTTAACATATGGTATTATTTGATTTGATGGCCGTATTAAAAATTTATCACTTGATAATTTGTACAAATGATTAACATAGTATGGATATATACATAGGTGATCGATAAAAGTTGCAATTAGGCAATACAATATTATGACAAATACTTATATTAATCGAGGAAGAGGGAGATTTAAGAAAACTTAGATAAAAATAATAGAATATAATATAAATTATATAAATATAGATGAAAATATGATAAAAGATAAAATATAATAGCGTAAAAATATTCACATTACCGACTACACTTAGTATGATAAAAACAGGACTCTTGTTGCCGTATTAAAAAATAATAATCATATACGTAAACATGTGATATGAAATAGAGGCTAATAATATAAAATCATCTATATAACCGACTCTACTAAATGAGATAAAAGTTTGATTGTTGTTATTGTAGTATACACTGTATGCCTTTTAGAATTATCTAAATGAGATTTCTTAGGGTAGATAGAAAACATCAAAATAACTAATCATCTTTGAGCCATATTCAGGAGGTGAGCTTACAAATTTATTTTAGGAGGCAAATTATAAAATATAGGGATAAAAGGGTGGAAGACATTATAGTTTTTCCCAAAACAAAAAAAATAATAATAATAAAGAAAAGAAAAGGTCTTGTAAAGAATATTTAATATTATTTTAAAATTTTTTACCAACACCTTCAGAAACTTAAAGTTGTATTTCTAAGACCATTTAAAAAAAAAAAAACGCTAAGTGTATATATTGAATTATTTTGCTAGATTTTTAAGAGAGTTAGGTTTTTGAAGTATCTATTTGCTATAAATTAAAATCTAATTTGAGAAATTTTTTTTTCTTATCAGACAAATACTGCTAAAGGGAGACTCGATATCTCTAGCTCGCAAATCTCCAAAAGAAATGAATTTAACTATAAATAGATAATTTTTTGTGAATATTAAATATCTCCATGTTATTACCATTCTAGTACCATTTTGGTGGTATAATAACCAAATAATAAGAATTATACTATAAATAAAAATATATGACATATAATTATAATTTGTTCGAATGACCATATTGAATTCAATTGAAATCCCACAAAAGGAATTTCTCTTATTCATTAAAACAGTGCTTTTAAAACCGAACCAATAAACAATTCGGCTAATTTATCAATTCATTGGTTTATTGATCAGACCAGTTGAATCGTTTTACAAATCAGATAATATCATCATGATGTCGTATATATAATTTGTATATTATATATTTTAAAATAAATAAACTCCATATATTTTTTTAAAAAAAAATAAATTTATTCTGTCAGTAACACATGAAAAACTCTGTCAGAAATAAAAAACCGATCGGACCGATCTGATTTTATCAGTTTCAACATGTTTTAAACAGTCTTAACAGGATTTGAATTCATCTGATTTAACAGTGAAAATCAAATCGAATCATAAAATAATTCACAGTTGAACCGATCAAACTAGTCAATTCGGTTCGGTTTTAAAAATACTGATTAAAAAGCCAACATCACTGGTTGGAAGGATAAACAAGGGAAGAGAATAGGTTTGAGGGGTTTATTCACCCAAAATTTTATGAAAAAATTTTTATTATAAACAATTTTAATTTTATTTATAAAAGAATGCAAACATATTACTAAAAATTTTAAAAACTTTATTAAAATACTATTTATTTTTTGAAAAGTTGTAACTTTTACTCTGAATCAATCCTTTTTATAGTATTTTTTATTATATAAAAGTCGTGAAAATCATGAATATATATGCAATCATAAAAATTTAAATACAAGATTTTGAGAAAGATATATGAGTAAAAAGTTTTTACCACATGAATGTCCCTACAAGGATATCCTTTTATGATATTAAGGGCAAAATGCTGCCAGATTTTTTTTTAAAAGGACTAGGTGGGTTTGGCCACATAAGGTGCAATCGAGACTCAAAATTTTTTATAATTTTTCATCTTTTTATTTTGTTGAATAAATAATTAAGTTTAAAATTTATTAATACATTAATTGTAATTAGTTTTATAAAGTATACTAATTAAATAATATTTATAATTCCTGCCAAAAATCTTTTGTTAATAGCAAGCGTCTTAATCCTTTTCCATAAACTAATTTTGTTTTCTTAATAGATTTAATCTCTTTTTTATCTGTAAATTGAATAATATACATATAATATACATATATATAACTTTGGAATTTTTTTATACTATTGACATTTAAGAATGTTATTATAAATTTAATTTTTTGTAATATTTAAATTTTTAATGGAAAGTTTGTAGGTACTTTTTATCCTTTTCTTCTTTTTTTTTTTTTTACTACAGAAGAGATGGTCAAGTTTGAAATTTTTAAGAGAAATATGATAGTATTAGTTAACTTATAACTTATTAGTAAAGTATGTAAATACTGTGCTACACAATGAAAGTGAAATTTCTTATACAATTATTAAATAATTTACAATTATTATTATGATTCAAAATTATTTTGTTAAAAAAAAAACTATTTGATATATTTCTAACTATGTATATTTGTGTATTGATTTTTAAAATTTTTAAAACCTTGCAATGTGTTTGGAAATAGAGAGCTATTATTTTATTACGATTGTTGTAGAGTACAATTTCAGTCATTATTAATTAAAAAATCTTATTGATATAAGTTTTATTTTTATTAAATCAAATTGTATGATAATAAATTTTATATTTTTATTTGTAGTTATTGTCGATATCTCTAACGGTATCTCTCTCTCTCTCTCATTCAAGTCATTGTTCTAAGTATAAGTACTATTAGCGGAACATGAGATGATACATGTGGGGGGTATTCTACTATATTTCGAGTTTTGTTTTTACTTAGATAAAGTGATAATTAATAGTTTTGATCATAGAAAAATTTAATTTTTTTTCATAATTTTGAAATGGTGTGTTTAAGTATTTTATGGTTGTTGTCTTAAACAATATAGGAAGAAACACAAAAGACAAAATGTGTAGAGGTTTACTTTTATGTTTTTTTCGTTTCTTGTCAAGCAATTCAAGTATTTACAACGTTTGTTGTGTCTCAAGAAATCATTTTAATTGTTCTTTGTGTTTTTAGAGTATATATTAAACTTGTAAATTTTACATTAATCAAGGATGAGTTCTTCCTTTCATAAGTCATCACCAAAATTTAATTTGACAATGACCATAAATTAAATTGTACAAAAATACGTCAATATCAATGTTGAAGAAATTTATTTATTTAGTTTTTAAAAAATCAAATTAAATACCTAAAAATATTATTCACGAAATTATTATTTTTTACAACTTAATGATGATTTTATAGGATTACTAACATGGAAATGTTTGCTGCCTATTGTATTTTATATCCTTCTTTATTTATATAATAAATTTGTCAAGTTTTCTCAATTATAGTTTAATTTATAATACTGGTAAAAATGAGATTGCAAATCTAAATACTAATAAAAATTAGATTTTTTTCAGCAGAATTTGTAGATTCAAAAAAAGTTTAAAGTTTTAAAGTATAAATTCAGTGAAAATAAATTTGATAGTTAGTGTAAATCAGGGAGGCTGTGAAGATGATATTCCAATTTTGTTTAATGGGTTCTCAATTAAAATAATAAAAGAAAAAATTATATATTTAGCTGTTGAGTTAATCAAATGTACAAAGTGAGAACTCAAAGGAAAGTATTTAGTTACCAAAACTCATAAATTAAAACACGGGAATGGAATGGATGGCCCTTTCATACCCCCCCCAAAAAATATCTCCATGTTATTATTAAGTAGAAATATATATCAGTGTCATTAATGAAATAGATATAGAGAGTGATTTGAGACACGAGAAAGAGAGAGAGAGAGAGGAGTAGAGGGACCCAAGAAGACGTGGATCTATTAGGCCATCCACCTGGCAATATCATATAGATAGATATATGCATTTTTTGTTATTATTATTTGACCTTTGCTAACAAAATTAATTTAATTTGTTTGACCAGTTTGATGAGTTAGAAAATTGAGGCGTATGAGTGTGAGTAATAAAAAAAAATCATGTCTTTAACTTTGTTTTTTTAACTCTGTCGATCACTTATCCACATTCATTACTCGACTAAATAATGAGGAACCCCTGCCTCTAAGAGTGAGTGTTTGATCAAACTATAACTGAAATAATTAAAATTATAATAACCAATTTAATTCAATTACATAATTTTCATAACCACAATCTAATCAAATACTCTAAAAATCGACAATTCATTTAACCAAATTGGCCAATTAATTCAGTTCAATTATTCAAATTAACCGAATTATTGAAATATGTGATTATAAGAGATTTTTTAGTAACGTTGTCTCATGTGTGTAGCAGAAAAATCCATAAAAATTAAAAGAAAAAGAAAATATTCAAAGCAAAAAAAATTACCTTTATTTCTAAAATTTGTCATGGTACAAGAGAGTAGTATGGTAGGGAAATCAAAATATGAAAGTAACAAAGAGGAACAGAAAATGAGTGAAATAAGAGAATATGAGAGAGAAATGTGAGTAAAAGTCTAAATTCGAGAGTGAAAGAGTCGAGACTTAATATTTGAAAATTTAGAATTAGACAAATAAAAACTAAAACTTTTCATTAATTATGTACTCTCCGTTATATTAGTTTTAATTTTTATATTTTTTTCTCTTTTAAAATTTTTATTAATTATAATATTGTTTCTTTTAAATTTAATACTATAATAATATTTATATAAATAAAAATTATTTAAAAATATATATAATATTTTTAATTAATTCGACTCGATTGAAATAAAAATTGTTAAAACTAATGACCATTCAAATAAATTAAATTAAAATTTAATTTTATCTAAAATCAAATTAAATATCTAATAAATCATCAAAAATGTAAATATATATATATTTGAATAAAATGGTTTTTGTTTTATTTTAATTGAACAGTGTTATCTCTACTTAGCTCATAAAATTAATTTAATTTATTTGATTGGTATGATAGGTTAAAAAATTGAGGCATTTGAACATGAGAATGAGAAAAAGGGAGTCTTTAGCCCTTTTTTTTACTTTATTGATTACCTGTTCATCTTTAAAAGAGGACATTTTGCCAAATAATGGGAAAAGTTTTAGTTTATTATTATTATTATTATTATTATTATTATTATTATTATTATTATTATGTGGAATACCTATGAAGCGGTCTTACTCGGGACGCAGAACCAACCAAGCGGAGAAGATTTTTAGTCAGGAGGTCATGTGGACACTCCTCTGTGCCCGTCCGCAAAGGCAGATGACGGGACGCAAAGTGGGAGCGGATTTAACGCTCTTAAACCAAAATCGTACGCTGTCAGAACTCAAAAGCAGACGGACCAAAGGACACGACTCGACGCGACACGACACCACGTCCGTGACCACGTGTACTCACTCTTCCAGCGATTGCACTGAAACTTGTGTTCAATGACGTTGTACTTTTGTGATCAACCAATAAATCGATTTTATGAAATAAAATGCCTAATTAAATTTTTTAAATTTAAAATTATAAAAAATTGTAAACTTAAATTGAATTAGTTGAAATGGGAAAAAAACCAACTACGTTGTACTTTTTTCATGTGCCACTCTCGACTCCCTTTGATTTGGCAATGATCATATCATTACCTTGTTCTTTCTTAGTAAAAGTTTTGGTGCCATCTTTTAACTTTAAACGCAATGAAGGAAAAAAAGCTGCAAAATTCCCAACAAAAAGAAAAGCAGACACAATGTTAGTAATGTGCAGTAAAATAAAATTTGGATCCAATCATACGGCTCTTCCTTTCAAGAGCTCTCTCTCTCTCCACTTTAATCATCTTTTGTCCTTTTCTTTGTTGGCCACTGAATTATTTTTTGAGAAATCATTTTTCAATAATAGACCGTACAACCCACCACTAGAGATAAAAATATAAAGGGATCCGAAGCACTACGTGGGTTTTGTTTGTCTCAAATGAAATGATGCCACGTTGCACCTCGTCCTTTGTCTCTCTCCAAGCAACATATATATATATATATATATATATATATATATATATATATATATATATATTTTGGGGCATAGAAAAGATGCATTTTCTGAAAGTCTTTTTTCACAAGTAAGGTTTTAATTAAAAAATTAATAATATAAAAATAGTTTTCATATTTTTTAAAGGAAAACTTAATTTTAAGTTTTCTAAATTTTTGTTTTTAATTAAAAGTAGTATATATTATTAATTGTATATGCCCAAGAGGGGCATTGTGGTAATTTTGGGAAGTTCCCAAAACTACCACAACTCCACTTCCTATAGAATCTCCACATTGTGTGGATCAAAAGAGTTTGTGGAAGTAAACTAACTCCTTGAATACTGTACGTGAAAGAAAATTGAGAAGGCAACCATGGGTGAATGTTCTTCATTCTCTAGAGAGAGAATTTTATTTGAGGGTTTGAGAAATTTTCGAGTAGGAAAATTTCTCCCGTCACGTTGATCGCCGGACTGAGGGTTGCGGCGTTGTGATATTGCGGTGGTGGTTCGATTAACATCGTGATCACCATCCCGACCGCGAGATCCGATCGAGGGACGCATGGTCGATTTTTGGTTCTGCATATTCGAGGTATTTATATCCTATACCCAATCTATATTTATTTTTTCCCGAAAATTATTTATGAATGCTTCCGCTGCATGTTGACTCGATTAAATTCCAACATTGGTATCAGAGCGATACGTTGGATTAAAAATAATTTTCGGGTTAATTTTTGGGTATAAAAAATTATTGGGTTTAAAATTTGGGGTTCGGATCACGGATGAGTTTCGTGAATCCGAGAACACCACTGTGTTACCCATAATCCCTAGAACACGAAAATGATTTTTTCGTAATTTTCTGAGCACGTTTAGGCGAAGAAAACTCCGGTTGAAACTTTCGGCCGTGAATAGTGACCGACCCCTTCAACCTTAGATTTGTCGAGTTCTAGGGCAAATCGATGCATGAAATTTATAGATCTGTAATCCTTGATTCATGCTCTTTAATTTGGTATATATATTGCATATGATTGTGGCCGGAAAATTGGGTTTCAAATTTGACCGCGGAGGGTCGGATTTTTGGATCCAAAATACGCCGAGTTTAGGGCGCAATAATTTCAAAAATCGAGTCAAGGATGCTTGGAATAAATGGAATTAGAGATTCCATAAAAAATCCGGTCAAAATAGTACCGGAAATGGGGTTTTCCGGCAACCGGGTCGAGAGACCCGGTTACAGAAACCATCGGGCGAAGAAGACGAAGTCCAGACCCGCGGGCGCGTGAACTACACGCGCGAAGCAGGCGCGTGTAGCAGAGGGGACAGGAGCGTGTATTTCACGCGCAAGGCAGGCGCGTGAAAATAGCGGGTCGTCCGGGTCGGGTTACGACCCGGACACGTGTCCCGGTCCGCGACCCACGGATCCGGACCGGTTTTGGTTCCGACCCGCGTCCGGGTCCGGAACCGACACCCGCCCGCGGGTCGCGCGCGTGCAGGCGCGTGACTTGCGCGCCTGCGCGTCAGGCGCGTGAGCCGACGCGCAGAGCGCGCGTGTGAGCGCGTGCCAGACGCGCAGCGCGTCTGGCACGTGCCAGAATATGTTCCCGGCGCGTGGAGGCGCGTGGGAACTTGCCGCCGGTGCGTGGCGGCGCGTGGGACCTCCGGCGGCGCGTCAGGTTGTCCGGAATTGAAATTTTTTCAATTTTTTGAGGGTCCCATATCCATAAAAGTGACTTTTTGTGGGTTTTTGTGCATCGAATCCTAGTCCAAATTGTGAGATGCTATCCCGGATTGTGGTGTATGGTGTCTGTTGATTCATACGCTCGTCTTGGGGTATGTATTTGAATTATTTGGGTCTTGTTGATTCGTAGGGTGCGCAAAATATGAGAATAAGCATCACAAGTCACGGCTATCTCATTGACTGCTTCTAAAATTGTCGTATTTGATTTTTGCAAGGGGGATAAAATTGAATGGTGATAAATACGAGATTTTTCACTGGTAGATTCAATTTATCCTCGAGGAGCAAGATCTAATTAAAATTCTGAGGCATGTGATGGTGGACTACAGGGAGGGTTTCACACCTCAGAGAGACGGGATTAGGAGACATTACGTGCATGAAAGAGGAATGATAGCCGAGTCAGGGCAATCCTCCTGAGTAGCATACACGATGATGTGATCCCAGTCTATGAGCAATATCCTACGGTTTTATCGGTTTGGCTCACCCTATAAAGAGTATTGTGGTACTCTTACAGATCCTGAGATGAGGATACTGACTTATAAGTGTAACAACTTATAAGAAAAGGGTTGATCATATGATGATGCAACATTTGATAAAAATGTCGAGTATGATCGCCGAGTTGGGGAATGTGACTGAGCCCATTTCGGATATGTTTTCTAGTACTGGATGCGATCCAGCTCTTTACCTGATTCATGAGAAATCATGAAAGTCTATTTCACATACGATGAAAGTATTCGCACTTTCACTAATGTGAATAGGCACAGTGAGCTCGAGTAAGAGCATCTAGAGGCGAGTAGGCCATACTCGGGTCATGCTTATGCAGTGGAGTCGAGCAAGGACTCCTGTGTGACTCGAACCTCAGGTAAGAAGAAAACCATCCGAGAAAACCGATAATACTTCGCAGCTCGAGATAGGAGCGTGCTTATAAAGTTCCGTCCAGTAAGTCCTCAAGTAGAAGGATTTACGTACAGAAACGGAGTGTTTTGTTGACATCAGAGGGAGTAGCACTTGCAAGTTGGAGTTGCAAAGTTGCTAGACTCTGTATGCCCTTTATGCTCCAAAAGTTCGATGGAACTTGATTTCAGTTTAGGATATGCTCTGTTAATTTAGAAATTTTATAATTTCCATTTATTACGACAATTCTATGATTGGTTCTATTTTGGTCCATGAGGGACTATATGCACTGAAAATAATTCTTTTCAATGGTATTTCTTGTTGTCCTCTTAGTGTGAGAGAGGATGAACCGGTTAGCAGTGAGTGGTTTTGTAGAACCCGCTAACCAGTCTTGCCTAGACGGCAAACTTACAAGAAAACCATTCGACAATGCAATGAGGGCTGGGACTCCATTGCAGTCGGTTCACTCCAATATCTGTGGCCTTATGAACGTGAGAACCTGAAATGGTGTTGGGTACTCTATTACGTTCATAGACAATTACACGTGTTTCGGTTACATCTATCTGATCTCGCGCAAGTCTGAGGCATTGAGATGTTTCAGGAGGTTTACTAGCGAGCTTGATAATCAGTTACTTGAGAGTAGAGACTCTCAAAACCGATCGAGGGCACGAATATTTGTCTAAAGAGCTCTATTTCAAGAAGGGCATTACGAGAAACTGACTATTCCTCGCTACTCAGTGGAGTAGAGTAGCCGCGAGAGAGGAATAGGACTTTGTTTGAGACGGTGAGACCGATGATGGCGCAAACCAATTTACTCGTTTCCCATTGGGGAGATGCGTTATTGGTTGCAGCCTATGTTCTCAATCGTATTCTATTAAAGTCCGCAGTCTGTACTCCATATGAGCTTTGGACAGGGAGACAGCCTGACCTTAGCCATTCGAGATTATGGGGTTATGCATCGTATGTTCACTATTTCTCGCATTTACACAGCGAGTTAGGCTTACGAGAAAAGAGATGTATTTCTAATGAGCATACAGATGGCACTCTCACTGAGATTGAGTCTCATGATGCCTAGATTCTTGAAAGTGATTTCTCTGTGAGAGGTGAAATCAATTGGGACTTTACCTTTCATGAGATGGATGAGCCTAGTGGTTGGCTAATCCCAGTGGCAGGATCCAAGAATCCATTACGGATCTGGGTTCTAGTGGGAGCGATCCATCTAGAGGTAAAAAGGTTTCCCATCCTCTTAAGAGTAGTCGAGGATGCGTACCTAACCGTCGCTTCCCGATTGAGGGAGAGGCTCTCAATGTGACTCTTGAGGATTACGAGAAACCTTTAACTGTCCTAAAGGCTCTTGAGGGTTTCATGGAGGACCATTGATTATAGGCCATGGGTGAGAGGAGTTGATGAGAATCAACAGGATCTGGGATCTAGTTGATTTACCTGAGGGTAGTAGGGCCGTTGAGAACATGTGAGTTCTCAACATCAAGAAAAAGGCCGACGGATCGGTGTAGAGGTATAAGGTCTATCTGATAACCAGGTGTTACTCAGACTGAGGGCGTGTTACCTCGATCCATTTACTTTTAGTGATTGTCGTGGACATGATTTGGATCTGGAGTGAGACCAGATGAACGTTGAGACTGTTCTCCTGAGTGGGAGTTTTGGATGAGGAGATCTACAAGGAACAGCCATCTGGCTTTATTCTTGTAGATCAGGATGACAAGGTCCATTGACTTCGGAAGTCGACATGCGACCTTAATCATCAATCCAGGCAGTGGCGCTTGAGATTTCACGAGGAGGTGACATCTCATGGTTTCGTGATGATCGATGAGGATCATCGCGTATACTTTTTACGTTCTTGTGATCATGTCCTCATGTGAATGACATTCTGTTGACTGGGAACAACTGAGAGTATCTGATGACCATGATGACGTGGATATTGTCGAGTCTTGATGTGAAGAACATGGGTGAGACTCAGTTCTTCCTCGAAGTTAAGATCCGTAGGGATCGCTCGAGACAGGTGTTGATCCTTCCACAGGAGTCAAACATCAAGAGAGTTCTTGAGTACTTCGAGAAGATCGACTGCGACCTTAAAGATACTCTTATCGCTAAAAGGTTAAAGCCTAATTCTTGACATATGCCCTAAGACTCGAAAGGACAAGGGAAATGAGTAGAATCCCTTGTTCCAAGTAAGCTGAGTGATCTGATGTACGCAGTGTCGCGTACACGTTCAGACGTTTGATTTGCAGTCACTATGATAATTAGGTATCGATCGAATCCTAGAGGGGATCACTGGAGAGCAGTGAAAGGATTCCGAGATATCTCGAGAGAACTACGGACCTCTTCTAGTGTTACGGAGGACGTGATTTGCATCTTATTGGGTATTCAGATACCAACTGGGTTGGTGATCTGAACGTATGCAAATCGATATTAGGTTTTACTGTCTTGGAGTAGCAAGAAGTAAACCTGTATATCTCTATCTACGATAGAGACTGAGCTTATGAGATGCTCAGCGACAGTTCATGAGAGTGTTTGGCTCCGGAGATTTCCGGATCACTTAGGGGTTGTGTCAGATAGTGGGAGGCCAGTGATGATTTATTGAGAAAATCATGCCGCCTTTGACCACACTTGAGACCCTAAGTATCAATAAGTCCAAACACATTGATACCTAATACTATGTTATGAGATACATCACCGAGAAGAGTGAAGTGACAAATTAAGTACATTACTATACAGCATGTTGGCTGATCCCTTCAATAAACCCATTGTGATAGATTCCTGTATGAGATATTGGAATCATTGGGTTTGCATGTACATTTACATTTCTCACCTTGTACTGATGCTTATTGTGTTATATATATGACATGTGTGCATGATTGAGTCACTTATTTATTGCACTATTTTAATTGTCATATATTTTGTGATGTGTTATGATAAATGATATGTCAGGCAGGCGTGGTCGACTCTCTCACACGAGTGACCACCTCCAGTTCTGGGTGAGCGGAGATGAGACGGTTTCTAGTTGTAAGAGGCTTTGAGAGTGGCCCTACTAGAACATAAGTCGCCCTGATATGTGTTCAGGATGAGGTCATATGCGATATGACCGGCATGGACGTACCCACATCCATGTTGCCTGTAAGTAGCCAGGTTTGAGATCTCAGATATCACCTGCGACTAGTGATATTGTCTCTGAGATACTCTCTCTGAGATCTGGGTAAAGTCTTATGTGTAGACTGAGTCCCATACCTGCACAGTGTTAGAGAAATCTGACATATGCCCTTTGAGAGATGGGGGCATAACACTGTGGCACGCGTTTCATACCGCGTGTGATATGACGACCAGGGATAGTGGGAGCATTATTTGAGACGCTGATATGATTTTGATCCCCGTTCCCACTGTGTGAGACCCGAGATCCATTGGGTGGGATCTCTAGTACCCTTATCACTTTTGTTTCTAGAAGTCTTGGCTCGGTGTTGCTACTTTAGTTCCGTTTTACCGATGGCCCGGAAGATAAATTGAGGTCTGAGGGACAGGTCTAGGAAAGCAGCTGAATTGAGGCTAATAGATTCGAGTTTGGGAAAAGGAAGACCAATTGACATTACATCATTGTCTTTGTATTCACGTGGAGCCTATTATGTATATCCATGTTGGGATGTAAGCATAATAGTGGATACACAGTCGAGCATTTATTGGGGATTATTTTCGTTGAGGAAAGTAGCTCGATAGATGTAATTAGTCTTGGATCTGGGGTGCAGCGAGTTCTTTTGATACTAACGATGGCTTCTCGATCATCCTAACAGGTGCATCGAGAGGTCTTTGCTTGCAGGTGTACTCGCAGGTCGCACGACGCCCAATCCTGTATGAAAGTCCAGTAGGGTGATGTGATCGCATGAGTTGTGATTTTGTGACAAATATTAAAATGCCCTCATGTGCAAGTGGGAGATATTAATTGTATATGCCCAAGAGGGGCATTGTGGTAATTTTGGGAAGTTCCCAAAACTACCACAACTCCACTTCCTATAGAATCTCCACATTGTGTGGATCAAAAGAGTTTGTGGAAGTAAACTAACTCCTTGAATACTGTACGTGAAAGAAAATTGAGAAGGCAACCATGGGTGAATGTTCTTCATTCTCTAGAGAGAGAATTTTATTTGAGGGTTTGAGAAATTTTCGAGTAGGAAAATTTCTCCCGTCACGTTGATCGCCGGACTGAGGGTTGCGGCGTTGTGATATTGCGGTGGTGGTTCGATTAACATCGTGATCACCATCCCGACCGCGAGATCCGATCGAGGGACGCATGGTCGATTTTTGGTTCTGCATATTCGAGGTATTTATATCCTATACCCAATCTATATTTATTTTTTCCCGAAAATTATTTATGAATGCTTCCGCTGCATGTTGACTCGATTAAATTCCAACATATATAAAATAAAATAAAATATGAACAAACTGATATTCACTTATTAAACAATTTTATAGTAGTGCAGCGTTTTTTAAAAAAGTTGATATTTAAATCAAATTAAATAAGATTTTAATATAATAATGTATTGATAAATTTGATTTCTAACATTTTTTTTAACAAAAAAAAGGTTATTTTAATAAAAAATTATTATAAGCGAAATAAAATAAACTAAGCGCCAAATTTGAAGGAGCAAATGAGGATTCACTTGATACGTTGGGGACATCAAAATGTATTACATTGAACAATTTTAGGAAGTCCCGGATTATTCAAATTAAATTCTAGTTTTTGGGATGAAAAGGATATAACATACCATGGCAAAGTGCTAAAAAGTTTTTTTTTTAATAATAATAAAGGAGAAAAGAAAAATCTCATGTAGTGTTTCACACTAATAATAATCTGCAATATAATGGATCGGATCATTTGAAAAGAGATGGTCCACCTTTAAAGGGAGATTAGGCCCTAAAAGTCCCAAAAATCAATTTTTTACTGGCCACAAACCCCACCTGCAAAAGGTCCATTACAAAATAAATTAATACTATTTTTTTGGTATAAAGAGATACAATCAAATGAAATCAAACTAAGAAAAGAATGATGTATATAAGGAGACTATCGCTTGAACTATTCTGAGGGACATTATAAATTAAATTATAACTTCACACATTTTACTTCAATGCAGAATTGGGTTGATTTCGCTTTTAAGGCTTCTTGAATGTTTAATTTTGAGATTTAGCTGGAATTAGGTGAATTTCGGGTGGGCCAAATATATAATTTAATATTAATTTGTTAAAAAGTTTAAAAAACTTTGTAGGTGTAAGTCATATGTAAGCCCTTTTTTTTAAAATTCGAAAATATGCAAGAAATTTGCTCACAAAATATTCCCTCCTTCACGTGTGAGTCCACCATAATTTTTTCATACCCCTTTTTTCATATGGCTTTTATTTTTCCCATTCGGTTTTCATTTGTCTAAACTTAAATTCAGTGGCTCTGATATCATATTAAAATATTTTATAGTTTGAAAATTTTATGAATAGACTCATATAAACATTATTAAATACTAATTTATTTAGAAGAATTAAGGTGGCGTTTAAGTATAGTAAATCAAGATTGTTTGGAATGATGGAATGAGAATGACATTTATGAATGAAATTCTCAAATTATGGAGTTTTTGGAATTCAAATAAAAATATGAATTTGTGAAATTCATTTCTAAAGTTTTTGATTTCAAATCTAATTTCAATTTCCGAACACGAACCAAATGCACCCTAATATTTGCTTTGTTTGTTATTATTATTTTTTTATAAATTTTATTTTATTTTTGATGGTTTTCTAAGTTGCAGGTGTTTTTGTGTTGCAATGGGGAAAAAATATGAAACCAGATAACCGAAAGAGAAAAGAGGACTGTATTTTTTTTTTTTAGGAGAAAAAGTATATACCAATTGGCAAGAGAAAGGACATTTTGATAAAGTCAAAATCTATACATAGTTTTTCGTAATGAGTTTTACAATGTCATATATATGTAGGAGATAGAGAATATTTTATAATTTAAAATAACAATAAAAACAATCTAGATTTTCTATCTCAAAAATTTAGGGTCAGCAATATTTTCTAATTTAAAAGTAATATAAAATTTGGTACAACTTTATTATATTTGAAATACAACTTAGAGGAGATAAATAGATTGTATGACACTTTATAGAAGGTTTGAAAATTTTTCGCCTTATGGAAAATAACCATGAACTAAAAAAATTTTGAAGAGTGAAGAAAAACAGAGCATGCACATAATTTTATAGTGGTTCCACCAAAATCGGTGTACATCTACTCCCAGACTCCCTCTTGAATTTTTCATTATTATCCCAATAGTACAAACTTGATTCATGGCTCAAGTTACACGTTTACAAACTTGATTTAAGATTCAAGTTAGAACTTTTACGGTGTTTCTATCTAAACACTAAAATTTCAACCTTAATAGGTTAATTCTCTCTCTTTTAACCTAGATGGTGAGTCCCTCGCCAATTTTTAATGCAATTAATACAACCCAAAAGGAATTGTTACAAGGAGTAAAGCTTGTTGCTCAGATGTAACAAAATTGAGCTTACAGGAGAGTTACACTCAGAAAATGAATAGGAAGTGAAAAATAAAATGTTTAAGACATTCAATAGGTTTACATTATATTCTTTCACGTATTCTCTCTTTTGTTCATCATTCGTGACAATTGCATTTTCATTCATTTACTTATTTATAGATGAGCTTAAGAGAGCCGTTTTGAAATTGGTGAAGATGAACGTTGGACGTAAATGTATTTATCAGCCTTCATTTAATGTTTTAGTCATTACTATTCTTTTTCCCACTTCAAACCATTTGCCAATGGTTTCTCTTGTTTTTGCCACATAATCTTGGTTAGTTTGAACAATCAAATGTGTTAAGTAAGGTTTATTGGAGTTAAACATGTGAGCTTTAACCATTCGAAAGCTTAATCAACATGTCACATTCTTTAGGGTCAACTTGGTTTTGAAATTCATTTTACCGTTTAGACACAAACTAAACATGTGGGTTGACCTCCCTATTCGCTTGGTTGACTTGTCTTTGTTTCACAGTCGACCTATGTGATAATTTTTACTAACTAAAAGTTTAGGTCAACAGTTCTATCTTCTTGGGTCGACCTATCAAGATGATAAAACAGTGAAACTCAAGTGTAGGTCGACAAATGTGATTCTAGAGTTGACTTGTGATGCTAATCAGGTCAACATATTGATTATTCTCATATCAACCTATGTTATAAACTTTTGTTAAACCAAACCTTAAGTCGACTTGTATAATTCTATGTGTCGACCTATTGATACCAATATAACTCCTCTTTTCTTTATGGGATAATCTTATGAACTAAGGCCAGGGTCAACTTGTTATGTCCATGGGTCGACTTTTGGGTGCTCTAGGGTCAATATATTCAAATATGGTGGGTCAACATATGTAATATATCTTTGCTAAATCGAAGCCTAGGTCGACTTGCCTAAGTGCAAGGGTCGATCTATGCTATGGTTTTCTCATAACTGACAACCTAGGTTAACTTGATCATTCTTTGAGTTAACTTGCTCATGTTCTAGGGTCGGCCAAGTCAAACTAATGGGTCAATCTTTTCAAGTCTTAGGGTCGACCTGTTCAAATTCATGAGTCAAACTATGAGTTAATTTTCTTATAAACCAAAACTTAGATTGCCTTGTAGTTAATCTGGGTTAACCGGTATTGAGTTTTCTATGTCATTCATAAGCTTGGGTCGACCTATTTGTCTTTTGGTCAATATACTATGCGTTCTTAACTAAAATATGTTGACCTGGTCCATGTGAAGTTTGACATGTCTGAGACTTAGTCATATTTATATGTCAATCCAAGTTTAGGTTAACATGTTCTATGTTATGGGTTGACCTAATGTCATTTAATGCTTAACTTTATTGAGGTGCATTGCCCAGGTCGACTTGTTGTTTGCAAAAGTCGACCTAGCAGCTCTCGGTAGGTTCTTGGTCTCTCAGTATCTCTCTATCACTTGCCTCTCTTAGTTAATTCATCTCATGGTAGCTTCTCTCTCTCTTGGTTGCTTCTCTATGTTTACTGAGAGACCCTTGCTCTCTCGATTCCCTCCTAATAATTATTTAAATAAATGTCCAACTTTTATATTTTTAGTTTTTACATTTCCATTTACTTAAAATATTACATATAAATAAGAAAATACCCCTCATTTGAATTCAATAAAAATTGTTTCAAAACCTAATTTTTTAAGGATAAAAAGTCAACTTTCCCTTCAAATAAAGAAATTCCAATTTTGATTTTCGATTTCACTTTGAATGAATTTTGTTCGGAAGGTTAACGATTTAAAAAAATTATGAAAAAATAAGTTCTAACTTAAATAATATATTTGGAATAAATAACACCATTTTTAATCTTCATTTTCTTGATGTTTTAAATACTTATATTTTCAAGTACTTAGTCTCTGACGAGTTGGTCAAACCCTAAATTTTCAATATTTTAAGTGACTTATTTCCTATTTAGTCTACTTGCTTGAGTAGCACTATTACCGACTATTAGTAATGTGATATTTCATCTTGTTTGGACTTGTTCTTCAATGTTCTAAATTAGCAAACTCTGTGTCAACTAATCTTATGCATTTTGTCCATGCACATTGCTACATTTTCCTTCTACTGAGTCAACTACTCCAACTCTGAGTTTCATATGTGTGTCTTTTATCATTCTTCACTCATCCTGTTTTCCTCCAAGCTAATCTTTTATTGGTGTAACCCATTTTGCTTATTATCAAACTTAGACTTTGCTCACTATTAAACCTAGTGCTGTTCATCGTAATCCAGTCCATCACTCAGAAACTAAGCCTATTGAAGTGAGATATCACTTCATAAGAGATCAAGCTAGTTTTACTCATCATCGAAACATATCTTGCCAACAATATTGCTAATTATATTTTTTATTTTCATTTTTTCAAAAATGCCCTAAGATTTTTGTTGATATTTCCCCATATGACCTTAATTTTTCACTTTGTTTCATTTTATTTTATTATTATTTTCTCTGTCCTCTCTCTTATATTCTCTTAAATGATCGATCTCAAAATTTGAGATTAAATCATAGTTTTTTGTTGTTGTTTATAGTTCAAAATACAACTTACTTGTCTCTTGGTATAAATGCAAAAGAATTTTTAAATTATTTCATATTTCCCGTGAAGTGAAATAGAAAAAGCCATAGGGATAGGATTTTTTATTTAATTTTGGATAATATTTTTGAATGGCCAAAAATGGAGAAAAAGGCAAACGAAGAGGAAGAAATAAAATATTTTGTCTCCCTTAATAGTTGAGTAAAATCAACAATCAAAGAGGAGAACAAATGCCTCTCTAATAAGGTGACACTTTTGGTAAATTCATTGAAAATGAAATTAGTTTTAAAGCAACCTCTATTAGTATTTTTTTAAAAAATAATATTGAATGATTTAAAATTCATTTATGAATTTTTTTTTTCACAAATTACATATCCTTTGTTTAGTTAAAAAGAAAATAATACAAATAAAACAAAATACCAATTTGCTTTTAACTTATAGATATTTTGTTTTACTTATTAAAGAAATAGTCAAGAGGGGATGAATTGACCACTGAAATACAACCTAGAGGGGGTAAATAGGTTATATGATACTTTTTTGAGTGTTTAAAAGATTGCATAGTTGGTGATAAAAGAAGCCGGAATTGGAAATAAAATAATAGAAGAAAATATAGCACAAAAGGAAGATAGAAAGGAAGAAAGAATAGAAGCAGAGCACATAAAGTTTTTATAGTGATTCCATCAAATTCGGTATACGTTCACTCCCAAATATCTCTTGGATTTCCACTATTTTCTCTAAAATAGTACAACTACATACTTGCTTGCTAGTACAAGTTAAAACTATACAAGTGTTTTCCCACAAAACACTTTCCAGCTTCACCGGTTGTATTTCTCTCTCTAGTCCTTGGAGCCAGTAAACACACTTGGGTCATTGACCTTTTTGTATAGAAAAGAATAAATGTTATAGAGGTGAAGCTTGTGTCTTCTAATGTAATAGAGATGAAGGCTTGTGTCTTCTAATGTAATAGAGATGAAGCTCATAAAAACAATTTTCAATAAGATTTAAAAATAGAGTATGTCATTTGAAGTGCAGAGAACTTTTCTGTGCATTAACTCCCCCTTATTGACCTCTGTTCTTGCATTTATAAATAGAGAAATTCAAACATTGAGGTAGGTAAGTTTGAAGTATTTTATTTAATGTTTTTACTCTGCACTGAGGTTTGGTAGTAGTTGAGCATTTATAGAATTTGATCGTTGAAAGATAAATGCTCTTTCAGATTTTTAAAAATACTTCAGATGAATACATTCTACAGCCTTGGGATGGAGCTTTGCTTTTTCTGTAGGTGCGGCCGCATGGTTGGTCAAGTGGTTGGGAGCCTTAAATGCTCCAACATATTTCTCTTCTGCATAAGTGAATGTTGGACACATAAAAAAATGGGTTTTAAAATTGTTCCTTAAGTGTCGACCGAAACAAGTGTCATGTTGACTATTAAATTTGAAATTCAAATTTTGTTCTTGTGCTGTTGACAATTCCTTTTGCTTAGTCGACTAATTTTCTTATTCTAAAATTGTTTCATCGACTAGCTTGTTCTTTTAGTCGACTTTGTTTCATTTGATGTATCTTGTTAGTCTACATCTTTTTGAACTTAGTCGACTATCATATGAATTATTATAAGTTGTGTTAACTAGTGTGTTGGGTTAGCAATTAAGTTTTAACTTTTGTCATGCTCCTATCGATTATATTCAGTCATTAGTTGACAATTGTTTTGTCCTAGTCGAAAGCTTTATTTCATTATTTGGCTATGGTATTTTGATATTCCTTAAATGCAGACTAGATCTAAACATGTGTCGACTCGAATCTTCATTTAGTTGAAGCGGTGACATCATTAGTCAACTATAGTGTTTTATCCTTTCTAGGTACAGACTAACTTTAAATGTAAGTCGACTAATGGTTATTTAGCCTAAGTGCCTATCGACTATGTTTTAGTCCATTTTTTACTAATTATTTTATTAGTGAAGTTCCTATCGATTTATCTCTAATCCTCTATCAGCAGATATCTAAACATTAGTCGACTAATCTTCTTGATTAACTGACTGTTCAATAAGGTCTCAGTATGCTAGTCGACATCCCACAATAACATGTCAACTAATATTTTTACTTAGTTGGCAATTTTGATATTTTAGTTGGCTATGTGTGTTTTAACTTCTGGGGTAGGCTCAATTTGAATGTGTGTGTCAACTAATGTTTGGTTTCTTTTTGACTAATATTTTTGGCAGTGAAGTCCTTGTTAGCTAACTATGATCTTTTGTCGATAGCTTTCTAGACAGTCAATTAATCTTCCTTTATTTAGTCAACTAGATGTTTTTGTTACAGTAGTTTAGTCATCAAATATTTTTCCTCAGTTGGTATGATTGACAAATTTTCTTTTATCTTAGTTGGAAGAGTTTAATCATTTGATCATCTATGGTGATTAAATCTTTCTAGTGCAGACTATTTTTAAGCATGTGTCAATTGATATTTATGCTTAGTCAAAAGTCCTAATAACTTAGTTGGCTAATATGCTTTTAATTCTAAGGGTGTTAGTCGACATTTCTTATATTTTAGTAACTATTGTGTGTTTTAAACTCTAGTGTCCAGACTAAATTTAGGCATGTATCGACTAAAATTCTTGCTTACTTGAAAATTTGAATATATCAGTCAGCTAATATGTGTTTTAAATATTTGTGTGCAAACTAAGTCTAAGTATGTGTCAACTAATATTTTTAGTTGGCATTTCTTATGTGTTAGTCGACAACTTTGTTAAAAACTAAAATTTTTCTAATTCTGGAGAGTGTTAGTCAACATCTCCCCTATATCAGTCGACAAACTTGTCAGAGCATAAAAAGTTTTTCAAGTGAAAAGCATTTTAGTTAATAGGTTCATAAAATTAGTTGACTACTTCCTAGTATATCTTTGGGCTTTGTCGACTAAGTCTTTAGAGTTGTCAACAACTTATGTTACATAAATGTCTTTTAGTTGACAGGAGTTGGAAGTTAGTTAACTATGTTAGTCTTGTGCTAATATTCCCCGGACTTAGTCAACTATCATAATGTTTTTGTCGGCTAACCTTAAGATTTAGTCAACTACTACATAAACTTAGTTAGCTAACATATAAACTTAATAGGCTAAAACATGTCATGTGTCGACTATAGTCAAAAGCTCCTTCTTTAATTAAGCTATTATGTTGACTAATCCAGAACATCTATCGGCAGCTTAAATAAGTTAGTTTAGATTTTTAATTATATTTTCCTAACTTTTGCTTCAGTAATTTGACATGTTTTGCTCATCATCAAAACACTTGTATGCATCAAAACACTTGTATGCAACAATTGTTTTGACAATTTTGAATATCTTTTGAAGTTTAAGAAATATTTGTTCACTTAAAGAATTGAAGTGGAGCAGTGAGAAGCAAAATTGATACAAATTATTTATAGTGGTTTCACCTCGCTGATATACATCCACTCTCAGGCTACACCTGGATTTTTCAATCCACTATTTTTAAAATAGTATATAGACAGCTTATTTTCTCATGTACAAGCAAGACCCTCGATAACTTGATTTTCGAAGTATACGTCAGACCCTCACAAATGTTTTCTCACAAAACATTTACCCAACGTCGCTGGTTATTTTTCCCTCTAGAAACCCAGACATAAAGGATGTACTCTGGTCTCTAATCTTTTTGTACTAAAGAAGAGTGAATGTTATAGAGAGTGAAACTAAGTCTTCAGATGTAACAGATTTAGAGCTCGAAAGGAGGAATTTCAGAAGATTAAAAAACAAAGTATGTCTTGTTAAGTGCAGAGGATTTTTTTAATACATGTCTCTTCTTCTTTTTCCTTCGTCCTCTCTTCATTCTATTTATGATTGGAAGAATTTGAATATTGAGGTAGGTGAATTTGAAGTGCTTCATTTAACACTTTGAGTCTGCATAAAGGTTCGGTGGTGGTTGAGCATTTAAAGAATTTGCTCATTGAGCGATAAATGCTCTTTAGGTAAATATATTCTGTAGCCTTGGGATGGAGCTTTGCTTTTTTTGTAGGTGCGGCTGCATGGTTGGTCAAGTGTTTGGGAGCCTTAAATGCTCCACCATATTTCTCTTTTGCACAAGTGAATGTTATATACATAGAAAAATGGGCTTCAAAACTATTCCTCAAGTGTCGACTAAAATGAGTGTCTTGTTGACTATTAAATTTGAAATTCAAAATTTGTTCCTATGCTGTCGACAATTCCTTTTGCTTAGTTGACTAATTTTCTTATTCTTAAATTTCTTTGTCGACTAACTTGTTCTTTTAGTCGACCATGTTTCATTTGACATGTCTTGTTAGTAAGCAGCTTTATGAACTTAGTTGACTATCATATGAAATGTTATAAGTTTTGTTGACTAGTAGTGTGTCAGGTTAGCAGACTAAATTTTGAAGTTTGTCATGCTCTTGTCGACTATGTTCAGTAATTAGTTGACAATTGTTCTATCCTAGTTGAAAGCTTTATTGCATTAGTTGGCTATGGTATTTTGATATTCCTTGAGTGTAGTCTAGATCTAAACATGTGTCGACTAGAAACTTCATTTAGTTGAAGGGGTTATATCATTCGTCGACTATAGTGTTTTATCCTTTCTGGATGTAGACCAACTTTAAATGTATGTAGACTAATAGTTATTTAGCTTAAGTGCCTATCAACTATGTTTTTGTCCATTTTTGACTAATTACTTTATTATTGTAGTTCCTATCCTTATCTCTAATCGTCTGTTGGCAGATATCTAAACATTAGTCAGCTAATCTTCCTAATTAGTTGTGTCACGCCCCGAACCGGGGTCGTGAGCAGCCACCCGTTGTCCTGGGTGCCGACTATATTTTTATAAAAAATCGGGCAGAACCTCCCCATAAATCGGAGGTCTCCCATATACAAATAAACTTGTATAATAGACATCCACTCTATCAAATAAATAAATGGTCATCCCGGCCTCACAACAATCCACCACATTCAAATCCTATCAACCAATCTACAGCGGACACCCAGAACAACGCAAGGCTAATATAAACACCAACAGTCCTAGCCACAAACCTTTACTGTCATGTCCAACTAGAGCAATGAGCAGCCGCCATACCGAGCGGACCGAAGTTTATACAAATGTATAACAAATTTCCCAAGTTAACATTTTAAATATTTACAAATGCCTCAATGCAAGTAAAATATGAGAGTTTCGCAAACAAAAGTCCAAAAATTATACAGTCATCCCATAATATATACATGGCCAACTAAGGACCTCAATATCAAGACCTCGTAGGGTCGAAATAAGATAAAGATTTCAAATTTCATCTTAAATTAAATTCTCACCGTCGTAGTATACCGAATCTACCAAAACCTCTAGAGCCTGAAGTGTCACTCTAGCACAATAATCCTGTCTGAGGAGGGAAAGAAGAGGGGTGAGTATCAAGGAAGATACCCAGTGAATGAGGGGATTAATCTCAAGTACAAATAGTGTAGGTGAATATTGGAGTGTCAAATAATGTCATTCATAAACAATAATTCAAATTTTATAGTAAATCATGGCATGTTCGATAAAATGAACTCATTTAATCATTCACACGATATCATACATATATGCATCCATTTAAAAATCAAGTAGGTCATAGAGCAAGCCGAAAGGATCCTAGCAAATGTCAAACATAACCAAGGACAGACGCATCGGGGCTTTTATTATGCAAAGTGTTCAAAAGTCGCTCTCTACCCCGACGTTGGCACGTACAAGCAACTCCTAGTGCTAGACCGCCTATACTGATGGACCTCCCCTTTCGATTCAACTGGGCCCATACGAAACATCACAATCATGTACAAGCAACTCCCGGTGCTAGACCGCCTATGCTGACGGACCTCCCTAATATATGGTTCAACCGGGACCATACATATCACAATCACGATGTTTGCGGATACCTCTGGTCAAAGCGTATCCGGGCAACCCGTGCCTCTACAAACGCCCTTCGTAGCTACGGAATCAATCAAGTCATATCATATCATCACAAGTGGGCATCCCAGTGCCCTCACAGATCTTAAAACATTTCAAATCCGTGTGCTAATACATTCATCAAATCATTTCAAATCAATATACCAATGCAACGGTAGAAAAGGAAACTTATCCAATTTTCAAGTAATGGCATAATTTTGTTTCATTTCAAACATGGATGCATAGTCATGGAAAACATAACTTTAAGACACTCTAATAATCACAAAACAAATTTGAGATTTAATATCACATGTCGAATCAATGCATATCAAAGCATGTTTTGTTTAAAAACACGGTAAAATCAGATTTTCACTATTTCATGCAAGAGATTAGGGTCTCACTCACAGTATACGGGAGGGTACGTCACTCCCTAAAATGCTCCACGACAAACAGAAAGAGTTCTCCTCGTTTGATCAATCAATGTATCACTACAATGACAAAAATGTAATATATATATATATATATATATATATATATATAAGTATCATGCCTTTGACAAGTTCAATATTACATTTTATTTTTTAACAAATTCTTCACTTAGGATTAAAGTCTAGGGTATCTCAACTAGGCTCCCAATGGCTTATATACACCATCCCCATTTTAAATCACCAAAACTACTTCAATCACTTCAAAATTTCCAAAGGTACACATGTCCTTACACATTCCTTTCCATTTCATATTTTTCATAACACTTTGGTACATCAAAATATATCTTAAAATTCACATTGCCACTCATTTCCAAATCTCATTAATACTCTCGGTCAATGCATATACATATACCCTCATTCATAATTCTTTATTAAATTTTCTCTTTCAACATACAAATATAATACACATACCTTGATCATACATACACATACATATATTCCTCACACATTGACCTCAAATATATATCCATGTACATTCACCATTGTATCACAAAAATTCTGTACACTTTCTACCATTCTCATTGGCCTTTAAGGTGATTTTAGCACACAATAACATTTCATTATACTCAACCAACAATACCACACCTTTCAGCCCATATACTCATGCATATACTCACCATTCAATCAAATGAAATCTTACTCGATCCTCAATTAATCTTTCATAATACACAATCTGTAACACCGACACTGCGGTGCCTGTAGTAGTGTTCCTATTCATGAAATTTAATAAAATATTTTTCAATTTATATATATATATATATAAATTTTTAATTATATTGATTTTCGATTTTTGGGTATTTAAATTGAATTTTAGGTATATTTAAAATATCCGTGCTTCCGATTCGAAGTACATTTTGTTTTGACAAAAACAAAAATTAGAACTTTAAATGTAAAGTGAGTATAAAAATATATATATATGAACATCTATTTAATTATTGATTTATTTATTTACTTATCTATTTATTTATAAATTGTTTCACAATAATAATAATAATAATAATAATAATAATAATAATAATAATAATAATAATAATAGTAATAAAAAAAAAAAGAGAAAACGGGTTAGGGTTAGAAAACCCTAACCCTTTTCCCATTCTCTCTCTCCCTCCGTCTCTTCATCTTCACCACAGCGGCTCTCTCCGCCGCCGCCTCCACCCGATCGCCCCTTCGCCGCTATCTTCCTCGGCCATCAACCCCTCTACCACCATCTCTCTCTCTACCTCCCCTTTTGTCTTCGTCTTCCTTTCCCTCTCACTGTCGCTCGCTCTCTTCCTCCCGATCTCTCCCTCTCCACCACTGTCGACAGCCACCCACAGCCACCGCACGCACCACCACCTCCACCGTCGACCACCCACTCTCTCTCCACCTCCCTCTCTGTTTTCCCCTCACTATCTCTCCAGATTTCTCTCTGCTTCATCTCTCTCTATCTCCCGCAGCACTCTCTCTCTCGATCTCTCGCACTCTCCGCCCGTCTCCACCACTCCCCCGCCACTGCGCCGCCTTCGACCACCATCAACCACCACCACCAACCTCTCTCATTCTCTCTCGGTCACTCTCTCTATTTCGCTCCCTCTGTTCTCTCACTCTCTTTCCCCCTCTCTGTCTCTCTCTATCCCTCTCTTTCTTTCTACCTCTCTACCGCATCTCTCTCTCTCGTGTTCTCTCGCTCACTCAGTCGCACTCTCTCCCTCCCCCGCGCCTGCGACGGTCTCTCGCGGGGTGCTTCGGCCGCCTATTCTCTCTCTCGCGCGCGGCAACCCTGCTCTTCTCCCTCTCGCACGCGCGACAGCCCCTGCCTCCCTCCCTTGTTCGACCAACAGTGCACTGCTCACTGTTGTGAGCCTTCTACGATCATCGCAGAGCTCCAAGCCGGTAGTGCAGACCCTCGAAGAGCCCTAGGCCGCCTGCAAACTCCATTCTCTGCGTAGGTAAGGATGAGTTACTTCTAGGGTTTCGATATCTCTCGGTGATAAAGCTAAATTTCTGAACTTTGCTATAATTTGGAAGCATTGCAGGATCCTGGACTGAGTTTTAGGCGTACGGATGTTAGGATTGCGAGCTGCGAAAACCCTAGGTGAGGTAAAATACAAATTCTTTTGATACATTGGATGAATTTAGGGTAAATTAGAGTAAAAATGCATTGTATATGTTATGATGTATATTAGATTAGATTTGAATACGTTATCTAACATTATACGTAATTGTTTAGGTTAAATAGAGGATTTTATACGAATTGAGCTGTTCAGGATGATAGAATCATATTGAGTTGATTAGAATGGTTTCTCTTGAAGTTTAATTTGGTGTATGCATGAGAATAATTGGAAATTTGGGATTTGAGTTTAAGAATTTATGCAGTCTTTTCATTATAAGTTATCCTACATATAGGCAATCAAAATACTATTTTTGTATGATGAAAATAGACTTAAATACCTTGAAAATGACATATGGTTTGAAGAAATCGGATGAGAATTGAAAAGTGTATGAATTTTCAAAGATTTTTCTAACTTATAGGGAATTTATGTATTTAGACTTGTTTTCGATTTTGAACGATTTTAGGTTTGAATTTAGCTTGATTTTGATTTGGTTATTTACTTATAAATGGAATGAAAATTGATGATATTGGAGTTTATTCATAAATTGGAGAATTAAGGTTTGTACAAACTTAGGGAAAATGATAAACCCTAAAATAATTGGAAATTTGATGAAAATCGTGATGATTTGATTAGGTTGATCTTGTTGGAGACTCGAGAAGTCAATTCGGATTTATTTTGGAAATAGGGAGTGATTACCCTCCCTAGAATGTGAGTGGGACCCTAATCTCTTGCATGAAATAGTGAAAATCTGATTTTACCGTGTTTTAAACAAAACATGCTTTGATATACATTGGTTCGACGTGTGATATTAAATCTTAAATCTGTTTTGTGATTATTGGAGTGTCTTAAACTTATGTTTTCCATGACTATGCATCCATGTTTGAAATGAAATGAAATTGTGCCATGATTTGAGAAATGGAATGTTTTTCTATTCTACCATTGCATTGATTTTATTGAATTTAAATAATTTCGATGAAATACATTGGCACACGGATTTGAATTGTTTTGAGGATATGATGAGATGATTTGGCTATGTGGGTTGGATGCCTACTAGCTTGAGATGATACGATGATATGACATTATTTGATTGATTCCGTAGCTACGAAGGGATTTTGTAGAGGCACGGGTTGCCCGGATACGCTTCTGCAGGAGGTATCCGCAAGCGTCTAGTTTATATATATTCATAGGCGCGACCGGTTGAACCCTTATCGGGGGAGGACGTGCGTCCATCACCGTCTAACACCGCACGTGGTCCTATTGACGAGCATATATATATATATTCATAGGCGCGGCCGGTTGAACCCATATTTGGGGGAGAACGTGTGTCCATCACCGTCTAGCACCGCACGTGATCCTATTGACGATTCTGGGTAAGCAAGGGCCAAGCCTACAGCCAACGTCGGGGTAGAGAGTTACTTTTGAAACACTTTGCATAATAAAACCCCCGATGCGCCTATCCTTGATCATGGTTAACCTTTGCCAGGATCTTTTCGGCTTGCTCTATGATCTACTTGATCTTAAATGGATGCATATATGTATGATATCGTGTGAATGATTAAATGAATTCATTTTATTCGAAAATATCATGATTTACTGTAAAATTTGAATCATTGGTTACGAATGATATTATTTGACACTCCAATGTTCACCTACACTATTAATACTTGAGATTAATCCCCTCACTCACTGAGTATCCTCCCATAGATACTCACCCCTCTTCTTTCCTCCCTCAAACAGGATTGTTGTGCTGGAGCGATACTTCAGAGTTTATAGATTTTGACGGATCTGGTTGTTCTTGACGGTGAGACTTAAGTTTAATTTAAAATACAGATTTCTCACTTTATTTCGACCCTGCGAGGTCTTGTTGAGGTCCATAGTTGGCCGTGTACTTATTTTGGGATGACTGTATAATTTATGTATATTTATTTATGAAACTCTCATATTTCATTTGCATTGATGCGAATGTACGTATTTGAATGTTATTTGGAAAAAAATATTGTATATTATATAAAATTTTAGGTCCACTCAGTGTAGTGGCTGCTCATGCTCTAGTTGGGCATGACAGTAGAGGTCTGTGGTTAGGTCTACTAGAAATTTTATAGCCTTGCGTTGTTCTGAATGTCGGTTGTGGGATTTTTTGGTTTTGGAGAGGCCGGGATGGCCATTTCTTTAATTTACAGGATGATTTTAAATTATACAGGTACACAGGTTTATTTATACATTGGAGACCTCTGATTTATGGGGAGATTCTGCCCGATTTTCTGTAAAAATAGTTAACGAAAAAAAAAAAAAAAAAAAAAAAAAAAAACAGAAAAAAAAAAAAGAAAAAAAAAAANNNAATCAAAAAAACAACACAAAAAAAAAAAAAAAGGGGGGGCTCCCCGACCCCCCCCCCCCCCCCCCCCCCCCCCGCCCCCCCCCCCCCCCCCCCCCCACCGCCCCCCCCCGCCCCCCCGCCCCCGTCTCCCCCCCCCCGCCCCACCCCACCACAACCTCCCCCCCCCCCCCCCCCCCCCCCCCCNCCCCCCGTCCCCGGCCCCCCCCCCCCGACCCCCCGCCCCCCCCCCCCCCCCCCCGCACCGTCCTCAGGTCCCGGGGCCCCCTGCGCATCCTCTCAAAAAGAAAAAGGTGAGGTAAAATAAAATATAAATAATTTAGGGTAAATTAGGTAAAAATATTTATATTAAGTATATTAATTAATTTAATTTACAAATATACTATTTAGTAAATAAAAAAGTAGATAGAGGATTAAATGGTTTCCTGAAGTTTAATTTGGTGTATGCATGAGAATAATGAAATTTGGGTTGAGTTAAGAATTATCTTAAAAGTCCAAAAGAAAATATATTGAGTGAAAATAGATAAAAGAAAATGAAATGTAAGAAATCAGATGGAATAAAAGGTAAATTCAAAGATTTCAACATAGGTATATAATTTTAAACATTAGGTTTGAATTATATTTTTATAAAAATGGAAAAATATATAAGTTTACATAAAAAAAATTTACAAAAGGAAAAGAAAAAAAAAAGATAAAAAGTGATATGTTATTATTACAGAAGTCAATCTTATTTAAAAGATGATACCTCCAGAATTGGGGACCAACTCGAAAATAGAAATTTTTGTAAACAAAACATGCTTTGATATATTTTACGGATAAAACAAGT